>CM050654.1:10678855-11309212 GCA_027574665.1 Rhynochetos jubatus
AGATATGGTTGTTAAACATTTGAATTAAAAATCCTTGGAGAATTAGGAATGCGAACCTCGTGACACAATTAACAGCAAGTTTGCAACAACATTTGTAGAAAACAGGAAAACGCATACAATATGTCATGGTTTAAAATGTTATGTGGATATAGCATTTGGTAGACCTAGACCCTGATTCTGTATTATAGCGGACGTACTTGACACTTAACTATCGTTCCATCACTTTCAGTGGTTTCAGCAGCCTTTGTGTAACACACTTACAGCATAATGCCTACCTACAGTTCGGGAGCGTAGAACATGCCACTTAGAGTAGGGAAGAGTCCGTATGGCTGGCTCCCGTTTTGTTGGGAAAAACTGCGGTTTGACACACTGTGCAATGACTGAAACCTCATTTGGTAGGAAACCCAAGAGACCAAGTAGCGTGGACAGGGCTGCAGAAATTGTGACTGAGACCATTATAACTTTTTGGACTTCTCTGTGGATCTCTAAAACGAAAAAAAAAAAAAATCCTCGGTGTGGCAAAGGTGAAATGTGATGCAGGATTTATGCATCAGTGTGAAAGGTTGCACTTGATACCCAGAAACCGTAAGATCTTTTGGAGGAGAGAGACAAGGAGTTGCATCTGTAGCATGTGACTCCTCATTAAGTGCTGTCCAGCCCACATGATTCTATGAATATACCGTATACTGCATACAGTATGCCAATACGTTTCTTTATATATGTGATTAATTAACATCTGTACTCTTTATTTATTTGACAGTTTTTATTTTTTGTACATTTTCACTTTTGCAGATGTCATTTTATCTAAGGAGAAATAGTCGGCATATAACTTTGGGGTTTACCATGGTGTGTTTGTGTGCATCCGTTTTTCCTCTGCGCGACTCCCTCAATAAGAGTTGCGTTCCTGCAGTCAAAACAGTTATATGCCTCCGTTTCTGAATACGGTTTTTGCCTACAACGTGTGCTGGAGGGGAAAGGGAGGGCTGAAGGGAGGAAAGTTACCACGCCAGCGGGTAAACTTCCATATTCAGGTGTGCACCTCATGTCTGCAGTTTGCTCTGTGTCATAGATGTGTGTTAACGATTCAGTCACAGTCCGTGTTGTACTGAAACGGTCAGCAAAATGTGAGCTGAAATGTCTACACTGCAGTCTCTTACCACTGTAAACATATCTAATTATTTTATCACTTTTGATTTGTGGAACAAAGCTTTATAGTAGAAACACCAGTAAACAACTTTTTATACTATTAAAATGTTTGGTTTTTTTAAAAAACTGTTTCTTGAACTGTATGGTACTGTTTCACTTACTGAAGTATCTTACTTTAAGCAATGGAGTTCGCAGCTTTGCTGTTAGAAATAAGAGATTGAATGTGTAGTTATATTTCCTCTTTCCTGTCGTGTGAGCTAGTAATACGGATAAGATATTTCTTCGGTTTGTAACGTTCGCCAGTGCCCTGGTTAGTATCTGAGTAGCTTTCATGAGACGTGTATGGAACTTGTTAAAGGACAGCTTAAGGTTTGAACTGTACAGCTTGAGTCGTAGAAGGTACCAAGCAACGAGACCTTAGAGACGCAGGAAATGTTCTGTTACTTCAGCATCTGGCACGGTCGCAAGTTGTGTGTGGGTCACGGACGCGGCTCTTAAGCTTGCTGGTCTCTTCAGTTAAAGTGAGAGGAAGGAAAAACAACTTGCGAAGCAGCACGCTGTTTCAGTCGAGTCCAGAATTTATTTTGTAAACACTAATGTATTAAATTTGCTATAAATTAAAAGTATATAACAGTTATATTTTTGAGTTGTAAATACAGTACTTTGTGTCACGACCAGTTGGTTATCTCTAGGATGATATTTCAGTTTCTAGTCCAACAGGCCATTTCAGTCTCAATAAGCTGGAAGCAATTTTTTTTACTGGTTTGCAGCTGTATGATTATTTTTTTTTTAACCAGGTGGGGAAGGGGCGGGGGGGAGGTGGGAGGTACATTCCGAGATTGCACACACATTTGGTAACGGCAAATATTCAAGCGCTGTTCTTTCCACGACAGAGGTCTTGGTGGACTGCAATTTGGCTCGCCTCTGGAGTCGCAGGTGAAGGCTTGCCCTCGTCTGCTCTGGACGGGTTGCTAGATTCAGGGTGCTCTGGATCAAAGGCCAGCCCTGCAAATGATGCCTGTTCTTATTCACATGTTTATATTGTTGCTTACAAAATAAAATTCACCGTGAGAACTCTTTAGTTTCCCCAGGGTTTTTCCTTCTCTTTTTCTTTTTTTTTATTTTTAGTGTGTTTTCTAAGGGGAGATGTTAATTTTCTGGGGCGAGGGGAGGAGGGAGCGGCTCACTGGAGGAAGCCTTTTCCTGCTCCTGTGGTTGAATCCTCGTCCACGAGTGGCCTGGCTGTGTGCGCAGCCCGCGGGGCCTGGGTGGGCCAAGGCGAGGGGGGAGCGGCTAAAACCCAGGAAGGGTCTGCAGTGGGGCGCTTTGACTTAATGCCCGCTCCACCTGCAAACGGAACAGATCTAGGAGGCGAGACCAGGCAGTTACAAGCGGATTTTGGGAATTCAGGAGGCAGAGCATGGCTGCCCAGCCCTATGGCTGACCTCAGCACTTGTCTTGGGATCCACCGTGTTTCGACTCGCTGCTTAAACAGTGGCCCACGCCTCGACAACCAAGTGCTAAAGTACTGTTGGAGGACTGACGCTGAATGGGAGATGGGGTGTAAAAAGGGAAGAGAAACACATCAGGGAGCAAAAATACCAGTGAAGTCGTGTGGGGGAAACCCCACCACAAACCTTCAAAAGGATCCGGGTCGCCGAGGTGGCACAGAAGTCGGGTGTGATTCAGAGGGGAGAATCCACTCGGCCTGATGGGGTCAGAGGAGGTGCAGTCCCCCGGCCTCCTCCCAGCCCAAGGGAGATTAAATGTGGGCCATCAGAACCAGTGGCTTCACGCTCACTGGTTTTGGTCTGCACTCCCGGTGTGATCTTGCCCTGTTCCTGGAGAGGAAATGGGAGGAGGAAGGAAGGAGCCTAGGCGCTGTTGTATTGAAGGTGCGAGACTGGGACAGAATACGCCACCAGTTAGTGGTCTTCCAGACTGGACACTCGTGAAAACCTTGAGATATTTTATTTTTAACTTGACCTGGGCCGAGCAGTGAGCGACGGAAGTTCCGTAAAACCACCGTGGTGCTGGACAGGCACGGCCCTACTAGGGCCAGCGGCCTTGTGTTGGGCCCACCGCAATTCGGGGTTCATCAAGGTGCTGTGAGGTCCTCAGCTGGAGAGCACTGTTGGGTTAAACAACCGTTACAGAAGGGTTATTGATGTTAATTTGAAATTTCAGGAGGTGCCTGTTTCTCATACAGCCAAAAAACCCTCGTCGTTTAATTTTTCATTGCTGGCTACTTGCCTATGGCTCCCGTGTCTTTTTGTAAATAAGCAGTTTATAAGCGGGTCAGCAGGGAAAGCTCCTGCTTACGGCCGTGCCTCCGCTCACGCCATGGCTTTGCCCATGATACAGTTGCAGAACTCATTTCCTGCACATTTTCCTTTTGAAACAGAGACCACTCAAACACCAGGTTCAGACATGGGGATGGGACGTCTTCTAGCAGCCCCTACTTACAGCACAAACACTTGTTACTGCAGTAATTGGGATTTGGTAACACCTTGGCTTGGATCTGGGCTCCTTCCCTTGCTTGCGGAGCAATTTTCCAGCTGTAAAAGCAGCAGCAGCCCTAGCACCTTTGTGCTGGCTGCAGGCGGGCTGGGCTGTGGTTTCGGGGTGCCAGCTGGCAGGAGGGGGGGTGGCTGCTTCCCCAGGCATGCCTCTGCTGGGTCATGCCACTTCCCAGCTTTGAGCTGGGGTGCAGCCGGGTGCGCTGTGGAGCTCCCTGGCTCTCCCCTTAAGCAGGAGAACGAGGAGAAATGCCATGAGGCTCTTTTCTGCTGTACAGAAGGGTTGAAAAGATGTTGTGCTGCAGTGATTCAGTGGGGAAAGGATAAATCCCTCACATACACCTACGCACCACCACGAGAAAGAACTCCGTGGGCAGAGAAGGAGCAGAACATGAAATATGAATTTCCTCGAGCTGCTCAGGAGGGATGGCTTCCCAGAGCCCTTCCTGGGGCGGCTCTGTGCTCTCTCTGCCCACCCGCCCAGCTGGGCTGGGATGAAGGCCCCCAGGCAGGGCTGCTGGCCCTGCCCCAGCGCTTGCACCTGCAGCCTTTGGGAAGGGCGAGCCCCCTCCTCACATGGTTTTGGGCTGCAGTTCCCGCCCAAGGAGGTGGGTTAAGGCTGGCTGCCCACCCCTGTGAAGGCTGGCAGCTCCTAGCGGTCAGCAGCCCCTGGGTTGAGGGAGGTGTTGGAGGTGGCTCCCGCTACTAAGAAGCTTGGGAAACCCTAATGTAGGCTACCGCCAAGTCCTTGGGTCATCAGGTGGTGCCCTAGACAACTGCTTGCCCCAAAACCTCACCCCCAGCCAAGTCCACGATGGTCCTGACTCCTGTTCCTTAGGTAAGTCCACGAAGAACGCTGCTCTTCTGGGGAGAGCTCCGGCCGGAGATGCTGCAAGGGTTGATGGGTGCTTTTGCCCGTTTAATGAAATATTCGAAGGTCTTTAAAATGTGTTCATCTGAGCCCTGCGGTGGTCTCTGGTGACGTAGGGGCCGTGCAGAGCCTGGTGAGCGTGTGGAGTCCCCTCAAGGAGCTGTTGCAGCGAAGGTAGTTGCTGCTGGTTTGGGTAGATTTAATTTACATTGCAAGGGGTTTCACTCAATTTTGTTTGCTTTCTTAAATATTTTATATTACTTCTCAGTAAATTTGAATTCCTCCTATATCTTTAGAGTGCGTGTGTATGCAGTTCATTTCCTGTTACCTTGGGGATTTTAGGCAGCTTCATTCTCAGAGCTATTTAGAAAATTATTCAATCACCTTGGAAAATCCTATGTAGCCAAAAAATTGTATGTTTACTTATTACTCAGTTGTAAATTGGTGGTGCAAAACATAGCAGTACCGGGTTGTAAAACTGCACATAAGCCTCCATTGAAATCCAGTGCCAGAATGAAAAATACATGAAATAATTAACTCTTTGCACTCAGTGACACGAATGCAAATGAATTTTTGCATCACAAGGTTGGGCAGGAATTTCCGAGGTTTCTGTGGAGCCGCGTAACCCCGCAGATTCAGGGTAGCTCATCGGTGACACACCGAATTAGGATGTGATCGTATTTACGCATTTTGAAACCCCGTAATGACTCATCCATATGCCATTAAAAGTTTGTGCTTTGTAAATGTGTGTTTGACTGCTGCAAAGGGGCCGTGTCGAACACCCACGGGATCTCAGGAAGACAGCCCTTCCTCCCGCCTCCCACAAGCAGGGCACGGAGTCACCGGCACTGGAAGCTGCTGGGCTCGTTGGTTCGCACCGACACAAAATTGCTGCCCGAGGGGCCCTTAGGTTCAGCATCACCTTGACGTAAAAGAAGTTCAGGCTGGTTCCCCCCTTAATAAGGAAATACTGGGGGACACGTTCTTGTGTTTCTCAATGACCTGTTGAAGTCACGCGTCTCTGAGCTCAGCAGCGTGTTTACTGGACCCAGTGCATGTATAACAACTGCCTTTATATCTATATAATGTGTAGATATAAATAAACATAAGGGGCAAAACTCAGCCTGTTCCCTGTACGCAAAGTGGAACTGCCTGGGTGCCTGGTGAGCCCCTGGCTGAACCTGGGATGGGGCACAGTCCTGGCATGGGGTGACGTGGCCAAGGGCTCCAACTGCCTTTGGTAGAGCGGTGCCAGCTTTACACCCGGGCAGCAGCCTGGGAATCCGGCTTGTGCTCATTCAGGAGCTCCTGCCTCGCTGCCACACGTAGACTGAACTCGGCAGCATCCCTCTCGTATCTCCCCTCCCTGGCTCGCTTCCAGCCTCTCCCGCGTGCGCCCGGTTATTACTGTAGCATCCAGCATGTTTTACTTCATATTCATCTCTTGCACGTACCGGCCCACTCACATATTAGATCCGAATATTTCTTTTTTTCTTTTTTTTTATTCCGCCTGTTGCTCGACGGAGCGGTGAGGCACGACATCCCGCCTGTTGTGACACATCCTGACAGGTCTTGGCGGTGCGACACGGAGCAGCCGTCTCTGCTGCACCCCGGCTGCCTCGCCGGCCGGACCCGCCAGCTCTCTGCAGCCCTTCACCTCGGGGGAAGCGCAGGAGGGCGTCGGATGCTGTGGATGGTGATGGCACCAAAGGTGTCTCGGCTTTTTACCGTACCTCTTGCCAAAGCAGGGAGGAAGGCATGGAAAACCGCAGCCGTTTGGTATGCCCAAAGCCTTGCTGCGGTCTTCTTGGATAGTATCTTGGCTTTGCTTTCTCACGGGCAGCGGTGGCCACGTTAGCTGCAGATAACTCCACGGGGCTGGTTTGGGCTGCGTAGGATTCCCCGCTGTACGGCTAGCGCTGAAAGCAATGCCAGAAATAGCGTGAATACAGAGTTCTCCAACGATTTTTGTGTGTTAAGCGTGTGGCCAGTTTTAAAGGGCTCTCGCTGTATTTCTCAGAAAGATCATAGAACCATAGAATGGTTTGGGTTGGAAGGGACCTTAAAGCTCATCTGGTTCCAACCCCCCTGCCATGGGCTGGGACACCCTCCGCTAGACCAGGTGGCTCAAAGCCTCATCCAGCCTGGCCTGGAACACTTCCAGGGATGGGGCTTGTAAGATGAGCTTTTAAAGCTGGACAGGAGCAATGGATCGCAAATGGGAGGGAGAGAGGATCGTGTCTCCTTCCAGCAGAGCTGCCAGGAGTGGCTGGGGAAGGCAGTATGGGTGCATCGCTTCAGCAGGGGTGGCATCACTGCAGCTGGGTGGTTTTGTGCCTTCAGAAAACTCCTTCTTCTTGCTGATTTTCCGCTTCTGGAGTGACCTACTCAAAAAGCTATAAAGTACTTCTGCTGGCTGGTGGAGTCTGGGTTTTATTTAAATTTGCAGAGGGAAAAAAGCTGGAGTGATATTCAAAGTGGCCGTTTTAAAGTAGGCGTCCGCGGCAGGAGATCTCTGATGCAACCGTAGCTGTCTTAATTATGAGATAGAGAAGAATTCATGTCAGTGCTTGAAACCAAGTTTGAACCTCATCCTTTCTCCTGCTTTCCGAAACAATCCCCTGGGTGCCCGCAGGGCAGGGTCCCACCTCATTTCCCAAAGTCCGGGCATCTCTTCCCTCAAATAGAGATTAGCAGGCTTGAAGACGAGCGGACAGTGCGAATCGCCTTGCTGGTGGCTCCCTGCTTACCTGGAGCCATTTAATTTCAACCGTCACTGTACCGAGCAGTGCCTGGATGGTGCTGGGTCTTCAGGTAGGTGCTTGCTAGAGTGGCTTTGGTTTTCTTCTAGCCATTTCCATGCGTTTGGAGGAAATCAAAGAGGTTTGATGTGAACTCCACAGCTGAGATGGAGTCAGCGAAGCAGGTGGCAAGCCTGTGTTGGGTGCAGAGAGGAAAAAACCCTGCAAACCAAACTGAAAGGCTTTTAATTAAAACCAAAGATTAGATCAACAAAGTATTACAACAGGTGGTTAACTCCTGCGGCTAAACAGCCCCGTGCTTTGTTCTCCAAGTCTGATGCATGAAGAGAAACTTTCTACAGGGCAAACAAGGAACCCTGAATACATGGCATTAAGTTTATTACTGGTATCACAGCAAGCTTGGCACCCGTGTTTCACAGGGAGAAAGCAGAGACATGTAAATGCACAGCTTGCATTGATGGGGCCTCCAGAACAATGTCAAAAGTTTGCATTCCCATGGGATGGAGAGAGACTGATTTGGTCTGCTCCCGGCTGTGGCCGTGCGAGGAGCTGCGGGCACCCTTCCGTGCCCAGGGAGGGGTGTGCCGCACCCCAGGGGGATGCGGGTCCGAGGCTGCCGGGTTTCCTTGTCGTCGATCCCTGGCTGGCGGTGAGGCTGGGTGCAGCCGTCCACCCCCACGGCTATGCACCGTGCTTGTCAGATTAGTGGGAAGTACTTTGCTCTTCACAGGCTGTGATATTTGCAGAGCACTTTGAAACATGCGTTGCTGGCAAGGGCTTCTGGGCAGCTCTGCAGCCCTGCTGAGGAAGGGGTAGGGTGCTTCACCTGCTGCTGCTCACCCTGCTCCCAACCCCACCAAGTGCTGCTAAACAACCCACCAGAGATGCCTTGTTCTTTGTGGATGAGCTACACTCTGATTTTTCAGAACTGTTGAGCGATTTTTTGGTCTCCCCATCTTGGACGCTTAACCTCCTATACCTGACGATGAGAGGCTGGGCGCATCGGATGGTGCTTGCATCCAGTCCTCTAACACCCATGTAGGCATCCCCTACATCTCATTGCTTTTTAATGGTCTAGATGAGAAAGTCTTCTCAACTGTGACAGGGGGCACCTGGGCCACCAGCACACTTCCCCTTGACCGTGCCGATAGGGTGGCACCCTGCTGAAGGACCCATCCGGATCGTGTCCTCTTCACCCCGGAGCTGCAGTGGGGGTCACCCCCATGGCTCAAGACACCAGTACCTGCCAAGGCAAGCGCAGGCAGGGCCGGGGCAGGTGATCCGCAGGGTGTTGGCAGCTCCAGGGGATGAAGTCAGTGCACTGGGGACGTGCCCTCGCTGCAGCTGAGCAGTGCAGGCAAGCCTGAAGGCATTCCCAACACTGCTCCTGAGTCTTCCTCCAGTGGTGCCTGAGCATCAGGGCTAGAGGAAGTGAGGGAATGTTGTGCCTGTTCTCACCACCACAAATGAGACCAAGAAAAAGAATTACCGTGCAGAATTTTAACAATTTTCCTTTGAATTAAGGCTGGGGGAGGGGGGATGGGGAGAGAAAGAAAGAAAGGAGAGACCCACCACCGAGCCGTTCTCTTTGGTTGCTTTGCTCTACAGTCTGCGTCCAACAGAATTTGGGGGAATGTCTGTCTTCCTGGGAGATAAAACCCAACCCAACCCCCCCTTCAAAATGTTTCAGAGGGAGGAATTGGGTTAGCTATGGTTGCGCACCAGGGAAAAAAAAATCAGAGCTATCATCTGATGCTTTTAAAGCGTCTGCTGAGCCACCCTTTTAGGAGGCAGGTGGGTATGGCAGGTCCCAGAGGAGAGGTGCCACTCTCCCACAGGCACAGTGGGTAGCGGCAGGCACAGCCCTAGCTTGGAGCAGAGCTGCTGGAGCAGGAACCCTGAGAAGCAGTGCCATGCCGAGGCTCGGTGCCGCCTGCTATTTTTCGTGGGATGAGAAAAGCGCTCTCGCCTGACCCAGGGGCTCCTTCCCCCCAAGGAGAGGACAGATGGTCTCCCGGTGAAGGCGTGGGACTGGGAATCGGGAGCTCTGGATGCCTTTCCCGGCTACATCAGACACTTGCTATGTGGCACCACCTACTTCTGTGCCCACGTTTCCTCCTCCTCCTTCCCTCTCGCTTGCCGCTTTTTCCAGACCTTTCACCTCGCTGCTCGAATGTTTTTTTTCTTTCTCAGAGTGCTTTCTGCAGACTCGAAAGCCTCCCAGCATGCTGTCACCAGTACCTGGACTAGACGCCCACTCCTGCCCAGGCTTCTCCCCCGTCCTCGCTCTTCCCATCAATCTCTCCCTTCCCCTCCCAGAGCTGCTGACGTTCTGCTCGACGTCTTCTCCAGACACAGCTTGTGGCCAGAACGTCTCCTTGTCCTCCTTCTGGAGCATCGCTATGGGTTTGCCACAGGCGGTGGGCTCAGAGGTGCGGGTGACACAGAGGGCAGAGCCGGCAGTGGGCAGGGTTTAGCCCCCACTCAGGCGAACTTGCTGTCAGGAGTATCGTGATATCAGTGGATGTGACTCACAGCAGAGCAGCCTGACTCAGCTTACGGGTTTTCTGCTCTGGACTGAACAAAACCTTCAGAGCTGGGCACTGCTCATCCTCTTGGCTGCATCTGTCCCCAGGGTCAGGGTTTTGCTGTACTTCTGCTGCTTCAAGGTGATGCTCTCTGTTTTTGGATAGAAGCGTGTGCTTCCTGAAGCAGGCGCTGCCTAGCTAATAGGCTTAGGGCATGGTTTTTTACTCCCCAAAGATGATCCGTGTGACATGACACTGTGCCTCCTCTTCCCAAGGGCTCCTTAAGGCTTCAATTTCTGTGCTTCATCCAGGCAGCGGCTGTCAGTGTCAATTGGTTTTAAGTGACTAACAGCAACATTTAGGTTATTTATTGCTGACTCGCAAGGATGAGACACCCACTCCAAAGCAAAAACATCTACAAGTTTTCTCAAGCCAGGGCTGCCCAGCATGTGTTGCTGCTCCCAGTCACCTGTGGGACAGATCAAGCTGACGAGCCGTGGTTAGCAGTGCCAAACCCTCAGCGGTGTCAAACCCTTCAACAGCATCCTTTGCAGGTGCTGTTACCGCTCGCCTCTCAGAATGAGCTCTGGGGACCGGTGGAGGCACAGCCGGTGTTCCACAGCCGTTCCCGCTCGGGACGAGACTCAGGCTCACTCCTGCTCCATCCCGTGTTCACACAGCTCGTGCTGTTCCCGGCAGCCCCATCCCTCAAGGTCCCGCTCAGTGGGTTTCTACCTCTGGCTCATGGCACAGTGACTCCACGTCTTCAAATGCCAGCGGAAGCCTCCCCAGCACAGACTGAGTGTAGCTTTGCCGGCACAGCGGCCACCCGTTGATCCAGGTTTTCTAACGGTGAAGCGTGGGGATGCAATGCAAGCCATAGTCCTTGCCTTCAGCAAGGCTTTTGGTAGGGCCCAAGCTGGCAGCCGTGAGAACGAGCTGGGAGGATGTCTGGTGGATGCAGAAGTGGGCTGAAAATGCCAGTGGTCCACATTCAGATAGGGGTGTGCTTAAAGAGGAGATGAGGAATTTCCTGGGACCACTGATGCTTCCTCCAGAACATGAGGATAAGGAAAACTGGCTCATCTATTCTGAAGAGAAAAGCTGGGGATGAGGGAGAGAAGTGGTGCCAGCAGGATAAGGGGATGCCAGCACATAAACCTTGAACCTACAGCTCGGAGCTTTAGCTTTTCAGGAGCGCCCCAAAGGTGGGACAAGCCCTGGGGGCTGAGCACAGGGTCTGATGCTGGTGCTGTCCCCATGGACTGCGGAAGAGCACAGAGAGTGGAGCAGCTTGTGAACGGGTGGCAGAGCAAAAGGTGAACCCCAGGACTGTTGGAAAATATCTCTACTTTCATAACCCAACAACACCTCTTGCATGTAAATTAGGTGTCTGATGTGTTCCCACCACCATCAGCAGGATTTTTATCTGCCTGCGAGAAAGGGAGCTGGGTAAGAACCTTGTGTTACTGAATAATCCTGCAAGAGAGGAGAATATAAGAACTAATTAAATTAAATCTTATTTAATACTTGGCTCAGGGTTAGGTTGGTAATAAAAGAAGAGAAACTGTTTCCTTGTTGTAATATGGTAGAGTGTTAATTAAAAAAAAAAAAAAAGCCCCAAAGTTGTTGTGGTGCCAAGTTGCATTAACATCCAGCTGTTGTGCTTTGCATCTGCTGAAGGCTGAAGCAGCCCTTTAAAATACACGGCTTCAGGTTTGCATTAAGAGCCACCGTCCCGGCTGCGGGACGGCAAAGGAAGGGAAAGCAGAGATGTCCTACAGTGCAGCGGCAGGAGATGGGGTTTCTCAAGGAGCTTGTTCTCCAGGGAAAAACACAAATCCATGGTCCTTCTTACCTCTCATGCTGCCGCTGCGGCCGCCAGCCAGGAAACCTTTCCACGCGGTGGGTGCGATGGGCTTTTCCTTCCCCTGTTCAGCAAAAGAGATGGGCAGGAAAGCTGATGGGAAAACCGTGGGAATATTACTTCATCCCTAAACTTGCAAGCTTATAAGCTTAAGGATTCTGAAATGTCTTTTGACCTTCTTAAAACTTTATGCACTTCATAAAAAATACTCTGTTGATAGTTTTTATCAAAATATTTGTATTTTGCTGTGTTAATCTAGAAATGTATCAAATCTAAGGAAAAACCTTAGGATATATATCTTGGGACCTTCTTGATGAAACTGAAACGTGCCTTTGAAATATTCTGGATTTACTATATCTGCCTTTTTTTTTTCCTCCATGGAGATCTGCTCAGCAAAGTCGTGTGATAACACATTGCTAAACAAATCAGGCTTTAGCAGAACCCATTTGAAGATGACGTTTACGAAACCAGCAAGTGCTAGAGGTATAAAGCTCATCAGATTTCAAGATTCTTATGAAGTGTCGCAAAGGAAAATAATCTACAGCTGCTGAATTAGAACAAACCTAAATATTTACCATTTTCCATAAACTGGAATTTTGGAAAAATACATTTTTTTAGATCTTTGTGGAAAATTTGTAGGGGTATCTCAAAATTTGGGTAGTGCATGGGGATGCTTTGCCATTCCAACTTTTCGTGTCATACCTGCGAAGGCAGCGCCTTACGTGTCTTGCAGTTACGGACACGTCATAGTATGACACATGAGCTTCAACAATTTTTATTTTTCATTTTTTATTTTTTAATTAAGAGCACTTTGAGCTTGGTACTGATTAAACTATCTTGCCTCTGTTTCTAGATCAAAGTGGCTCTTGTTTGTGTCGTAATGAAACGGTTTGACGGCTTCGCTAGGGCACAAACAGGAGCCACTTTGATCTAGAACAAAGAAAAGATGTCTCAAATAGTACCAGATAACAGCTGCTCTTTGTGGTTGTGATTGTAATGGAAAATAAAATGAGAATATTTCAACTATTATTCTTGTCATACTGTGGCATGATGAAATAACTACCTCTGACATGTAACTTAATAGGTAAAACTGATATTATTAGAAAGAAACTCCACAAAATAGGGTATTTTTTTTTTAGATGGAGAATCCTTCATTTATAAAGTGGCAAATGTAATCAATATGCATGTTTCATCAACAACTGTATTCCGTTGCAAGTGCCTTTGTTATGGAAAATACTTAGTTTGACCAAAAAGGAAGGAAGGAAGGGCTCTGTTAGCTCCGGGTCCTTGGTGCACAGCCACCTCGGATGCGCAGAGGCTGTTGCAGCTGTGCCCCGTGTCAGGGGACAGTGTAAGAGCTTCACTCTGCTGGGACTAGGAGAGGGATGCTGACGGCCATTAAAAAGCGGAGAAGCTATGGGATTTCTTCCAAGAGAGACTTACTTGCTCAGGCTTTTCCCCAAACAGCAGGCAAACAGCCTTTGTGGTCTTAATTTATGGCTTTGTGGTCTTCATGGCTCTAACTAACGTCTCCCCATGCTGAAGGCAGCTGGTAGAGGAGGGGAGGTTACCTCAGCCCCCCGGAGCTGGGGTCTCTCTTTCCTCATTCCAGGCTCTGGGTTGCCGACAGTCACAGCGTTGTGTATCCATGACCCATTGAACGTCCCCCCTTGTCCCCTCGCAGGCTGCCGGGGCAGGCAGGGACCTGACGTGGCCCTTCCCATGGCATCCCGCTCCTGCAGCCTAGCCGTGGGGCACACTCGAGGGCATAGCCAGGGCCAGAGAAGCCTCCCGGGGTTTGGGGAAGGAGCCAAAAGTCCCAGTCTGCTCCCAAGCAGCTGGTGACGTTAGCTGAAACTTCAGGAGCTGTCAGCAGGGTTTCTGGCCAGCCTTAGCCTCCGGTGCTCCGGTGAGGAGCAGCAAATAGAACCTTAATTATTTTGTGTATGTAAATTGTCTCCTGAAACAGGCGTTTGGCAACCCTAATGGTTTTCTGCATGCCGGGGTGTAGCCAGGCACTAAAATAAGTCAGTCTGTAGGAGGGATGGGAGGTGGGAGATAGGGAAAACTCTTTTTATATTACTCCCCTTGCTATATTAAGAGGCACCGTTCCCTTTCCTGGCTCGAGAAAAAGCTCTCCCTTGGCTTGCAGGCAGTCTCTTGTCCTGGTTTAACTGCTCAGAAACCAGGATCTAGAAATCCTCGTTCCTGGCATGGCCATCCGGTCACCTGCAGGGATGGGAGGAGGCCTTGGCTGAGCCGGCTGAGGAGTCAGTTGTGGCGTGCCCTTGGCGGACACCGGGCTTGGGGTCTGCCTCCGGTCCCGGCCCAGTGGTGGGTTGCAGGCAGAGAGAATATGAGGAGCTGGGTGTTATAGGGAGGTCCTGCTCCCCCCTGGAGAAGGGTGTGATGGCTGAGGGGGACCTCAGGCACCGGGACTCCTGCACCGGGATTCCTTCTTGATTTTCTCCCTTTTTTTTGTTTCTTTTTCCCCCTTGAAGCTCGCAGCTGGGTGTTGCTGGGGGTGAGGCTGCTGGGGGTTGGGTGAATAACTTTGGATGTGCGTGTTTTAAATAATGGCGCCGAGCCCAGACCTTTTTTGGATGGGTGCCGCCTTGGTATTGTGGAAATCCAGGGAAATAAATAGCAAATAAGTGACTGATGCAGTCTGTGCTCACGGCTAGTTACTGCTTCGACGTGAACGTCACCCCGTAAGGGTGACAATTTGCAGCCCCCCCCAAGCCCTCCCTTGGGAACGAATTGATGAGATCTTTCGTCTGTGACCTCCTCGCGTACCTAGGGGTGTACCTGCTCGGCTGACGCGGCTTCCCCCCCTCGCCGGGGGCCTGGCGCGCTGCTGGAAGCCGACAGAAGAGGGGAGGAACTGCGAGCAGGCTGTTTTCTTCCCAAAGTGAGTGGGAGCAGGCAGCGGGCGATGCTTCGCCCCCGCTTGTCACGGCTGTTGTTTTCCGCCAGAGCGAGGGGGAAGAAATACAGACATTGCAAAAGCTGGATCTCACAGAACCACTCCCCCACACCACCACCACCCCCCCACCACCCCCCCCCTCCAAAGCTCAAACCCGTCCCAATCCATCACTCTGCTCAGGGTAGTAATTAATGAGCATACAGCATTCCCAAACAGAAAAGCTCGGGTGAGGAGTGGAGCAGGAACAGTGGCAGCCCCGGGTGCCTGCGTGGAACCCGGCGTGTTTGGACCCCTGAGCTCCTCAGCGGGAGCAGGGGCTGTGCCTGGGGACAGGGGATAACAGCCCCTCTCCAAGCCATTCCACTGACTGTAAAGACTTCTTGTTGTTTTCCCACAAAGCCTAAATGTTGAGGTGCATTGGAGGTGGCAGTCCCTTTTATTTCACCAGGGTTCAGGATAAAAAGCGAGTCTGGGGAGTGATCCCACAGAGACATATTTATTCACCCTACTCCGGAGCATAGATGTCTGTGGGATAGAGCCTTAACATAGCATCTGAAATTACTCTGCTTGTCTAGATGCTGCTATTAACATCTAGCCGTAACAAAAGCGTCATCCTTTCTACCCAAATCTACTTCAACAGAGAAAATGCAGAGGAGACCCTGCGGTAAGGACTCAGCTCAGGAGCCAGCTGCTCTGCTGGAGCCAAGCCCTGCATCCCAGAACCTCCCTCCTTTCCTTCAGTGGCGCAAAGGGAGTAAATCCTGAGGGTCAGGGGGCTCTGCGGTTTGGCCTCGTACCGGGATGCAGTTGGGATCCTTGCATCTCTATTTTTGTCAGGGTTGGGGATGTCATGCTGATGACTGGGCTATGGGAAGGAGGAGGGAGAGGGATGCTCCAACTCTTTCCTGCAGGAGTGACAGCTCTTTGCTGGGACTCTCTATTAGGATACATCACACCTGGGGCTGGTAGGCATCCACACCCTGTAAGATGACGGTAACTTCCAGGAGTGCAGGAAATACAACAAAGAGCTTCTATCAAGACTGACTTGATAATGACGAATCAACTTTGTAAACCAGGGCTTTTCCAAGGAGCTGATTCCTCAGTGGTATTTAGGGAATGTTGCCTTTCTCCTCACATTGTATGAATGCTGATTGACTCAGGAAACCTGATGCGTATTTTATAGCCTATCGTAGGATACTATTGATTTTGAGTATTAACTCCAGAAACGATCCATTTCCATTGTTAGAACAAAAACCCACCAATTTTCAGCCATAGGGACCATGTTTACCTTGTGATTCGTATAAGAACAAGGCGTCCAGTAGAGCCTCCAACACTGGGAAACAACTGATCCGGTATTTTTCAACGGGCATGTTTCTACAGGTAGCAAGTAAGCCATTTGTTAACCATCGCATCTATATAGGCGTCATCCTGTATTTCATTCCCTGTTTTTTCCCCTTCTTTTTCCAATCACTCACTTTTTCTTAAGCTCTTTACCTCTCCCGGTGCTATACGGAGCTGTAATTTGACAGCGTGAAAATTGAGTACGTCCAAGATTCCTTCGTACAACATCAGGTGTGCCCTGCGGATTAGACAGCAGAGTCCTCACCAGACGACTTTGCTATAAAGCCTCACAAAATCTGCTCCGGCAGGGGCAACGCGGTCCCAGCACAGAGCCTGCTTACAGCACTGCCTGCCTTGTGATGCTCAGGTTTATTTTTGGAGCCCTTGGAGTCTTGAATGTGTTAGGCTCCGAGATGCCATTTTGCTTTCTCTCAAAATAAATGTGCAGTCTTTGTGGTTGAGGGCAAAAACCCCGAGTTTATATTTTTCTTTCCATTGTTAAATACAAAACAGCAGAACCATCCTTTAAAGCTATTCTTCCTATGTGTTTCAAAGAAGAAAGCCGAGGCAGGAGGCCCTTTTTTGCTCTGCAGATCACCTTGGATTCCCATTTGCCATACCCACACCACCCTTTTGTTGCTTGGTGAATGGAACCAAATACATTAATTTCTTGGCTTTTTTTTTTGACATTTGGCTCCCCAGCTGAAATCAAAGGGTTGATGCTGACTCAGCTGGGAGAGGGGCAGCAGCTGGCCCCCGTTCTCCAGGGGCTTCGCTGATGACATTTCCTCCGGGCAGGGTGGGGCGCAGCCTGTCCCTCCTTGGGCTCCCACCTCACGGGTTTTGCTAAGATTTCTCTTCCAAAAAGAAGGCAAAAAGCTTATTTAAGCAGTTGCTATGTTTTGACCTGTTTTGTTCTTTGCTATGTTGAGGCCTTCCCTTGGGAAGGACGGACAAAGGAGGAGGCAAGGGGATGGATGCTATCACGCTGCCTAAGGTGTTGGTGAGATTAAAGCCTTCCTTGCTGTTACTGGTGGTCGTTAGCAGAAGGTAAAGGTGGGTGAGACTGGCTTTTGCTTCGCTGCTTACGTGAGCTTGTCCTGTTGTCAGCTTGTCCTGTTGTCAGCTTGTCCTGTTGTCAGCTTGTCCTGCGCTAGGCTGATCTTCACGTCAGCAGGACATCAGCAGTAATGCCAACTCAGGCTCTGTTCGTGGCAGAGGGGATCCAACAAGGGGAGTCATTCTGCTGGCCAAGGTAAATAGCCCCCTAACTCGTGGTGGGCGCAGCTGGGTCATGTATTGCATCTGTAGGAGGTGTTACGGGTTTCCTCCCTATTGTAACTAGCTGGGAAGTAAGCAGATACGTGGCACTCAAGGGGCTGGTTTAGTGGTGGACTCGGCAGCGTTAGGTATATGGCTGGACTCAGTGATCGTAAGGGTCTTTTCCATCCTAAATGATTCTATGATTCTTGGATAAATAAGAAGTAGCCTTCAGATATTAGAGAGCTAATGCCCCAAAAAGTGTATGCTGCCCCCGGGGGTTAATCTAAAGGGGGGACTCTGAGGTGTGGCTATGCACAGATAACTGAGGTGTTGAGTGAAGCTGACTGTAATCAGGTTTACCAGTGTTGGTGCAAAAGCCTTTCTGTCTGCCTTCATCTGTTTAGAAACAGGATTAATGGATGTTAATCAAATAGACTAGGACCACGTTTAAAGTGAAATTAGCTGCTCTCAAGCTAAATAAGTGTTCAAGAAAGGGTTTGGGCTGGCTTAGGGGTCAGTGGCTGGGCAACACGGAGAGCTGGCGGTGGAGGGAAAACCATAACCCCGTCCCTACATCAGGTGTCCGTGGGCGGCCTCCCCTCTGCAGAGCGATGCCGTGGCTTTCATGGCACGGTACTTCCCAGCAGACATGTTTTCACTCCTCCGTATTGATTTAATTCCTGCCGCGAGCGGTGCCAGCCGTGCCTGCGCTTACGCACCCGCGTCGCTAAAGGCTACGTCGATTGGATTTTTGCATGCTGTACTGACATTGTTTCTTGACATACAGCTTTCCTCCTGTGCTGTAGCGAGTGGGAACAAATGCTTCCCCGTTCAGATGTGGCCAAGGCGCTTTCACCGGCTCTGAATGGAGAGGGAAGGCTCGTGGGGACAGCAGTCGAGCGCCAAGACGCGACAGCAGCAGCAAGCCTGAAAATAGGTGTTCAAAGACCACAGATGTGCGAGCCTCCACCAGAGAGAAATAACTATCTCCTCTTATCCCAAGAGCCGTTCAGCCCAAAACCCCAACAATATGCATTGTGATCGCAAACAAAATTTACAAAGAACAGCTCTTTAAAAAAAAAAAATATCAAACCACAAATAAACAAGGAGTGTTGTGCAAGACCCTAGGAAGCCTCTGAATTTTAACATTCATGCTGGCTTGCTCCAAACCTCTACTCCAACAGGCAAACACCCACCTCCGTGCCCACCCACCTGCCCGCCCACGCGCGCGGCTGTCACGTTCCTTCCACCTCCCGCATCCCCGGCAGCCCGGGATGCAGGAGATGATTAATGCCAGCAGAGCAGGCGCGCGAGTAGTATTTGTCTGGATCTTAAATAAATAAGACGTGTATGGAAATAATTGAATAAACAAAAAAACCCCATGCTTTAACAGCACATCTTTCAGGGTATCTCGGTTAGAGCTGATGTGTTGGGAGTAAGAGGGGAAAATGGGCGGTTTCCATGTGTTTTTATGATTCCTTTCAATTCTACTAATACTGCACATCATTTATAGACCTGGAAGAGGAAAAAGTGTTCCTCTTGAGCTGTGATTGCTTTACTGCTTCCCACTCGGATGCGCTGCAAGGGACCAGCAAGGACTGCATGCCGCTTTCTGAGCATGATGCTCAGCAGCACTGCTGGCCATCAACGTGCTAAAAATATTTGACACTTAAGCTGCCATATAATATCTTTTTCTTAAAACCCTCGGTATCACAGAGTGTAACTCTGGCTATTCAAAGGGCTTGTTTCAACTTCCAGTGAAGCCAGTGAAGATTTGGGTTAGACCCAAGGCAGTATTTTTTTAGGCTGGCGACGTGTGCTGTTCTCTCCGGCTCTCGCACGTCGCTCCCACCGAGTATAAAGAAGCACGGAGAAAGTGCAACGCAGTCGAAATCAAATCACGTAATGTTTTTTCTACCCCTTTCTCCTCTTCCTCCCCCGGTTCTCCTGAAAACAAACAAAAACAAAATGAAAGAAAACGAACAAAAACAAGCAGGGGAAAAAAAGGAGAAGGGGTTGTTCAGTACCCAAGTGCTACATAATTATAGGTTTCCTGGAAGAAACAGCCGGTGTGGTGTTACCCCTGGCTGCCGAGCCCTTCCGTGCTCCCCAGGCTGCTCAGCCTATTTTGGCACTTTTTGAGTGTCCAGCATAGGGGCACAGCTGTATTTTGCAGTAAGGTCTTATCACCTTCCTGATGCAGATGTTTGTCCCATGATGAATTATCCGACTGAAATCCATGCTTCGCTAGTCTGAGATGTTTAAAACAATAACCATCCCACTCCACCCCAGCAGAGCGTTCCCCGTGGCACACCACGCAGTGCTCGCCATGATGCATGGCTGGGAGAGACGGTGCCAACTCTCTCGTCAGGTGCCAGGGAGGGCTGAGATCAGCTGTGCTGGGTCCACTGGGCACCCGGCCCCCTGACCTTGTTTAAATAAAGCTCCTGGAGCTCCTTTGCAACCGGACTGTGCTTTGCAGGGGGAGATGGACGTGCAGGGGTACCCCCCATGCTCTGGTTCTAGGTTTGATGGCTGTGCTGAGACCTATCAGGAGGATGGACGGATGGATGGATGGATGGATGGATGGATGGATGGAGAAAATAAAAGGGTAAGCTCAAGCCTCGGCCACTGGGAAGCTTTGAGTCTAGCAGGGAGATCCAGCTTGCAGTTACTGATCTGCTGTGCAGGGAGTTAGTCTGGATGTGTACGCAGGAAGCAATTTGGCCCTGGGTTTCCCATCTCTAATTGCATGCCTGCAGCCCTGTTCTCACAGGGAGATGATGGGAGCTTTGCCACCAACTTCAGGAGGCTCAGGTGTAGGCTCCAAGTTTCACATTTTTTTTTTCTTAATATTTAGCATTTTAAGCATGTCTTGGAATGATACTTGTGACAACTTCATGAAACCCATCTGGCTTCTCTTTTTTTTTTTTTAAATCATTTTTCAAATGCATCTGTGCAAATCTAAATAAGCTATCGATAGTGACACAACATACACCCTGTAAAAGCGTGAACTCTCTGTGCTTGGTGCTTATTACCACCGAGTGCAAATCCACTAAGAAAGGAGTTTCTAACTGGGCCTCCCATCCTCGATAATTCAGGTGGTATTTGTGCAGATAAATCAGGGCACCAAAGCATTTATTTGCTTTTAGTGACAGGCACCATCTGCTACATGCCTGCGAAGCATTCGGGAAGGGATCCTGCCCGCCTGCTGTGTTCAGAGAGGCTGTGACAACAAGAATAATAACCACGGGTTTAGGAGCGATATTTGCAGGCAGGTGGGGGCAGAGGGACGTCTGCAAGGTCCAGTGGAGGCATGGCCAGCAGTCCTGCCCGCTGGGAACGGAGGGGCAGGGGGCTCCTTGGCCCAGGCTGGCCTGACCTGGCAAACAGCATCCAGGTGGGAACAAGCATCCCCTGAGCATCCACACCCACCCACATCAGCATCCCCCAAAACCACGTCATGGCTTGAAGAGGTTGCAGGCTTAGAAATGTTCCGCGATGGCTTTCACAGATTCACTCATGAGCACCATGTATGGGCAGATCGCTGGCTGAAAATACCTGCCCAGGAGGAGTTCAGGCACCCCAGGGGCACAGCTCTCAGGATTTGGGATAACGAGGGACCACAAACTGCCAGATAGTAGGCGAGAACTCTTTGCTGAGTGTGGCATCTCGGTGGTAGCCTGAGTGTCCTTGCTGCCTTCCTCTGTGACAGCTGCCAAATCACACAGCCCCCGAGGTGCCCGGGCCTGATCATCCCCGCCGCCTTAATGAAGCCGTGCTGCCGGCGGCAGGCTGGCTCCCACTCCTGCTGAAACGGGCACGTTGAGGTTTGGCACCACCATGTCGCCATCTGCAAAGCAAGGGAGAGGGTCTCGAGCTGGTAGGGGCGGGAGAAGGCTGCGTGGTAAAGCACTGCGAGGGGATTTGATGGAAAGGGTGTCTGAGCATCGCTGTGACCTTGTATCTCAGAATAATGCTATCCCGGAGATATATATAAAAAAGTAAATGTATATATCCTTTTTATTATTATTTTAGAGCACAATAGGACTTTTTAATAGGAAATAATTTCTCTCCTTTTTGGGTAAGCAAGCAGTTCACTCCCTGAAGAAGTTCCCAGGGATTTTGTGCTCTCGCATGCCCGTGCAGTACAGTGGGGTCAGCTCTCCGTGCAAGTCAGATTCATGCAAAACAACATACATGTAGGCTCTAGTCTACTGGGTTTAGATCAGAGACGGATCAGATGACTCACAGGAATCTATGGAAATAGATCAAAGTAGCAGCACACGTTTGAAGAGAGCGTTCGCGTTCGGCAGGGAGCGGGGTTTTTTTGACAACGGCTGGGAGCATGAGTCAGAGCGTGGGCCGGCGTGGGTGGCTGCGTGGGCGGCTGCATCTGTGGGTGTCGGACCGCGACAGACGCAGAGAGATGGCTGCAATTAAGTAGTTAGCGAAATGACTGCAATAGTAAAATGAATTTAAAGGCGCAGGTTGCAAAGGCAGCGCTCCCAAATAACTCCTTCCCGGCAGCTCGGGGGCCGGCGGGCGTTTCCCATCGGATGCTCCGCTCCAGGAGCCAGTTATCCCTGCTGATGTGGGAGGCAACTCAGGCAGCTCCTTGCTGGAAAGTGGCCGGTTCCCAGTTGCTGTGAGCACTCCGAGGAGGGCACGGCATGAGTGGTGGAGCCCATGCCCAGGGCTGTGGGCACCGACCCTGGCAAACTCCTGCCGGGGAAGGAAAGCCGGGAGGAGGAGGGAATGCCAAGCCAAGTGAGGGAACAAGGAGAGGAGAACAGATCTACATTTACTGGGAATAGTTGCAAAACACCCACACACTTCTGTGGGATTACGATCGTGCCCAGAGCTCGCAGAAAAGCTAAAGTTGCCGGGGATTTTTTTTACAGTCCCTATCGCTATTACTTCCAACTACTGGTGCCAGATCCCACTCGTGGCGTGACCCTGGTAATCCTGTCCAGAACTGCTCTTGGTTGGCACCTCTTCCTTTGCAGCGAACACAAACCACCTGCAATTAGCCGCCTCCAAAGCTCCTTCGCCATTGGCCTTGGGCTGCCCAACTCCATCCCACGGGAGCCCACCTCTCGGCGGCCCTGTATGAGAGCTTCTGCGGGGGGAAGCGGAGAAAGACTCTTTCCTCACTGCTATTTTTAGCCACCGCTATTTCATGTCCTGCCAATCAGATCTGGTAAGTCTGCATGGTATGAAAGAAATCTGATTAATATAAATAAATAGATAAAGCCCTCATTCAGTAAGCGACGAAGGAAACGCAAAGCTTGTGGCCACCAGTCTGCGTGCCCAGCTAAATCTCCGCGCGTGACCTGGGCGCGAGAACAGCAGTACCGGATACCCACTTTGGGCTGACGTCTGTGCCTTCGATGTTCAAGCTTCATTTCCATGTAGCGGTGCCTCTTACTTAATCGACAGAATCAACTCTCTTGAGTTTGTTAGTAATTTTTAAGTGGTTTGGGGGTGACAAATTGAAAAAAACCAAGTCATCCTCCAAGCCCAGCTTTGCCATTTTGTAAAAACGAGACAAGAGGGAAGTATTTTCCTGCCACATTTAATAACAAATTGTAATTAGATTGGCTGCCAACAGGGGCAAATAGCTGGGGCATCTCATGAGCCATGAGCATCTCCTGTGCCAAAACACAGCTCCCAGGACGGATGTCCTACAAGTGGGTTCCTGCATATTTCCAGACTGCGCAGGTCTGCCAGTTCAGAATTACCTGTGAGCTCCAGAAAACCTCTGAACTTCTGACGGAAACCACCCATGTCTATCAGTGGTGTTTTAATAAAGAACTTCAATGGATCCTTTTTAAGATAATGCTTGGTAAATACCTGTTATTGCCCCGCACCCCCCTCAGCTGGGCCTGCAAGGAGACATATATATGGGGATTTCCTTCTCTGAGCAGATGGCTGTTCTGTAGAAGGGAGTATTTATAATTTATTGATTTTTTTTCCTATTTTTTTTTTTCAGATGCTCTACACAGACAAGAGACCAAAGGATTGTTTTTCACTCTAATTGCTACGCAGGGCACACTTTAGCAGGGAGAAAGGGTGTTATTTTGAATAATTTTAAAAAACAAACCCAACCTCTTGAAGTAGTAGATGTGTAAAATTAATGTATTTTTAAAAGCGTCAGTATAAGTGCTTCTAAATGTGTCCGCTGTAGCATAGGCTGCCCACGCAGTTGCAGCATTCCCCAGCGCGCGTGAGCAACACCGTCCTCTGCCGAGTGTCGTCGGAGCCGTGCAAGGCCACCGCCTATACGGCCATCGCCAGCTCCCGAGCCTCACCTCGTTTCTAGAGGAATCCTGGGTGCAACAATTTGCTTTTTGCAGGTAAGCAAGATCTCGCTGGAATGGTTGCCCAGTCTGATGCCTTTAGAGCTGGTTATCCCTGCCAGCAGGTAGGACAGGCACCCGGTGATTAGTTGGGAGATTTCCAGGCTGGGTGATGGGTGTCCTGTATGGAGGTGAGGAAATGCATGGAGATGAAACTCTGGCAGTTCCAGCTACTCCAGTGCTCACTTTACTTGCTGCAATTCTTGGGACATGGCCTGCAAGCAATTTCATGGAATGTAAGTTACTGGAGATAGCCCAGGTTTCTTTATCACATATAGCTTTTTATTTAATTTTCATCTTCAACGATCTCTGGTCTACAGAGGTATCACCCACTGTAATTTAAAATACTTATATTTCAAACCATGGACCATAAAGGGAGAGAGATTAAATTGCAACCTGGGGGGTTTTGATGAGGCAAATTTCTATTCCTGTCTGTTCTCAGATTGGGGTGCAATTACAGCGTATCGGAGCTCTGAGTTGCATTTACCATCTTTGACTGTCAGGCAGTCAGACATGTGCCTTTCCCCACCTCTCAGAGCTGTAATTTAGCTGCTGCTCTGCCATGACACTTGACTCCATTTTAATTACAATGATCGTTCAATCTGGGAAGCTATTTCAAGGGGGCCGAGGGCTGGGTGTTTTGACACCTGTCCTGCTTGGAGGCTCTCCCTGGGGCCAGGGCTGCTCCGCAGAAGCTTCACCCCATGGGTCAGGCTGTGATGGCCGTGCCCCCCCGGACAGGAGGGTTTCACATCTCATGGGAGAAGGGGGTGTAGGTTTGACACTGGGTTAGACGGTGGCAAAGCTACCCGAGCTCTGGGACACAGGACAGAGCCTGAAGCCATTAACCGGCAGAGTTTTCTGCTTTCTAGTCCTGCCCAAAATCAGGTTTTATTGCTATTATTGTACTGCCATTCCCCTGTGGCAATTCAGGAAGATGTCTTTAGTGAGGCCGCCCGCCCAGCCGTGCCTCCCTGATTGTGGGCTGTGCCGGCGCCGGCCAAACCCGCCTGCGTCCCTGCTGCCCTGTCCCACGCAGGCCCTCGCCCCGGCCTGCTCGCTTGGACTCGTCCTCTGCCACACCTTCACATGTTGCCTCTCTGCTCCCCGCCGCCACTTCCATTTGTTCTTTGTACAGCTCTTGAAGCGGCTAAAAAACCGAGTTTTCTCGCCGCCCCCCTTAGCCACCTGGGGTGACAGCGAACGGCAGCCTCCCGCCACGCTGGCTTTTTGCCTCGTACCGCGAGCGGCTCGGTCAAGATGTCAGCCAGCCTCTGGATCCATCCAGACGCTTCAGGACGTGGTGCCGTGATCCCTACAACCTCTTAAAATTTGGGGTCCCTTTCTTAGTAGCGGGACCCCACAGCCCGGGAGGGCCAGCGCCTCCCTTGAGCTCCGTTTTGTTGAAGAAGGTGATGGCCGATGGGCTCTGCGTGGCAGCAAAGCTCCGCCTCTGTTTTAAGCCACAAAAAAGAGCATCGGGGAGAACCACCTCACCCTGGGGGCTCCCTGTAATGGGGTGCAGTGTGGGGGCACAGACACCCCCAGTGCAGATGAACAGGCGGGCGATGTCCCCCGAGGGAGCAGGGGACGGGGCTGCTCCTGCTGTCCCCCCACCAGCCAAATGGGCCAGCTGCAGTCAGCAACCGGGGAGGAACCAGAAGAGAGTGCTTTTCCTCTGGGAACTCTGACAATTTGTTTTCCATCAAAAAGTACACTGATTTATTTCTTCTTCTCTTTCAGCAAATGTAAACAAGTATTCTTTTTATGCTGCTTCTGCTAAACGTCATAACTGCATAATTGTTGAAGCTTTCGACTTTTAATGGTTTTGGAAATCCTTGGTACCAAACCACCCCTCTCACCTCTTTTCCTAGATCCAAGGGTCTCCTGTTGCTGCTACTCTGCCAGGAGCTGCAGAAGGACCTGGCTGTGGAGAAGCCCTGGCACCCTTCACTCCCTGTGCCACACAGGCAAGGGGGGCTTTGGGTTGGCGGGAGGGGGGAATGATCCAATTTAAACGTTTATTTATTGAAGGGAGCATCGAGATGAAGAAGGGAAGAAACAGGATGGATGATACACTGTAGATGCCGGGGGTTAATTCGCCACCACCATCCCTGCCCCAGCAGAGCTCTGGTACAGCCAAGGCTGCGGCTGCCCCGGGCTGGTAGCAAACACTGCGTGTGAAGAGGTCAGTGCAGCTAATGGGCTGTAAATGTGTTTAATGCACAGGGGCTTTGCCGCACATGGGAGCAAACCAGCCGCGAGAGGATTGGCTTGGCCAAGAGAAGAAAAGCTCTGACATATACGGCTAAAACCAGAAGAATCACGAGAGTTTTTTCATCTTAGTTTACAAGAAAGAGCTTTTTAATGGTAACAGTTCCCCTCTTGTAAAGGGGAAAGGGGTAAGTCATTTGGTATGTAGCAGCCAGGGCCACCTTTCTGGCAATTTGGGTTTTGGTCAGAAAAGACTTGGATGGAGAAAATAATGATCTGTGTGGTTGCAGTCCAACCTTTCTGCAAGAGAAGAGTAATTTGAGGAGTAAAACACAACTGTGCTCCTCCTGGTGCGTTTCCAGCTGTGATTCATAAGGAGGACCAGAGCGGAACAGAGTTTATCTGGTGCCATACCTTACCAGGGTCCGCCTGCCCTGCTCCCCCGGCTTCAATGCAAGGAGCACTTGAGCTGTTCCAGCCCTGCAGATCCCTTTTCCACCTCCTCTCCTGCCCCCTCACTTTGGACAAGCAGAGAAGGGTCCTCCGCACCCCGTGAAGGGATAAACGCCGCTCCCTTCACTGATGGTGCTGCACTTGGTGAAAAAACTGCAGTGAAATATTCACTCATTTGAAAAATATGTCAGAGAACAGCGTAAGTTCAAGGCAAAACCTGGTTTGCGTTTCAGTGTTACATTAGCCCCCATTCAACGCCCACTAATAGGTGGTTGAAAAAGTCGACATTTGCTTTTCTTGGTTTTCCTTCTTCTCTCTTTTTCAGTTGCAGTCACTTTTATCTCTGCCCTGTCACAAGGCTTGGCTTTCGCTCCCCACGGCTGTTATCACTGGGCAAATATCCTTTCCCAATCTCCTTTGTTCCAGCTGAGGAGCAGCTCTGCAGGCCTCGTGAGATCCGGTTTGGCCACACACAGCATTTACGGGGTGAATTTGTTTATTTAAACAACTTCCTTATTTTCTCCCTACTTGAACATGGGTAGATACTGGGGTATCAAACTCGGTTATCCTCTGGAGAGGAAGATGGAAACAGTTGGGTTTGTGCTTGCTGCCTGTAGCTGCTGCAGAGGACTTGCGTGAGGAGACCTTCCCTGCCATGAGCCTCCTGGAGCTGCTAGTCCCAGGATAAATGAGGGAAGGGGGAGCTGGAAACAATTGGTGGGGAAGGAGATGGATGGCAAAGTGATGTGAATGATGCAGCCACAAGTTTGTGTGTGTTTTCTGTCTGCTCCTCTTCCTGTGTCTATGTGCATGGAAAATTGCACAGTGCAGGAGCAGGGATTCATCCCCAACAGCATGTCCCTCCCGAGATGATGGCTTCAGTTGTGAGCTTGCTTCTTTTCTGGCAAAAAGGAGTGTGGGTCATTTCAGTCCTGATGCTACAGAGCAGTGCTAGGGCCACGTGCGTTTCTGTCCTGCCTGCGCTGCTCGAGCTGGGCTGTTTGCTTGCTCAAACCCAGTGCAGCACAAAGCCCTTGTGTTTTGCTTTCCTGAAGTCTGCACCGGTAACCCGCGTGCCAAATGGAGAAGGGCAGGGAGGGAGCCAAAACCATTCTGTAGTGGAAGCCAGAGTGAAGGACCAGCTCCTGCCAGGCTGGTCTCACACAGAGCAGAAGAGGTGCTGG
Source organism: Rhynochetos jubatus (assembly GCA_027574665.1). Lineage (NCBI taxonomy): Eukaryota > Metazoa > Chordata > Aves > Eurypygiformes > Rhynochetidae > Rhynochetos > Rhynochetos jubatus. The sequence continues at coordinate 10,706,292 of CM050654.1, forward strand.
CTACGGGTGGACTGGCAACCCAAACCTCAGTGGAAGTGAGTGCTGACGCCTGCTCAAACCGGCACCGCTACTCCTGCAGAACGGTTCAGCTGCGAGGAAGAGATGCTGTAAACCAGCAACGAAAATGTTTGGGAAGTCCAGGTGAAGTCTTTGCCAAGTCTAGCAGAGATAGGGAAAGGAAAACAAATCCTATGACCAAGAACAGCATTGGCCAGGAATTTACATCTTTTTATCGTGTCTTCCTTCCCCCCAGTCATAGTGAGCGTGTTAGTCACCCTATTATCTTATTCTTAAGTTTTAAAGCTTGGCCAGTGCATTTCATTTCAGTAAAACTCATGCTTTTCTTGGCCTTTTTTTTTTCTTGGAATTATCTTCTCCTGCCTAAAGGAGGCTGATGGAAGAAACACCAGCCACTGGTTCTTATGAATGGATCATTTCTATTTCAAGGTATTTCAGGCTAGCATAGGCTGGTGGAACCCACAAGCAGTAGATGGGCCTGAGGATGCTTAAAGCTGTGCAGGGGGATGTCAGACATTTGTAGTCCTACACTTTCACAGGGCTGTTGAAAACTGATTTCTATAAAGCATCCATCCTCCCCTTTGTATTCATTCCAGGAGAACAAAATATAAGGCTGTATGGACTCTGGAAAGGATGCAGGGTTAGAAGCAAAACCAAACTCCAAAGCAAGATAATACGCCATAATCCAAGAAAACTCTTGACTTCACTAACTGTAGTAACCAAGGTTTATACTTAAGAGAGTGATAATTGCCTTGACTGGCCTCACTCTTAGTTGCTCAGCAGATGAGACTTCGTAGTCCAGTGGCTGCTTACGTGAAGAGTCCCCTGCTTTCTGGGTATTAATGAACTGAAGCTCAGGTCTCCCCTTTCAGGCAAAGCAGAGGTTGTCACTCCCTCTTTCCAGTGTTCCAGCAGAGCTGAAGGCACTTACCTGGGGCCAGATTCCCTTCATCCTGGGGCCGTTGCCCAGCAGGAGGTTTCCCCAGCAGAGCCCAGGTCCCACAGCATCACCAAGGTGCCCCAGTACATGGTGCACCTGGGGATGCTGTTCGCAGGCACCTTGTGCAAAGTCCTCGAGAGCAGGGGAGTCTGCAGGGTAAGCGGTGGTAGGGGTTTGGGGCGAGCTCCTGGCACACACCCTTGAAGGTTTTGTTCTGGGATGTGATGCTCAGGAAGTGGTGGGGATAAGTGTATCCATGGTGTCCCTGCTGGGCTGACTGGGAAGAGATTTGGGCTCCATAGGATCCCAGTGAGTGACTGAGGTATTTTTTAAACATGATCTAGATAGTGATTACTTGAAGCTTAGAAATTGTAACATGAGAAATCTTTATTTGACCGTATTTTTTGCTTACCATTCACAACTCACATCTTGGAAAGGGATGCTTTGGGAATCCCAGTGCTTCCCAAAAGAAACACCACTCAAACCCTCGCTGTCACATGTCCTGCTAAAATCCCCCATCTGTGTATTCGCCTGGGCTGGGCAGTGGGGCAGCTTGTGGGACCCAGCTGTGACCTGGGTCGTCAGCAATGCAGGCTGAAGTAGCACGAAACAGCAATATTTCCTGGAAAAAATGTACATGTTACATGTGTAAGGTAATGTTAATATCCCTTGTGAAGCAGCTGAGCATCATCTGTTGGGCATCTTTGCCCTAGGTCAGTAGTTGTCCACGTGAGCAAGAAGGGTGGTGTGTCTCCTTAGACAACTACCTAGTGAGAGATGGCTTCTGAAACGCTACCCAGGTCCCCTGCGTGGGGTGTAATACATCTTTGAGTGACCACGGACCTCACCCAGATGGAAGATAACTTCATTTCTCTCCTCCTTGGGACCCTGTACCCCAGACACCTTGAACTGGGAAAAGGCTTGTTGCCCCGGGCAGGGGATGCAGAGTCAGCTGAGAGAACATCTTATTTCCATATGACACCTGCTGGTTATAAAAAGGCATGGCTGCCCTTCAGAAACACGAGATCTGCTTTGTGGCTTCTTATTTTTCCAAAAAGCGCACACCTCTTACCACTTGCCGGGTCAGGGTTTCTCGGTGCCCCGAGTCGGTATTCTCAGTACTCTGACTCATTTTGGCAAGTTGGCAAGTACTTGCCCGAGGCACACGTGTACAGGATGTACCCCTCCAGATGTTAGAATTCTTTGATTCTGTAGAAGATAAGCATTCAAAAAAACCCCCCACCCCTAAACGAATTAAACTTCAGATTATTTCAGTGGCAACACAAACTGCTTTGAATGTGAACCAATGCAACGCAGCTTAATGCCATTAACCATAAAGAAAGGCGACCATATTTTCACACCAAAACAGAGTCCTTTAACATCATCACACTTTATTTTATGCTTACCCCCATGACTGCAAGCTTGCTAACCGCTGTGGGTCCCGGCAAAACTCAGATGGACTGCTGTGGCGCCGGAGGGACCCGCTGAGTCAGAGTGTGCTTGGCCAGCATTTTTCAGAGCCTGGAAGAGCCACGGAGCTTCAAGGCATATTTACACACCCGTCTTCTGCTCCGGCTGGAGCTGAGCAGGAATTACAGGCTGCCAGACCTGGCCTGAAAGTGGTGCAGCACCTGGCCCATGGAGGCTGCCTTTGTGTCGGTCCACATCCCATGGAAAAAATTAAATATGCCGGCTGGAAAACAATATTCTCTGTCCAATGCTTGATAATATTTGTGATGAGGGCAGCTCTCTGGCTAAATGGTGAATACTGACCTGCTCAAGGCCTCTCTCTGCTTATGCAAATCCCCCTAAGCTTATGCTTAAATCCAGTATCACCCTGAGTGCACCGACAAGTTTGGAGCGTGGTCCTGAGTGCTGCGAAGGTTGCAAACCCTTGATTTACAGTGCTGCTATACTTTTTGGCTGGCTGTTTAAGAAGAATATCATTCAACAAACAGTAGTTGAATGCATTCATGTCAAGTGAAATCATTCCTTTAACAGGTTTAGTTGTCAGGTATTCATTAAAGCGGGTTTCACATCAAAATGATAGTCACTAATACAGCGAAAACATCTTTCATAGCTTTCAGGTTTTTATGTTGCATTGTATAAATTCCGGATCTCCACCAGCACAGAAATGTCTTCCTGGACCTACACGGTTGATCTGAGACTGCATTTCTCTGGTGACCTTCAGAAGAAAATGAGTATGGTGTATCGGTGCCGTTGGAACAAGAGCATTCCTGAAAGTCCTCTGTGTAAATAGGGCGCAGTGAACTGTAGCTGCAAATTTAGCATAGCATTCTCATTGCTTCTGCAAGCTGTTTTCCACCTTGTAAAGACTAAAACTGGAGTTTGTCTTTTATTGTTTCCATAGGGTTAAAATTAACCATTCTTACTTTCTTTTAAAGTAACTGAGCTAAAAGGTTTAAGAACTGGAAAGTTAGTAGCAATCTGCTTGCTTCAAACTTTCGTTGTCTGCTTTGAAGAATTTAACTCATCTGGGAGACTGCTAAATCAGCATTTAGTACAAACCAGTCATGTTTCTATAGACCTCAGCCTGGGAAACCCCAGAGGACACCACCAAAGCTGCAGTGGCAGGGGGCACAGAATTCAGGTTCAGGTTAATGGGAGCTGCAGCATGCTCAGCTCTCCCTGAAAGTCAGGCAGGTGCCTAAATATGGATTGAGGCATCTCACTTTAGGCTAGCTATTTTTGAAACTCCTGGCCCTGGTTTGTGAATTGATGGCATTTCAGTTGCAAAGAGCAGATGGTACTCACTAGTGATCCAGGACAGCTTTTTTGCATTAGTGTCAAAAATAGATCAAATGCCAGCTGTAGCTCTTTTGGGTCAGTGAAGGTGAATTCGCAGTGATGTGCGCAATATTGTGTCGTGCAGCGGCGGGGAAAAATCAGGCGCTCCTTTTAGCAGAGCAAAGTGCTTTTAAATGGCTTTAAATGCTCTTTCTCGTGTCTTTTTGCACAGCTCAATTCCTTGTGTGTCTCACTCAGCAGTAAACTAAATTGCCCGATACCATAAAGGTATTAATCTGTGTAGCTTTAGCTTTCAGTGTGCTGCAACTGATGTTTGCACGTGGTTCTTGGAGGCAGTTTTGGCTGTGATGCTGGTGGAGCATTTACAGAGACAGGGTCCCTTCTCAACGCCGTGAGCCAAAGAACTCACTAAATTTAGTGGTGCTAAGTGGGGTCTGGAGGGACCAGGATGGAAGAAGGATCCACGGTGCCCTTGTTTGCCTTCCCAGGCAATCTCATTTTAGAGGTCCTGGTGGGAAGGCTGCCAAGCCAATCCGCCTAAGAGCAGGCAGCCTAAGGAGGAGTCTGAGAGTATTTTACGTTTATTAGAAAACCAGAGGTGATTTCCCTTTCTTGGCTCACAGTTCGTTTTACGTATTGCTGAAGTTTAGTTGTGCTCTCAGTTTTAAACCAGAGAAAAGTGGTGTAGCATCAGCAAGGATGATCCTTTTTTTGTTTGTTAATTGGGTGTATAGCCTCTTTGTTTGACTGAAGAAAACGATGATGCATAAAGTAGAGAGTTTGCATCATTTAAAGGGAAAAATGAGTTGTGTGTGTGTAAGAAAGCTGGTCCGCAGGCACACCCTGCTGGTCTGTGGGGAGAGTGCAAAGGAAATAAATACGTATGTGTATATACACTTTATAAAAAGACAGCTTTCCTGTCTTTTTATAATCTACATTAACCTTTTCCCCCGTCGTATCTCTTGGTTTTCATTTCTGGAAATAGGAGCAGGGGTGCATAAGCTGCTAAGGAGGGATTTGCAGAAGTAAGGAAGGTTGCCTGGCCAGGAGGACTCGCAGAGCAGATCCCCAAGCTTTTGGAAATCTCTACCAGATCTGCTTGCCTACCAGAACGACTTTATAATGTGTGTAGCTGGAACAGCCAAGATCTAATGCAGGTTGTGTGTGACACCTCTCCACGCCCGAAGAGAGGTAAGCAACACTGCAAACTCGACTGTTGTTAGGATTTTTCCACAGGAAGAAAATTACCAGAATAGCAACAGAGAAAAAAAAAAAAAAATTGTTCTTTGATTCTGCTCTGGAATCTCTCCCAGATGCCTGTGTGATGATTGCCTCCGTATGACTTTCCACCAAAAAAAAGAGAAGAACCAAGGAAATAATGCTCCCTTTATCCCTGAATAAAATGTCTGCAGCGATTCGGAAACAGTTATTCCAGTCGATTTCGGCGTGCAGACCTCCTGCTGTTAACAGCATGACTGAACTACCTGGGAGCAGTGTCTTCAGATTGCACCTGGCCTTCACAGTGCAAATATTACCGCTGATATTTTGAAGAGTTGGTGGTGAGCATTGCCCATCCCGTTTGAAACCTCTCAAGTGGAGCCAATTTTGAAAAATTGCTATGGAGCTGAGAATCGGGCTTTTTTAGAGATGTCAGACCAGAGACACTCGTTTGTTAGTTCTGGAGTGGCTGAACGCCTGCATTTTTTGGGACACATACTGCAATCTTTATGTATTTGGGAAACATGAGACTGATGGAGAGACAGCTGATAGAGGAAGCTGGGGGGGACAGGAGGGGGGACTTGAAAGGTGTATGACCCCCAGGGAGCACAGCTGGGAGCACAGCTGTCTGAGCATTAACACCCACCAGGCTCTCTCTTCTTCCCCCGCCCCTGATTTGGATAACCATGCTAAGCTGGTACCAGCACAAGCCCTCACCATGATAGGTGAGTGCCCTAGTAGCTTGTTGGGGTTGTGCCCAAGCTTGCTGGCACTGGGTATACTGGTAGGACTGGAGGAATTCATTGGGGCGTTCTTGGCTTTGTCTGGTAATCAAAGTGATATGCCAGGGATGCAGGAATATGGTGTTTGGACCTCTCCCTGTAAAATCCCCATGGTACAGAGGATGGAGGTGGAAGGGGTATCTGGCAGGGTGAGCAGCCTGCCTGCAGAGCTGTTCAGGAAGCTCTGGAGCCTCACCTGGAGGTAAGCTATGTTTCCTTTTGCCATTTATCCTCTCTGTATTTGGTGTAAATAATGCTTGCAGGGACTCCAAGTTTTCCTGACTTGTTAGAGAAGGATGTGATATTACAAATTATGGTGCTTTAGAAAAGAGCTTCAAGGCAAAATCATCGTTAATATGGCAATTCTGTATTCATTCACCCTTTTCTTCAGAATGCCACACATCTTCCTACTTGGTTTGGAAGTCCTCTTTCAGCTCCTTCCCCAGAAAGGGTAAGCGGCAGGCCTTCACGCTTGTGAGGGTGTGTTTGGATGCTACACTCCAGGAGCCAAGAAGCTTGTATCCCCTTCACAAAACCCATTGCATCCATAACCCATTTCTACCCTGTTCGGAGGGCTTTGCCTTCACAGATAAGCTGGTTTTCCCCAAGCTCGGTTTGAGCCCTGCAGCCTCAAGTGCAGTATCAGCTCACACCTTTAGGTTGTGCTTCTGGACAGCTTTTCTCATCAGCTCCAACAGCTCTCCCAGACTCGCCCCGTAAAATGACGCACTTTCTGTCTTCTCGATGATTATATCTGTTGGGGAAATCATTAATCACTTGCATTTGCTGGATTACCTCTGCATTTGTATAAACCTATAATGAGCTTATAATAAATCAGAATGAGATAGCCACTGCATGGTAAAACAGCCAGCAAATACAGCAACAGCCTCAGTAATAATAACCCGTGCAGATATATGCTTGTGTGTGTTTTTTGATACTTTTCTATGATGCCAACAGTGTGCTAAACACTTCAAAGCCTTGGAAGACAGATATCTGCCCTGCAGTGCTCACAAAGTAAACAGCCGTTCAGGGGAAGGGCGGCAAGGAAGCGCCTAAGGTAGTTGTGCTGCTTGAGCAGTAATGTTATGGCTTGCATAATTAATGTCAGTGGCATGAGGAAAATGCTGGGGCCTGTGTATTTTCTACGGTCGAGGGGGTTTGGTTGGTTGGTTGGTTGGTTTGGTTTTTGTGATGAAAGATCCTTGTCGGTGGCCACGCCTCAGTAACGTCCCAGTTCTCTGACTTTGTGAAGTGCGGTGAAAAGCCTGGGCTGATTTTGCTGTTAGAGTAGGGAAGGGCTCTGCCTTGTGCTGCTAAATGGAGAAGGAACTTGGATATGGCAGGCACAGGATTGGCTCAGAACAAGTTGTATTTAGTCACAACAGGTTTTATTTTGTTTTGCTTAAAGACTTGGTACAAGAAACAAAAATATCCCTGGTTTCTGCATATCCAGTTTGCATTGTTTTTACAGCAAGTTCCTTTCTCAGTTCTCCTCCTCCTTCTCCCACACACCCCCAGTGTTGTTTTGGACCAAGCCATCATTGTGGTATGTGCGGCGGTGCTACTCAAGGAAGTAAACAGAACGAGGACACTTACACTGCGGAGTCTGTGCACCACGACTCTCCTTGTGCTACAAACCTACCAGTCAAAAATATTTATTGTCCTCCAGTAGCTTTTATGATCTCCTGGCCTTGGTTCCCGCAATAGCATTTGTCAGATAACCCAGGGAAGCGGCGTGGGGTACCACGCGCCCTGCCTGACAGACAAGCCTCCTGTAACACAGTAGCCCAGGTTGTTAAGGCAGCGAAGTGCACAAATACCTTGGCTTATTATGAGGTTAATTTTGGGTGGAGCTGTAGTGATTCCACAGGGGTCTGGGCACTCATTCAGCAGCCCTGCTCTTCCAGCTGAGTACGTTGGATGGTGTGGCCCCCTCGCTGTGCAGCTGTTTTGATGGGGAGGAAAGAAAGGGTCACTGTTTTTGCACAGTGCTCATCAATGTCCCTTCAAGAAAAAAAGGGCACTCAGTGCGATGATGTTCCACCAGGCAGGTAACAGATAAGGCAGGTGGCAGCTGCAAGGTGACCAATTTCAGCTTGTCCTTTCAGCTAACGTGACCTTTTTTTTTTTTTCCTTTTCTTTTTCCTTTTTTCTCTCCTTTTTTTCTCCTTTACTCCCCCATGACACTATTCCAACTGAATGCTCTTGAGGTTTGAGAAACCACCACGTAACTAATGGCCTTTCAGCTTTGGAAGTGAGTCATCTCCAAGCTAAGGAGCACACAGTGACTCTTTTCAGCAGCCTGGCAGAGCAGGGTGACTTGCATTTGGAGCTCCAAATTTTAAGCAGACAAATTGCAGCTCTAAAACAAAATCAACGGGGATTTTGCTAATTATTTACAGATAAGTGATAAAGTCTGTTAGTTTGCTATCCCAAAGTAATTGCTGTTACTTAGGCAGAGAAGGCTGAAGGCTAAAGATCCTCTTGACCGCTGGCTTGCTGTCCTCAGCTGCCTCATCTGCTGCAGATTATCAACTTCTCTGTCACCTTCCTTCAATGGTTCATTGAATCTGTGCCCAAAACTGCTTCTGAGCAATAGGTTTTCTTTTTTATTTTTAGCACATTTTTTAGCCAAATGTTTAATCCACTTTACAGAGCAGTGAGGTGTTAATTGGTAAGACTTTATGGGTTAGGATAGTTGGCACAGACTAACTTTACCCAGTGCATCACAATCATGTGCAGAGCTAAGTACAAACTGACATTTCTGCAGCTCCTTTGAAAACTTAGGAATTAAGATCTGGGCTGAGCCTGATGAGTTCAAGCATGAACACGGTTGGGTTTAAACATGGCTTCCAAATGGAGTGTTGTATAAATATGCATGTGCCTGCTGTCTGACTATTCCTCTGTCCCTTCCTTTTGCTTCTCAGTATTGATACTGCAGCAGCTGAAGTGTTTGTCATCTTTGAATTGCTTTGCAGCCCGTAGATTTGAGACAATAGTTGGTTTTGGCTAAAGGCTCAAAAAGGAGTTGGTTGGGCTGGTGCCTGAGTTATTAACCATTCTCTGGTACCCTTTGTGAGAGAGCTCCTGGGAGGGATGAGTAAGAGCCCAGCCCAGTCTCTTGGTAACTCAAATTATCGCAGAGCATTGTTTGATGAGTCCTTCCCTATTTTCTGTAGTGCTTGGATGACTGTGGTGCCCAGGGATCAGGGATGAGGGGCAGAGCTCTGTAGAGTTAAGCGCTATATGAACATGTGATCAAGAGACAAGTGCTGAAGAGCCCACAGGCTATTGTTGGTGGGTAAAGCCCATTGTACAAGCATTACAATTTCTCTGTGCCGGGTATTTATTTTTTTGGGGGGGGTGGGGGTGGTTTTTTTTTAATGGTGAAGTCAGGTGGCATTTAGCAAAGGAAAAAGAGGAATTCTGGTTTCTTCTTTCCAGTTTGATACTGGTACAATGGATACTGGAGCGCAGGTCTATTTTTGCAATGAAGACTAAAGACTATGGGAATAGCTAAAGCCAGCTGAGCCCGGAGCTTTGCCTTATAAGGGAACTGCCAGAAAACGCAGTTCTCCAGCGAGCCTCTCCTCGGCAGAGAAATCCAAGAAGCAATGTGGTGATGTGTCAGAAAGGAGGTTGCAGGGATGGCCCGAAAAACAACGCTCCTTTAAATAACTTTGCAAAACCTCAGTGTGAAGGAGGCTTCCAGATCCCTCCTGAAGGGCAGAGTGTGCGGTCGCGCTGCAGAAATGTCTCTAGGTTTGCCTGAACAGGAGCCTCCTTTGTAACAGCCAGTGCGGAGAGTCTATTGCAGACTGGTACTTGGCTGGAAGCTATAAACGCCTTCTGGGCTCCCAGGCACGCTCAGCTGAGTGGAGAAAGCCCCTTGTTTAGGACATGCTCCTGGTTGTCCCCCCTGAAACCTTAATGTAAGTGGCTGTTGACGGCACCAGCTTTGTTCGAAGCCTAATCAATTTAAATAGATCTGCTCTCGTCTGCCACGCAGCCACGTGAATCCCCAGGGTGTTGGTGTCTCCGTGGTGAGACAGCAGTTGCAGAAGGCACGCTGGGATGGGGCAGGATGGAAGGCAGCCTTGGTGGTAGAGCATAAGCTTGTCTTTTACGGAAGGCAGTTTCCCAGAGCAGAGCATCGTGGCAATGCTCCAGCCCCCAGCTGTGCTCACGCTTCCTTCGGTGCTGCGGTCGCAGACTAGTAAAACGTGCTGTCAGACAGAAACCACGTTTGTGAATGAGCAGGTGTGGGGAAATTCCCTTTCGCCTTTTAGAAAAGAAGGGCCAAACCTGAGAAACCACTGCCAGCTTGGCGTGCATGGACCGTCAGACTGTTGCCTGTGGTGTCCAGCCTAACTTTGAAGACCATGGTGCAGGGCAGAGGCCTCCCAGGGCTTTGGGAAATTGGCTTGATCAGCTCTCTTGCTTTGGAGTTAAATGGATCCTCCCTGAAGGGGAGAAGTACCTCTGAGAAAAGTGTTTAGTGCAGGTGGTCAGAGATGCTCCAAAGCTGGTTATAACTTTGGGGGAGCAGGTTCAACTCCAGGACACGCCTTGAGGGCAAGTGGTCATGTAATGAGTGAAACCTGCTTGTGACAGCACTTGTGTATCTCCTCCTGCTGCTGCTGCTATGGATGGGTGATGTTACTCAGTCACGTAGCCATAAAGCCGGGATAATTTTTAGGGGGTGTGAAATGTCACCCACCGAGCAGAGGGGCAGGAGCACTGCACCTTGCCAAAAACTCTGAACAGGTTTTAGCAAAACCTAAGCCTTGAGAATAATTAGGAATAACAACTCCTTTTTCACAACATTGTTTCTATTAACGCTGTAAAAAATCTGAGTTTAAATTAAATCAATCCCTATCTTACCCCGTCAGCACTGTGTGTGGTGTCCTTTCTCACAGTGGGACCGCTTCACTGCCTGCTGGTGTTTAACCTCCCACGTGGGAGCAAACCACCCCAGAACCTGTCAGATCTTGAAACACGATGAGGTACCTGTCCCTCAGGAAAGTTAAACCAGTACACCTCCATCTCAGGCCAGAGTTAATAATTGATCTTCCTCAGATATAAGCTACATGCTTCTGAGAAAATAAAATCAAGCATGCATTCCTGCCCTGAACAAATGTTCCTGTGTCTGAACGTGAACTGCTAATGCGTAACTTCAGCACATGGTTTGGGAAACAGGCCCTTGGTTAAAACCCTCAGATTTGCCCCTTGAAAGTACTGCAGAATCTAGAAAAATATTCTTAAGCATCTTTTTTTTTTTTTTTTTTAACCTGTGATTTTTGTGTGTGCTTTTCCTAACCACTCTTCTTCACCTGGCATCTATCCCCAAATGTATAACGTAGCTTTTTGGAGTGGACAGAGTCATGCAGATGTGTTGTTCCAGGCATACAGCATGACTTGCCTTTGACTCACAGGCTTGTCTGGGCTGATTTTCCACTCAACTTGTGCTCTTTCAAACAGCAGTGTCTGCTGGGGTGATGGTGCTGGCTGCTCGTGCTGTCCTTGCACGTGTCACAGCTGTGTGGGCTGGGGTCTGCTACCCTCGTTCCTGGCCACATGCAATTGCTGATGTGCCTCTGGTGTCCGCCGGAGATGCAAAACCCCTCGGGCTGTGAGCTTCTTGCTGTGGTGGTCTCCAAATGCGTGGAAAGCACATGATGCTGCTCCTCAGCATTTTGCAGCACTTCATCCAGTGTTACAGGGTGATGGCTTTTAGCTAAAACTTGAAATAGATGATATATTTTCTTTCACTGCAGAAATAAAACCCCAGCTGCTCTTCCGCTGGTGGTCATCAGAACTAATGCTGTGGAAAACACCTTACCCTGACAGAGAAAATGTTAACACTATTGCTTCTTTGCTCTCTTCTTCATGAAAAGAATTGATTTTGAGCACCCATCATAAACAGCTGTGTGGTCAGCAGACTGCTCAACCTCCTCGGCCATTCCTTTTTGCGACTGGAAAGATGTGCTGTGCGTGATCCGTGTCACTGTATTCCTGTTATAGCTACCTGCCTATTAACACAATCCTTTTGTTGTCATTACGTGGACAAATTACATGCCAGGTGCTGTTGCACGCTCCAGCCAAGGCCGTTTTCCTTCCAGACTTTCAGGGAGTGTAGGTCAGTTAGTTGACCTGGGCCCTGAACCCTTATTTTTGGTGTAGGTAGGTGTGTTTTGGCTGCGTTGATGCAGATTTCTCCACCTAGAGAGCTTTGCAAGTAACGTTTGTGGTATGAATCTTGCCTGGTGCTGCCGCTCTCGGAGGTGCTGACATCTAGCAAGATGGTCAAGTTGCCATACACGTGTCTTCTGGTGCCTTTATTGTCTTGTGTTTCTGCAGGACAACACTGACTCTGGGCAGCGGGAAAGGAGAAGGAACCTCCCTCAGTGCTGCCAAACCACATGAGTTATGCCGGACACAGGCAGTATCAGGGGATGACTCACAGGATGATATGTCAGCTATGTGACCTCCCGAGCCGGGGCTGGGAGCCAGTTGGAGAGTGCAGACTAGCTCGCTCAAGATAACTCGTGCTGTCTTTGTTACTGTCGTGCGCTTTTTTTGATGCCGCGGCTGATGTCGCCTGCACGTCCCGAAGCAGCTGATGAAGCACTTGACTGCTGGCAGTCCCCTCAGCAGAGCCTGAGTATTGAAATAAACACATCGGGTTTGGGATTTGTGTTTGTTTTACCTGCAGGTGAACAAAAAGGGATCTCTTCCACTTGCAGTCGGTCAGAGCTCTTGGGATGACTTAGCGTATCCAGAAGTGCAAGTGGTTAGTAATGCCATCCATATTATTGCAAATGCTTTCCAGGCACAAGACATTGCATTTGTGTTGCTATGGCTATAGTACTAGGGCCTCTTTTATCATGCATCTTTACCAGGGCAGGGAAAGCTTCCTTTGTACAGTTGTGGCACTATCGGATTGCCGCAAGCCCTCGCTTCGTTTATCTTCGGCTCCTCGGAAGTGCTGATGGCTGTTGGCCAGGCTGCAAAAGAGGGCTGTGAGGTGAGGGCGATGGCGGTGCTCTTTTGTGACAGCACCAGGGAAGGGTGACTCTGTGGTGAGGAGGAGCCAGTCACAGGTATACAGACCCTGGCTGTGCACACCCGAGGGCAAGCCTTGCATGGGTTCATTTTAATCCTTAGGGTTTAGAGCCAAATAGCTGCATGGGTTCCCAAGGAGTGTGTTGGCCCTGTGTGCAGGAAGGCTGGCCCGGAGCGTGGAACTGTGTCGGTAACTCTTATTTCCAGCGCTGCGATAGGTCATGTCTGGTGTAACTGACCGAGCCGTGCTCCTGCTTGCTTGCCTATCCACCCTGTGTCGGACGGAGCACTGCTGTAGGCGTCCAGGAAATCCTTTCCACTGAGTCAGAGAAGGGACCCCGTTGTGTAATACAGGGTTTGCACTCTATCGTGGCTGCCACACGGGATTAGGACAGCATCTAGGCTTTCTCTAAACTAATCTTCAAGTATGCGAGCGGGGCCACGGCAGCCAGCCTTCACGGGGGTGTCTGCGAGAGCGTAAAATGAATTAAACGGACAGCAAAGCCCGGCTTTGGAGGGACGAGCGACGGCCACGGCACTTGCCAGCAGGCTCCAGCTTACAGCTGCTTCCAATCACTTCCATTTCCTGGATGATGGTGTTCATTTCCTTACAGATTTTTCTTGCCTGGGAATGCAGTAACATCTGTTCCTCCAGGTCTCATGAAAGATGAACTTCCTCATGGCAGAAAATGCTTTTAAAGGCTTGTTTTGTTCTCAGAACAGTTGCTTTAAGCAAGGTTTAGCCCTAAAAGACGATTTTAATATTGATAAGCTTGCTTCTGTGTTTGCCTATTTGCTAAGCAACTTCTGCTCCCGCTTGCTCAGGACAGCAGCCCCATCTCCGACAGCACGTCCTCCCCGGCGTTCAGGGCAGCACGCAGAGCACGGCGGCCGTCTGCGTGCCAGGAGCAGTGTCGCACCGACGCTGAGCAGATGGGCAGCGCCGCTGGAATGTATCGTCTGTGGCCAATTCCACGGAAGAGGCATAATGCTATGGAAAGAATCCTCTCACATACAAAGGTTCGTTCAATCTGCTGCGCTAATGTGAGTAAAAACTGAAAAGGCTCATAACAGTGAGAGTGAACAGATTATTTGCTTAGTAAAAAACGCCTCTCTAGATGGTTGCTCTTCAGTCTAAGCTTCCACTTAGAGTCCTGGATATTTTTTCTTTGAGTGGAATATTGTTCATCTCTATAAGATCACTTATGAAATAGATTATTTTTTTCCCCATAAAACAAAAACAAATTAGCTTTGTTAAAACTACTACATACCTCGTGGTTACCAGTGACAACATTCTACACCACTTTTCTCCTCCTGTCACTTTATTATTATATTATCACTATATTAGGTGAAAAGGTATGTAACTCTTTAGGGAGGAAGAGTGAAGTTGTTAAGAATACTTTTAGAACTGGGCTGCATGAGAATAATTTCAAGCACCTAGTGCTCTTGCTGTCTTTAGCGGAAGCCGAGCATCCTTGACACCTTTGAGGAAGGCATTTATAAAATGAACTTTCTCTCTGGGCATCGCATGGCCTTTTAACAAACTTGCCCAGACCTTTGCACACCTGCAAGCAGTGACGCAGTGGACTGACTGGGACATCCATTCCTGCTGGAGACAGAGCGTCCTGCCATCCCTCTGCCCGCTTCGCTTTGAGATAATGTGTAACAGGCTGCCAGACCGTTTGAAAATAATCTTCACCATCCATGTGCTGCTCTGATCTGAAAGGCTCCGAGAGTTGAAGGTTAAGCAATTCGAGATCCAGCTGGAATAAGCAGGCTGCCTTTATGTGTGAACTCTGAAAGAGGCATCCAAAGGTTACACCTGTAACTCCTGTGGCACAGCTGCCTGTTACCCATGCCCTTGAACGCAGAAGACCAGTAGGTAGCAGAGGTACAGAGAAACTAGCTTTGTCCTGCTATGGGCAGAGCCAGCCTGCTCTGCTGCGGCTCTTTTTGGAGCACAAAATCCCAATGCTGAGCTTCAGCAGTACTCAGCTTGGACAGCCGTGAACCAAATTCTGTCTGGGTGACAGCCATCCAGTGGCTATACGGCTTCTACCCTTCATCCCAGGCGTGCGATGCTTTTCTGGTTTTTATCTCGCAATGTGCCAGTAGATGTTGCCTAACCATGAGAAGCGTACAAGGGACAGAAATAAGCAGGTGAGGAAGCACAGCTGTAACGCTATTAAAGGTGCTCATCCTTCTTCTCCTCCCATAACGTTTAATGGACAGTGTTGGAGCCAATTGTATGCAATCTATTCAGGGATGCAAAAAAATGCCAGCAATCTTTTTTCAGAACTACTACGTGGGAAGAGCACCGTCCTCGTGGTTTTCTTTTTTCCAAACAACCGCTTAAGCCGACGGTAATCCTGAGCAGGGCTCAGTGCCATTCAGCTGGGGTGCGCTGGGCATCCAGAACCCGGCCAAATCCTCAGGAAAGGATCAGCAGCATTCCACCACACAGAGCCTTCTGCATTTCCTGAAGTACAGGGTCATTGGGTTGAGCTGGTGGATGTATCGGTTCATTAACTTCATAAGTTAATGGTTCTCGTTATGTAAATTAGTATTGAGATGTAAATTAACCTTGTCCCTGTTAGCTGTTAAAATAAAGGGTATAATCTCTATATTCAGGATGTTTGTAGAAGATTATTACTTGTTAGCATGTGGATTTTGATTGATTATTTCCAGTTCCTGTAATCATTAACAACTACTGGTAGTTTAAGGATTACTTTTTATTTCAAAGGGTAGAATTTATTTGACTTTACACCAAGGTAGATTAAGTAAGCCATGCAGAGCAGTTATTACCTTTCTCTTCAGCCATACTGCTGTGTACAGAGGCAATATATTCTACTGCTTGTGATTTTTCAACTCTGAATTTCACCTTTAATATAACAAAATATGTTGACGTATCAGCCAGTGTAACCAATAGGTAAAGCAGAACAAAATGAGTCACTACTTAAACTATTTTTTTTTTTAGGTTGTGTTTTCTCTATTAAAGTGTATCAATCAAAAAACACATGCCCTATCTTGAGGGTTTGTAGTTATGCTGCAGACATGATGCAGTAAGTAAAAGCTGGTGCAGAAATAGAAAGGTGGTTGGATAATGTTTTCCTAACCATAGATAGGTGAATAATTACATGTGTCTGTTCTGCATGCCTTCTGGCACGAAACACTCAACACAGGTCAGTTTTCATTTGTTGTCCTAAAGTTCTTTTAGACCAAAAGAACTCCATGCCACAGCCTGCTTCTGGTCTCGTTGCTCAGCCGTGCTACTGTTCTGAGTCTGTTCTAGCAGAGCTGATCCTCAAGTGTCTAATGAGAGTTCAGTCAAACGCAGGATGTATAGCAAAAAGCCTGAAAACAAACAAAAACTCCTATCCAATGGACTACTGGTAGGGTCTATTAGATTGGCCCTCTAATTAGGCCCACGATCTCTTGGGTGATTGCTGTAGGGAATTACAAGGTTACTTGGTGTGCAAGTATGTGACAGAATAAGGGATGTTCTAGTAGTTCCAGAACTGCTTATATTTCCTCCTAAAATCAATATAACTGTATTATCCAGGCAGAAAACTGTTTTGGTTTTGTGCTTTATTAAAAGGATATTTAATTGCCCAAAGCTCTGTTTGTTGATCAAGCAACCAGATGAAATTTTATCTAAATATTCAAAATATCCAAGCACTTGGTTATCGTTTAAAAATTGCCTGTGACAGGAAGGCCGTGAAGCCTGTTGTCCAACAACATCCCTTTCCTGCGGTACAAGGCCAAGTATACAGAGAAACAAAATGATCAGAATTTCTTGGCTGCTGCTCTTCCGTAGAGCCATCCTGCGGCACAGCTACTTCAGAGCTCCGCAAGACGTGTTTCACAGACTTATTATGTGAAACTCCTCCTTCTCAAACAGGAGAATTATACCTCATCAGTTTTTAACCCAGGCTGTTTCACTCGCACAGTTTACAGCGTGACCCAATTCAGTAGTTGTCTCAGAACAACTGAGGGGGTGACGAGCCACGGCATGTGCGTGGGAATGAGTGACTTTGCCACCAGAGATCATGTAATGTTAGAAACGCTCCAAATTTCAGCAGCACAGCCCAGTCAGTCAAGGCAGAAGCCCACGTAATTGGGTCTAATACTGCTATGGAAACTATGCTGAGGGCTAAAAATACTTTTTAAAAAGTAGAGATTCTGTTCTTGTGTGTTTTTCCACCAGCTCTTCACTTCAGTGGGGGTTGTTTCAAGCCCTGTCTGAAAACATGGAGCATTATGGCGCAGTTGAAGATGACGTGAAGATGTTCCGTGATAGAAGTTTATGTGAAAGAAACACAAGTTTTGCACTTTCACAAAAGTTTCAAGTGCACCAAAAAGACTGGACAAGAATTTTGAATGTTTGTCTCCTTGGGTGTTAGGATAAACACACGTTTAAGCGCTAAACTAGTTATTAGCAAAAACATGTGCTTAACCCAGGCTAAGTTACAACAGTGATTGTTCCTTTTTTTTTTTTTTTTAATCTTTGAATTTAGTTTTGCAAATCTTCAGTCCCCACTGGCCTACTGTTGTGGAACTGCTCGCAAGTCCTTGTCTAAACATTAAATGCCCTTGGGGTGTGATGGTACACTGTGTGCTACTGGAAGTGCTGCTGCAGCATGTCCGCAGTCACCAGCAACACGTCGGCTCACCCACTGGCACCCAGGGTATCTGCTTTGCTATGCTTCCTTACCTCCTTAAGAAAGTGTTTATAGAGAGAAAGTTAGATTGGGGACGGGGGGAATCTTCCCTCAAGGTTGCACCCTTCACGAACTGAAAAACGTTGGCTGTTTTCCCACGAGTTTTCATGGGACTGTTTGTTTTTAAGTCAACGGGAGACTTAAACAGCCTTGCGACTTGCAAGGAGACTTGCGACTCATGGCAGTGGCAAGGGAAGGTTGAGCCCTAAGTCACTTGACATGTCCACTCCTCTTCCCTCAGCGTGGCAACAGAAATGGGAAGGTGCCAAAAATGTTAGGGTAGAAAGAAATGTGTGGTTTTGTTGACTAGTTTGCCATTTCAGAAACGCTGGGGTTTTCTTGGTGCTAGCATCGTTCCCTGCGCTTGATTGGAGTGCTTGCTGTGTGCTCCAGGTCAGAGACTTTTCAACCGCTGGGATTACCACTTAGAATGAGACGGTTTCCATTACAGTCTGACTGCTTGCTTGATTTTACCTCGGTTTGTTTTCCTCCAGGATGGGTAGCCCTGCTCCTAAGCCTGGGTGTCCCTGTAGGCTTAAGCTTCTACATGGCCACAAGTAATTTCAACCTCAGTTTGTGAAAGGGCAAATCCAGATGTGTGAGAGCGGGTTTTTCTACATGAGAACATTAAATGGGATGCACTTGTGTCTTTGCCTGAAAGACTGCATCTCTCCAAACGCCTTTCCATAAGGCGCTGGAATTCAGACCTGGAAGCAACCAACTTGGGACGAGGTGTAGCTGCAGCGCACTGTCATCTCCATCACTTCAGGGATGGGGTGGCACACCCAGATGTTACCGGTCAGCCAGTGATCACCCAGCACAGCTTGGTACCTGCGGCCCCAGCTAGTGGTCAGCCTAAGCGCCCTGACCTTTGCTTCAATGCAGGCAGCGATTTTACACGTCCATTCTCAAAAGCAGCTCAGTGTGAGTTCACAATCTGACCTTAGCAGCCTGTTGCTCTGCTCCCACGGTCTCTCATGCACGCTCAGCGTGGACATCTGGGCTACAGTGGAGCACCAGATGATGTTGTCGCTTGTTTCTGTTTGCTAGCACAAGGTTACCAAGGCCAATATTTGAGGATCAGGGACACAAACGGAAGATCCAAGTTTGCCTGCACTCCCTTGACTTGCTGTAGTGTCAAGACCTGGGCTGCAGTTTGGCAGGTGTATTCAGAATTCAGCATTAAATATGACTGTGGGTGGGAAGTATGGGGTTTGTGGCACTGTGATTTAGGTATGTTACAGCGCAAATGGTGCACAAGGTGCTGGATGCAGCAGAGGATACCTCTTTGGTAGGTAAGCTGTTGGCTTCTGAAGGTGAATGTTCTGATGTGTAAAGAAGTTTGCATCTGAAAAGTGCTATAAGGGATAAGTGCACGAGGAACAATAGCTCTGTCTCGCTGGTGAAGATGAAAGGGAACGAGTTAGCAAATGCAGTAATGGGAAAAACACGCGCCAGTCTTTGCAGATCATCCTCAATAAACCTATTATTTGCTTGCTCTGTCACACACACTAGAGAACACCATATACTGCCCCTTAATCTTGCTAGGAATGTCCCGGGCCCTTGTCGTCTCTCTCCACGTCAGTCTCAGCAAATCCTCCACGTACTTGTGTTGCTTTCCTTTGAACAAATTCCTCGCTGCCCCTGTTTGCCTGGAGTGAGAGCGATGAGAAATGAGCTGTGGTCTCATTCAGGCACTGCCTGGGGAAGATGACTTTCAATTTTTGCTATTGCTTGTCACTTGAGGTCACTCCCTCAACTACTACCTGCCAGGTAAATTACTCATCTGAATATTTTCCTCCTCGTTGGATTTCTGAGCTATTACTCCTAAACATTTTAACTTTCATTTTCTTAGATTAAATAGTAACTTTATTTACTACTTACGATTCTATGCTTGGAGGAGGCTGTTCCGTATCCTCTGTACAATCCAAGAGGGAATGTTTCTTGTGTATGAGCACCTTTCCTTGGAATTGGTTTTCAAAATGTTACCCAAATGTGCAGCAAGTTAACCTCACAGGAGAAAAATTTATTTTTAGGAACTGTTGTTAGAATCAGTAGGAATATTTGAGACAAAATTGCAGTGTCTGGTCCTTGGTTCTCTTTTGGAAAGCATTACCCGGCAACGAATGAAATGGAGCCAACATAACCATTTAAAATAGCAAAGTAAACAGTTCATGTCATCGTCAAGATAATCCTTAATTTCTGCTGCTTATCTGAGATCTGCCCTGATGGGAGGATTTAACCTTCCTGAAAGCTGTTATCAGTGTATGTGCTTGAACTGGGAAGACCTCTTCCCACCTGCTTTTCAGAGCCCTTTCTCCTAGATTAACGCTGCTATGCCCCTTTTAGAAAGAAAAACCTCTGAAATATGGATTACTTTCAGAGGGATATACTAGGAATATTTTGCTACAATACAGCTTAAGGGAAACACTAAAAAAATAATGTCTATTTTAAAGATTCGCGTTTTTTTTTTTTTTCTTTACAGAACAATCGTCATAAACCTTGTCTTACGAAAGTACATGTACTGTGGAAATTAAAAACAGAATCACCGACTTTCGGTTACTGCCCGTTGTGTAACCAACTCCAAATAAAAGCTATAAGGAATTTTAATTTCAAATTTCTTTGCACCGTGTTGGAAACCATTTTTGCAATTTTCTGTTTCTCTTGGGATACTGTGTGAAACACAGAATGGCAGAGCAGATGGCCTGGCTTCCTTTTCCAAAGAGACAAGCAGTATCGCTCTGCTCCAGAGGGAAGTCTAAAGGGGGTTTCACTGAGGTACGGGAAAGCCCGGTCTAACACCTGGATCAAAATAAACATCAGTTTAACAGGTTTAATGTATAACACTTCTCACAAGCAAATGGGTGCATTTCTGATGTTATCTATATTATATTTTTTATGGCTTATTTGAAAGGGAAAAAAAAAAATCCACCTTTAAATTAAGGCTCGGCAGTATACCTGCGCCTCTGGGAGAGGAAAGAATCACTGGGTGAAACTTCTTAGGCTTAGTCATAGCAGGAGCAAGGGGTGACGGCCTGAAATATGCAGCAAAAGTTCTCAGAATAGGGAATGAGTCACTATTGCCCTTGAACGCTGTGAATCTGAAACTATATTTATCATTTTGCATTGTTCCTGCGCTGTGCAGTTGTAGTTTCACACGCAGAGCAACTTGCCTTTTCCACCCTGAGGATCTAAAACACACACCGGGGAAATTCCAGGGAGAGAAGACGAGGATTCCTTTCTTGAAGTGAGTTTTAAGGAAAGCTTTATTGAAGATGACTCGTGTTGGAAGGTCTCTGATGTGAAGGTGATATTAGCAAGTTAAATAAAGGAATAAGGCAATAGTGTATGAAGCAGAAAAGGAAATGAGTAAAATGAAAGAATTCATATAGGGTCAAGAATGTGTGACAGGACGTGCTGTTAGGAAAGGCCAATATTTTTGTTAATGTTGTACTTTTGGTTGCGTTTTTTTTTTTTCCCCTTCCCACAACCTTATTTGCAGTGTTCTGAACAGAAACCAGAAAGGAAAGATCCAGATCATTACCTTTTTCTGCATTCTTCTTCCCCCCCTACAGTACAAGAGATGAATTTGACAAGTTTTTGAACCAGGTCGTACCGCCTTGGCACTAAAAATCAGCAGGGATTCTTGTTAAGCATCTGCAGACTGTGTGTTCAATGAGTGACCGAATGCACAGGCTGGAAGCGTGCCTGCTGTCTCTGGTCTTAGAGCAGAAGCCTTTCTTGAGAGAGAAGAAAAGGTGCTTGAGAGAGTATTTTACATAACGGAATTTAAAAAATGAGAAATATTATTTATTGGGTGACAGGATAGAAGAGGCAGCTTATGGGCTTGCCAAAAAGACTTAGCAAATGGAAATCTAGAATTAGTTCCAGGAAATGTAACAGGTAACATAATACGTACGTGAGAACTGTAGCTACTTTGCGTTTTTGTGTGTGAAGTGACTGTAGGCCAGGATTACACATCCCACACTGATATTTCAATTGCCACGTTCAGTGGGAAGGAAAACCATCGGCGCGCTGAGGCTCGTTTTATAGGCCCGGGTTATCAGCTGTCTTGAGATCTGCTTCCCAAAACTGTCACGGCTGTTGTGACAATTTATTAGCACACGGAACTCCTGTGGGCATTGGGGCTGCGGTGTGCGTGTAAGCAAAGGTTATCGTGAACGTCTGTCGTGATTATCGCTAACTCGGAGCGCACGGAAAAGAGGTTACAAAACCCCCCCGTGTTTTGCGTGGTTCTCTCAGAGCAATATGCTGTGCCTCGGCAGCCGAAACCTTTAACCCGGAGGGGGTGGAAAATAAAACATCAGCGTCTTCAGAGTAAACCACCCCCAATAAAGCATGCAGCAAGGTCATTTTAACTCAGAACTACAACTTCTCCACGCTCGCCTCCCCCAAACATCATAAACATACCAAAAGAAATAAACCTCAGTGCTCGGGGAAGTTGTTCACAAGGAAATTTATCAGTAATAGGCTCGGAACTCCCAAAGTATTTACATTTTTGCTCAGAAAATGATGATTCCTGAAGTGAGAAAGCTAGTGGCAATTGAAGTACTGGTTTCCATGCCGGCATTACTGATGAAGCAGGATGTCAGCAGATCTCCTCTTCTGCTGTTACCCATCACGGATACAACTTACTGCTGCGGATTTGTACTCATTGAGCACCAATTTAGCGATCGGCTACATGAGCAAAGGGTTTCACCGACTAACTGCAGAATCCGGGCCCCCCAAGATGTACCGGCAAGCAGCAATCGGGACGCTGTGAGGGAGCTGCAGCACAGGCAAGGAGTGACACTCACGCCTTGCTGGAGCCCTAGGGATATTCCCTGCTGTTGCTCCCACTTTGGCACTGCACTGCTGTGGGTCGGTGGTTCCCAAACTGAGCCCTGGACCAGAATTTTCTTGCTCCGATTAAACCTTTGATGATGTGAACGCGAGCACAGCCACCCCCAATTCCTCTGGGTGTCCAGGTGGTTCACTTCTTCCCCGTTTCTCCTTTCCAAGCTGTACGCCCCGACCTCCGCAGCAAGTTTTGGCAACCGGCTAGGCGATTCCACTTCACCGCCCGCCCGTGGGAAGCCCCTGGTTAGGTCTGGGCACCCACCGAAGCGTTTGGCCCGGGGGGTTTGGGGCCTCCTCTCCCCGCCGAGGGCATTTCTGACGCGCCTCTGCACCCCCAGCCCGTTCCGGCCGTGCCCGACGGTCGGGAACGGGATGGAGAAGGCAGGCCGCGCTCCCGGCCGGGAGCATCCAGGCCGCACCCGCCGCCCGCTCCTCTGGGCCGGTAGAGGCCGTGCGTCTGGTAGTTAAAAACGTGACAATTTAAAAAAAAAATCGCCCGTATCCATGGCAACCTCAGCCTGGCACCGCCGAAGCCCAACCCGTTTCTAACCCCGTGGGAGAGCGAACCGCCGCCGGGAGAACTTCACGCCGCCCCGGGGTCCACGGGGACCCCCGGGCACGCCCGGCGGCCCTTTCCCCGCCGCCGCTGGGCCGCGGCCCGGACCCTCTCGCGCTGCCGGTGGCGGCCGGTCCAACTTTCACCCCCACGGGAGCCGGGGCTGACAGAAAATGGAGGCGGCGGGAAGGGCGGGGTGACCTCGGCGCGAACGGCGGCCCCGGCCCGCTACACGCCGCCGCCCCGCCGCTCCCCTCGGAGCGCCACGGCGGCGGATCCGCCTGCTGGGGGCGCTGCTCCCGGCCGCTACCGGCCCCGCGTCCTTGTCCGCCCCCGCCCCGCTGCGCCGCCGGCCTCGCGCGCCGACACCCCAGCGGCCCGCTCGTCCCGCGCCGGAGGCGTGGCCCGGCCGGAGTGGCGTCCCCGCCGGCCAATGAGCGCGCCGCGTGCCTGACAGTTACGCGGTCGCCGCCAATGGGGTGAGCCGGAGGGTGGGCGCGGCGGGGCGCGAGCGGCGCCGCAGGCCGCCGGCCGAGGCAGTCGGCGGAGGGAAGTGGTGCAGCATGATGCGGCTGTGGCGCTCGGCGCTGCTGCGGGAGCTGCTGCTGCTCGGCTCGCCGGGGGCGGCCGGCGGCGGACCGGGCCCCGGCCCCAGGCGCCTGCCGCCGCCGCTGGCCGCCTTCGGCGTGAGCTCGCCCGCTCCTTGCCGCGGCCCGGGGCTGCCGCCGCCTTCAGCGCGGGGTTTGTGCACTCGCTCGGAGGGAGCCTTGGAGGAGCCGGGGAAGGGGGCGCCGCCGCCCCCCGGCGAGCCCCCCGCCGACGGCGGCCACAACAATAACCACGGCGGCGGCAAGGAGCTGGCCGGAGGCGGCGGCGGCGGCGGGGAGAAGTGAGTGCGAACGGGGCGGCGGGGGCGTGCCGGGGCGCGGGCGGCGGGGCCGGGGATGCGGAGGCGCCATGTGAGCGCCGCCTTCCCCCTCGCACGCGTGGTGCCCGCGGAAGGGGCCGCGCTGCGCCGGGCCCGGGCCGCTTCTGCGGCAGGTGCGAGGGCTGAGCGGCGGGGAGGGCATCGCCCCTTCCCCGGGGCCCTGCCGCGGCGGACCGAGGGCTGCTGCGGCCGCTCCCGGGGCGCGCCTGGGCGCTGCGTGCGCCGGGCGGTGCGGCGTGGGCCCGGCTGCCGCGCACCTCGGGTGGGTGCTCGGGGTGCCCGCCCAGCGCTAGCCCGCGGGGTCCCCTCGGGTCACGAAAGGCGGGCTCGGGGAGGGAAGGAGGCGTAGACGCGTGGCGTGGGATCCTCTCGGAGCTGCCCTCGCCGCTGAGTGGGATCCTGTCCACGCCTTGGGCTTCCACTTGCGGGTCCCTCCCACATGCGGATGTGCGGGGAGTGCCTGTGCTTTGGCTCAGGAGAGAGCGTGCATTGGTGTGGTTTTTCTAGCTCTGCTACTTGCATGAAGTATTTTCCACGAGAAGTGAAAGCTGTGTCATCTGACGTTCCTCATTAAAGGCAGTGTGCGTGGTGTGTAGTTCTGCCATTGAAGTTTTGCAGCAGTCTCCTCCACGTCTACACCTAGTGCAGGTAGGGATGGATAGTACCACCAGCTAGTTAGTGGTGTCTGCAACCGTTCATAGGTGCTGCGGCACGGCACGTGTCCCTGGGCCAAGAGGTCCTAATTGGTCCCTAAGTAACAAGGTAATGCAGGTGACAGAATGATAACAGTGTATATGTTTATGAAAGTTAATATTCCTTTACTTAGACCCTGAAATATTCTTCAAAAAATTGGTCAGGGACAAGTGTATCAGCTCCAGTTTGTGTCCCTGGTAATGACCAGTAGTGGATACCAGGGATGGAATATAATGACGGAGTAAATGGATTGATGGTTCTTGGTAGCGCTTTGTTGGTTCTCAGCATTACACAGGTCTTGGGGGAAAAAGTGTTGTTATTTCGCCCCCGCCCCCATCTGACTGTTAGCCCGTTGCTCGTTTGAACTTGGGTACTCTTCCTATCTTTGAGCGCCTTCTACAAGAAGTTTGACAGGTTAACTGCAAGCCCGCTGAAGACCCATCATCTCCTTTGTGTGTGTTCGAAACATGCCCCTTGGCTTTCTCACAGGCAGGCCATGTGTCTTCTTTGCGCTGCCCGTGGGGTGGCGTGATTAAAATTTAAACCCAAGCCGCTTTCCCAGGCTTTGCTATGCTTATTACCTAGATGAAAAAAACCAGAAGACAGAGGAAATAAGGCCAAGAAAGGGGTACCTTGTTTTAACACTGAGCCAAGTCTCTCTTTTCCACACTTCCTCTTAGCATTAGGGTAAGATTCCACAAGGCCAGTAAGGAAGAGTCAGGAAGGCTTCAGCCCTTAGCTCCTTAATAGTTCTGCTTTTTAGTTGTGTTTTCTGCTGGGTGGGTTTTTTTGGTTTCAGTTTTGTTTTTTTTTTTAACATGAACTTGTACTCCTTCAACATGGCAGGTGGGGAAAGAAACTATCTTCTTGTTCTTCTCTCCTTTCTCCCACCAAATGTCTTAGCTGCTCAGCTTGGTTCCAGCCCTTTGTTTCAATGGGATATAGCCGTTAAAGGCATCACTTGTAATTTCTGCTGTCAAACTCCTTAAAAACTCCTATGCAATCATATGTGTATTATTCTATTTATGTTATTTTTCAGCGTGTATGAGGTCGCCTCTGAAATAGCTCTAGATGTAGTTTTGGAACAAAACCATATCCATCTGTGCCTCGAGTAGGTGTGGTTTATAAAGGTTGTACTTCCCGTTTGCAATGAGAAATACAGACAGTACCATTAAACAGGTAGGAAGAACCTGTATGCCAACTGTGAGGGGGTTTTGAGGATGAGGAAGAACCTGTATGCCAACTGTGAGGGGGTTTTGAGGATGTTGAAAAAGTGATTTATTGAAGAGGTAACATTTTCTTACACTGAGCTTTTAAAGCTGCTTCCTACAGCTAGCATCAATTAGGGAAATCCTATCATTTCTAATATGTGGGGTAAGGCTGAGGAGTCATGAACCAGTTACACACCTTTAATAATTTTTGACTTTTGACAGAAGGATGTATTTTAAAGTCAGATGCTTGTTTGTTGAGCCTCACTGCAAAATGTACGAGGAACAATTATATGAAACACAGAGCATATATTTTTGAACAAGGAAAAGGCTGGAAACAATTTCTTTTCAGTTCAGGCTGGAATTCCTGGTGGCATGCTAGCCAGGCTGCTGAATACTTGCACTCTTATTTTTCCTGATGTGGATTTATGAAAATCTTCCCTGAGCATTTGTAAATGGTACGTTACCCTTGGAAATCATTGCTGTATTAAGACAGAGAGCAAGGTTCAGAAGAGAAGTGAGATTCTCCAGAAGACAGGTTTCTGGACAAAATTGTCAATGGTCTAAGTCGGTGCAGTCTGTATGTTCTGCTGGTTCCAGCACTTTGCCACCCGGCACCATATAACTTTGAGTTGTGTTTGGTAGATGGTTTGTGGAGCCAACTGGGAAGTTAATAGTCCTTCTTAGGCATTTTCTTGTTTGTTTGTTTGTTTTGGGGGATTATTTTGTTCTGTGTGGTTGGAAGGTCACGATTCTGCGATACTGGAATAACTTGTCGAAAGACAGAACTAAGGTTTTCTTGCTTGTTTGCTTGCCTGACAGTCCTCATGTACAGAGAGTAGGAGTTGCAAGTGAAAACCTAAAATGTTCTGTGCAAAGACTACGGAAATTTAGAACCATTCCGTTCCTCGTAGAGGGCATAAATTATGAGGTCTGTGGCTGATGAAATAACTAGTGTCCTGTTACATAACCAGATCTCTTGTGCATTTTTTCTTAAACACCTTCCACCACCTCCTTATCCCTGCTGTCCAGGCTGCGCTCTCTGTATCCACCTGAAACCTGATACGTTTTAGAAAGGAAAAATACTTGAGCTTGAACTGAGAGTGGCCATAGATGGGTAATTTTGATTAATGAAGGCTGTGGATTAAAATGCTGTCATGTCTATGTTCATGCCTAAATAATTAAAACACAGTAATGTAGTTCAGTCCTAAGCTATAAACTTGCACAGTATTTGATAGTGTTCACCTCTACTTTCAGCGTAACTGTGTGGTGTTCTCTGCTACTTTCAGTATAAGTGTGCACTCTTCTTGTATCTTACGCTGGACAGTAGTAGGATGAAACGTAGATTATCTTCGTATTTCTAAATTACAAAGGCCTTGATTAAGGTGAGAAGGAGGAGCAAAATGTGAGCAGCCCTGATTTTTCAAGTATAGCGAAGTTGCAATAGTGATGGCTGCTAGTATAGGGAATGTAGCGAAATGGTTAATTGAAGTGTGGGGTTTTTCCCTTAAAATAACAAGGCAGTGGTAGCGCTACCTTTTAAAGACAGGGATGGATTCCGGAGATACCTTTTAAAATTAATTTTGCTTTTGCACCCAGGCCACATTCCAGGGGAAGAACTGCATAGTCACCAGGCAGTGGTTCATCCCACTGTTACTCCTGTCAGAATGTGGATATAATCCTTGCAGATGCAAGAAACTGTCAGAAGTGCACTTTGATTAGCCCTTTCATAGCTTCCTTAGAGGCTAAGGTTTTGAAGCAGCAGTTCTTGTTTTTACCATAAACACTGACATCTTCTAAAGCATGTCCGTCTTTGTTCTGAGTTTATAAACGTGGTAAGTTCTCAAGTAAATAACTATCCACCACTGTTAATGGGGTCAGTGTCTAACTATGCAGGTGGACAGAAAGTAGGTATTTAATGACTTGACAGGTGTTTATATGTCCTTGTTGGGGATCAGTTATCTGTAGTATGGTCCCAGCTTCCTCAAGATGCCTGCTTTAGATCGAGTGGCAACCAGCTGTGGCTTGCAGGCCTTGCAGCTTTCATGGTTTGGGTTGGAAGGGACCTTTAAAGGCCATCTAGTCCAACCTCCCTGCAGTGAGCAGGGACATCTTCAACTAGATCAGGTTGCTCAGAGCCCCATCCAGCCTGGCCTTTGATGTTTCCAGCATTGGGGCATCCGCCAACTCTCCGAGCAACCTGTTCCACTGTTTCACCATCCTTGTTGAAAAAAATTTCTTCTTGTATCTAGTCTGAACCTACCCTCTTTCAGTATAAAACCATTACGCCTTGTTCTCTTGAAATAGGCCCTGCTAGAAATCTGACCCCATCTTTCCTATAAGCCCCTGTTTAAGTACTGGAAGGTGCTATAAGGTCTCTCTAAAGCCTTCTCTTCTCCAGGCTGAACAAACCCAACTCCCCCAGCCTGTCCTTACAGCAGAGGGGCTCCAGCCCTCGGAACATCTCCGTGGCCTCCTCTGGACTCGCTCCAACCGGTCGATATCCTTCTGATGTTGGGGACCCCAGAGCTAGTTGCAGAACTCCAGGTGGGCTCTCACAAGAGTGGAGTAGAGTGGGAGACTCCCCTCCGTCGACCTGCTGGCCACACTTCTGATATGGTTGGCTTTCTGGGCTGCCAGTGCACGCTGCTGGCTCATGTCCAGCTTTTCATCCCTCAGTACCTCAAAGTCCTTCTCCTCAGGGCTGCTCTCCATCCATTCTAGTCCACACGCTAGAGTACTACTGAAGCAGTCTAGTACAATAGTCTGGCGCCTAATTTTTTTTTTTAAAAAGGGAAGTAAGTATCAAAAGTCATTATTCATGAAATGGAATAAACTGGAATTTCCACTTGAATTTGACTGTGGAAATTGCAAGTTCCCTGACTTGAAAAACAGCTCTTTACAGCATATGCTGAACAGCACTATCTCGCTAAGTGTGCTCACAGTGCCAAAACATAGCTTTTAGGTTAAGCAAACATTAGTTCCTGCCATCACTGACCTGATAAACTGCAGAGCAAGCCTTTCCACATCTATTTAGCCGATAAACTTTATCGGAAGATGGACTGTTTGACAAAGGGCAATTTTCTGTAAATATATTGAATGCCATCCTCTTTGCTTTGGCAGTCAGTGCGGATCTATTGTTAAATTAGGCTGACTGACCCGTTGCTGAACAGCAGCAAATGCGAAAGACAGGGAAAGTATGTCAAGAGAGAATTTATGCTGCGAAAGGCACACATCCCTTTAATAGATTAAAATCTTAGGAAGAGGCAGATAAAAATCTTGGTCCAATGTCTGAAGTTTTTTCTGCACCCTTCCAGATAGAAGTTTCGCATTTGGAACAGCTGTAAAATTCTGAGTAATAGCTCAGAAACATTTAATTAAATAGGTTATCCGTTAGAATTTTTCAGTGTGTTTGCTGGCTTGTTTTATCCAAGTGGAATATGGAAGTTTCTTCTGTCAGACCTTCAGCAGTCCAGTGATGGGGTCTTGTAGCAGAGATATTCCTTAAAACATGACATCGTGATGCTTTGGGAAGCTCACTAAAATGCTCTGCAAATGGGGAAACGTAGAGGTGCGGACTGCGTAACACAGCTTTTAAAATGCACGTAAGCTGCGGAGCGAGGAGGCAGATGCAGGATGAAGCTGTAGTTGGTGTGTTAGTAGCTCTGGTTCTGTTGGCTCGGCTGGATATACTGTTCTCAAAAGGTTGAGAGAGCGGTGTGCAGCGTGGAAGACTTGATTCCTCTGTAGGAAAAAGGGTGTTCAGTAATTTGCTTGGGGTAGTCACAAGCGTTTGTCTTGGTTGAATTGCCAGCCTGTCTGTGCATTAGTCAGCCAGCATAATTTAGGGGGAAAAAAAAATCCAGACTGGAAGACAAGGAAACTTCTGTTGGCTTACAAAGCTGTCTTCTGTTCTTGGTATGTAAGTACAGTGTTTTAAATAAATTGGAGAACGAGAAGTGAGATTTTTACTACTGGTTTTCACTGCTAGTTATGCAGAAAGGGAGAGGAAGGTGAGTGCAATCTACGGGTTGTCTTAAAGTTAAAAGGGTATTTGGACATAATCAGATTTTTATTAAAAATAATCATAAGTCTGACCTGCTGTTGAGCTACAGTGGGCTAGTATTGGGAGAGGAGGGAGGATTAAATGTCAGTCTGTAGGATTGCTTTGGCCTACCTAGGGCTTGTGCTTAGTTGTAGTGTTTTATTTTTGTAGCTAGAACCCCGAATACTGATATTCAGAGAATTAATAGTCTTGTGGAAGCTTTCATGACTGGAATTTCGCCCTGTTTTTTGTATTTGCATACGTGTATGGAAACAGATAAATTGCCACTAAGTGTTCTGGTTTTGGGCAATAATTTTGATCTGTTACAGCGTGGTAATGAAGTATTGACAATGTGATTAGATTATAAAGTTGAGCTTTAAAGTTGATGGCTAAAATAGTGTAAGACTCCACATTTTAGTTAGTTTATGTCCATGTTTACTAGAGAAGCGTTTTGTTTTGGTTTTATGTAATTGTGCTTGTCAAACATCAGCACATCTGTTGACTTTATCTAAACTGACTTTGTGTAGAAACAAACCTGCGCACTTCAGGGGACGGGCTGCTGTCCCTGCCCCTAGCAGTTGGGAAGCGGGCGTTCCAGCTGTAGGCTTGGATGCTGTGCTGACAGGGGAAGCATAAAACCTGAGTACAGGCTCGTGCCCCTGCCTGCTGCAGGATGCTCTGGAGTATCAAGGGAAGGCGAAACTGAGGTTAAATGCATGGAGAACTTGGGAAGGCTGCCAGTATTGCAGCTTTCCCTTTAGGAAGGGATCTTGATGCTTAATCAGATGGGTTTCCTTCACATTTCACTTAAAAGGGAGATGCAGGTTGCAAAACAAGGCAGGTGTACAGGAAGCATATGTCACAGTAAAATAGCACACGGAACATTTAAAGAGCCAGTATATTTACACTGATGAATGTAGCGACCATTGAAGACGTATCTACGCTGCGCCTTACCCTTGCTAAGTGTGCATGATGAGGGTTACTGCTTCTGGTGTCTGACCTGGTTCAGATTACTGTCTTGTGCTGCAGGTGGCTTCGCTTGCTTTCACTGTGACTGACTTGGCTTGCATAAGCGTCTAGGAGGACAGGGGCTTTAGGACTCCTAGGAGTTCCTAAAAACAGGGCCATTTTGAAGAAAACACATGTTCATCATCTTTCTCTTGCCTGTGGAACCATTGTGTCAATCTGCTCTTAGCTTTATTATGAGGCACATAGGTCTTTGGGGCTTATCAGTACTAGATCCTCTGTGCAAGTAGCGTGTAATCTGTAATGCCAAGAAGTGGGAAATGTGATGAATCTGCTCCAAAAAATTTCTAAATGTGATCTTAGCAATAAATTTATGTCACTAAGAGCATGACTGTGCTGCAGTTAGGAATGTTTGCTATTGTAAAGTGTAAGTGTGCTACCATATTACCATTTTTGTCCTACTTAGAGCTGAATTAAACTTTGTGTTCAGTGATAAATGTTCTTTGAAATTAGTAGTAGCAGTTATATCAGTAGTGAAAATATTTCCATGTGAATAATGCAAAAATGTGTAAAAATGAAAATACGCACTAATCTATGCATGTGTTTTCTTTTTCTTTTTGCAGTAAAATGAAACAAGGTCTCCTTCCTAGCCTAGAGGATCTACTTTTCTATACTATTGCAGAAGGACAAGAAAAAATACCAGTTCATAAGTTCATAACTGTAAGTGCTGTTCCAGAGTGCTGTCTGAAAGCTAACTACTACGAGGCTTTTTTAACATTCTCAATGCAAGAATACAAAGGAAAGCATTTCATTTGTACATGGTTAGCTGCAGCAAGGAATGTAACACACACCCCTCCCCTTCACCTACTTGTTTCTGTAATTAAGTAAGAGAATGTGTGTACTAGTATTGTTATTCACTACTACACTGTGCAGGAGTAAGCCTGAAAGTGTCTGTGTCTATGGCAGGGCTGGATAGTGTCTGCAGCTGTGTAAAATGTAGTTGGACCACGTGACGTTAATGCTTTGATATGAGATGCAGCCGAAATGGCAAAAGGAAATGGCAAAGGGATCATAAGGTGTGACAGAGTCTTTGTATTGATAACCCAGTGCCAGATGTCTCTTATCTTAATAAATGAGACCGAGCAGTAGAGAACTTAATTGTAATAGCATCTCTTTTAATTTTAGTAATTACTGTTTTATTGTAATAGGCACTCAAATCTACAGGATTACGTACATCTGATCCCCGACTGAAAGAGTGCATGGATATGTTAAGACTGACCCTTCAAACAACTTCAGATGGTGTTATGCTGGACAAAGACCTTTTTAAAAAGTAAACTTTCTGTCATTAACATAACTGTGTCATTCTGAATGCATGTTGTTTGTATGTTAGTGACTGTAATTAGAAAGGGAGTCAAACACACACTCCTGTTGATGCTAATCTCATGTGAGTTTGTTCTCTGGTTTCATGCAGCAGACAGCTTGTGTGATCTCCACAAGAGTTTAATCTATCAATGTTGTTCGCATGTGTACCTGGCCCCAGAATGCAACTCTCTGTCATGTGATAATGAGTTGATGCAGCATGGAGTATTTAGTATGCGTACATAAAACTTCTCTCTCACTGCATCATCAGTTTCTAATCTGAAGTTCAGGATGCTGCTGCAGTGTAGTGAGATGTTCGGAGTATGTATGTAGTTATTTCTAAAAGTGAGTATATGAAAAATAGGGTGAAGTTAAATGTCAAGGTACAGAGAGACGAGCAGTTAGGGCTGTTACACTGCTTTGGTCTGTTTTGGGAAAGATTTATGTGCCATATTTTAGTGCTGCTTTTTTTTAAAGAAAACTCTGTGGTCAGTTAGCTGAACAATATAAGCACTGTTCGGGTTGTCTTCAGTTCATTCCAAGCATGCTCCTTTGCTCCTCTACTTACAGTTTTTGTATGCCAAAAGATTGAAAGTTGAGGCTTCTAAATCTTGAAATGAAATCTGTAGACTGTTCTTTGAGTCTTTATTTTTCATTTCATTTACAGGGTAAATGCCATAATATCTAAAACTTCCTTCTTTCCGGAAGAGTATACTTGTGTCAAAAGTGGTACATTATACTTAATGTACAGTACTTAAAGGTACCACATGGACTACAGTTATTTCTGTATTTAAGTTCCAAGACCAGGTCTTCACTGGTTATTTATCAGCACAGTAAAAACGCTTCAGTGGTTACCTTCCTGGGTGTATGGTTGGACTGGAAAGGAAATGCTTTTGCTGTTATTCATTACATTTATACTAGCAGGCTTGGTTGTGATAGTAAACTATAAGTTGTGTTTTAGGCAAGGGCTCTATATTAAATAAGGACAAGTGACTGCTAATTAGCAAGGTTAGCCTATATTCTACATCACATGTCTAGGATTTGGTCCTCTCTGTTAGGGGACTATCCACTCAGCTATACTTAGCTCAGGATTTTGAAGCTTCATTTCCCCTAAATGTCAAAGTCAGTGGTGTAATTCTCCTGTTGAATTTGAATCCAAAGCTGCTAGATCGAATAAAGCGTGAAGAATAAGTGATGTGGAGTAGTGCTAGCAAAAGCTTCACGGAGTCAATCAAGTCCAGTAGAAATTACCTGTAAAATATGTTAGCGCACGCATCTCTGCTGTCTGTCTCTGGCAGAAGTTTCAACACCTTTTTAATGTGGCTTCAGTTTGACATTAGGGTCCAACTTGACTAAAACTGGTTTATTTTGAAGATTTGGGGTTTTACAGTGCTTTACACTTAAGTAAAAATTTGGAAAATTCTCCATGTTACAGGCAGAACAACTTGGGGTTTTAATCTTTCGTCTGCAGTTTCTTGAATTGAAGGGTTCCATGTTGCGTGTTTCGGAGAGTGTTTGACAAATGTCTTGAATTAGCTGTTCCTGTTGCATCTAGATAACGTAACACGTGGTCTTTGTAGCATGAATGGTGCCTCGCTGAGCACAGCCCGCTTACTGAAAGCAGCGCAGCATGCTAGTTAGCTTCCTATGGGAATTTCTTCCCTTTTTTTTTTGCTACCCTAGCTATAGTACTACTTAATATAGTAGTAGTACTACTACTTTCCAACTACTGTTAGATGAAACTTAGGCAGTTTAATGAATATGGAAGATTGTACATGCTGATTTTCCTCATGAAGATATTTTGACGTACTTTATTTTTTACATCTGTTTGTATGATGTTGTAGCTAATTTGTAGAAAAATATCGAAATAATCTTTGTAAGAAATACTCCTACCCCTCTTAGCTTTTCGTTTAACTCACAGCTTATTGTTCTTAATTACTTTTGAAGAGGGGCTGTCGCATGTGGAGTAGGTAACTAACTGGAGGCTGCTGGGGATGAAAACGAACAGGATTTTTTGCAAGCTGTGTGAAAAAGGAGTGGATAAGCATGAGAAATTGCCACAAAACCAACTCAGTTGCATAGACGAACAAAGAAGGGTGTTAGAGCAGTTCTTAAAATGCCAGTGTGCGCAACGGAAGCCTCTCTGCTGTTTCTCTTTCACTCCTGGGGAGTAGTGCCTAGCAGCATTTGAAATGGTTGCCTGTTGAATTTGGGATAAAGTCTCCTAAGTATAGGAGTTCAAACAGAAGCTTTAAGAGAAGAGAGGGGGCCTCAAAGGGAGGATAATTCTGACAGTTCACTGGTCTTCATGCATCTTCATTTTTGAACTCATAATGACTTTAATAATGGGATTATTGAAAGAATCTATTCCAAGTGAAAGTATTTCCTTAAAAAGTAATTTTTTACTTTTCTGAATAAGTCCTCATTGAAAGGATAGATTTTGCTGTGTAGTACGGGCCTAGATGTTCTTAACTTGCCATTTGTCTGAGTTAACAGTATGTTTCTGCTTTTGTCAACACTGCAGAAAGCATAAGATGAACAAGTTAATGAAACCATTTGGTGCTAAACCTCCCTTTCTCTTCCTTGCACTGGGATAAGGCTGTTAATATCCAGTTCCTGCTGCTGCTTCTCCCCACCCCGCCCCCAGACATGCCACTTCCAGCAGCACGTCTCAACTTGTGTTTTGACCCTTCCCTCTGTTTCTCCTAGATAAGTCCTTTCCTTTTTACCTCCTCACTTCTTTAAATGTACCAGATGGGCCGGTGTTCAGAGGGTGTGGATGATAACTGCCTTCTGGGTTAAAAGGCAGCAACGATGCCTTAACTTGAAGCAAGAGACTTGCAGTGCTGCTCACGGTTAACTCTTGCTCGGTTTAGAAGATATTATCGAGCACTTCCACAGGGTTTTGTTCTTACTGGAGTAGAAACTCAGTCCAGGTTGGTCTGTTGGCAGTGTTCTTGCTCAGTGAACATGGTGAAACCAGTTGGAAGTGAGAAACCAACCCTGAAGCTCTGAAGTCCGATTTAACTCCAAAATAGGTGTTCCTTAGGATTAGGGCTGGATTAGATGGCCTTCACATGTCTTAGCCCTAAGAAAGGGATGACTTAGACCCCTTTTGCAAGCTTACATGCATGCTGTTGGAAGAGAAATTGATAGTACTTTGCAGTGCATCGGACAGTTGAAATTCCAAAGAAGAGCTGTAAATAGAAAGGTATAAAACTGAAGGCAATGAAGCGATTGTAAGTAATTTTTAAAAAGTACATCTTATGAATTGTAAAATTGAAGTCTTCCAAATAAAGACCTGTTCTTGTAGGCATTCAACTGACAGTCCTTCTTTAAATAGCGTGTAGCTGCTACTTAAGTAAGCTTTTGGATGGCACTTTGACAAAATACTAATAAACTCTTTTAATTTTTTGCAGGTGCGTACAAAGTAATATTGTGTTGCTTACTCAAGCTTTCAGGAGGAAGTTTGTCATTCCAGATTTTATGTCGTTTACTTCACATATCGATGAGCTATATGAAAGCGCTAAAAAACAGTCTGGAGGAAAGGTAACCTGTTTGTAAATTCAACCTCAAACTTTAGATTTCTTAATACTAACTAAATACATGCTTTGTTAAGTGGACAGATACTTCTTAACAGTTCTAGCAAAATGTCGAACTGATAATTTGCTAAAATACTTTTGTGAGTTCAGTTATGTCTGCAGCTTGTAAACTGTGTTTAAAATACAGTTCCTTACCCCTAGCAGCCGTTTACAGTTTTGATGTTAAAATGAGACGCTAGTGTTGCTCTTTGTTTGATGTAAACTATGAAACTGCTGTATTATTTGTCAGACTAAAACTTAGTCTGTAAAAGAATTGTGCTGCTCTACACGACTGGCTCGGTTGTGTGAGAAATAATTGTCAGCATCATACCTATGTTATTAAGTAAAGTGTATTCTAATGCTTATTTTCAGGAAGTTAATTGAAAAACCCTGAACTTTGTTACACGTTAAACTTTAATGAGTTGAAAATGCTGCACATGCCGTAACACGGAAAAGATTCAGTTTAGAATGTGCTGAAGTCTGTACTTGAAGAAATGTTTTATTTGATAATGATCTAGTGAAAACAATAATTTGTAATGAAATTGTAGATATGCGAGGTCATTATTAGTGCAATACTTCAGTTGTACCTTGTGTATCCTTTCCATTGACACTTACTGTAATTAATGTGTAATAACATAGAGTTAAAAATTTCGGATGTTCTAATGCCTCTCTTGATTTCGTTGTGATAGGTTGCTGACTATATTCCACAACTGGCCAAGTTCAGCCCTGATCTGTGGGGTGTGTCACTTTGCACAGTGGATGGACAGAGGTATGTACTAACTTCTAGGTTTTGCTGTTCCAGTTACTTAAACTGACACGTATAGCTCTTTATTATATCTCACAGTTTCATATAGAAAAAGCTTTAGTGGAGTTCTTTAAGAAGTAAAATAAACTTGGTCATCTTTCTTAACTTTTTTTTTTTAGTCTGTGTTTAAGCTGAATTATTTTGCTATTATTACAAGATATTGCTTAAATAGTATTCGTAAATACTGTATTTAAAGCTGGACTATATTGAGCTTGTGATCCAAACACAGTAATGAAGCTGTAGGTAATTTTGGTGGTTATCCAAGGTCAGGATAGAGAGAATGCCTATGTAGTATTAATCATTGGAAGAGCTTTGTCTAATAGTACCCGTGCCTCAAGCTGCATTACTTTTCCTGTAGGTCATGTTGCACTTAAAAGTGAATTCCTTTTCTGCATTTTAACGTAGCATTATTATATGATCAATATATATATCTCTGGAAAAAATCAGATCTCTGTTATTTAAACAGAAAATGAAGGTCTGCAGACTGGACAGAACTTCATATGATAGTGCTTTTCAGGTTTATACGTTCTCTTATAAGGGTGCATGTAGGTCTTGGATATAGCTAGTTATCTTAATTTTTTCTTTATTAGTAACTCAGTGTAGCAGATAGAGTTATGAGCCTAATTGTAAAGGAGTATCTCACAGCATCCAGCTGGGAAGTACGGTAAACTACTCTGTGTCTGCCTTGGTGACTTGGCAATGTGAGATACTTGTCAGCTTTCAGGTCTCTGCTGGCCTGCAGTTTGTTATGGCCATACTGTGTATTCTAAATGCCATAATTTAGATGTTGAGTATGTCCTGGGTGAATGGGACATTCCTGAGAGAGTTGGTTATGGTCACTTGGTTATGGTGACTGTGGATTGACGTTCATTTGAATATGGTCTGTAATGATCTGTACGTTTGTTTCTTATTAGTCATATGCTCTGTAATCTCTAGGAAAAGACCTTTACAGGTGAGCTGAAGTATCTGTCAACTCCCTGCCTAAGTGTCTGAATTATAATCTGTTCACAGTACAACAGCTTTAAAAAAAATTCTCCCTTTCAAATATTTCAAATAGGCATTTTGCTTTGTTTTGGGTATTATAACATATACTAATGAAAGCTTTCGTAATGCTGATTTTTGTAATGTTAGTTTTCATAATGCCAAAATGGTTTTGTGAGTTTCTCCTGAAACCTTCTCCTGTCTTCTGCAAAGAAAAGAAGCAA
Organism: Rhynochetos jubatus; assembly: GCA_027574665.1. Taxonomy (NCBI): domain Eukaryota; kingdom Metazoa; phylum Chordata; class Aves; order Eurypygiformes; family Rhynochetidae; genus Rhynochetos; species Rhynochetos jubatus. The sequence continues at coordinate 10,744,011 of CM050654.1, forward strand.
ATACACTTGTCATTTTGCCATCAGGCAAGTGGTTGCTCGGAGCCTTTTGGGGCATACGCTGCTTCTATGAGTTATTTGCCGATGCAGTTTGATTTAGGTGTTGAAAGTAAACTGTCCAAAAGATGGCATTTAATAATTGTCATAAAGTATCTATGCCATTATCAAAGGGAATGTAATTACAGACATTTCATTATTTCCCTCAAAATCCAAAACTGGATTGGATCTCATCTTTGTTCATATAGATGTAAATATATACATATTTACACATTTATTTATACATATTAGTGTCTATGTTCAGGTGCCCTGTTCAGTATGTGGTTTGCAATTGAGTAGGGTAAGGGTGATACTAGAGTCCTGAGGTGATTTTTTTTTTCTCTGGCAAAAACACGTTTCTGAGCTTGCTTTTATTTTGTTAAATCTGCAGTAATCACCAGCAACTGACTTGATGCTTAGCTAATGGAGGCAATCATTAAAACCTTGAAATCTTCCTGTTAAATTCTTTAAAATGAGACTTGGTAATAATGTGCTTTTGGCTTTTTTGGTGTTTTCCTTAATAGTCCCAATATGTTGAAGAATAGATGAAGCATTTAAGACTCTGCTCGCCACAGCTGGCAAACAGGCAATTTCAACCCTCTTCATCTGTGTTTCTCCCAGGCATTCTGTTGGCGATACCAAAGTTCCATTTTGTCTTCAGTCCTGCGTAAAGCCTCTGAAATATGCTATCGCTGTTAACGATCTTGGCACAGAGTATGTGCACAGATATGTTGGTAAAGAGCCTAGTGGACTAAGATTCAACAAATTGTTCCTGAATGAAGATGGTAAGAGAAATGTAATGCTTAATAATACTCAATTTTAGAAAATTACGAAACAAGCAACAGAGTTTCTCAGTCTTTTCATTTTACTGTGCCCTCTTCAGTCTTATTATTAGACAGTGACCCAAAATATCTTGTCATCAGCAAGGTAGGCTTATCCTTTGTCACTTGCGTTTGCCTCTTTTAGAATGCTAGTAAAAGATGCATTGTTACTTCTGTTCTATTTGCTGTTATCCAGCTGTAGGAAAAAATAAAGCATTTTGACAGTGCAGGTGTTTGACCTGTGTATTTGTTTAGTTGAGTTGGTAGCAAGTGTTCCTTAATCATACATTCTGTAAACTGATGGGGAAAGAATCAGCGATGTTAAATGGATTTTAAGAAAGATGTGTATCACTTCCCTTCTCAGCCCCCTGAGAAGCAGGTGCTGGTGCCAAAGGCCAGCACTGGTTAGTTTCCAGAATGCAGAATTGAACACGCAATCCCACAGATTGTGGGAACGAAACTGAATTTGGCTACTGATTCAAAACAATGTGGTTTAGTTCTTTTCCTGTGGCAGGAGTGCTTTATCAAGATTTTCTCTTATAGTACTTATCTAGATTATTTCTTTTTCGTATTATATTAATTCTCAAGCATAAAAATGCTATTTTAAAAAAGATTATGGCAAAAATCTGAGAAAGATGACTCATGTAGCCTTAGAGGAAATACTGGATGTTATCGCTGAAACACAAATGTTTCTTCTAGTGATCTTTCTCAGTAAGAGAACAGACAATGTTTCTGTTGCCATGGTACTGCAATTAATATTTAATTAACAGCATAAGGCTTGGATGATATTTTTCTCAAGGACTGTATTGAGTTTGGACTTAAATATTTATTATGAATATATTAACGATACATATTTATATTTAGTAAATACCTTAAAAATATCTTTCTAAACTTACAAATAAAATAGATCTTGACAATTTATTTCTTCTTTCTTATGTTAGTAAGTGGTAATGAAATACCAACATGTATATATATCGCCAAGAGGAAATTAAGCATTTTTTCGAGCTTTGCTGTCTTGTTTTTGCACATACAGTGTTATACAGGGTGAAGAAGACTGCCTTTCATGTCCTAAGAAAGCCTTTATAAAAAAAAAAAGTTTTGATGGTGCTGAAAATTGCCCATTTTTTCCATTGAATCAGTATAGGTGTTCTCTTTTCTCTTTCTAATGAAAAAAGACAGTGTAGTAGTTGTTTTTTTCTTTTTATTGCTGTTTTTAAAATTGAACTATGAGAAAAGATGAATTGTTAGTCTGTGGTCTTCTACTATATTACTGTTAGACTTTAAGAATGTTTGTAAGACTGCTAAGCAACAAAAGAATTTGGATTATGAAAATTTGACCAGTGTGCATGAAATTGGAGATTACTAATTCACGTGTCAGAAATCTTCATTTTTAGGTATGTGCTTGTGTGGCTGATATAACTGACATGTGAAAAATGTGTTAGAAAGTAGCCTGAACACCCTCGTATCTGTACAGTCCTTAAACGAAAGACTAAACCAGAAGATAGATATCTGATAAATAGGAACCCTTTGGTTACAGGGAGAGGACAGGATGTTGAGTTTTTGTGAGTGAAGGAAGAGGAGGGAAGAAGGGATTGCACTTGTAGATTTAAATTGGTGTATGCCGTTTGGATATGTCGAGTATTTGGCAGTTTGAACTTGAACAACTACTTTGAAGGAGAGATTTGAAAATAATATATAGATATTTATTAATTTTCTGATATTTTATTAATCTGATAAGGTTTAATTTGATGCTTGTAGTCAAGATTTTATGAAGTGATATGCAGGTATTTGAAAATGAATTGGATTTGCATCTGAAGCTGCTTCTGTGGTGGGTTGACCCTGACTGGAGTGCAGGTGTCCCCCAAAGCTGCTCTGTCACTGCCCTCCTTGTCTGGGCAGGGGAGAGAAAATAACAGGAAAGGCTCATGGGTTGAGATGAGGACAGGGAGGGATCACTCACCTGTTACCATCACGGACAAAAAATAGACTCAACTTGGGGAAAATTGAATTAACGTATTACGAATCAAATCAGACTAGGATAGTGAGAACTAAACTCCGATGTTAAAACACCTTCCCCTGCCCCTCCCTTATGGCTGGGCTCAGCTTTTCTCCCCATTTCTCTCCCTCCTCCCCTCCAGCAGCACAGGGGAATGGGGGTTGGGGTTGGTCCATCACACGGTGTCTCTGCTGCTCCTTCCTCCACAGGGGAGGATCCTCACACCCTGCCCCTGCTCCAGCGTGGGGTCCCTCTCACGGGAGACAGTCCTCCACCAACTTCTCCAGCGTGAGCCCTTCCCACAGGCCGAAGTTCTTCACGAACTGCTTCAGCGTGGGTCCCTTCCACGGCGTGCAGTTCTTAAGGGGCAGCCTGCTCCAGCCTGGCCTTCCCATGGAATCACAGGTTCCTTTGGGAGGAGCTGACTGCTCTGGCATGGGGTCCGCCCCGGCCTGCAGCTGGATCCCTGCCCCAACACCCTCCCCTTGACCCTCCATGGCTACAAGGCACAGCCTGCCCTCTCACCACGGGCTGCAGGGGAACCTCTGCTCCGGTCACCTCCGCCCCACCTTTTCATACTGACCAGGGGGTCTGCCTGGCGGTCTCTCTTGCCTACTCTCGCTCATCTCCATCTGTATTTCCGCAATGACTTTTCCCCCTTCTCAACTATGTTATCCCAGAGGTGCTACCACTGTTGCTGATGGGTTCGGCCTTGGCCTACAGCAGGTCCGTCTTGGAGCCGGCTAACATTGGCTGTGTCGGACATAGGGGAAGCTTCCAGAAGCCACCCCTGGAGCTCCTCACTACCAAAACTTTGCTGATGTAATACATTAAAGATTCCAAAACCAGGATGTTCTTCCGTTTCTTTGTTTACTATTGAGATTCAAGCTGGAAAGAATGGAGAGCATGACAAGACAATTTTAAATTATAGCTACAAATGCCAACTTGTAACAAAAAAGTGTTATGAAGATTCATGTACGTTTTGAATAAGATCTGTGCTGTGCGTTGGAAATTGGGAAATTTCTGCAGCCTTGTGAATATTAAATATTAGAACTTTTTTTTAATCAGAGGGAACATATGCCCATTGAACAATTCCGATTTCTGGAGGACAAGCAATTCCCATGTTAATTAAAACCAGATTATTCTAGTGGATTGAAGTAGATTAGGAATTTTACGTAGTAAAGTGTCCCTGAAATAGGCTTCAGGGATATTTTTCCTGCTTACAGTCCTTGAGCTGTTTGCAGGTTTTTTCATGCCTGTTGAGTTCATGATGCAACTCGTCTGACAACACCTGTATACATGGACAGTTACCTTATCCGTACGTGTGACCTTCTCCTGATGATAGTTATTTGTAGAATTAGTCCAGTAATTAGTCCAGGTTTGTGCACCTTAGTCCAGTAGCAAACGTTGCATTGTAATGGATTGAGAGATTGCCAGGAAATTGTTTATTCTGCTGAAGGATTTTGTTAACTGAAGATGGAATTTTTTTAAGTGTTTGTGTTGCACAAACATGTTTTGATGTCCTTTCAGAAACAACTTGCCGTGATGAATTGTTCTGTGTATTAAAATGTCCTTACTGTGTGTGTAGCAACCCCAGCTTTCTGTGCTCAGAGGCTGCAAGTACAAGAAAGGCTTAAGGCCGATGATGGACAAAAAAGGTGGGAAGAACTGGCAGAGGAAAAGCACTGTAATTTGAGCTTATTGGGGGAAAGGTCTAGTTCTAATATGGCATAATTACATGGCAGGCTGGTAAAGCAATCTTGCCAATTGTCAAGCAGTTCTGAAGTATTAAAAAAATACATATTTTTCACTATTCAGTAGTGATGTCCAGTGGAGAGATTTTAGGTAACTAAGTAAATGATATTTTATTTTTAATTAAGGTGTAACTGCTAAATATATCGTGGCTCTCTATGGAAAAAGCTGTTCTAGACAAGTGTCTCCTTCCCACAGGAGAAACAGCGCTGTGCCTGAGAATAATGTATTTACAATCGGGAGGCTGTTAGGTGGTTTGTTTATGCAAGAGGGAAATCGTTAAATTGGTGCTAGACTTAATCAGGGCACCCTAAAGTGAAGGGTTGTTATGACTTGTGCTTTTCACTAAGGGTAAAAACTGGAATTTACTTGAAAGTATAATGAGATGGTACATCCATGTGAGAGACTCGCAGAGAAGCTGCGGAGAGTTTTCTTCAGTCTGAGCAGATCATTGCCTGTATGATTTGCTGATATATAGAGTGTGTGTGTTCAGTGATGTGTGTCAGATTTGCAGAGTTGGATACCTCTTCCTAAAGATTAATTGATGAGTGAGTTCACCTCTTTGCCAAACTGTTGCAATGATAGTATCAATCTTCATTCCTTGTCGTCACACAACGTGGCATCCCCTTCCTGATGCCACCCACTCTGAGGTAAATCAGTAGTTGCTGCTGCTGTAGAAAGAGACCTGTGTATGAATCCTTAAAAATTCATGTGGTGTCTGAACATACTCATCCCTAAGTGGTGGAAAAATACCTGGGAATGGAAGTATTATTGAAGGGAGTGGAGGACATCTCTTTGACATTAGCAGGAGTCTTTCATATTGCAACATTTTTATTTAGGCATCCTGGCCCTTAAAGGCCGGTATATCTTAAGCCTGGGGAGAGGTTCATCATTGTAAAAGAAAGGGACCTAGAACAATCATCTCGTTCAACTGCCTGGCCGCTTCAGGGCTGACCAAAAGTTAAAGCATGTTATTAAGTGCATCTTCCAAATGCCTCTAAAGCATGGACAAGCTGGGGGCATCAACTACCTCTCGAGGAAGTCTGTAGCTGTGGTGGTAAGACAGGTGTTATCTGTCAATTACAGATATCTATGTATGGGAAGTGTTTGGATAGTATTATCTAGTGCTATCAAGATAATAGTGGAAATTGCTTTCCTAGGACCTGGATGCCCTGACAGGGTTTATTTTGCTTAGGAGAGGCAGCAGTGGATTAATGGAAGGTGTTCTGCTCAGCTCTGTGACCTGCTGGTGTTGAGAAGCAGTAGGAGAGACCCCTGGAGAAGAGCTTTTGCCAGGCTGCTGTACCTCACCCTAGCAGTTAAGGCTCCAGCAGTGATTGTTCCGTGTTGAATTGTCAAGGGGGGAACAAAACACAAATTCATTTCAGAAGCACATTCAGGAAAGTCCTTGTTTCATTTCATCAGAAGGGTCTTGGCCATTCTTCTGTGAGGTCAGCACGCGGTGGTGTGTTGTGGTGAAGTGGCCAGAACTGGTTCATGTAGTTGGGGATGTTAAGCAGTGAGAGACAGGAATATTCAGAGAGGAAAAGGTGACCAAGAATGCCTTGTGACGTTGAAGGTAAGTGGTGACATCCTCAAGGAAATGAGATGCAGTAGGATTCCCGAGGGTATATTCTGTTGTGTGGACTTAACACATTGATAAGCTTTTGAGTTGCTGAATGGTAAATAAACATTGCACATACTTTTGATTCAAATATATGTGTGATGGGGGTTTTGGGATGATTTTTTTGCTTTATACTGTGTGGCAGATTGAAACCATGGAGATGTGCAAAGAAAGAGAGCAAACCATTTTTATAAATACTTCTAGAACAGGTTGTAGTTCATGGACTGGAATGATACCTGATGTTGATGAGAGGAAGCTGGAAAAAAGGGAAGCGTAGCTAGAGCAAGAAATGAGGATGACAGCGTGCTCTTACCATGCATGAGACCAGTGTTGTGTTGGACTGTGTGTCTGGAGTTGGGATCCCCAGTTCAAGGACAATATTGAAAAACTTGAGTGGTCTCCCTTGGAGGGCTGCCAAGGTGCTGTGGCATCCAGGGCACGTAACTCCCAAGGATCAGTGGAAAGGGCAGATCAGGAGCTCCCCTTGGAGCCACTTAAAACTGTGGAGAGCAATTGCAAAGATGAGGATTTGTGTAACTCGTCTGTGAAGTGGCAAATGATATAACAAGCGCCAGTGGGCCCACACTGTGGCTTGCGAGGTGCAGGTTGGATGTTAGAGTAAACTTGTTCTCTGGGAGGAACAGGTTTCCTAGACATGTAGAGGATTTGCCTTGTTTGGAGGCTTTCAAGACTCAGCTAAATGAAGGCATGACTGACCTGATGTAACCTTGGCAATAGTCTTGCTTTGAGTGGGTGGGTGGAGGGACATCCAGTTGTCCCTTCTGACCATCAGTCTGTGATGCTGTGAATGTTCATTTGACTTGTAACATCTTTGGTGTCGGGGTTTTGGTTCCTAAGGATAGACAGGGTTAGGAAGCTATGGAAATGCTACATTTTTCCTACTCAAAATCTGGCTGTAATCAAAAGTCAAATATATTCGACCCAGGTTATTGACATGAATAGAACAGGATGCTTGATACAGGTGGATCCTAAGTACAGTCAGATAAAATGAGAACAACTCATTAGTGTGTTGACAGATAAGGTATGGCACTAACAACTTTAAAAATAGTATGTAGACATTGTTTGTATTTTAGGGGAACTTCACTTTCTTTGGACAAAAGGTATTGGTCTTTACCTCTTCACTAATAGAATAACTAGTTTTAAAAAAATCCTTTCAATACTGACCTTCTGAAAAATACGAAAAGGAGCTTGAGATGGTTAGTTTTTGGAGATGATCTGATAGCCATAGATGGTTAAGTGCCATTGACCATGACCAGTGTCATTTTCATGGGATAATATGTGCGTGTAGACACTGTGGATGTCAGACTAGTCTCCAAAAAGCAGTCATCTCAAGTTCCTTCCAGTGTGCGTGTCAGTGTATTTTATATGAATTCAGTGAACACCTCTGTGGGTTTTTTATGTGAGTATTTTTTCAAATTTGTAGATAAACTAACAGCAAATAAAAAGAAGAATTCAAACCTGTCAAAATATTCTTTTACTGAGAATTGGTTGAGGTTTTCAGACACCAGAACCCTCAAAAATCGATATCCTAGCAAGAAGGCACGGCAAAAATGTTAGCTGGAAAAATAAAATGTTGTAGGAGGTAGATGTTGATGAATGAAAACTTGTATTTGGGAACAGTAAACATCTGATAAAACTTTTTGGAAAAAGGAGCTAAAAATGATTCATTCACACGAGCAGCCAAGAAGGACCGTGAATGCAAAAATACTGTTAATATGGAGGGTAGCGGTAAGAAGATAAACTGAAGTGTAGCAAGTATACGCAAGTCACTTAGCAAGTTAATATTGACCAGTTTTCACTTAAACACTTGGCTGGTTTTGTTTGGCAGATGTGTTTTGGGATATGTTTGTAATGGAAAACTTCCTTTCACAGACAGGCCTCATAACCCTATGGTGAATGCTGGAGCAATTGTCATCACGTCTCTAATCAAGGTAAAAAGTTCATTTTTAGTTTCTCTTGGAGTATTTTAATAGAATGTAGAAAAACTGTCTTGTACAGATTATGAACTGTTTTCGGTTTGTGTCTGCAACATCTGAGGGCAGTTTATTCCTTAGTGGGTAGACAAGCTCTGACGTTTTGGAAACAATAACACTGCCAAACAAATGCAGCGTTAGACTAGCGGTTGTTAAAAAGTAACAGCGCAGCTGAAAGACTCTTTCCTTAACATTTTTACTGTTTTGTTTCCTCCTTTAACTGCATGACACTTGCTGTTCTTGAGCGAACCGCCTCATGCTTATTAAAGGCTAAGAGTATGTCCTCAGGAATATACGTTACAGGATTCAGAAATATGTTTCTGCACGCCTAATGCTCTTACATAGCGTAAGGTTACTAGAGTATTTCTTGCTGTGCAGAAGTGGAAGATGCTGTACTGTGTACAGGAGCAATGCAGCTGTAGTCACGTCAGTCTTAAAACTAAATTTGTCTGCTATTAAGATACTGTGCAACTAAAGGATGTTTAACTTCTATGTTACGTAGTTTCTGTTGGGGTGGTAAATGTGCTTCCTTAAATAAGTGTGTTTGGAAACAGTTACCCATGCTTTTCTGAGTAAACCATAGCTGAATAATGACTTAACATCTCTAGTCCACGGTCTTGCGGCTTTTGGAAAGCTGTATGTTATTTTTCCTTAGAATAGCTGTATATATCACTTGAAGTTGTAAATGGCATAAATTCTATGTAATGCTAATGTTTGCCAGATACTCTACTTGTGTTTTCTGCCTGTTTTTGGTAGCCACTGCTACAAAAGCCTATTTATTTGTTTTTAAGGGTTCCTGCTTAGGACTGTGGGGATCATGTCACTCCCCTGGAGTTTTGTAGTAGAAAACACTGTTACTTCAGGGTCTAAAAAAATCTTGTTTACAGTCTTTGTCTTGGTTATGTTTCAAAGTCCACTAGCTACAGAGTGTTTCCTACCTCCTATTTCCAAATTGTTGTTTTTAAAATTACTTAGATCATGATTTTCTGTTATTTTATATTTAAAGAAGGTGTAAGAACTCCTGCTTAAAGACATTTATCTTTAATAGCTGTAGGTGAAAGAAAATGGCCTTAAGTGTGACAGGTAAATTTATTCACATTTAATACGTTTTTTTAAAGGTTGACTGAGCATTGAAATTCACTTGGATAACAGTGAATTTTAAAATCTGATTTAACACATTTGTCTGAAATGTCAAAATGTTAGTCTTACTACAACTTGCCCTACTTGGTCATAAGGCAAACCACAAACATGTGCCTCTTGCAGAAGGTACATAGTTCTTGATAAATGGTGTACTCCCAAACAGACAACACGGATTTGTTTACTGCATGCAGTTGTGATAATTGTTAGAAGGTTGGGGGATTGTTTTTGCTGGGTGTTTTGTTTAATTTTAATTTATTCTTTCGCTGTTACTTCCTTCTGAAGAATACTGGATGGCACTGACGTTTTTGCATGTGGTAATTGCACGTCTAATGGACGCATATCATACTTGTCACACTCCATTATTTGTTTTCGGTGTGATTAAGTGTAGATTATTTTATGTACTGCTTCCTCTAAGATACCATTTATCATTTGAATAACTAACCAAACTAAACATATTCTGAAGAAAATTACATAGAGGGTCACAGGTACAAAGCTAGTTAATACTGGTGTTTTTTGTGAAATAACTTCTTTACGATCTGCAGTTTAACAATATCCCTGCTAACTGTTCAGTGACTCAAGTAATTAACATTTATATTTGATCTGAGCTAAGACTTAACTACTTTGCTTCATTAACCCCTGTTTTGCTGGCAGTTTCTCTGCATTCCTTCTGTTTATTTAAGGTGTTACTTGTGTATCTTGAAGACTGGCTCCTAGAGTCCAAGCAAATGAAGGGTTTATTAAATGTGGTCGAAGTCACCATGTATGACAGATTTATCTAATGATTGCATGTTGCTAGCTATGGAGAGATTGTTGCTGCATTTCAGTGTTACGAATGCCTTTACCTCATTTGATATTAATTACTTTATCTCCTTCTGAGAAATTGGTACAAGAAATCTTTCAAACTTTACACACATGGTGCTGAATTTAGGAGCTGTTGGTATACCTGATCTTGCACAGAACTGCCCTTAGAATGTGACATAAATGATGATTACTTGTGGATAAGAAACCACGCTCGAAGTAATCTTTTTGTCAGAATATGTAACATTAACATTTTAGGGGGGGAAAAGGTTTCTTAGTGTCACATACCCAGTTCTGACTGCCTTAAGCATTTGGTATATGCACCTTGGAACAGAGCATAGACCACAACTGCAGTGTTGTGTCTCCTATTTTCTATTCATAATAATAAATAATAAAACATATGTGCATGCTGAGTTGGACGTTTGTTTGGCTTACTTAGGCGTGACCATATCATACTTTTACCAGCGTAAATGATTCTTGTACTGTCACATGCTTGGAACTACGATGTATGTTAACTCATGGTGCAATAATTGTTATTAAAAGAAAATTGTAGTGGCAATTACAGGAGTTTGGAATAGTGATATTAGATGAAATGGTAAATTCTTCTGTGTCTTCAAGGAAATACGGGTGCTTGAAAGAAGATTTGGCTCCTGTAGAGATATAGTACAGATTGACGCTCTGTACATCACGCTGACTGGGAAAAAGTCTTCACTGTGTGTAGTATGGATAGATTTTAATGCTTTGCTCTGTTGTTTTTTTCCTTAAACTCAATTCTCAAAGCGTGTCAACTCCAGGAGTATCAGTGGTTGTGTCAGCAATTGCCCACCTCCACGTGTCTGTACTGACTGGGGAGGTGGTGGGTTAGAGGTGCAGATGAAATACAGAGGAAGGGTCCACAATGAAACATGTAGAAGATGGCAGATGGCTGTGGAAGGAATCACCAGAGGACAAGGGATTAATCTGAAGTCATTTTTATTGAATGCTTCCAGGTTCCATCTGGAGATAAAAGCTTTCCTGGTGTAACAGCGAAAGTTTGGGCAAGTGCAGTGTATAGAAATCCTGTAAAGGCTGACAGCCACATGCACTGCCTTACACAGACAGTGCCAATGAGCAGTGTCTGCTCGGTGAAGGGAGGCATTCCATGCCAGTGCATTAACGTGGGAGCATTTAAACATGGCGGGGGGCATAACAATATTCTCAGATTCACAGAATGGTAGAATTCAGAGGCCTTGCCAAAAAATTGTATACGAGAAAATAAAAAAGCTGATCTTAGTGACCCCTGAGGAAACTTAATTCAGTGAAAGCCTTTTGGTTTTATGCAAAACATAGAGGTGTATCGGATATACTTCAGAGCTTTCTAAATATGCTGACGAGTCATAAAATAAATGAGGCAGAGAGTGGTGGAAAAACCTGTCTAAATGTGGCAAGAGTCTGTTTTCTGTCAGGATAGTTACTAGGAAGCTTAGACAGTTATGGTCTAATACTTGGGGTGGGAAAATTACAGGGTTTATTGGCTTTCTTTGACAATAGAGTTACAATAAGTAGTATAGATTTAGCTTAATTGCTCTAGCCTACCCACTCACGTTATCCTTTCTGATCGACTGATGTGTAAATGTACATACATATCACTGTAAAGCATGTGTTGGCGTTGTGATCTTCTCTGCCAGATACTTACCTTTATTTTGGTGAATCTTTCTCACTTTCTGGGTTATTAATTTAGTTGTAATAATTAATTTTGGATAGAACATTGTCATATGATTCTGCACTTGCTTTTTATTATAACTCATGTATTGGCTGTTACTTGGCATAGCATATGATGTAGTGATACTTGAAATTACATTTATCCAGTGGTCATGTATGCAAGTATTGAGTACCTGAAGGACACACAAATAATCCTTAGGTGTATCTGAAACAGTGACAATATCGGTCTCAGTGAGTCAAATCCTGTCTGTGACAGTGTGCTCTCAAGTATTTCAGAGCTGAAAACGGCACGCTAAGCACTCAAGACACCACTTCTCACAGAACAGGCCCAAGTTAACAAATAAAATTAAAATCATCTGTAAGTACAGAAAGCTCAAATAAAGACATAAGTTAATGTAAAATGCACAAATACAAAGAAAAAAGATTTCTTGTGTTCTGATGTAGAGTTATGTTTGGTTTTTTTCCTGGATGTTTTCATCACAGTATAGTGTTAGGTTATAAATCTGGCTTAAAGAAATTCCAGAAAAATAAATTTTAAATAATCTTTTATTATTAGAGTATAAATTTATAATGATCCAGATGTTTTTATTACCTTGGCTTAGATTCAAAATTGAGAAATTATTTTAACAAGAGACACATGGTAAGAGCTTATGTGGTCTAATTGCATAAACACAGAATGCTGATGAATGAAAAGTGGCTAATATTAACTACTTTTCTAATAAATATTCCTTAATTTTGTTGTTGCAAGCTCTGGTAAGTATCCATGAGTCTCTGCTTTGTACATGTAGTCATGCAACCATTTATATTTTTCTAGAAGAAATACAAATAATGAAAGTACCTTGATGTGTTTTGTGTTTGTTTCTTTTTAAAAAGGGAAGATCACTAAAACCAGACACAGTAAAAAATTCAAATTTATGATTGACAGCCATAGCGTCCTTCGTGATTTTCAGTGTTTACAAAATTGTACTGAGCTGTCTTCTGCAAGTTTGAATTTTCTGCCTCTCAACATCTTCAATTTCATTTTGTATTCATTTAGAAGTGTTTTCTCATATGTCTATACACACAAGCATGTATACAGTCCGTGTGTATATGAACATATGTAAATGTGCCGAGTGTTTGTGGAGTTAGTGCATGGAACATTTCCTTTGTTCTAGAGAGATAATTGCATCTGAACTTTAAAAAAGTTCTTTTTAAGAAATACTGTCGCAGTGCCCCCAACCTTGTAAGCTTACGCAGTCAAGCTGAAGATAAGCAGCACTGGTACAAGAACAGAATTTTCTTGTCTCTTAGCTTTATTTACATTATTAGGGAGAAGTTGCTCAGTAATCTTAATGTTAGAATTTCACATTTGCAATTGGATTTTAATCACAGAACGTGTGTTGCCTCTGTGTCTCTTCAGCTTTTTAGGAGGAGCAGCATACCTGTCAGCTGCTGAAAGAGAGAAACTAATCTGTTGGGTTTTTTAGCCGTCGTCTTGTGTATGAAGCAAAAGTTTTCTGTTTTAGTTACGCGCGATGTTAAATCCATGCTGAGGTCTTGATCATGTGATTACTTAGGCAAATATTTTAGGTATGTGAGCACTCTAATTTCAGTAACGATGCTTTTGTGTCTGATATAAAGTACCTGTGCAAGTGTGTGGAATATCAAGGACTAAACCAGCATCATCTGAGTTAGTGTACAGAAAACTTTCTTTCCAAAATATGAGATTAGATGTAAATTTTAAAAAGAACCTTTTTTTAATAACAAGTTGATGTGGAAAAAGTTTGCTTTGAGTCTTTTGCCCGTCAATTTTATATGCTGCTGGTAAAGGCAGGTTTTTGTTGAAGGGCTAAGAATTTTTTTCAACTGGGCAAAATAAAAAAATGAAGTATTATGTATTTTATTTTTGCAGAAAGCATGATCCCTTTCTCCCTCTTTCTTTTTTTTTTTTTAACAAAAGAACTTGTTTCAATTTATTATACATGTCTAACCATACAATTATCAATGCAGCATCCCATAACTAATGCTGACCCACTTTCCCAGAAAAAGATGTTCATTGTGCATTTGAAAGGTTGACAAGGTTTTTGTGGTTTAAATGTTGTTACATATTTTACAGCATTAGGATCTATGGAATATTTTGACAACTGCAACAGTTCAATGAAGTTGGTAATTTCTTCTTTTAATTATTTTTCATTGAACAGATTTGGAGTTAAATTTTTAAGACTTGTGTTCTGGTATGTTATACAGGAACATTTTGATGAAATGTATCATGGGTTTTTTTCACCTTATTGCAAATTAGCTAGTGATTATCCTTTTAAGAGTAAGTTTATTAGCTTTTAAGCGTAAGGTAACCACTGGCGCATAATTTTGACAAAACAGTGTTGTGTTCCTTTCAGCTAGTGATCGTACGTGTATGACTGCACATCCTCTTGTAGATGAGCTGATGCATGGGCTTCAGAGATTATCTGCAACACCCTAATCCACATGGAGAGTGGGAAATGAGACTGGCTTTACACATTTCATTACGTAAAATACTGGTTGATACAAAGCTTCAGTTTTTTTCCACTTCCTTACCCATTCCCATAGTAAATGCAGTGCAAGTAGCGTCTTGAGTTGTTTGAGATATGTTAAACAGTTTTGTTATCTGAACAGACTATCTTTAATACTAAAATTATTTACAAAAACATCTTCTCCAGATACATTGTTTCCACTTGTGCATGTGATGCCATTGTCTTTTAAACTTCCTCAAAAAAATCTGCTTGGCTACTTCAAAAGAATTAAAACTCCTCCCAGTAGACCATGCTCTGTTTTTCACCTCCCACCCCTTTCGATGTGTTGCTACAGGAATTTGTGAAAGGACGCCTGTCAGAGACCTGTAAAGAATTAATACATTTAACTGGCAGCTACTAAATTGGAAAATGGTCTTAAATGGGGGAGAAAAAAAAAAGCTCCTCAAAATAATGCCTTTTGTCCTCCCTGAAAAAACAAACCAAGCAACCCTAAGAATTAAATTTCACTAGCATCCTTATTAGGTTGGATGTAGATTTTTCCTTACATTGTTAGCACCATGATGTACTCTGATGAAAAATTCTACTTTTCTGTTGAATTTTTAATAGGTAGGACACTAATCAGATATTAAATCAGATATTTTTGATTAAATGTAATTATATCCATAGTAAGGGGTAACACTTTATTTTAAGTCTTCAGTCTAAATTCTTAGTATGGGTGGTAGCCATGGAAAAATCTTAACTTCAGCAGCCTGAACTTTCCTATGCTCAGCTCTGATAACATAAGAATACCTTTGGGTTACTAATTATAAAAAGTTAGTGTCTTTGTTTTATAATTATTCTGATTGTGGTTACTTTTGTATTTTTTGCTTTAACTACTACATTTACTTATGCTAAGCATGTAAAGTTTAATAGAAAATACTTAAAATAAAGCATACCTTTTTCAGTTTAGATTGATTTCCAACATACTGGTGTTTTAAAAGTCTCTCATAGATAAATATTTAATTATAATTTAATTTAAACAGTCCTATCTAACACTTTAATTTTTTCATTAATATATTAAATGATTGTAGTATCTTATTCTTAATTAGTCTCATACCTTAGTTATATGTATTAAAAATCCTAATACTGTTAAGTGAGCTAACTTCTTCCTTACGTTAACAATTTTTGTAAATTATTTTTTCTTTTCTTGCAGCAAGGAGCAAATAATGCAGAAAAATTTGACTACGTAAGTTAATGTTACAACATTCCTCTTTTAACTAAATTCAGTGGTGAAAGTCTCAAGATGGCAAGGGAAGTGCAAGTGAAACTTCAGGAATTTCAAATGTTTTGTCTTTTTATCTGTACTTGGTGGTTTAAACATTTCGTTATTTGGATCACATTTGTAAATTTGTGTTACAATGCTTAGGGTAAGGCTGGATTGAAAGTTTATCAGTTATAAGTTCTTAATGTCTGAAAATGTTAGCATGCCTTTCCCCCCTCCTCTCTGTCTCTGACAGGTGATGCAGTTCATGAATAAGATGGCTGGTAATGAGTATGTTGGATTCAGTAATGCTACGTAAGTATTTTTGATGTACTCGATGAAGTTAGGTGGAAAATGCCTCAACTGATAGTTAGCATATTGAGCTTATGGCAAAATGTCGTTATTAACATTGAAACCACCATTTAATCCTCAATATTAGACGGCGTCTGGCTTGAAATTTATAAGAAGTGAGGTTGTGTCTCCGATGTGTGCGTCGAAGTCTCACCGAAGTGTTGGCCACCTCTTTGAAATGTCATTATGCTGTCTTCGAGCGCTTCTGGTGCTGTGGCAGTGAGAGCTCGCAGTGCAGATCTTACCTTCCCGGCATTCGTATTAAAAATGAAGTTCTGCATGTTAGTTGCTGCGTATCAAATGTTTAGAAAGCTGCAGTCGCTTGGGACTCTAAATATGAAAAATAAAAAAGCGTGGTTTCTTGTCTAAAAGGATTCCTCCCACACTAACTCGTTGTATAGCATTCCAGACATTTTGAGCGTTTTGAGGCAGCACTGGACAAACCATGAGGATTCCATATAGCAGAGTTGCCTCCAGGTTGTGAGTTGGCGTGCACACGTGGAGAAGCAGGATGAGGTCACTGGTGATTTTCCTGAGCTTTGTTAATGTAGAAGCGTTTGCCGTGGATGGACCCAGACAGGCGAGCACTACCTGCCCCTGCATCCATAAGGATTCCTCCTCCGGGTTTCACCCTGAACTCAGCCATCACGATAAGCAGTGCAGCCATTGGTCTGGTCCCTGTTTGACCTGCAGCCTGGTCCTCAGGTTCTTCTCTAGTTAAGTCAGCGTGGACAGTGAACGACCCTTTCGCTACAGCTCCTTGGGGCGTTTCATCCCACTATTGCCTTTTTAGAAATGCTCCTGAGAGTAGGATCTTACACTTCTTTGCCTTATTTCCAAGCCAGCTTATGTATGTTTAGGAAACCAGTACTGCCCAACTGGGTGTACTGAGGTGAACTGCTATGGCAATTTCTGTCCGGTTAGTAGAATGGTGGTGTTGAGAAGTGATGTCTCCTTTACGTGCAGCTTTATTGAATTGACATGTGTCTGAAGTTTGGCATTTTTTGAAAGTTCGATGTGTTATCTTTTTTTTTAATGATTAATATTTTTTTATTTTAAGGTTCCAGTCCGAGAGAGAGAGTGGAGACAGAAACTTTGCAATTGGCTACTACTTGAAAGAAAAAAAGGTTGATCTCTTGTTTATTGTACTTTGCAGGCTGTGTGGTGGGGTATTCTCTGAAGATTTTTCATTTGTTTAGTGTACAGTATGACATAAATTATTCTAATACTGTATTTGCTTTCATACTCTTTACTCAGAATGCTGTCACTTAGGCAGTGTGATACTTCTGTCATTCTAATAACTTGTAACCTCTCTTCTGTGTCATAGCCATGATAATTTGGTTTATTTGTCACAAATAGCACAATCTGTGCTGTACAGATGACTTTATAAAACTCCTAGATGCATTTTGCAGTTTGCTCATGTAAAGGTATTGAAAGCGGTACGGAAAAATATTTTGGTACCTCGCTTATTGACCTCACTGCGCTGTTATTCTGAAATCTGACATCTAATATTTCTACTTGTTAAAATTAAAAATTGGTTAAAATGTAAACCTGCCTAATGCTTAATAAGCTGACAAAAATATAGCTTAATACATGTGTCTGTAAAAGCTGAATTAAAAAAAATTATAATCTTGCTTAAGGACTCTTATTTTTCTTCCTTAGTGCTTTCCTGAAGGCACGGATATGGTTGCTATACTAGACTTCTATTTTCAGGTAACTGACTTTAAAATTGAGACCCATTGTAGACTTAGTATTACTGTTATAAGCAGCAGAAGCTGATTTGTTCATAGATATGAAGGTTTTAATGGCTTACAGTTAAACTTGTCAACTTCTGTTAAACTCTGTTTGGAAATGAATGATGTATCCAGACTTGCTTTTGTTTAGGGGATTTACTTCAGTGTCTTTATGGCTAATGCAAACTAACAATAGTCTTTAAAACACTAGTAGTCAGAATCCTAGAATGTATGTTCAGTGGGTTTGACAAAGTATTTCTGCTTCGTTGGGTTGCTGCTCTTTATTGTACTCTGGAGTACTTTAAACTCCATGTGTAACTAAGATAGTATATGCATGCTCTGTTATAAACTCAAGGGTAGTGTTACAAATGAAATAGTACAAGTATCTCCTACTTTTTGTTTAATTCGATGTTTAGGAGTAAAACAAAGTCTCCCCTCCTCCATTTTTTTCTTTTTAATTTTCAGCAACTTATTTGCAACTGTCACAAAATGAGAACTTGGCAAGTGTGGGGTATTTCCTCAGACAGGGTTTCCTAATGTTAAAACATTCACGACTCAGCTCTGTGACATGTAGCTCTCACGAGGCAGTTCAAGTTGTGTTGCTGGTTCAGCCCAGCTGGGATAGTTAAAAAAAAAAATATCCAGAGTTTAGTTCTCAAAATTAATGTGGTTTTGATTCATGAGATGTGCTCTTACTTATGCAAATTATAAACAGTATATTTTAAAATGCAAGTTCTATCAGTTTTTTGTATTGGAATGCACCTGTTCTAATCTGTGAATTGGCTGTTTATGAAGTAAATTACATGTCATTAGCCTTAGCTGACCTCTTGTTGAGTTAGAAACTAGGTACAAGCTAATAGTCTATGCTGAACTTCTGTCACTGCAGAATAGAACTGGGAATTTACTTGAATTTACTGTTTAAACTTGCTTTTTAAATGCTTCCTATCCCACTGCCTCAAGTCCTGATACGCTTCTGAGTGCACAGATACTTTTAAGAAATGCCAAAACTAACTTTTCTGATGTATTTTAATTTGGCCTCATTTTTTTGCATTATGGTCTCCAATTTCATGGCTGAGTGTCCTCCTTTTTTTTTTTTTTCCCCTTGCAAAATCCCCTTTTTGCTCCATACTCAGAAAAAGGGCAGCTCGCACACGAGCAGCGGTTTTGTTTTCTTTTCTTCTCACTGTACAACGCTTACTTTCCAACACCCTAATCGGATTCTCCTTGAAAGGCTAGTGATTTCTTTTCTTTGGGTTTCTGTAATGCTCCTTCCTTCCTTGTGTAGTTGGGAACTTTCTGAACAGGAATAAACTTTATTTTCCTATTGTCTCTGTAAAGTGAGGATGGATTATTCTCATTTTAGAGAACCGACGTGCAAAATGCAGGTGCTTAAATTGACAACCTAGAAACACGTTTTTTTCTAAGTAGGTGATATTATGTAATACTTCATATGTTTAAAACACAGTTGCCATTTTAGATGCGTCTCTGACAATCTCTTGATTTGCAACTCCAGTTGATTGGACTAGGATGTATTGAGTTTGGCACCCGGAAAATAAGAATTCCAGGTAGTAACTACTCATGCAAACTTGGCTTAGGTAACTTCATGAAGTATCATGTAATGACTGTTTGGCAAAAGCAAGAATACAAGCACTAGTTTGTTTACTTTTCAGAGTAGCATTTCAGGTTGAAACCAGCTTATCTTTTGGTTTCTGCAGAAATGAGGCAGCATCAGGTGATGGCATCATATCACATTTCCTGATGTGTCACCAAAGTATGTATAGTCTGTACTGAAGCAGGGATCCTGGGAGGAACTATCGTGTGGTCTTAGCATTAACATATCCAAAAAGCATATACGAGAGAAAGGTGAAATAAGGCTGCATCAGCAGGAAGTGCTGGCATTAAGACTTGCATGTGCTAGAGTTTGCAGCTTTAAAATGTACTTTTAAGACGTGTGTGTGGTCTTCTAAAGCCTAACAAAAAGCCACACAAAACAAACTCAAATTGGAAAAAGCGGTCGTTCTGTGGCTTTGCCATCTAAGCAGATGCAAAATACTGAGATTGTTTTCTAGACCTCTTCCTCTCAAAGGAACATAAGGGGGGGGGCGGGGGGAGGAATCCAGTGGAGACACTAACCCATGTAAAATACTATCCCGAACGATTAAGAGGGCTTAGAACACGGTTGCTGGGATCTTTGTAGTAGGAAGATTCAGACCATATTAATTGATGCTACTAGCGTCACCTGTAACAAACGTTATTTCTGTAGAGACATGTTGTTGACCCTCTATAGTTGGCCTTGTTGTGCCAGAATTATCAGTTCTTATAATCTCCACTTCTTTTTCATAAGCTTTGCTCAATCGAAGTAACGTGTGAATCGGCAAGTGTGATGGCAGCAACTCTGGCTAATGGTGGCTTTTGCCCTATCACTGGTGAAAGAGTCCTGAGTCCTGAAGCGGTTCGGAATACCTTGAGCTTAATGCATTCCTGTGGCATGTATGACTTCTCAGGGCAGTTTGCCTTCCATGTAAGTAGTTTTCAGATACTAATCATAGCTGACCAGCGAGATTAATCTGTGCTGTTGGTTTCCATGTTCCAGGGCTGACTTGCTTCTGAGGTAAGCGTTGGGGGGTGTCACATGAATTGTTGAGAAATGGAACAAACCACATGGGAAAGTCTCACCTAGAATTTATGGCACGACTAGTACACTGTACCTTACAGTAGTTACCCAAACGTGGAGGAGAATAGTATCCTTGTCATGTGGAAACAAAAATACTGCCCTTTAAGGGAGGCTGTTCATGAAAGAAACAGGTGATTGATGCAGATGTAACTGGAAACAGCATAACTGAAGAAATCCTGTGATGCGGGAGTAAAGGAGAGCAGAAAAATTTTGCAGACAGTTACTTTTTCTGTATTGACTTGGGCTGTTTCATGAATTGTTCTCATGTGTTGTAAAAGTGGCTGTCATACACAGCATATGTACCATGCTTCTGTTTTCCAGCAGGATGTTTCTTATATGCAAGTATTTTGAAATGTACTGCATCTTATCTGTGTGTTCAGCATTTGTTTTGAGTGGTTTTAGTTTTTCCTTATTGCATACATGTAAAATTTATTATGATGCTGTGTGTGACCTACAAGTTACTGCCTAATGAGCTATAGGGATATATGACATGCTAGTTCCTATTGGAAAAAAGCAATACCTTTATCCAGACTGTAAATACGTAGGTTATTGTATGGCTTTACGGACAGACTCTTCTGTTTTCTTGGGTTTTGTTTTGTACCTTTTCCAAGTCAAGGTTTTTGTAATGTATATAGCTTTGTACTACTCCCTTGTTGCAGACTGTTTGTGACAGACATGCTTGTGTACTACTGCTGAGTCATAATTGCTTTTTCGTAGTAGATCGCAAGTAATCTTTTTCAGTGAATTACCGACTCTGTGTTGTTGAGAGCAAGTAGCTAAGATTGCATACCTCAGATTGCCGCAAACTGTGCTTCAGGTTATTGTCTGTCTAAAAAGGCATACGTAATAATTCTTTCCCAGCTTAATTTACTTCCCAGATCTACATTTCATAAATGCTACAGAATAACGTTCAGTAAAATGCTAATGCGTTGTGTTGTTTGCAGAGGACAGGAACTATTGCATTCTTCACTGTCGTTTTATTCCACAGGTTGGTCTTCCTGCAAAATCTGGAGTTGCTGGTGGAATTCTTCTGGTTGTTCCTAATGTCATGGGCTTGATGTGCTGGTCACCTCCTTTGGACAAGATGGGCAACAGTGTTAAAGGAATTCACTTTTGTCACGTAAGCAGCATTGCCTTTGGTGTTTGGTTTGGGTTTTTTTCTTTTGCAGCTGATGCTGACCTTCAGTTAGGGACAGCGGAGATCTAAGTGCATTGAACAGTGAGTCTTTACTTCTCCATACCTGGCAAGGTTCATCTGATGCACGGGTGAAAGGCCAAGAAGAGATGTTGGCATTTTAGTAATGAATAACACTGTAATTCGGTGAGCAGTGAGAAAATACAATGCCAAAACCCTGGAGAAACGTATTGTGGAAAGGTTTGAAAAGGAACACTTCATGAAGTAATGAAGAAGCAATTTTCTGTGTGCTGCATTAGAAGCTGTAGAGGTTTATTTATAGGCTTCTTTTCCTCTCCAGTCATAAACAGTTTTCAAAACATGGGAAATGCAACTCCTATTTCATTACAATAAAAAAAAGTTTCTCATTAAATAGTCTGCTGTTCTGGTGTGTTTTTTCAAAGAGATTTTTTAAATCATCTGGCAGAAAAAGTGTCTTCATACACGAGACCCTAGCTTTGTCCCTTGCTTTTGGAAGGGCTCTGGGCAATCTGATAGCAGCACTAGGAGCAGGAGGGATTTTGTAAAGTAGCGTGTAATGGTTCAGATGTTTTGTGGGAGAATGTAAACTGTAAAAATGTTGTCATCCTCTGTATTTTCTCCATAAAACCATCTTGTAATACCAATTAAGCAATTATAAATGGGAGAAAAAAATCCTAAAGAGTATTAATCAATCTAGAGCTCCATAGGAAATGTGACATTGGTAATGTTTTGGAAACTGAGGGCGTAACCAGGCTTTTCCCCTCTGCTCAGCCTCCTTTTTCTTCCACTCTCCTTCCTTCTCTGTAAGTTGTGCTGACAGTAGAACTGCAGAGATACTAGTTTTGATGTACTCTTCCTGGGGTGAAGACTTGTATGACTAGTCTTTACCTAGGTTACCCACAGCATCAGATTTACCCTATCAAGGGTTTAGTTTATGTGGATGAGCAGCAGTTAAAACTTCTCATATTTCTATTTATATAGTATCTGTACAGCTCCAACAGTATAATGAAATTCTGTAATTATAACCTTTCCTGTTATAGTTCAAACTGAAATCACATCAATTATGTCACACATTTTCTTGTTTCATCCTTTCAGTTGAAGTAAAGTTTTATGTATTAGACTAGCCCAAACTATTCTTCCTGTCAGTGAAGTGTTTGGAGTAGAAATAAATTAAAATAGATATTTTGCAGAGTGCTGCCTGTTTTGTATTTCTTTAAAAAGGAGTTTAAATCATATAACTGGATTACGTTCAAAGGGCCTTACAGACATTGGTGGTCATTTATTAAATAAGTTTCTCCTATGACTGGTTGAAGTTACCTGGGTACCATGTAAAATATGAGAGGTAGTATTATAATAAATCGTAGACGTTTGGCTGTCATACGCAAATAATAACGTATGTTCCTTAAATATTTTGCAGGATCTGGTTTCTTTGTGCAATTTCCATAACTACGATAATTTGAGACACTTTGCAAAAAAGCTTGATCCTCGCAGAGAAGGCGGTGATCAGCGGGTAAGTTCATGGGTGTGCTTAATGGGTATTGATTGTAGGCAGCAGAAGAAACACGGGAAGTTCTTCTCTGAATGCAGGACTGCTCAATGACATGTATTGCATCAAAGCTTTCAGATAAACTAGTTAGCTTACGTTACCAGTGGACACTTACTGGGTGAACCACACTGTCGCAGGGGTTTGTATAGTGGAATTTCATACTAGATCTGTAACTCCAGTTCACGCAGTTCATCTCCCTTGGGAGAACAAGTACATGGTATCCGATAAAAGTTGCAAAGAGTTTTTCTGTTCTGGTTGCCTTTAATAAAGACTTGACCAGCTGGTGGGCTTAGCCTTTCTGTTCTGTGCTGCAGTGTACGAGACGTGTGTGTAGCGTTTTTTCGCAGCGATAGGTCTGAGACCGCATGGCTTGCCGAGAGTTACACAGGCAGTGAATTCAGGTGTTACGGTGCTGTAGATGAGTGCCTGTTACTAAGGAAGTGGTATAAGCCACCTGAGAATGAACTGAATCCAGTCCAGCCACAGGTACAAAAGATAAAAGTGCGAGAGTACTTGAGATGAGGAAAAACCTCTTTGCTTTTATTACCGTTAAATGTTTTAAGTGAGGCATAGACTGGTTTTTTTTTTTTAAAGTGCTTCTGTTTGTATGTACACATCTAAAAACTACCTAATTTGGGAATTGAATTTTTTATAACTGGAAAAGAGAAAGTATCAGTTTATGTGAAGAGGTGAAAAGCTCGAGTCTGTTAGCATTGACTGCAAGTATGGATGTTTTCCCTTCAAATACACTAATAAATAATGTATGTTGCTTGAACAACTAGCATTCCTTTGGACCAATGGACTATGAGAATCTCCAGCAAGAACTTGCTTTAAAAGAAACAGTATGGAAAAAAGTGTCACCTGAATCAAACGAGGACATCTCCAGAACCGTAGTGTATAGAATGGAAGGTCGGGGAGAGCAAAACTAAACGAATGGGTTCTAGTTTCATTCAGTTCTTCATTTTAAAAACCCTCAAGCATCTCTAGATTTAACTTCGATCTGACTATTGTTTGCCTGGTGTTTCATTTATATATATATTTTGTGTGAATTCTGTATGCTATACCAAAAAGACTGTCAAAGTTCAAGGGGGGGAAGCACATGCAAACAACAACAGAAAAAAATTGTTAACTAAAAGTGTTTTATGTCAATACAAAAGTCACTTAAAAAAAAAGGTAAATCTGAATGTTTTCGAAGATATACCACTTTTGTGTATATCTGTTTATTTTTGTTTATATCTGAGAATTTGAAGTAAATTAGAGCTAAGCAAGAACTTGATGTTTCCTCTGATCAGGGTCAGCACGTACAGATAGAATTTTAATTAAAATATAAAGTAAAATAGTGTCAGAAAAATACAGCAAAGTCATGAATCTAAATTGTGTATTAAGTGGAGATAGGTTCTGAGTCATGCTATTACTGTATCCTCTTTTTTTTTTAATACGAGCTTTCAAATTGCTTTGAGCAGAGATGGATCCTTTGGATATGCCATGCTAACATTTAAATAAAAAGAGAAAAAAGGGCTGGGGAGGGCTGGGAGAAGGAGGGGGGAAAACCCCTGCCTTGTTTGCAAGTTAACTAAAGCATCAGGAGGATTTCTTAGCAGACTATTTTGAGCGTCTTGCTAGCTGCTTGTACTGCCAGCTGGTAGTTATGACTCAGAAGTCTGCCTCACTAATACTGCGGTGCTCCACCCTGGAGAGGAATGTAAGCAATCTTGGGTTTAGAGTGGTAACCAGCCCAGCAGTGAGCAGGAAATATTTTCAGAGCAAAGCAGATAGGTAGATGTTATTAAATCTGTTTACAGTTAACAGCCGCTGTTGTGTGTGCATGTTCATATGGAAGATCAGAGGTTTCTTTTATTTACCCATTAGCAAAATTTTAAGGAATTATCATTAGTTGCTACGATTTAAAATGATAGTGAGTTTGTACCTCTGTCAGCTTGCTGAGAAACAGGACTTGCATTCTTCTACGGGCAACTGCCTCTGTTCATCAGCATAATTCGGTCATTGGGTGGCTTGAAGTGGTGGGCGTACGCTTCGAGTAGGCTCAGGGGGCAGTGCTGGACAGAGGGCACAGACTTGCTAAATTCTTGATACTTGTAGCCATCGGATTCTTAATGCTGCTAAAAATGTCAAAGTTATTCTGTATTTTGATAAGGTTTTCCCCTTCAAAATCTTGCAGATAATTTGATGTATCCCACCCCCTGTACAATCCTGTTTATAAATCTGTCAACACCTTGCCCAAGTAGTGGTCAGTGGTATTAGCTGGTTGACTGTTTTAAGAGACAGTGACGGATAACTCCTTAGTAACACCTCCACCCCTCCTCCCTGTTCTCTCCCCTCTTCCCTCTCCTTTTAGTTTATCTAAAACTCCAAAATGCATTCATATTTGAGTTTTGCCTAAGGGGAGGGTTAGGTTCTTCCCGCCCCTTTTTTGTCCCATCTGAATGTTTGTGAATTAAGGAAGATGCCTAAAGCAAAGCTGATGTTCTCTGAGAAAGCAAGCTGTTCTTAATTACTCTGTTTGGGTATTGTTAGTTTTGCATAAACACTTCAGAATAAGCTCTGACTAAACCCTGAATAATCTTCATCTAGCAGTGTACTGTAAAAGGATGGGCTTCCCGTCTTTGAAGCCTTAGATTAAAATGCTTAACCAAAACAATACAGAACATTAATTTTCAGTGAATTTGAAGTCCTACTGGGATGAAGAGGTATATCTGTGGTGCAGATGTCATTAAGAAATGTCACTTGTAAATTGCTGAATGATAGCTGTTTAATAATCTTATCACTGATGATAAGGTTAGGTTTGTCAGTGCTTATCTGGAAAATAAAACCAGTAAAGGCCAAGTCTTGAATTATAAAAATGTCTTACCTGTTTGAGGACTTTAGATTCAGATCTTGCAAAAGATCTTGCAAAACTACGTGTCTTCACCTGCAATACCCTCAATTGCAAGAGGGACCATAATGTGTCTGTGCTGCTAACGAAAAGTATTTACCGTGATGACGTGTTGCTGGTTAAATTACTCATGTAATTCAAAAAGGAAAATGTATGATGCAGGATTTGCGTGATCTGACTCTACACACAGTATTTTCTTGTTTTTTAGTAGTATTTGAAGCTAATTCTAAAGAGGTGGTTGAGATGGAAAATTGTTCCATCTGGGCTTCAACTTGAAAATAACAATCCTCACCGAGTTTATGTTGGTCAGTCACATACAAAACTTGTGATAGAGGCAAGTCCTGCATGGGAAATACCAAATTAAGGAAAGGACTAGATCTTTAATATGCATAATAAGAATATTTAGGGTACAGCTTACACAATCTTTACTTTAGATAGATATATATTACAGTTGTGTAATATATGCTTTTGAAGCCTGTCTCAGAATTTAAGCCAGCCGCTAGTGAGGAGGGGTCAGGAGGAGACTCCTTTGGACCAATTACGTGTAACTTGCCCACCCTCCCAGCATCCTGTTCTGGCCAGCCATGCCAGCGTGGCAGGGTGCAGAGGCAGCTGGGACCGCGGGTAGGTCTGCCACGGCGACTTACCCACGCCTGCCTTGTGTTTGGTGAGTGGGTCTGAAAGGATGCGGCCACAGAGACTAGCCATTGAATGTGTGGAGTCTGCAACGGTTTTAGTGTTCATCTGTGCTACAGTAATAGCAATTCTTGATATTCAAGCATTTTAGCTGTTTGTTTGGTTTTTTTTTCTTTGTCAGCATCATTAACATTTCATTAGAAATGTAAATGCTTTTTAAAATTTTATTTTAGCATTTGTGTTGTACTTTTTGCCTTAGTTGTTATCTGTCTCGTTTTCCATTTTTCATTTGCATTGTATGTTATTTATGTATCTTGATTTCCAGCATGCTTATTTTTGTATTGTTTAATAAATCTATTTTAAGCTGATTTTTATTGTATTTTTTCTTCTCTCAATGGAGAACAGATTTATTCAAACACATTTTTGAGACAGTGAGCACTCCGTTCTAAAAGAGGTCGTGTTGTGGAAAAGTAGGTGGAATAAGCAGATTTAGTTAAATCAGTCATTGAAAACCTCCATAAGATTTCTTAAGTCTTCTCCTACAATAATCTAATTATTTTTTTCTCATTGAACTATTATCTTACAGATTTGAAAGGAAAAATCATAGCAGTGAAACTCTGGCCATGACTTTTCTAATAAAAACGTCATGGTGCAGTAGGATATTCACATCACCGTGTGTTTGTATGGCTTTGAAGGTACTAATTAGGTCAGTTGGAAAGTATGTGGTTAATGGTAACCGTGCCAGGGTAGTAACTGTTGAGCCTGAGCATTGTGAAGTGAGAAATACAGCTTGTAATAAATCACGCGTAGCATGGGAGTTGGTCCAAAACCCACATCCTTGCAGAAGCAGCAGTGGGGTCTGAACAGCGATTAGTTGAATCCAGGTTCCTGGTAAAGCGCTTGCTCTTTGTCATAGTCTTGCTTTTTTTTTTTCTTCACGAAAATTTGTCCAAGATACTAAATAGAAGATGTATTTATAATGTGGTGATTCCAAGGCAAGATTTTGTCACTAGAGACATGCACATACTGAGGATGGCAGTAATTATTGATTTAGTTTTTCTGTAGATTGGTTTATAAACTGCAGTTACTTGTACTACTTTTAAAAACTAGCTGTATGTTCATTCTACATAAAATACACATATCACAAGAGTTTAATCTCTAAATGTCATGAAGGCAAGGGAAGGTTGAAGAGTAATAGAGACCCACAGGCGCTTTACTGTAGGATTATTTTGGCTCTTGTATTTTGGTTTTCATTGCGCACTTGTGTCAAAAGACCGGTGGGTGAGTAGATGAATAAAAAGGCAACGGAGTCAGAAGAGGGTGGGTGGGAGGGGAAAGAGTATGTTGGGTTTTATTGTTCTTGTTTCTCTTGGTCTTGATACATACATGTCATTGATGCACAGTAGTTAGCTGTGAGCGAAGTAGTTAATGATGAGCTTCATAATTGATATGTCATGTTTTAGTAGCCTAAACATTGTTTATAGGCTTTTACTGTTAGGGTTTTTTTTTTTTTCAATTGTGTTTAATATTGCTGTTGTTTTCTGGTGGGAGTTCAGAAGCGGTTATTCCAGTGCAACAGGGACATTTTCAGCGGAGTTCTTAACTGGGGTGACTAAATACACCTAATAATTTATCTTCAGTGCAGAGTCTCTGGAGGAATTTGAATGTCCCAAATGTCTGTAGCAGTTGCAGGGGTGGCAAAAGGCTTTAAATCAGGTAGCAATCTAACAATTATTTTTTCATCATGCCAACATCTTGTCTGTTCCACGCTTGTCCGGTCTAGAGAACTCATGACTGAGCAGCATGTGTGATGACGTGCTTTTAAAGGATGGGTCATGCACAGCCCCATTTTCTTTTGGGGGTTTGTGTCCTGGTATTTTGAATAGTTTGTTGCAGTCTAAACTAGTTAACCACTTAGTATCAAGTGTGGTTTCTGATTTACTATTTGCTCCTTCTAGAGAATATTGCGTGCAAAATAGAGATGTCCTGTTCCCTTTTGCTGTTCACGCAAGTAGCAGTGAATTTTATTATTGGCTTTTAATACTGCTTTATGCAGACGTTTGATATCACTTGAACACTTGGCATTTCAAAGTTTCTGCGAGGCTTGAGTGGCACAGCTCTAACCATCGCTCGGTTAATTCTGAAAACGCGCGTACGCTTCTGCGTGTAGCAGGCCTGGCGTCACGGGTGTGATCTTGTTCTTTTTTACTTTTTTATCCCACCAGTTCAGGTAGTTTAAACAAGTTCATTGAGTGCAGCTGACACGGATGCATGACCTAGAGTAAGGCTGTTAACTGGACCATGCAGGTTTTTAAAAAGGAAGAGACGGGCATGTTTACACGTTGGGCGAATAATAGACACTTTGACCCTTCAGCCCTAAGGCTGATGAGGGAATGGGGTTGAAGGAAGGACAAGAGGAACGGGAAAGAATTCTAGAATGCTTTTCTACACCCAAAAGGTTCCAGCCAACCATACATTCAGATATTCAGTTTACGCGGCAGGCACGCTGGGGAGCGTGTCTGTTGTATGGTAGCGCTTCCTGTTTCAGCCGCTGTTCTGCGCGGATTGTGGCCCAGCTGGCACGTAGCTGGTGCCTTCTGTGGTGTCATCTGCACACGTTCTCGATACCACTTATTCTTGTTGAAGGCAAAAGCTGTCTGCTGTGTCTCTCGTGTCCAGATTTCCTCTGACACCTTTATCTGATGAGTTACAGCAGGTCTTCTCTGGTTAAGCAGCACTTACTGTTTTGTAAGTGATGGGCAGTTGGTGGTGCTTCTGTTAGAGACCGGTGTCCATTAATTTCATTATTATTTGGTCAGACTTGGAATAAAGTCTGACTTCTCCCCTCCCCCGTATTTGCACTTGTGTTAATCTGTTTGGCATCATGATTTGTCAGTGAAATTGTTTGCATTTGATTCTCATTTTTAAACTGTTCAGTATTCTGAAAATTTGAAGTAATTGTTTTGGTAGGTAATACAGTCAACGAATACCTGTTATTTTCTTTGCAATGTTCTTTAACAGCTCAGTGCTGTAGTTAAGCAGGCTTTTTGCCCGAGTTGCCAAACAGCTGGTATATAAATCAGGTCAGTTTTCCTTAGCTGGATGCAGTTAGCATAACCCGTTGGTATGAAGCGCAGGAGGTTCTAGTGTCTGTAAGCAACCTAAGAGTGAAGCCATAAGGTCCTACAGCTTGGAAGGGATCTCTGGAGTTCATCTAGTCCAACCTCCTGCTCTGAGCAGGCTCTAACATCAGTTAGATCCTGTTGCCCGGGGACTTTGCTGGTCAAGTGTGGAACACCTCCAAGGATGGGGTTTCTGTAACCTCACTGGGTTACCTGTCCTGGTGCTTTACCACTTCCATCGTGAGGAATTTGTTCCTATCCTCTAGTGGAAATTTTCCCTTTCTGCAGCTTGTGATGGTGACTCGTGTCTCTTCACTGTGCATGATGAGCATCATGTGCATCATGTGGAGGTGTTTCGTCCTTTAGGAAAGTCCTAGAAGTGATAGATAAAAATGACTTTTGGTCAGCAATAACTAATATTTCACTTTCTGCTGTATTTTCCTGCTGCATGCCAATTATTTTTTAAAATATGTCATTGAAAATAAAGTGATTTCAGGATTTGAAAACTTTGCATTCCTTTGCTGTTCTATTAAAGCATAACAGGCTAAGTGCAGGTGTAGAAGTATTTTATTTGCTGAGGGACAGCATATTGCTATTTGGACCCCTTGTGGTCAGGGCACTTACCACAACAATGAACTCGAAACAGAAGTGGGGTGATAGGAAGAGATAATGTTGCTTGCTTCCTGTTGATGTCATTCATTAGCCCAGCTTTTTCCTTGAGGCAGGCAACTTTATTGTTTCTTCAGGAATTACTCATTCAGTATCCTTTTTTTTTTTATTTTGGACTGGTAGACCCGGATTTGATTATATGAGTAGCTTTGGCTTTCTGTATGGTAAGTGCATTTCACACTTCTTTGAAAGGACTTGTCTTTTGAAGTTCTCCAACCTGTAATTGTTTGAGGACAACTGGTTAAAATTTAATTTCAGTTGGAGAATAAACTGTCATGATCAAATCTGTTTAAAAAAAAACCCCAAAGCCACCCAATGCAGAAAAGGATTAGGAATTATGATTGAGGACATGGAGAAGCTGAATAGAACAGCTGAGTGTGTTTTGCCCCATGTACCCATGGCTGATGGGGAATAATAGGATGGTTCCCCAGATTTGGAGATGAAACTGTGGAGGTGGAAGATCTGTTTAATGTTTCCAATGCAAGAAAGACAGCTACTAAAATAGTCTAGAAATTAGAAGAGGGTTTCTAGAAACTTGTTCCTGATAGTTGAGAAGCAACCCTCGCAACAAGAGCAGAGTTTCTGTCAAGACTTCCCGTTTGCTTTTAGCTTGTAGGGCATAGGCAGTCTCTTGCTTGTGAAGTTTCAGTAATTATCTTCTGAGAACATCCTCCTTTATTTTGGGGGCATAATTCTAGCTTGTAGTCCTGTAGTTAAAGAGTAAACTGTTGTCTATTAAAAAAAACAAAGGGCAGGAGCAGTACTCTACTCGGTTGTGTGGATATCGGTCATAGTCAATAGGTCCCTGAAAGGGCAGACGTTCTTTTGTCCCGTCTGCTCAATACAGCTAGCGTCACTAAAGCACCCATCAGCAGTCTGCTTTATTCATGTGACTATTGTTGATCCCCGTCCTTTGGTCCCAAATCTTGCAGTGTTAGTCATGTCTGTATCCACTACCTCAAAGGCTCAGTTTTTTTCCTGCACCCCGAGTCAACTGGTTGGTGTTCATTCCCCTTGTGAAGATTTCTGTATACGTTCTGTGTGGTTTTTTGTGTGAAGTGTTTGCAGGGATTAGCCTGTGAAAGGGCTGAACAGGAGCTACCACAGGCCCGTAACATGACATGATGACCCTGAGATTCCTGTGATAGTTTTCTGTGGCAATTAACTATTCTTCCATTTTGGAACTTCCAGTCATCATAATTAACTGACAAAACATTGATTGCTTGTAAGAAATGCTGAAAGAGTTTGACAGCAAACCTAAAGCCTTTGAGAGGGTCACTAATTTTTTTTCCACATAATTGATGCTTTGGACATGGCAACAACATTAAAATATTTCCACCCTAAATATTGATGACAAATGCGTACGACCTAAAACTGAAAATTTGCCTGGTCGTCTTCTGTCTCGAAGGGTGAAAGTCTTTATGCCTTAAACATTTCATTTGATCTAGTAAATTTTTTGTTGAAAGAATTTGTCTACCTACTGTTCTTTGCCATACGGTTCATGGCAAACAACGCAGCAGTAACATCTTCCGTTACATCAGGACAGGAGCCAGGTTGGATTTTTCTATTATTCCCTCTTGTTAAGTCACAGTTCTCTGTAATTGCCTGATTCACTATAGTTCTAATTTGGTTTTACTTATTAGGTCTTCAAAAAATTTGCTTGCTGGCACAATTTATGAGTTTATGAATGTCCATGAAGAGTTTTTTAAATGTCCTGTCAGTACGTGGAATCAGCCAACTTTAGGTATTAAGTTTAGTGGAAGACGATTCAATTTTTTACTTCCCGTTTTGGGAGTTTTGTCAGTGATATGCTTACTTCTCAGTTGTCTCCAAAAGTAAAAAGGGTACTCATTCACTGATACCAGAAGAAGTCAGAAACAGCAGGTAGAGCCAAGCATGACCATGCTTACTCTAATCTGGTCAAGGCAGTTCTGGTAATCGAGTTTCTCTCTTCCTCTCATTGTTCTTACCTTTTCAAATGAACATAATCATCCCCAAAACAAAGTGTGAAGCAAAGCGTAAGACATCTGCAAGTTACTGTTAGTGAGTGGCCCTGGAGATCAGCTACTCTTCTGCCAGGCGTGTCGTTGGGCAAACGTGCGTGTGCATGGGGTGGGAAGCTCGCTGGGCACCGCATCATTGTGGAAGGCCTGGGGGAGCTTCGGCATTAGTTATTGACTGCCTCCTGTTGCTGTTGAATAAATGAGGGTGACCTGCGGGTTGTTCAGAGGAATCCATGTCAGAGTGATATGGCCTACGTTCATCCCAGTACCTGGTCCTAGTATTGGATAGCCTTGTTGTGCATAAGGGAATATTAAGGCCTTGCAGGAATTGTCCTCCAACTAGAGAAGTTTCTGTTCCTGGGATCTTTAATACCACTGGAGTTGATGCCTTTGACTCTTGTGCTTTGGCTTGCATGTTCTTCTCTCTGTGTACCCCTTGAACCAGTTCATCTTTCATGGTAGTTTTATCTGCTAGAAGGGGAAAGACACAGTCACCTGTGCACTGCTCCTCCCACATTTCCTGATGTCATACTGGGTACCTCTTGTCCCTAGTGATGGCCCAGGAAAGGGGAAACTGACCCATCCACGCACCCTGGGCATTTTTATGGGGTACTCTTGTCTTAGACAAAAATGAGTTTGGATGCCCTGGTTTTGAGGAGGGAGGAGGCTTGCATGCAGGGGAGCAACTCAGTTTGACTTTGTGTGTCCTGCTCTCCACCTCTGGAGCTCAAGTTCTGGAGTTGGTATTGGTGAAGGATTGATTCTTCTGCCTCCACTGGCGGGGCAGTAGTGGGAGTCGAGAAATGTGGCTGGCCAAAACAGTCTCAGCTCACCTGGGGGGTTTACACATCTTGGGAGTGGAGTAGATGGGCACGGTCGTTCTGAAAGAATCAGTCACTGAAGGTAAGTAGATGTTTCACTTAACATGGTAAACACTTTGTTTAATTATTTCACTCTTAATTCTTTTTAATTAAATAATCTTATCTGTAATTTAAACAGAGTCAGTTTACTAATACTTTAGGATTAATCAATAGGCAGAACTGTAAATAATAAGTCGTTACAAATTCAGTGTTTGTTGTCGTGAAACCAGGTCTCTGCTTCCGTAGCCTGCCTTCTGCAAGGACAGTTCAGCCAGTGCCGTTGGTACTGTCTTTCAGGCGCTCAAGGAAAAGAAAACATAGTATGAGGTGAACTATTACTTAAGGATTCACAGAGTATATTGGAAATATATAGTGCTTCAAATTTCGTTCACAAAATGCTACATCTCGTTTATTTAAAAACCAGAAGAATGAAATTCAACCATCTGAGCATGCAGAGGCTGATATGTACAACTGAGCTCAGTCCTATCTGACTTGCTTTTTCCCCATATGCGTTAAAGGATTTATTTCTTTTTTTGTTTTAACTCCTTGAAGAGCTTGCGCCTCCTGCCTGTTAGTGTTTGAGATGAATTAATGGGTAGGGAGATGATGTTTTGAGGGATACGGGTGAGACAGACTCTTGCCAGAACTTTGTGTCCCCTTGATGATCATCTTATGAGCAAGAGGTTGGTACTGGAAGAGGTGAATTGTGGTTTTGTCTGTCTTTCGTAGCCCCAAATGTGATTGGAGGAAAAGGTAACCTGCTCCTGATTTCTGCTTCCTGCGTCCTTGTTAGGCTTTTAGAGTTTTATGCGAAATCATAGAGCAGAGGAGACGGAAAAACAGTTATGGTGTTGTGCTAGCTTGTAGCAGCTATCGTTTTTAGATGGTTTTAAATGTTGAGATTATTTTAAAGTATTCTGATGAAAAAAGGTCTTTGGGCAGAGATGGGCAAAGAAAATCAGCTTACTGTAAAATGTGTTACTGATACTCTATAATCTGCTATTTCAGGCAGGCGTAATACAGTATTTTAGACTTTGACCTATCTCTAGAAGGTCGGAATCTGAAGGAAATGTGAGTGGGAAATCTATTTGAAACTAGTAGATGAGTAGGGAGAGAGAGAGAAAAACCATCTCTGCTCAACCTTCACCTCCAGGAGAGCTGCCCTTTTTCCTGTGCGACTGTAGCCTATCCATTACCCAGTAAAGGAGATTGACAGCTGTCCTTAGGATGAAGGAAGGGGTTTGTGATGTGTTTTGGGGTTTATTTTTCCTTCTGCTGGTGTCAAGAGATGTTCAGTGTGTATATTTGGTTTAATTACAGGTTTTGTGTATTCAGCTACAGGCACAGCTTCTGTGGCAGGTACTGAGACTGAGCTAGTACAAGATTGCTTATTGGTGCTTGTGAGTCTGAAATGAACGGAGCCAAAACTCTTGGCTCTGTTTTCAGGCTTGTAAAGGGACACTTCTAGGACCATAGAGTTGTTCTGTCAAACACCTACGTGCCAATTGGAAAACATAGTTGGTCAGAAGAAGAAAATGACCAGCCTTATTCTAAAAGATTGGATTTGGATTTGAAACAATTTTAAAGGTTGAATTGCAACAAGAAGGCATTTAAAGCATACTAGGATTTTGACTAGCTTGGTACACAATTAAAAAAAAAAAAAAGAATAAAAAAATCTTAGGATTGCATAATTTTTCCTGCTGACTGGATCCGTTGGCAAACGGTAACGCCTGTCTTGTAACTTCTCCCACCTCCCTTCTGCCTGGGCGCGAAGTGCAGCCTGGCGTGGAGGCGAGAGGCAGTCGCCGGCGGGGGCTGCCCTTGCGACCCCCTGTCACGGGCTCGCTGACTGCTGCTGACTGCGCAGCCGGTCATCTCCCGTAGCACGCTCAGCTCCTCTCGGGGGCTGCTGACGGCTGCCAGCCTCCTCAGTTGTTCAAAGTTCAGAAAACCCTTTCCACGTACAAAGTTGTCCAGCATGTTTGACCGTTTTTAATAAATCACAAATTCATGAATAAGCGGCAATATTACCTAAAAAACCTATTCCTTGCGTTTCCGTGTGATCAGCTCAACTATCCAGGTGCAGTAAGGGCCTGTGTGTATGCTGCAGAGCACGGGAACAGGTCGTGGTCACAGTCCTGAACGTGATGCCAGAGGTCACACTCCTCTAAGTGATGCCAGACTGACAGCTGTCGGTACTGTGCTGCCGTCTGACACAGCCGAGGGGAGACTGAGAAGCTCCTCTGTGGACCTTGGTAAATAAATTACTGGCTTGCCTGAGGTACAGTTGGTTTAAAGCTGCTCTGGATACGTGTATGTGAAAATACAGCCTCTTGCGTGGCTGCAGCCTAGACATAACTCATGGGAGAAGCAGCTTTCAGTATAGACACGAATTGTGTTTGAACACGGCTGCTAAAACTGAGGCAGCCACTGAGGAATAAACAAGTGTTCTGTGGGGCTGTTCGTTTTCTACCCACAGCCCAGGCTGTGTGAATAATCGCTGTGCAAGCGACATTTCAAGTAAATTCCACCGGGGAGGCTCCAAAAATAAACTCGGTGGTAGCAGCTTTGAAAGTTAGTGGTGCAGCTTCGACTCCAAAAATAAATGCTGCACCCACAGCTCGTAAAACTAAGGGAGCCGGGTGTCGCCCTCTGCCCTGAGCTGCAGAGGAGCTCGCACCACCTAGAGGAAAAGACATGAGAGTTGGTGTGTTAGAGATGGACTGGGGACAGTGACAAAGTCTTGTTTCCTGTGTTGGTTTCAAAACAGAGAACAGTAAATATTTGCAGATTCTAGGGTTATTTTTTACTCTTTCTTTTAATTTCATGAGGAAACGAGGATCATTAGTGCAGAAAATAGGCTGAAGAGATGGGGAAAATGTCCTGAAGGAGAAATGACAGTTTTATGGAACAGCTGGCCTTGTTTGTATTTTCAGATATTTTTGTATGCCACTGAGTGTATGCATTAATGTATTCACCCATCCTCTAATTATTTATAGTATAATGAGAACAAAGGCTCTCCCAAGGAATTCTGACTTCATAACTCCTGGTGAGCCTCGTGTCCATGTGATGTTGGGCAGGAGGCTCTGTTAGAGGCGTTGGATTGCTGTAGAGGTCGGTGTGGCCTGTTGAACACTCTCACTCGCGCTTGGTTTTGCATGCTTGAGTTGTTTAGAGAAACTACCTTTTCTTATGTACCTGTTAGCTTTCTGTAGAATAAGGTGACGTTGTGGCTTGATCTGGAGGCTGCTTTGTGGACTGTCCATCCCTAGAAATACTCGCCCTCTCCCGAGCAGCACCTGAACTAGCCTGGGACTTGGTGCATGAAACACGGGGCTGAAGCCGGGGTGTTGTATCCCGGCAGGCTGCTTGCGCTGGAGCGGGGCACGCAGGTGGGCACGGACGCTCGCATCCCGACTGCGATGTGGGGGTGATGCCGAGCTGAGTGTGGAAAGCTCTGTGCCAGAGGTGTCCCTGCAGCACCAGCACCGTGCACGTCTAAATACCGCTTTCAGTCCTTCAGGTGCGCGGGATGTGAGAGCTCTGCTTGTGCCAGACCAACGCTAGCAGTTTTAAAAGCTGTGGGAAACGACAGCGGGAGGACAGAGCAATAGTTCAACAACACGGGTTTGTCAAAAGCGCTGGAGTTGGGTGTTTGTTTACAGTTCGGGTTTAGTTTTTAAAAGGAAATGTTTGACTTACCCTTAGGTAATAACTTCTGCTTTGTTTCAGGGGCAACAAAGCAGAAGCTCATTGCAAAGATACTTTCAATCAGGATTCCTTTCCTTACAAGAACCAGCTTAGTTTCATATTGAAGAATGGTATTTTTAAGGAAACCTGTGGCTCTTTTAGACCTGAACAGTGAATTTTTTTTTTTTCCCCACTAGCCTGTCAGTGGGCCCTGGAGAGCAGATTCCAGTCTATTGCAAATTAATTGTAACTATAAAAAAGGCCAGTTGTAAAGATAAGCAGTCCCGTCTGGTGTCTGAACAGAGGGGCGCGTGCGTTCGTCTTTCAGATCAGTCTCAGGTTTATTTTTGTCCTTTTGGGGACTACTTGCATTCTAGGTTTAATTTCAGAGTTAAAGCTTCAAAATTAATTTTGAGCAGGGTTTTTTTTTCTGAATTTTGTTTAGAAACCCTACATGCAGAGAGAAAGCTCATCTCTAGGCTGTGCCTCAGCGTAGTTGAATTACCAGTCAGTGTGTAAAAACTGGGTGACCGGGTTGTTTAATTTGTGCTCTGGATTCACATTTTCTGGTGTTCTTCGTTGTTGAGTTTTTTGTTTGGTGTGTTTGGGAGGTTTTTTAATACGTTACCATTGCTGTTTCAGAATTTATATTGGCATCTTTTAGACTTCAGGGGTTTTTTTCCACTGATAAAATGAGTATCTAAAAATCTGTAATTTTTCTGGAGAGCAGGAATAACAATTTGCTACATGCTCTCACCCTCATCATGGGATCAGCCTTAGGAAGAGTAGCAGAACAGCAGTACTGTGAAGTCAAATTTGTGTTGACTTGGGAGCTTTTTATTACCTTGTGCAATCCCTCTTGGCTCTCGTAAACTCTACTCCTGCGTTTTCAGTACGTGGCCGTTTGCAAAGGTCTGGAGAATAGGAAAACTCTGTAGTTGTCGGTCTCTTCCCAGTATGAAACGTTAATCCTCATTCACTAGACAAACGCTCACCTTAGACAGCTTAAAAATCTATTTTTTGAATTTCAGAGTTAATCCAGCGCTGAGCCGGATTAGCGAGGCCGTGTGCTGTTAACAATGGGTGCGAAAGCCCAGCACGTACAGCAGCGACTGCAGCAGCCCTTTCGGCACGGGGCGCAGGGCCGCATGCAGCGTCTCTTGGCCAGCGGGGCCTTTGCTCGTGTGTCCAGTACGTTGGTGTGACCCGGCTGCCAAGCAGGGGTGGCTTTCAGCCGGCTCCAGGGAGACTAAGAGCTATTACCGAGGAGTTTGCGCTCTCATCTTTCTCCTGTCCGTAACACTGTGTTGCCAGGATCCGCAGTTTTGAAAGAGCATCTGTCAGACGTTCTGTGTAAATCGGGGGATTGGGCGGCATCACCCTCGGCTGTTGGTGCAGGTGCCAAAGGAAGACAGCCAAGGTGTCGTAAACGCAGATTAACTGTGCTGCAGCGTCAGGAGGTTTGAGTGCTGTGGAGAACTGTGCCTCGGAGACGCTTCCAGGCGAGACGGTGTAATTTCTCTGCTGCGTTCTGCAGGCGTGAAGAGCCACAGCTCTGGTCCCAGCAGCGCAGCTCTCCCACAGCCGGCAGCGTTTGTCAGGAGCCTGGGTGCTGTCATGCCCCAGGAGTGTTGTTTTTACGTGGGACCCGCTTTGAGATGGCCGTGCATCAGGGACAGAGGCTCACTCTGACAGTTTCTTGTCATTAAGGGAGCCCTGAGCTGAAATTTATATCCTGATTTATCTCCACGCCTCTGTGCTGGGCAGGCAAGCGTTTAAAACTGCCTTCTTCGAGCCAGTTGGCCAGGAGGGCAGGGTTCCCTAAAGGAAACACTGTGTCCCGTTTGGAGCATGAAAACTGCGATGTGAGAAGAGCGTGCTGGCCTTTTCCTCGGCTAGCTCTACTCCTTCCCCCTTGCTGCCTTTGGAAGTCTCTTGTCGCCGCTCTGGGTCTGGTGCACAGTAAAGTTCAGACATGGCAAAGTTCTTGAGAACAGTGTGCGTTCAAACTACCTTCCCCTCCCCAAATGCTTCGAACACCTTTTTTGAAGGCTGACCTGCGGTGCTGTCCCCGAGTATCACGTAAAGAGCATTGGAAAGGTCAGAGGGTTTTGTTTGTTTATCCTTGTCCGTGTGGCCTTTAGCAGCACATTTTAAACCGCTGGGCTTGACTATTCCTCAGCCACCTGAGGAAACAGTGAAGTTGGGAGTAATATTTTTTTTAGCCTGTACATTCTGTAATGTTTTCAAAGACATTGGGGGTGGGGGGTGGGGTGATGCTGTCAGGAAGCAGGACACAGTAGGAAATTAAAATCCGGATTCAGTGACCTTTTTAGCTAAGAGCTTCTCATGGAATTAATCCAGCTCTGAGCTAAATTAATTTTTTCTAAAGGATTTGTTTTCCTTGCCTGTGCAGCTGCTTGGCTTCTCTCTCCTGAGCCAAGCGGAGTAGGGAGCAGAGGCTCGCCCCGCTGTGCTGCAGCCACGGCAGCAGTAGCAGAGCGGGCCAGGCAGTCCCACGGCCACACGGGCCTGGTGTGGGGTTGGTTCCTGTCTGGGGCTGGGTTGATCTCTAACAACGCTGAAGCGTGCGAGCCAGCAGGCAGAAGGCGCCAGGTCACTGAAGTGGATCGTTTCCATCTCTGGGCCTCTGTTTCCCATCTGGGTGCCGATAATGGTAGCTGCCTGCCCTCTGTGAGGTGTTGGGAGAGCTCTGCTGATAAGCATTAGAGCTGGGCAGCAATACGCACGCTGTTCTGCGTTTAGAAATGAACCCTCTGAACGGGTCTGTGTTGAGAGAGGCGGTTCTCATCTCAGCCCTGCATGGGGATTTGCCGTTGGCCGTCATGAGACTGAGACTGTTTAGCTAAGTCTCCTTATGCGGGCTGGGTTTGGGTGTGCAGCTCAACCGGGAAAGACTGTTTTGCTACACGTATTCCCCCAAGGCTGTTCCACGTACCAATCAAGCCTCCCAGATCAGTTAGATGTGCTGAAACCTCACTTGTGATAAGCAACTTCAGCATATTCGTACTGAAGTTAAACTTGTTTCTCATGAGGTTTTTCAGGTTGGTACACAGAGAAATCGAAAACCCAAATGACCACCATCCTGTCCTACCACCATACTTGATGCGTGATACGGAGAGGTGGGGACAGCAGTGTACGCGCTAGGTGTATGCCCCAAGGTGCCATGGCAGCCCTTGTCTTCGCTGTCGGCCTGCAGCCGGTTCCACATCTGAGCCCCGCTGCTCGAAGCGCTGGGCACAGTTGGGCTTGGGAGGTGTTTACAGTAACTACAGTATGGAGGCTTTGGACTAGGAGTCC
Organism: Rhynochetos jubatus; assembly: GCA_027574665.1. NCBI lineage: Eukaryota > Metazoa > Chordata > Aves > Eurypygiformes > Rhynochetidae > Rhynochetos > Rhynochetos jubatus. The sequence goes on from CM050654.1 coordinate 10,784,253, forward strand.
CTTCAACGCTCGGTTTTCCTTTGTAACTTCCAGTCCCCTATCTTCCTCAGTTTGTGGGTTTTTGGGGGGTTGGTGTCGCTGTGTTTTCCCTGCTGTTTTTGCTGTAGGCCCCCTGTGTTTATGTGAAATCTCTGTTGCAGCAGTGTGACTTCCTGCCGCTCCAAACTCGGAGCGTTTCCTTCCTTTAACTTGACCTCGGCGGGCTTCTTCAGTGACGACAGTCGTGATCTTTCTTTCTTGATCTTTTTTTCTTGTGCTGCTCCCGCTCTTACCCACAAGCTCGCAGGACGGGCAGCTGGACTCTGGCGGTCACGGTCACTGGGCCATCCCCGAGGAGAAGCAGGACTTGCCAGCACTAGGCTGAGTTGGTTGTAGCTTCCTCCAGCTGCGCCTGAGACCTCTGAGACCTGCTAACCTGTGTGAGGCACTGGAACTGGTTGCCCAGAGAAGCTCTGGATGCCCCATCCCTGGAAGTGTTCAAGGCCAGGCTGGATGAGGCTTGGAGCAACCTGGTCTAGCGGAGGGTGTCCCTGCCCATGTCAGGAGGGTGGAAGTAGGTGAGCTTTAAGATCCTTTCCAACCCAAACCATTCCATAATTTTAACCTGAAGGTCAAAATACAGTGTGGTCTGGGACTTCTGATCTTTAATTTTGGGGGACACAAGTATCCCTGAGAAACCTTTCCTTGGTGGTTTCACGGCCTGGATGAAAAGGATTATATCCAGCTCTGGGGGAAGAAGTGTTTGTGTACCAAGACAGGTTCATGGTCGCTGAGTGTGTAGTGCTCCCTGTGTCTGGCGTAGTAACGAGCGAGCTGTTTCGTCATCCAGCGCGGTGCACATGGGTGTTATCTCCTGTTGGACGTAAGGTGGAGTGGGGTTTGCACCGGGTTTGACACTGCTGTGTGGTAGTGGTGGATCCAGCCCACCTGTAGCAAACAGACTCCATCACTTCTTCTTTTATTAAATGTTCATGGTTAAGTTATTCTCTGTGTTAGAAAAAGGTAATTCATGGCTGTTGGGTTGAAGGTAAACTTCCTGAGGATGAGGGAAAAACTGTTCATCGGTGCGGGTAGCGGAAACAGCAGTACTCGATATGGCATTGCTCGCTGTGGTAATGAACTACTCGGTGAGAAACTCATTGACAAGAGTCCCTTAAATTTAGTTGCCCCATCCCTTGTGCCCTAACTAGTTTAAATGGATGCAGTTCATCTGTCACCTTCGCTATTTTTTCTCCTCCCCTACACTTACAAACCCCAAAGTTGTATGTTTGCTGCTCTTGCTTTATTGTCTCTTCATTTTTGCAATGGACCTGTTATTTCAGGCTAGTAAGCTGTGGGGTTGGGAACAGAGAACTTCTAGTTGCGTTTTTGAAGTTTCAATTGTGCTTGATTTTATGGCAGCCTAAGATTTTGTGCAGGTACAAAGCTGCTGGCAGCAAGTTATTTTCACGTCGTAACTTTATTCTCAATGTAAACGATAGTGTGATAGTTAAGTATATATACCACTTAGATAAATATTCTCTTGAAATCTGAGGGATGTTCCGGAAGATGCTCATGGAAACTGTGTATTCTTACTTTGAATTCAAAATGTGTTTTGTATTTGCAGATTTTTAAATTTTATTCTTGAATTCACTTTTTATGTCCATCTTTGTTTATGGCTGGCTGTTGAGCAATTTCATTTCATACCTCATCAAACGTGTTCATTTTTTGGCCTGGGCTGTGCTGCTGACGGTAGGGTTCAGTTACAGAGTCAAGGTGTGTTTTGCTCCCAGCTGACCCACCTAATTCTTTCATAAACCCATTAAAGTCTCACTGGAAATGGGGGCAGGTAGCCCCGGGGGAGGGTTGTTTCGGGTACGATGGCCTCACTCTGCTTTTTTCCAGCTTGAGTTCGTTCCTGGTCAGTTTCGGATAATTATTCTGCTAATAATTGTCCCGCTAATTTGTTTTTCTCCTGCTTTTTGCATCTCGTTACCTTTGCTGTTGTACAGAGAGGAGTCATCGTTCCTCTCAAATCTTCTTCTGCTGAACTGAACAAGAGGACATATTTCTTCTTTTTGTCTGGACTTGTATCTCTTTTTGTTTTAATTCAGTTTTATAATAATGCGACCTTAGATTTTACTTTATTTTTCTCAAGAAAGGAGTGGCATTAACCTCTCCCAGATTGCTGAGAGACACAGCCTAAGATAATGTTTTTAGAAAGCGTCAGGAATCTCCAAATTCCTTTTTGTCACATCATTGTAGAAAATGAAAATGGCTTTTTAGCAAAATGTTCAGCTGAATCACGAGGGATTCTTGGCCCCAGCTGCACTTGCAAAGTTAATTTTCGTAAGGAAGGAATGTGTGTTATTTTTATTTTATTATTTTAATACACATTTGCATTTCCCAGAAACATCAAGAAGCCCAGGCAACCTGACCGGTTACCTCTGGAAAGGTTTTTATGAAGGACAGGCTGTCCTTCTTCATCCCAGATCCCGGAAAGGGAGTGTGTCCAGCACCTGCAGGCCCCAAGATGTCCAGCAGCAGAGCAATGCTCGGCTTGTCCCTCAGCAAGGGAAACTCCTGAATCACCCGGATGCAATGCAGAGATTATCAAATTTAGTTCCTGTGTGCGTTTAAATACGTCTGCAGCCCAGGATCTATTGAAGAAGCACATTGTAGGAGGTTTTAATAATTGGGTGTTCTCCCAGAGCCTGATAGGGTGCTCTTGGGAACCAGTCTGGGTGACCTAGATGCTGCTGCTGTGAGCAGCCCAGCTGTGGGGCTGTTTGGAGGGGTGGGTGGGCTCAGCTGGGGTGCCGGGCTCTGCTCCCAGAGCAAAGCCCATGCTCGCGTGCCCTGGGATTCTTGGTTGCTCTTTGCTTGGGTTTGGGTTTTTTTTCAGAAGCTTTAAAGGAAAAAAATCTTCATGGGGGGAACAGAATTACCTCACACCTGTCTGAAGGGGCCTGGCCTTTGGAGTTGCTCAGGCTTAGGAGCACCATGGGCGAGACTGAGCCCCCTGAGATGGGCTGGAGACCTGCAGACCCTGCTGAGCGGGTCTCGGAGCCTGGTAGCCCGGTAGTGTGAACTGAAAAGGAGCCGCAGGAGAGCGTGGGTGGCTGGAGCAGGGAGAGCGGCTCTGCTTCCATCCTGGCTCGGTCCCCTGCTTCAGTCTCCCTTTTGCCTTGGTGCGTATTTGAGGTGTAAAAAATAACAAGCAAGGCCATGACTTCGGTTTGCAAGAGGCCCAGATGTTGGCTGCAGAAACCTGTGGGAGGTGGTTTTTTTTTGTTTGTCTCTCCTTGTTGTGGAAGGTCAGTGCAGCATCGGTTTTCTCCTCCATCTCTGTTGGTAGCAGCGACGGAACTTTGTAGACTCAACATGAAAAGCAACGCAGCGTGTAAAGCGTACGGGACAATTCTGTGCAGCAGTGCCCAGAAGCGGCCGTATCAGTTTTTGATACGAGATGCTCAAAGCCATCTATCTTGTTGATTTTTGTCTCTCGTTAAAACTTGCAGGGTTGTTGTAACTGAGATGTGTTGAAAATGTGTGTGGGGTGAGGTTTGTAGCCTAACAGTGACGTTTGTTACTAGAGTGATTAATACAGCTGAGAAAATCACTGCTTGTCTGGGACTTCACCTGCATTATTTGATGTTAGAGGAGAAGATCCTACTTTTGTCTGTCTTCAAAGCTTGCTTTTTGCGTAGTGGTTCGTTATGTGACAGAATTGCGTAGAATGGTTGATTTGAAGAAAGCCTCTATATTAGATGTTTGCAAGGAAAATCTGTAATGCAAAGCAACCCCACTATCATCTCTTCTGCTAACACAGATTACTCTTAGCACTGGGTCTCCTCTGATAAATAATGGTTTGTCCATGCAGCAAGGATCATCTCTTTCTGTGCTGTTGTTAAAAAAAAAAAAAACATGTTTTTTGGTTCCTATACTGTCCTTACAACTTCACCCTTGGAAAGACAGACAGAAAAGTACTGGTGGCAAATCGGGTTGGACTGAATTCTTCCAGTGTTTTACACTATACTGCAAAATGTGGCCAGGGAAGAGGGTAAAATTAAGAGGTTCATAAACACTGGGCTGCCTGACCACGCTGGGCTCATTTGGGTTTTCCGTTTGTTTTCGTTTTGAGGAAAGAAGCTAAATAAACTGGCCTTCATCTCTCTCTGTAGGTGAAGTCTGTGATAAATCTGCTGTTCGCTGCCTACACGGGCGATGTGTCTGCGCTCCGGAGGTAAAAACGAGCGCGGGGTTGGCAGTAGGAAAGCTGCCTGTTTGGTACCTGCTGTTGTTGTTGACTTGTGGATATGGACTGTGCCTGTGCTGGGGACATCCGAGCTGCGCTGGAGATTGAGTGCCTTGTGTTCACACACTCCTAATCACTGTATTTGAATAGTTAATGTTTGGCCTGACTTGTCCTTTGGTTGAATGCGTTTGGAAAGAAATGTTTGAAAAATCCTACCTATGCGTAGAGATGTATGTGTTTTAAAAAAAACAAGCCAACCAACCCAAAATACCAACACCCCCCCACACCTAACCATCAAAAAACTACCCTCACGCTGTCCTGTTAAACCCAGTGTTTTCCATTTCTTTGGGTTGTGCGGAAATAAAATTCCTCAACCGTTCTTTATAGTGATGGCAGGAGGTCCTGGCCGTACTCACCTGCCTTATAGTTCAGTTCTGAAACTGCCACCACAACGCAGGCTGGAAAACGCACGTTGTGGCTGAAGAGGTTAGGAAATCCAGCTTTGCTTTCTAATCCGGAGTAGAATCCGGCAGCATTTACAGTAGCAATTGTAGGAGACTAAATAAAGATACTAATTTGGCTCGAATGTACCTGAATACGGTTGGGGTAGAAAAACGCGTATAGTGCAGCTCTTCTGTCCCAGCGCACCGTGGTGTGATGGAAGGTCTCTCCCAGGACCGTACCGCTCTTCAGGAGTTGCAGGGTTGGGAGTCCTCGCTGGATTTCCTCAGCTGCCATAAATCTACTGTGCCTGATGACTTAGCTTGTCCCTGTCCAGCTGTTAAATCAGATGTGTTCACGGTTACATGTCCTGCAGACATTTTATATTCCTCTATAACACCTAGAGAGCAGGAGTAGAGCTAAGCCCCTTATTTTTAAGGCCAGAGCAGCAGGGGCCCCTTCCATCACAACTGAAGGTGCCGTGTGCTCCTGATACCGTTTGTCCCTCCGCAGCGGGTGTTTGGTCACTGCAGCGCAGGGTGACAGTCCCACGCTAGTTTTGTAACTTGTTTCAGTTACGTAAGACTTCTCTGTAATCGCTTTTGGGTTGTTTTTTTTTTTTTTTTTTAGGTTTGCTCTGTCAGGAATGGATATGGAGCAGAGAGACTATGACTCGCGAACAGCCCTGCACGTGGCCGCCGCGGAAGGTAACGGCTCCTCATGTGTGGCTGGCTGTTGGAGAGTGTCGTCACGCTCCATATTCGCGTACCCGCTTTCCAAAATTCCCTGCGTGTGTTTATGTGGAGGCATCGATCTGTGTTGAATACAGACGCTCACAGCCCTGCCTTGTTTTCACAGGACACGTGGAGGTGGTTAAATTTCTGCTGGAAGCGTGCAAAGTGAATCCTTTCCCCAAAGACAGGTGAGTGGGTTTATGGGCAGGTTGGAGGAGAGGTGCTCTGACTGCACCCCTCCGGCCCCCGTGAGGAGGGGTGTCTGTCAAGGAAGAGGGGAAGGCATGGCGCTCGTGCACGGAAGCAGAGGGAACGGGATCCTTCTGGTTCTTTCTAGGTTCTGCAGAGCGAGCAGGAATGAAAAATGGTCATTAAAACCGTTCATTAAAAGGTTATGCTCAGCTTAGGAAGTATTTTCATGGCTGCTGAGCTTAGTGTGGTCTCTGGGCCTAATTATTATCGCAGAACAAAACAAACTAGGGTTTTGGTGCTTTTGGCTCTGTACTTCCGTGTTGCTCTTAGAAATACTGTGCTCCTTCCTGCAGGTGGAATAACACTCCCATGGACGAAGCTTTACATTTTGGACACCATGATGTTTTTAAAATTCTTCAAGAATATCAGGTCCAGTACACGCCGTCAGAGGATTCCAGCAATGGCAAGGAGAACCGAACGGTCCATAAAAATCTAGACGGCTTACTATAATCATGTTCAGCTAGATCCTAAGAACCCAATCACTTACCTATTTAATTGTGGTATACATAAGTAATGAAGAGCGTGTGTGTTTCTATCTGATAGTGGTATATATTTTACAGAAGTCTCTGTTACTTCAGTGTTATGTTACAGGAGTTTCTATACGCACAGGACAAATCCAATCTCTCTCAAAACAAACAAAACCAACTAAGAATCTCCCTCCATAATGTGAGCAATATTACCTCATGCTGCCTAGAATTGATGTATGAAAATATTGAGCTGTTGTTGGCTTTACTGTGCACTACTTAATTTATTTTTGTGTTCTATGTGAACTCTAGTCTGTGGTCAGGAATTTTTCTGCTGAGTTTTTGTTCCCATAGCCCTCTGTTTCCAGTATGGCCAGGGTGAGCCAGAGTACTGTCGGGTGTGAGCGTCAGTGAGGTTTTTCAAAAGCTGAGAATGCTGATGTAGATTTAGGCTGGGTGTGTTAAGTAAGGATCTGCACTTACCTTTGGGGAAAAAATGATGACAAAAAGGAGAAAAAAAAAAAAAGTCCACACAACCTTGTTTACATAATGTAAGTATCAACAGAGTATATAGGTGACAGTTGTCCGTGGTCTAGGCTTGTCCTTAGATAGTCTTGTCAGGGAGTCTGTGTCAAGGTTTGTTTGACCAAATGGCGTAGGGGAATGTGACTTGTAACATCTAACAGTGTGAAGTGAGTTTTTTGGTTTTGTTTTGGAAGCGTTTCTTTCCACTGCCTTTGTCTCGCCTCTCTCGGTGTTCAGCTGCTAAAGTACTTCCCCCTAACCGGGGCAAGCGGGTGCTTCCACCCTGTGCGGTCACGTTCCTCGCAGGTGTATTTGCACTACAGCAAGCCTGGGCAAGCTGCAGAAACCCCCTCCTGGGCTCCTGTGCGTGTTCCTGGGGGTAAAACCCCCTCCTGGGGTCCTGTATGTGTTCTTGGCGGTGGAACAGGAACCAGCGAGGGAATGGAAGTGTGTGAAAGGCAGAGAACTAAACCAAATAGTACCTGAGGATCTGACTGACTTTAGGCCTGTAGGAAGGAACACGGATGGAGTGAAAGAGCTTTAAGGAGCGCAGAGCCAATCAAAGCATGAGCAGAGCAGGAGATAAGCCAGATTTTTCGGGTACATTCTCTTCTTGCACTGCCACCAACCAGGGAGCAGGATATTGCATCAGTGGGGGCTCGCTGGTGGAGGGCGGGAGTTTGGCAACAGGAGCACGAGTAGGCGATGCCTTTCGTGGTGACCGGTGGCACTTACTGTCTCGCCACTGGGGCCAGCTCTGTCGCGGGAGATGCAGGTATTTGTTGTTTGCAGAAGTACAAGGTGATGACAGCTCCCTATCCCGCGTGCAGTCGCTTCTGCCAACGCTGTGCCGTAAAACCTTAGAGGTGAGCAGTCACGTGAAGTTAAGGGTTCGATATTCACAAAACACCACAGTTGGTGGACGTAGGCAGGAATTTTAGCACAAGAATTATAGGCAGGAATCGTTTCGCACATGGAAAAGGAGATTGAGAATTGTGTATATGGCTGGTTTTCATCCTAGCACATAGCGTAAAAGTCCTTGGTAGATCTCACATTTCTGTTTAGGCACCAAAATCCTCCTGAAATAATGCCCAAATTCTTTCTAGAATGGCCCAAGCACTTTATAAAGGTGATATGAACCACGTTATCCTCCTTTGGCAAATGGGTGCACTAAGGCACAGAGAGAAGCAACTTCTCCGGAGTGACCCGGCAGGTCAGTATAGCTGAGAATAAATCCCCTCGGGTTCCTGTACAGTCTCTTGTTGATACGCTGCCATACTGCCTCCCTCTCGGGGGGACAAACCACAGGGAAAAGTGCTTGATACTCATCACGAGCAGGGACTGTCTTGGTGAGGGTGAGATCTTGGAAGAGTCTGAAGTCTCAAGCCCTGAAATAGCATTTTGAAGCTGGCTGGCATGGTTATCAAACACTTTTTCTGAAGAATCTTGCTGTTTTACAGCTGCTTGTTTTGGTTCCCCCCCCCCCCCCCCCCCCCTTCTTCCTGAAGAACAGCTATTTTTCTGAAGGCTTTTAACCTGTTTCTTTTCGCGTCCTGTGTCCCAGCCACCTCGGTTCTCATCAAGAACCAAACAACCCGGCTTCCGGCTCTTCACTGAGCCCCATTGGTCACTGAGTAGCACAAGGCCTCACCTCTGCTCAGTTCCAACGCTTTCTCTAGCAACAGGTCTGTCCACTTTAGTGCAGAGGAATGTTGTCAGATGGACTCGTTTAGTTTATCCTGTATCTCAGTGTTGATCTGGCTTCTTCCATATTTATTTTTTTTTCCCTATTAAACTATATCCTTCAGCTTCTCAGAAAAATACCTGATTTAGCTTTATTTAACAGAAATTTGCATTGCTCAAACTGGCGTTTTGAAAAGATAAGTATACTATGTAATGCACATATATACCAAAAAAACCCCAAAGAAGGCATTTTAACCGAGTTAAATTTCGGGACAGCCGTGATCTTTAATGTTAACGCTTTCCTGAATCATGCGGAGTGCTTGTAGCTGGCCTTAGCTTCCGTGCATTTTTGCTGGTTAGTTTTAGTATTTTCTCAGTGCGAGAAGATGCGTTGTTTTGTAACATCCGATTCAGCGACACAGCTACTTAGACATGGCGTTATTTATAAATATAAATATATGCAGTACATGGGTTTGGCTGTTTATCATTCATGACACTGACATGTAGATTTTTCCGTAAATAGCTTTTGGTTATCTTCTCTTCCTCATGCTCCAAAGAGGATTCCTCCACTCTTTTGGTTTTATGTCATATGTTTCTTCTGTATCACAACCTGAAATCGTTACGCTAACTTAATGCTTCGTACTCAGAAATATTGTGGTAGTCTTAGCATTAATTAGCCGATCTTTGTGAACAAAACGCGTCGTACCAGGCTGCTTCGGAGCTGGGCTGTCGGTGACGACACCTACTGGCAGTGCACTTCTGGTCCTTGCAACGGACGGGGCTGATCTTGACTTTTAGATTCCGTGTTGTGGGGAAGAGACAGTGATGAATGTATTTCTAGCCGTTTCCCATGAATGAATCTAAACTTGAGCTGTACTGGTTCTGAAAATGAAAGTTATTTATTTTAAGAAATAAAATCCAGATAGTGTTGCTTTTTACAGCATAATAAATGGAAATACCAAGATGGTGGTGGTGGGTTTTATTGGTTATCCGTGTGACTGATGTTGAAATAAGCCGCCTTCGGTCGTGGGGAGTGCTGTCCAGGAACACCTGCTGTGGCCACTTGCATTGTGCAAAGCTTGGAGGAAATCTGAATGACTTTATCTGATCGAGCTTTGCCTTTTATTTTTGTAACCTACACTGCTAGAGCTGTGTCCTGTGACTGGTTGCCGTTTGTTCATGCTGGGATTCCTAAGTGGATTGGCTCAGTGCCCTCAGCGGCTCTGGCTTTCTCTTCCTACTCCTCACTCCGGCCGGCCTTTCTTTCCTTCTCTTCTGGCTGTGTGTACAAAAGCCTGACCAGTGTGAGGCCTGGGAGAAAAATGATGCAGCAGTAGGCCAGCATGGCAGCTCCATGTTTAGCTCCAGCGCAGTTATCCCACTGATCAACTCAGATTAGAAATTCAGGATGAGTTTATTGAAGTATGGTTGGGGGAGAAAAATCAGTGACATGATACAGGCAGTAACATTAAAAATATATTCTAACAGCCACCTTCTAGGAACGCTAACGCGGACTGACCTGCCAGGATGCCGCGACGTAGGGTCGTCTGTGCTGCCTTAGGCTGCAGAGCTGCAAGTGTGGGGTCGCACCAACAGTTTAAAATGCAATGTACAGTAAACCACTGGCAGACACGTCACCTTTATAAGACAAGTAGCCAAAACACCAGAGAATGGACAAAAGTGTCAACCACCAGTTTCAGTTGTTTGAAACGGCAAAAGGCTATTCCCCGGGGTTCAAACATTGCTTCTGAACTCCTGGCCATGTAGAGACAAAGCCAGGAATAAGGCCGTTGCTTTAAATCTCACAGGAAAATATCACCCTGGATGATAAAATCGAATCACAGAAGTAATGAAAACACTCTGCTGCTCACGGACCGTTAGTACAATGTGTATCTCTCGAAACACGTACCTGATTTTTGTGTTACAATACAGATCCACATTCAGCGAGCCCTAAGATAAAGCCACCACTTGCGACGTTCTGTAGCACTGTTCACCTCAGTAACCCAGGGCAACAGTCAGTCTGTTAAGCGATGCTTTCCATGTAAATATGTATGTTGTGTGCTCTAGGCCCGTGAAATCTTCTCTCTCGAGCTTTTGCTCAGAGCCTGTGGGACCAGTGGGAGGAGCTGCAGTCCTGCTGCCTGCTAACCCGCAGTCAGTGCTGGCACCTGCCCTTGTCCTAGAGACTGACTGCTTCAGACAACCCTGCCTGTCAGTGGGGAGCCATTAATTACCTTCCAGCATGCTCCATCCTCTGGAGGAAGCACAACTCCATCCTTTAAGTACTAACGAGCACATGTCCTGCAGCCATTGCTCAGTATAAATTTAACTTTCTCACTTTCCTTCACTTCATCCCAAAACCACTTCGTTAGCAAAGCCTGCAGGGTCCTCCAGCCATTCAAGTCAACAGGTAAACAAATGCCCTGGTTCATAGTGCATGAGGAAATGAAGTTCCATCCCACCTGTTGTGACCTAAATGGGGCCAGATCCTCACCTTGCTAGACTCAGCACAGTGAGCAAAACCATATTCCAACCCCTTTTGCATCCCAGGAGTAGGTGCCCGCTGTCCCATACTGCTGCCAGGCAGCACGACTGCAGCCCGTACAGGCTTTGGGTCCAATTATGCACAGGCCCAAGCCCAGCCTGTGCCAATGCAGCTCTAAGGTGGTGTCCCAGGGAGTGCTCTTTGAGAAGGACGGTGCTAGGCATCCTACACGAGGAGACCTTGCCTCAGCAAACAAGCAAAAATGAAATGCAGGTAACGCTTCTGGTTTATGTTCTCCCAGCAAGCCATGCCCTTAGGAAAGATAAAACCGGGACAGACCTCAGGTACGGCAGGTACCTGCGGAGTTTCTCGCCTCCTGGCGGTGATGCAGGTGAAAATCCAAAGGTGTGAAAGTTCTTCAGAAGCAGACAGGCAGAAGGTGTAAGCTTTCTGAACACGACCTCTGCAAAAAGAACGTGCTTGCCTGTGAAGCCATCTATGGACAGCCAACTGTTTAAAACGTTAAATTTAATTCCCTTAAGCAAAATGAGGCATGTTTCTCCCATCGCTCTTGCTAAGGACCTCTCCTTCCTATCCTCCTCCCTTCCTCCGCTCCTGCACGCCATCTCACTAGCTGGGAATCCTTTAACAAAGAACTTGTAAACAAACAAAGCGCAGGTGAGGAGGCTGCTCAGGCTGCTGTTCATATGCCCGTTGGCTTAGAATTGCTACGGAGCCTTCAGGTTGGGAAACCGCAGAATCGAAGTGAAGCGTGTCACCGTTGGCTGCAGAGCGGGATGCATAAGCTGATCAGCTGCGTTAACGATGCCGGGAAAAGCTCGACCTTTAAGTTGAGTACGCTGAACACATCTGCAACAAGGGAAGTAAACGTCAATTGAACTGGCCAATTAAGCCCTAATACTGTAGCCTTTGCTAACCACCAAGCACAAGCCAGTCCTCCCCAGAGAGCAGCACCACAGCTTAGGATCAAACGACCGCGGAGCCGGGGGAAGCCGTGCTTTAGTGCGGAACATTTTTCCAAAGCACACCCCGAAGGGGTGACGCCGCTCCGTGACCGCCAGCACCTCACCGGCACTGGCGGGGCAGCACGCCCAGGCTGCCTTCCTGCTCCAGCTTCCCTCCCAGCCAGGCCCCACGGGAAGGACTACAGCATTTTTCCTTCCTCCCTGTCTTCCCTCCCCCTGCAAGAGGCAGACCGGAAGCTCCGCCCTCCCGCTCTTCACCCCTATCCCCACAGACAAGCGGAAAGAACGACTGATGGCAATCCCAGGCTAACTCTGGGCTCCCAGCTTTTCCTGCGCGTTCGAAGGGACGTGTTCTGAAGCGTTGGCTTGTGCGAAGAGTCTGGTGGACGTCTGAAGGGAAAAACAAGGGAAGAAGCAAGTTCTGGCTCACCCCCTGCCCGCAAAAGGCTGGTTTGCGATACGTACCACGGTATCAATCTCTGCCGGGCCCACCATCCGAGACACCTCGTCAAACTCTTCAGGAGACATGGGGAGCAGATTTTCTGGAGACTGGAGCCTGGAAGGGTGCCTGCCAGAAGGAGAAGAGCAGGGACAAACCTTCACTAAAGCAGCGAGGCACAGCTAGGCTACCGCGTCTGGCCCTGAGTCCAGAAGGCCACTGAGGAGGTCGGTCGTGAAGACAACCAAGCCTGGGAGCGATACACCGTGCGGTGCAAAGCCAGCACGGCTCTGAACCAGGCTTAGCCAGTGATCTGTATTCTTATCCAACGAGTCCAGCAGGTCTTTCAGAACTCACTTTTCAAGAAATTATTTGCCAGTACAACTGCCTGCAAGTTTCTAGAGTTCTTCCCTATAAATGGTGTTCCAAACACAGCACTGCACGAATGTGATCAGATCCTCAAAGACACAAGGATTTGACAGGGGCACCTACACCTTAAGTCTTGTGAAGGGACATGAACTACAGCGAAAACGTTAACGATCTGTCCCGAGAAATCCAGCATTTCTGTGGAAACTTACACTTCGGATACAGAGATTAGCTCTGTCTTGATGTAGCCATTTCCCTTGGGACCATCCAAATCCATAGGCTCCGGTGCTTCAAGGAGAAAAGAAAAAAAAGGGGGTTTTCAGTCAGTTCATGTTGCCACCTCCACTGTACCAAAAGTAAAGCTTGTGACCCCGATAACGTGCCAGGCTCTCATGCATTTTACAGCACTACAGTTAATTTATTCCATTTTTCAGTCAGATTTTCCTTTTTGGTTTTCCCCCTGTAGAAAATGGGGAACAACACCCCCCCTAAAGTCTGATGAAGCTGTACCAACACATCCTGTCATCTCCAAAACCAGGCCTTTTCTACACCTGCCAGCGCTTAGGGGCCTGCTCCCGCCTTTAAGCCCGGCAGCACTGGGGCAGGGGGGAGGCTGCCGAGACGTTCCGTCCAACTGCCGCCCCTTCTTTCTGTGCCACAGGAACCACGCAGTGCCCAAGCAGCGCAAGGACAAACGTCGCGCTTTGGCCGTATGAGCCAGTTATAGCACTCACCCTCCTTAGGCCGGGAGTAGTATTTGCCAAAGGCGTTGTCTTTGGGTATGTTGGGGTACAGAAACCTCAGCGGGTTCTCAGGAATGTTTTCGGCTGCCATCACCTTGTAGTTGCGAATGATATCAGGGAAAGTAACAGCAGAGAGCTCCTTCTTGGTGTATGGCTCTACCGAATGGAACTGGGGCTCTGCGGATGACAGAAGCAGCAACTCTTAAAGGTGCCTTCAACACTTTCTTCTAAAACTGTTCAGGAAAGCTGCAGCCGCTTCCGCAAACTCAGAGGCCGCTTGAGCAAAAGCCTTACCTGGATGACACCCACTGTGCTGCGGGTCAATATTTAATGACTGTCAAAGGGAGCACGATTGTTTTGTAGGGATGGCTCTTGGGGTACTTTGTATTCAGAATGACTGGGGGGACCTGTCCGTGGAAATTAACTGCAATATTTCATTAACTAATTTAAGTTGTGCTGCTTTTTCAACCTTCTTCCAAATGATGTCATTCAAACTCCCTTGCCTATTAGAAAACTTGATCCTAATACACCACTTGGAGCTCTTAGAGACAGATAAAGCATCCCCAAATGCTCCAAACACCATGACCCTTCGTGGCTTAATTCTCGGCTGTCTCAGCTGTGAAAGCAGAAAGGGAAAGTCATTCCAGAACATTCAGCAGTTTCTCTTCCAGCTGTTGTAGGTCTTGGGCTCATCCAAGTGAAGTGTCAACAGCTGCAGCATCCTGGCAGGTGGGGCCAAATTAAGCAGTAGGATAAGGGAAGAACCTTGATTGGGTACCGGTTCTTCTGGAAACGCGAGGAGGGAGAACTGGTCAGAAAATCAAGTGCTTATGTGGTTTACCTAGGGAGAACGTGGGCAGGAGGGAGCCAATGTGCTGGACCACGAGTTGAAGAAAGCCCTTTGAGAAAGGGGCATTGCACACAAGGTGAAGTAGTGGGAGAGAACAGCAATACACAGGGCAGAAGGTGGCCAAAGTGACCTTTTCCTGGGAAAGAAATCTCTGATAGGGAAGGCCATGAGGGTTTGCAGGGAGGTGCAGGTGTGCATGTGCTAAAGAGAGACCTTAAAGAGGCAGGGAGATGGCACAGGTGGTTTGTCCTCAACAGACTCCAGGCCACAAGAAGCACCTGGGAAGTGTTACTGTGGTAGCTGCAACCCTGAGCAATCACTGTGTGGCTTCAAACTACACCAGGTAAGGTGTGTGTTTGCTACAGCTTGCTTGTAAGGGTGGGGGCTGCAGGGGTAGTGCATTGTGTTGGTTCTCGGAGTGAAAGAGAAGAGGATCGAGACTTCTTCCTCTGGTGTAAGCTTCTTGTTTGAAGACAAAGATGTTCTCTGTTACTGACTTACCATTCTGAGATCCTTCTACCCACGTAAATGTGATTGCTCCCTCTCTGCTGCTTTCACTGAATCTTAGCAGGAACGTTCCTGGGCTCTGGTCCTTCAATAAAGCGCGTTCCTTCTCTTTACTGATGAAACCCATGATGCAGCTGTAACGTCGAAAAGAAAAAGCGTTGGTGGATTATCAGATCATTTTTCTGAGCTCAGAATAAAAGAGATTGGTTTTTGCTGTCAAAACTAGGCTGTGGAGGCAGAAGGGATGCTGTGCGTGTGCAATACGCTCAGATTCCAGATAGCAGTTTTAACCTCTAAAGTATAACAAGGAATGCTTGTTTCTCCTCTTTGGCTGAAGAAACAAGGTTTGCCAGCTACTAGATTGTGTCATGCAGATGTGGGGCTTGTTTTATTCCTTGTGCATGTTTTCTAGATGAGCTGTTTGTTTATTCCTCAAAATACTCCATCGATAATGTTTTGCGTACTATTACCGTTGTCCTGTGTGTTAAGTTAGGGAAAGCGCTTTTTGCACAAACTACTGCGTAATCGTGATTTTGCTTAGAATCTCAGATGCTGTAAGCTGTCCTGTTTTGTGGGCATGGGTTGGTTTGTTGGTTGGTTTTAAACGGGATGCTTTAGGTAAGGAATCTGTTCAGTAGCAAAGGTACTGTGTGCAGTGGTAGTCTATAGCCTTCCCATCCCTCAAGTATTAAGAAAGGCAAGCGTTCCCTGAGGCTGTAGTACCTGTTCCTTTGTGCACAAGGGGAGTCTCTATCCTAGTAAATATTACAGATTTATCTCTTTCCCACTCAAATGTCTTTGCAGTTTGCGAGAGTTTTCCCTTCTTGACTTTCTAGGAAGCAAAGATCTATGACTATCCAAAAAGCCAGCTTAGACAGGAAAACCTAACAGTACGAAATCTCTCGTGTTGATTACATTTAGGAATTAGCTTGCACTTCTCCTTTTCTGTTAAGCTCTAAATAGGGGATTGCTCTCTGTTAAGCGAGCAGTGCTATCCAGGGCTCTGTGCTGTCAAACCCAGTCCTGTAGGTACACAGCCATGCTGAGGCAGAACACTGGATGGGACAGAGCTGCCACTTGGCTTCAACAGCGGCGGCAAAAGGTCCCACTGGGCTCCACTTGCCAAAGAAATCTGTAGGCTTTAGGCAGTGAAACAAGGCTTGTACTGTAAAGGGGTCTGACAGAACTCATCTGGAGTTAGGGGGGCAATAATTGGAAGCCTGCTGCTGAATTTAGCAAGGCAGAGCAATCCTGCTATTGTGGGGCTTGTGAGATATGAGGACATTCCACTGTGAGTGTGCCATAGACAGGGTTTTGTAATAAAAAACCCTAAAAGACAGGACTGTGACCTTGACAGAACTAGTTTCTGGCAGCAATTACTTGAGAAATTAGCAACACTAGAGTTAAAAGTTCACTAAACCAGTATTAAATGGGAAATGGAACTGTTTTTGCATCCGGCAGAGCCTCACTGCTTAATACTACTCCACTACAACTGGCAGAGACTGCTTTCTGGGCTTGTGCTGCGGATGCAGAGCTCAGGGTCTGACTGCTGCTGCTGCCTGGAGGAGGCTCACGGTAGTGCCTGCTTTGGGCAGGCTCCTCTTTCGGTTCTTTGGAGATGGATGGTCACTGACTTGTACCGTGTTGTACTCTAGTCTTCTCTGTCAAACACAGAAGTGGCTGTGCTCTAGGGTGTGGGAAGAACCTACTTACGGCAGAAATAGAGGCAAAAGACCTCACAACCCAACATTCAGAGCCCTGCTCAGTGACTGAAACGGGGCGGCTTGGTCATCTGATGTCTTTGCTGTAAGCAACTGCCCCTCTCCAGACTCCTCACTGCTAGAATTCATTTGCCTCTGATTTTTCTGGTTGCAGACCAGATCCATCCTTTCTGTAACTTCACTCAGGTCTTACCCATCATTCCAGAGACACAGGAGGTGTTTCTTAATAAGCTCCAGGATTCCTTCAATCCACAGCCAAAATGGGAAATTTTTATCATTTATATTTTCCTGAAAAGCAGAGGAGGGGAGAATAGGGATAATGAAATAGGAATTTTTAAGTGGAGAGGGAGCAAGCTCTCAGTCCTGCCAGCATCTACTTGTTCTTGCATTTTTCTCGCATGGACTGAATCTTAAGGCAAAAGGCAGCGTGACAAATGCCTGCTTGGGCCTTCAGTACCCCCAAGTGTGTGATCCGTTGCCTCTCGTGCAGTGACACGGCTCTAAGAGAAGGCTCTGGTTCCTGCTTGGAGCTCTTGGGACATCTAAACCATTCCGTGGGAGCTTCAACCAGGCAGCTTAGAGACACTTTGTGCTCAGACTCGGATTTCAGACCCTCACGAGACACCCGTATTAACGAACCGGAGTGCCTGTAGGTCACCAGAGCTTTGCTCTTCCCCTGCAGCCTGCTCCTGCCGGCTGTCCTGCTTATCTGTGCCGCCTCAGGGTCTGAGGGCAGGAGCGTGAAGAGTCCCCCTGTCCAGCTGCCACCAGGGCTGTGAAATCTCCTCTCTGCTGTCATGCTGACCCTCCCGACTGCCCTGTGCTACTCCTAACCCAGTTGCGCCAGCCTGGGAAATGTCCCTAGCCATGACAGAGAAGAACAGCTCATCCTGCTGGGGTTTTTTTGACACTTTCTGTAACGGTTAAAATGGAGAACTAGTCTATTAATAGCAATTGCGTTAATCATCATGAAGCCGCTGTGTTTGAAAGACGCATTTTCCTATATAGTTTACACGGCTCAAAAGCAATCTCAGAATCATCTATGGCTTGCGACTGCAAGCCCTTTTTTCTCCTGCTGCTACTTTAATCGCACCGCCAAAACCTCCCACAACTATGTAAGCTCTGAAAAAGAAAGCACCCTGAAAAACAAACCAACCCAAAATCCCCAAGACAAAGCTCACTCTTCCATCTCTGTTTTTAAACTGAGTTCATACCTTGCAGAATCTTGTCCAAGGAATAAGCCCATCGTGAGACCCTCCACTTGTTGGCCCTAAACAGAATAAATAGACTTCAGTCACGTTCCGTAAGCTGGTAAGGTTGAAAGGAAAGTACTTACAGCACCAAGTTCGGAGTGTTTGTTTACAGCTCTGAGCTGCTGGACTGAGAAAGAAAGGCAAGACTACGGTACTTTCATGGCTAGTGCAGGGAGAGCTTGCAGGGTTCCCTCCTGGAGAAGGTCACTGGATGGGAATGACCACGTCTATTTAAACAGACCTCGTGTCATGGGAACTAATTCTGACCCTTTCCAAGCATCTGCTACACCTAACACTTGCCCGTTTCAAAACACTGCCAGGAAGGGCACTGAAATCTTGCACATCTCCAGCAAAACAAGAGAACTGCAACCCAGCAGCTGTTCTGTAGGAGCTCAGCAGACCCTACATCATTGTTCCGAGACTAAGCACTTTCCTGCCTCAGTTCTGGTGACTTGTAGGTTTTTGCCCAGAAACTCTTGGCTCTTCCCCCACCACAGACTCCTCTCATTCCTGTTGCAATCATTTTCCCCGGCCTTGTTTTTATGCCAACAGCATTTCATAACCACATCAAAACCACGAAGAAAATCCTATGCTGTGGCTACAAAGCTACAGCTTTGCAGACCCTGACTGTATTCAGAGCCAAGGTCTTTCCCTTACAGACCATGCTATGGATTTCAGTGAAGTCAGAAATACGCTCCTATTCCCTCCCATCTCTCTATAAGTAAACTGGGTTAGGGGGCTTGTTTCTGATGCTGCTAGTGCTAGAGACCAGGATTCTGTTCACTTTCTCATCACAAAACCAGCAGGTTTGTATCCTGGCACCCTGTTAAATTCCCTTGTACTTCCCAAGTGCCCCCTTGCATTAAGGGATCCTGAATATATAGTGTTTGGGCTACCTGGGGTTTTCCAGTAGTGAAATGCTCTTAGCTGTAGAGAAGATTTAAATAGCATCCTTACTGTTACCAGAGGTGGTTGAAGAATCTCTGAACTTCTCAAATGCAAGTTGACCCCAGAAATGTGTCAGTGGTCACTTTGTCTTCATGATGGTTAATTAGACTAATAAAAATTACTCTCCTTGCAGAATTCTGACGAGTAATCTACTAAATCAGTAAGCTTTTTGTCCGATCTTATGACTCGGGGAAAGGAAGGGAGTTAGAGGCCGGAATGCCGTACTTGCCACCCAGACCCACTAATGCCAAATCCCTTTAAATATAAGCGCTTCCTGAAACTTAAGGATTAGAGGAATAGACTCAATCAGCAGTGTTGTTATCTAAAGTCTACTGTGCAAACTTAGCAGCAGTGTCAGCTGCCCTGGCTATCTGGGCAACAGGCAAGGAGTTTGAAAAACAGAACTCCTGGCTGATCAGGCTTTTCCTACGGACTTCTCACCCGCGAGATGGTCAGTTTGACATCCTTTCACGGTTCCATTGCGTTTGCACTTTGATGCTGCAACGGCGTTTATGCAGGTGGAGCGCCCACCGCCTGCCGCACTGGGGGGCATGCATGAGGTTAGAATTAATGGAGATGGATTTCAAAACAACCCCCCCAAAATGCCAAGAAACAGCTACCTCAAAGATTGACTAAACAGATCCACTGCTTCAGTAGCTCTCCAGAAGGCAGGGGTGGCTGCAGTCTGCACTGCCCTACTGCACAGAACTCCTGAGGTAGACTGCAGCATTTCAATGCCCTGACCGTTTGCAAACTCTACCGTACTGAAAACTGGAGAACACGGCATTGCTGTAAAGTGATGCTGTATGAGGGGAAAAGGTGAGAGGAAATGAAAACTTCAAATAGATTGCAGAAAAGATGTAGGATTAGCGTAAGTTCAAACAGGCCAGCTGCGTGTTCAGTGGGAGGAAAAGGTTGAAAGTGACAGGAGCAGACCGTACCGAGTAGCTTCTCTCCCAGCATGCTCAGTTGATCTGCGTTAAGTCCTCTCTTTGTTACAGAAGAAAACTGCCAGCTCAGAACTTCAGAAAGGTTGGACCACTTTGCATAAGGCGGATTCAGAAAGAAGGACAAGTTCTAGAACAGAAGGGAAAAATATGATCTACGGTTAGTCAATATTAATTCTGGAATGCCACTTGAATTCTCAAAAGTGTATCGCCAAAACAAAACGCAGATTTACAAAAGTACGTCAGCTTGAGACAACTCTGGAATAGCAGGCTGCAATTCTGACAGGCACTCCCTACCAGGAACAGCAGGCTCTGGGACTTTGCTTTGGATGTGTCTTCTCCCAGTGGGCAGAATTCCTAGATTACTCAAGGGCACTGTATCTGAATCCTTGAATGCTTATTTGGCTTCTCACCGTGGACTGTATATGCTGGATATGGTGTACAATGCCCTTATGTCGGTTTCAAACACTGTCCTGTTTAGGACAGGCAAGGAGGTCACTGCCTTACTCCGTGAAGTCATCTGCATGGAAAAAATGCTGCAGCCACTTGTATACAGACAATGTGTGAAAATTACACATGGCACTTCCGACGCAGTTTTAGGACCCGTGGAGGCTCCTCTTCCTGCACATAAAGAGGCAGAAGTGTGTGTGTGAGGGGGCGTTGGTTTGTTTTCCAAATACCTTGGGATCGGTAGAGAGCATGTTGAACCATAAGATGGAAGCCCATCCGCTGGGAAGCTGGCTCACGTTTGAGATCACCACAATGGGAAGGGATGTGGTCTGAAAGGGACACAAAAGGAAACACGTCAGACCTCCCTGTGCCCTGGCTGCAGGCCTGCTCTAGGTCACCCACAAACACATTTACACTGCAATTCCCTGCTTGCACCATCTTGCAGTTTGTACACAGGGGAGAAAGTGTCAGTATGATGAAGTACTAGAGAGACTCTAGTCATTTTTGTCTGATAAGGACTTCCATTTAGTGTCAGTTACGGTGGCACAGATAGTAACGGAGTTCGTAGCGCATGGCTTCTGAAATACATGGAAACTGATACCGAGAGCTTAAAACACAGGGTTGGTTATCAGATGCTCTGCAAAGCACATCTGATCTGCTTTACCCCGAGATGCCACAGCATTCTCACTGTGTATATGCAGAGATGATGTGAAGTGTCATTTGTGTATTTTGAAACAGCTCGGTGTTTGATATCAGAGTACTTTAAAAAAAATGGAAGTTTAGACTGTCAGCATGAGTGACATACAGAAATCTAAGTCCACCCCTGTTTCACCTGAGACATACCTCTAGGTCTATTACCAAGCCAGGTTGGCACAGCTGCGTCTCAAAACTCAGGGAGTGAAGCTCTTCTGTTACAATGAGAGGACCCTTTAAAGGCAAGAAAAAAAAAAACCCAAAACGTTCAGGGACTGAAAATTGCCTGGGGGGGGGAAGGTAAGCAATTTATCATAGGGAAAAACCTCTTCTGCCCAAGGTTACTTCTCCAGACCTCAGAAACAGTTTATAGGTCCAAGTCAAGTGACAGTGCTAACTTCCTAAAACTGCCTGTTAGAATGGGTACTCTCTAGGCACCAGGGCTTTTTTGGCTCCTACCCCAAAGCCACAGAAAAATGTGTCCATGCAGAAAGTCCTGTTAAAGCCAAGTGCCAGTGAGGGAGAGACCAGAGGGACCCGTTCTGGCAGTAGTTCTCATTTGTAGACAACTCCTACGTTTCCCAGAAATGCTGAACCCCTCTCAATCTGTCAGCCTGTGTGTTTCTTCCTGGCACTGAGCAGAGCATTGTCTTGGCTGCCTTTTTAGGGTTATGCAAAAGCTTTCGTTAGTGCTGCTTACCTCATTTGTTCTGCTTCCTGCATTTTTCTGTTCTTTCAGTTGCTGCAAATGAACAGAAATCTCTGTCACTCATTTACCTCAGCCACAAAAGACGGTGGTAAGGGATGCAAATGCCTGCATGCTCTAGTTGGCAACCATGCAAACCTGCTGCACAAGTGTCTGACCCTATTTCATTCTAAGCTGTGGGAGCCAAAGAATTAAACTATAGGTAACTATTACTCTTTCATAAACCGTTCATCTGTAAAAACAGATATTGCACTACTTTGGTGTAATGCCTTTATGTAAGAGGCCTTATGAGAAAAGCAGCAGTGTGAAATCGGGAAGGATCACATGAAATACTGGTTTATCAAAGTACCCCTCTGAATTGGACAAAACTCCAGGCAGTGACCATTCTGGACAATGGAGGGAGGAAAGGAGACTTCCATGTTCACTGGTTCAGGACTTGCATTTTTCCTTTCCTGTTACAGTGACGGAACCAATCTGGCTGATCTTAAAATCTGCAGATCAAGTGTTCTACAGTCTGCTGAAGGCATTGAATTTCTTGTAGCTTTCCTCTCCTAGACAATTTTCCTCTTCCAGTTTCAAAGCTCTTTAAACGACTCTAAGCTTTCTTACCTATAAGCCTTCCTCTGAAACGCCCAACAGAGCATTTCTAGGCTGCTTTTTGTTTCTCCTCCAGAGAACTTGTTGCAACATAAGCTGTATGGCAGCAAATAGTCTTGTTTGCCTTTCTGGCCCTATTTCAGTGACAAAAGCAATAGCATTTCAATTGAAACACTCCAGAGATTTCAAAAAGGGAAGAACAAAGGAAACTGATCGATGTTCACAGTTCCTCCTATATTAAACAATGACTTCAATAACAAAAGCAATTTGTCTCCTTCCTACGCACCCTCTATTCACACAATTAAATGCGTGTGTCAGTAGAAGAAAAAAAATCCCCTACCAAGTGCCTGAATTCTGCTGCTAGACTTCCATTAGTAGATTCTTCCATGTTCATCACTTTTGTGTTTGTTCCCAAAATATTAAATTTCCTGAACCTTCACAGAGAGAAAAGAATTAAGTGTCTCAAATTCATTGAAAGAACCCAATATTAATACACCAAACTGTAGTGCCACGTACCCTTTGACTGAGTTCTTCTCACTTACATCTCTGTCAAAAAAAAAAAAAAAAAAGACAAATGACAAAAAATAAAAACCTCGTAAAGATTCTACCACAGACACTGAAAATGTGGGTGTTTTAGTAGCTGACTGAACCGGTAAAACGCTTCTGTGAAATCTTGTGTGCAGTGCAGGAGACAATTGGCTCAAGCAGTCAAAGGAAGTACCGTGCTACGCAGGCTATCTTTTACTGAGACTTGAGTTTTGTTGCGGGGGCTTTATAATCACAGCAAGTCCTTTCATTTACTATACGGGCTTTAACTCTTGCTCTGAGAAAAAAGTTCTGTAGTACTGTCGTTGTGAATCTGCTTTCAAAGCACACACCTTCTTGAATCAGTTTTCCCACCACTCAGGATTTTACTGAGCTGCACTGTATCTGGTGCATTTCTCCAAACCTCAGCTCCCACATCCACGTAAGGATTTCTTTTCCTTTCCCCCTCCTTTCGTGCAGGTTTCTGGACCCCAGACGGGTTCCAAAAGAACAGCATGGCCCTTGAATGTGAAGATGATAACCCATCTGCTTTCTAAAAGCACAGCCCTCTTCCGTGACCTTTCAGGCGCTGTTGTGATCTCGGAGAGCCTGTTACACTTCCTTCCCTACCCGTAAAGCCAGCGCTGAGGCCTTCTGTACCTTGTGACGTGCCTCTAATGGCAGAGGGAGATCTAGAGCGAGGGCGTGGGTAAGAAAAAGGTAGGATGTACCTGCTGCCAGGGAGAACCAGCCTGCTCCTGGCCAGCTCGACACTTAAAATACGACTGCCTTTTGGATTTCTGAACACGGGGACTGCTTAGCATTAACGTACAGAGGGATGAGAAAAATGCAACATACTTATCAAATAAAACTTTCACTTTCAAGTTGTAGTTCAGTTCCTGCAGTTTCACCAGCAATCTGGAAAAAGAAATTATTTTTTGTCATGACTGCAGTTGTTACAGCCAGGTTCTCTTTTATCGCGGGTGTATTTCAGCTGCACAACTCAGGGCCGCGTACAGGCTCCAAGCTTGCTCCACACGTGACATCCTATTGGCAGTGACAGGATAAAGTAGCAAGGCCTGTAGACACTGATCTCGGGCCCTGATTTAGAGAGATTAGGATGGGCAAATTGACGTATTCTTCTGCATGACAAAGTGGTCTGCCTGTGTCTGTTCCGCCGTTTCGTTGTTTCTTGTACGCTCAATACCCCCGGCTTCTGGTCAAGGGTCAAAGCCAAATGCAAACTGAACTTTGGCAGGAGACGTCCCGCTGCCACATGGCACTTCCCTCCTCCTGACCTTAGTGCTGACGTGCAGTGCAAGATGTGCAATCCGCTCTGCTGTAGGAAGCCAAGGGCAGGAAACACTTACCGCAAAACAAGATTGGGAAGGGGAAAACACACCTCAGCTTTACAGTAAACTGCACTCCTGTCTTCAGAACTAACGGCCTCTGAGGATGCGTTGGCATGCACGGCTGCCTCTCTACCACAAAGGAGCTATGGGAAGAACAGATTACAGGCGGTTTGATACATCAGTGTTGTCCTTAAGGAATTAGAAATGACATAAAGAGTGAACTTTAAAAGAATGATTTACCAGTAGTATTACACACTTGATTCGTGCAGGCTCAATCTACACAGAGGTCTGTGTCTGGGTTTCTTTCACTTGTACCAACAGTGCTAGAAACATGGCAAGTATCAGGTCACTTTGTAAGGGTTGGCTCTCCCTAAATACGCTGCTGGCTTGAGCAGGGAGAGTGCTACCTCAAGCTTCCCTGCAACCAGACGGCACGTAAACACTGATGTAACTAGCGTCACCCAAGTGAGGCGTGCTGCTCCGTTTGCCACTTCGCAGTGCTTGCTGAATTCTCACAGCGCTGTGAGGCAGTGCTACGTTACAGCACATGCCCAAGAGACAGATAAGCTGGCTAGGGATTTGAAGAGGGCTAGCTAACCCCATGAAGCAAACCCCTGAATACTTCTGAAGTGTTTCTATAGTTCTCAAGTCTTAGAAGCGTGGAGGCTTTTCCTCCCGCTATATTCCCAGGAAAATAACTGAAGAGCAGCTGGATTTCTACAGGTCTTCCTCATTGCCGTCACTTCATTGAAAAGCAGTACCTGTGTTTTCCAGTTGAAGATTAGTGGTCAAAGCACCTGAATGGGATTCTGGAAACCTGGGTTCCAGCCCCCCGTAACAGGGAATTACCTACTGTATTTAAGCCCCTGCTCAGATCTGCTAGTTTCAAGTCTTGTGCAGCACAGATTTTTGTCTACTGTATGCTTACAGACTGTGACTCTGATCCTACGTGGGGCAACTACTAGTTACAGTAACTCGCATCATAGAGGTGGTATAGCGATACGGTTGGCCTCCCTGTGCTGGGGACAAAGAGGATGCATCCAGAGACAAAGGGTTGGGAAATCCAGTGTGTATTTGTTTTGGGCATAACTTGGTGCAGATGTTTTCTCTCCATTTACTTGAGCTTTGCAGGGCTGAAGCTTAAAGCAAGCAACGGGCAAACAGACTAAGAGTTCGATTCTGTAACCCATGCGTTTTGTAGTGTAGCTCCTGCTAACTTAGATGATGACTGATCACAAACCCTTTGCGTGGGCCTAAGCCTGTGGAAGCCCTCAGAAAATGCAAAGCTAGCGTGTAGGAAATACTGAGGAGATGGCAGGAAAGGTGCTCTACATCCATTTGTTCACGTAAACACAAAAAGAGCGTTCTTGTCTGTTACCTCTGAATGAGTTGTTTGAAGAGACTGTATGTTCGGTCCTGCAGAACTTGTTTATTTTTTGTGATGGGATCAGGGTCATAGGTAAACTTCTGTTCCAATTCCTCAAGCTTTTTGAGCTGCTGACGAACTTGCTGTAGACTTTCAGCAACAACGGTGAACCTACAATTACAGAGTCTTATGACTTTTAGCATGTCTTTTGTATTGCAGTAGTACTGAGACACCAGCCAGGTGACTGTCCCTACCGACTAGGCAGCGCACGGAGAACACTGCTTGTCAACTAGAAATGTGGCGAGATAATACAATCAATGAAACGTCGTGATGCTGTGACAGAATGAAATGCGCTGATATAAACAATCAGTACATCTCACAGATCTGGTGTTCCTCTGTAATGCAGTTCAAGTTCCTGGCCAATGCAGTCCTTGACTGGAGACCTACCAGTTCTGTAGCTGGTCGAGACAGGCATTGGGTGGGCCACCAATACACGCAGTCTGCTGTCTGTGTTTCCACTCCACCAGCTCCTCGTTAATAAGAGCACTCTGCGTGTGCTCAGTGGTGTTCAGCAGCTGTACTATCTTGTTCACCACTTCCTACACAGAATATTAAATTACTGTTTATTAAAAATACTATATACAGGAAAACTAAGTATTAGCTAAACAGCACTATCTGTCTGGCGAAACTTGGCAAGGACATCAAAGTAATAAGTCTGTCAACAGAGGATGTTTCCTAAAACACGTGCTTCTTTTTAGATGGAGTATTTGCTAAATTCAGTGGAGAAACAAAGCATATTTGGTATTGCTGAATTCTGAAGAGCGAGTGTCTCACATCCACGTGTCCCAAGTGTGTACCTGGGATCACCCAGTCCTTGCTCTAGATTTGAACACTGCAACGAGAGTGAGCACGCTCAACTATAATATCGCTGCATTTTTTTTATCAGTTTTTCCTCAAGAACGTGACTATATGATACTTTTTCCCCTCTTCCTGTTCTTTTAACTTGTACTGACAGAATTCAGTCAAGGTTGCTAGAAGAGAATTGCTTACAGAGATCCTAGATTTTCAGTCAGGATGGGAAGAATGAAATCTCAGTTCAACTCACAGTAGAAAAGTTTTCTTTTATGTAATTTTCATTGGGTTGACATATAAAAAAAAGAACGTGTTCAAAATGAAGTGCTGTTGCCTTCTGAAAGACAACTGGAATGCTACCTTTCTCTTGAGGTCAAGTGATAAAAACATCTTCTTGAGATTCATCTGCTCTTTCTTGTACTCCTCCTGTGACACACCGTTGGACTCGTGCTCTGTAAAAGAATCCGAATTGGGAAGGGGAGGCTGAAGCAGTGCAACAGGTTGTGCTCTTGTGAGAACAGGGAAGTGCCCGGTGGGGGGGGTTGGGAATACTGGGGCAAGAGGGGACCTGCCTGGCTAATGTCAAGTGAAGTGTATCCTTAAAGCTTAAGGGAGGAAACATTCACTGCCTCCTAGACTTCTTCTGTGATTCCTCCTTTCCCTGTTCTGAAAGGGAAGTCTACATTTAAAGCACTGATACAAGAAAGAGCCACTCTCCCAGTGAAGTAACTGAGACATAAGTTTGCTTGTTTTTTACCCAACTAAAATGGTGATTATCCTGTGTAAAGATACACACAGAGCAATTTGTTCTCATGCTGATGTCAGACATGAATCACTCTTATTACTTAGCCTGGCAGCAGAAGTCAACTTTTACTTCAAGGGAGGATGTTTACAGCCTCCTTGAGGGTAGCCCAGGCCGGCAGATCCTACCTGGTCACCCTAGCAACTACCTCTGCTGCCTACTGACCTTAAGTTAGGGCTTCCCATCTGCCTCACAGCAGCGCTACCTGCCCCCAGGTACAAAGAGCAAGATGGTGGCTCAGTGCTCCCCTTAGTGTCTTCTGAACATGTCCCTCTTCCGAGGGACAGTCAACTGCCAATTTGTGTTGGAAACTGGAGCCTTTAAGCCTTTTCTGGAACAAAGCAGTCAAAAAGAGAGACAGTTCTATATAACAAAACCAGTGTGCATGTGCTTCCTTCGGTACACAAGGGCCCGAAAACTTGAAGCAGGGAAGGCATTTGTGAAATACAAGGTGGTAGAGAAGCATGAAGTTAACTATTTGGATGTATGGCTGAATGGTCAGTGTATGGTTTGCTATTTCTAGTAGCAAAGGGATGTAAGGGACAAAGGAACACTGTGCTAACTAAGATGTTCTTGCTCCCTGTAAGAACAGACCCATGGAGAGAATGCATTTTCAGGAACCTGTTTCAGCATAAAACAGAATTAAGAAAGGAGGGACGTTATCAGTAAGTTTGACTACGAATCATTAGGTTTTGCTTCCTGACATAAGAGTTTACTTTCATCAAGGGCATACCCTAATGCATATAGTTCATAAATTGCTCACCTCTGTTCTGCAAGGTTTTACATTTGAAGTCGTATTCATCTTGCATATCCTCTAACGTCTTGATGTCTTGCTCCACGTCCTATAAAACACAAATGAAAGTGGCCACAAGTATTCAATACTTTCCTGTAACGCAAGACTTCCGATTAGGAACTGCCTGGCACCAGTCGTTTACAGAGATGAAGTCCAGTTTTTACAGCAATGCCTTTTCCTGGAACTCCCTAACAGGAATATGCCTAAACCACCTTCTGTGGTTTATTTCTCTGCTAACTAAAATGCGGTGAACATGAAATATGGAAAAGCTCTCCCTGTCTAGCCATCTAGGCTCACAGAATTTAGGAGGACCTAGGCTACAGAGGGAAAACCTGGAACAGCGCACCGCATTTTAAACAAACTTTTAAATTCTTAGGTATTGCTTGGAGAAAAGCTTTCTGTCGTGACAGTATCTAAGACAACAAACATCTGTATGGTAGCTGAAAATCTATCTGCTAGTTAGGAACAAAATGGTCAGTGTATGACTTGTTAGGTTTTTTCCTCAATTGTTTGCACTTCAGATGGGTGAAGTGTTTTGTTGCTGAAATTTAAGCACATGAAATTGGCATTTGACTGGTTCAGAAACCTCAGATCTGTATCACAGTCCTATTGACAGGTAATGACTGTATTTTCAAACACTTTAAATAGGTACGCTGTACTTACTATAACACTGTTTTTTACAGCCTTAACTTTTGCATCAAGCTCCTTCTGTTTGTCCAGCATCCCAATCACAGTGTTCTGTATGCTCCCCACTTCCATCTGAGGGAGGCAAGCAGATCAACAACGCAAGTCAGTGACTCATGACAGCAAACACTTTCTTTCACTCCTGTAAGTTAGTGGCTTTTGTTGGCAAACAGTCTGATAAATCATACTAAGGCTTTAGAATATAAAGCTGAGTTCAGGTAAATTTGCAAGAAACAAGGGAGAATTAAAAAAGCATGTTTTGGGGGGTGCTGCATTGTTTTTCATCATAGCAATATAAGGCTATAAACACATTGTTTTCTCTCTGCACAACTCCATTCTTCTGTTTGCTTATCTTCGTGTGTCTTTTAAATGTATTTCAAAACAACAATCCTGAATGCTGGATGACATCCACAGCAAGTGTTGGAGTCATCCACACAGGACATGGGGAGAAATGGGCTAAGAGCAAGAACCAAGACAGGCTATGTTCGAGCACATTTTAGATCTCTGCAGTTTCTCTGAAAGTTGACCTCAGTTTCATTCAGGGAGTTTATGGCATGACATCCAAATCACTGCAGCTCTCCCTGAGGGAAGACAGGCTTCTCGTTCCACGTTAACCGCACTATCGGTGTTACAAACTTGCTGGTCTTCCAGTGTGGGACAGTCAGGTATGCGCTGTTGCTCTGATTAATGCTTTGACAAAGTAAGGTAGTCTAAAGTATTTATTTTGGTAACCTGCCAAAGGTCCCCCATCACAGATTGCAGACTGACCATTAAGGCAATCTGAGCATACCCTAACCCCTAGGATTCTCCTTTGGCTTTTACGATGCTGGCAACTGTGCACGCTTTGTGTTTGATCTTCTCAGCTCTGGGAAACGAGAAGGTTCACCAGAAAGCAGAGGTAGGGTATGCTGTTGTACCTAGAGCCCACAGGAAATACCGGGGGACTTATTTCCCTTTTTGATGACCCAAATATATCGCATGCTGGAAAAGCAGTCGTGAGTGCTTTGTCACGAGCCAGAACAGAAACTGAACAGCTGCGCTGCAGCTACAAGGGCTTTGTCAGAGCGACATTTTCCGAACAGCTGTTTTGGGCACGGTTGCGTTAGGTCCCTGTTGAAAGCCTGCGTCCGAGTGCTCCTCCCACTGTACCAACGTTCATTGAAAAACCTGCCCTAAAGGGTAGTACTTAAGTACCAGAACTCGATGTGCTTGGTCAGTCGACACTTTATTACTAAATAAGTAGATTACATCTAGCTGTATAGTTTGCATATAGCAGATTTTTTCTAACTGTGGATTTTTATTGCACAACAGTTCTTGCAAAGGAAAAAACCCCAAAAAGATGAAAAGCCAGAGAACAAATGAGGAAGGAGAAGAATATGGCTTTACCTATGGTTCAGAGGAAAGAAATGGGCTTAACTTTTTTCTTTAAGAAATATTTAGGGGTAACTCGAAAGGAGAATGATGCAGCATTTTCCCAGAGACAAATCCAGATAAGCACCATGGCTTAGCTGCTTAATACAGAGTAAATTCGGGAGTAAAATGCAGAAGAAAAAAGATAAAATTTTGTTGGAGAAATAAGGCAGGCAGTGATTATTAAATTGTAATAAAATCTGACGAGCACATCAGGCTATGCTACAGCAGCATTAAAAAAAGTGTAGCTTTTACATCACTCAAGGAATAAAAATTACTTTCTGGCCATTTCGCCTCCACATGCTTTGTATGGCACAAACAAGACACGCTGTCCAGCTGGTCTATATCAGTGTTCACTCTTCTGTCTCTAAGAAACACGTTGTTGGGCAGAGAGAGGACAGCCCAATTCCTCTTTCAGTCGTCTTCCGCTCTCTCTGTGCCAAATAATAGGAAAGAGCAGATACAACTGCAGTAGACATTCAGAGACTAAGTTACCTGATTTAATAACTGGGCACTGTTCAGTATCTTCCTCTCCTCTTTCAGACAGTTGTAGATGATCATTGCCATGTGTATTGGGTCTTCCTGGAAGTTATCCTGCCATTAGAAACAGTCGGTTGTTGAAGTTCATACCCATAATCTCTTGTTCTTCAGCAAACTGATTGGCAAAGAGACTAGTGCTGACTGTGTGTGAGCCTCGGGGCATGGCCCTAGTGTGACAGCTGCAACCATCTCCAAGAACAGTTTCTGGTTTAGTTCATTAGTGTATGAAGAGATGGGACTAGCACAAAACAACAAGGAAGGGCCAGAGACTACTGGGAGAAGCAAGATACTACAGTCCTAGAGAGCTCATCCTCTCTCGCCCTTGGAAGCAGAGCTGCTGGTTTTGAAGGGTGGCTGTTCTAGTTTGATAGGTACAGCTCCTGGTGATGTAACGATGTTAGCTGCCCTTTATGAACACGCAGACAAGGCTGGGTACAAATTCAGCCTTATTGTTTTACATGCATATGCAGCTGAAATATGCTCCGGACTGAGTACTGCCCTGCTCTGCCCAGGATGGTGCCGCCCCAGGGAGTCAGTGAGCTGTACCAGCCTTCTCGACTGACCTTTCGCTGCTGACCTATCGCTAGTACTGGGTAAGCGCAACTTAGGCATGTTCTCCCTCCTTGGAAATCACTCCCCCAGTTACTGACCTGGGGTGAGGAGAAGCTAGGCGTGTGGCAAATCGACTGTAGGGAAGGTGATCCTACGGGAGATCCTCTGGCATAGAGCACTGCAGGGAGGGGGGAGGACTGGCTAATGGAAGTCGTGGTGTCCGCTATGGCTAAGTTCTGCACTGCCACTCACTACCAACTGCTTTGGTCCTTTTCTCAGTCAGCACGATATGATGCACAGAAGTGCTGTCTAAGGACAAATCCTTTGCTACTAACTGTGATTTCCTCCCCTGTGTTTCTTCTGCACCAGAAACTTAGTAGGACACTGAGGAAACTGGCTGGGGAAGGGGTGGGGTAAGTGAAACTGCTTTTGAGTAAGCGTTCCAAATAGTAAACACCTTAAGAACTTCAACTTTACTCTTGTTTCTGGAGTTCTCAGAAACTGTAACTGTACTGGTAGTGAAACTGTAACTTTCTAACCTTAGCCAGTTTAAACCAAAACGGTGTAACATTTGGAATTCCAGCTTTCCAATTAGGATTTTCACACATTCTCTGTGTAAATCCCCTGCGGCAGGCTAGTTTGCTTAGCAGCACCCAACTGCACTACCGAAGCCATTCAAGCAAATGTACAGGCATATACCCCAGGCATACCTGAAGATTACGCTTGCTTTTCCTTATGTTGTGTTGCAGCAAAAAGTTGTTTTCTATCAAGAATCTACTAAACTGATCATCGAGCTGTGACAGCAGGTCATGGAACAGCACAGTAGCAAAAGATACGTTGTTGGCTGCATGTTCCCTAGAATAATTTAAGGTATGCTTGTGTTAAATGCACTTTCAGTACAGCATTCAAGAAACGTATAGTTTATTTTTAATCCCCAGCTCCAGTTGTAGTATATGCAAGCAGTGAGAATTACCTTCAAACATAAGCCAGTTTCATTCTTTCAACTTTGATTTTACTTTCCTTGATACAGAGACATTTGTTTTTCTCTGTGTTGTTCTTGCCACACTCTGTGCAACTTCATTTACTCATTCCACACGCACCAAGAAGCTAAAAGTGAACCCGATGCACGTGCACGCTGTGTACCACTCTTCTCAAAGATGGCACTCCATAGAAATCCTGGCAAAAATTCACAGTCTGCGGACAGCAGGAAACCGAGCTGCCAAGGCAGAAACCGATCTGGTTTAAACCAGCCGCTTTTCATACAGACCAACTGAGGGAGATACGAGGTAGCCCACTTGTTACTCTAGGGATCAGCCCCCCGCCAGAAAGCCCTGAGGGGCAGGAACACAGGCGATAGCACCCACAGGGCTACTGAAGCCACCAAGCAGCAAAAGTTCACGTAGCAGCTTGCGCCCCCAGTATTCTTCTGCTGCCTGTATGAGAACACGGCTTAGCACGCAACCTGAAGGTCAGTTTCTATGCTTACCAGTCCTGGTTTTCCAGCCACTGTGCCAGGTACTGCCTGATTTCCATAGGAAAGCTGTCATCATATAGCTGGTGAACTTGCTCCAAAAACTTGGAATCAAGTTGCTGTAGCTGATACCACTGAGTCATCCTGAGGATACTTAAAACAACAACAACAAAAAAACCCAAATGTAAATATTTAGGTAGCATTTGGACTGAAATGGTGAAAAGTAGGCCACTTAAAGTTTTCATGAACAATGGCAAAATTGGAGAAGTGTTTCCAGCAAACAAAACCATCTTTTTTTTCAGCTGTAACAATTTTAGAAAGCATACAACATCTGTGCTTGCTTTAATTTAAAAAAAATAAATTGCAAACTAAGACAGTGTGCTATTGCATGAAAAATAACTCAAAGCTGCATCACCCTTCCCTATGAAAACTTGCCTTTTTTTCCCTGTGAACTTCTTTTCTCAGCATTTAGGGTACTGGTAGTGTTACAGCACTCTTGCTTAGTGGGGGTATGGGAACAAGGACCTGTGTGTGTGATACCTGTACTCTGCAAGAATGAGGTCCTGTATGTGAAGTTTCACCTTTCATTGGTGCAGATGTACTTCCACAAAGTCGAAAAAGTGCAAGTGAAAAATCAAAGAAACTTCTAGGGGCCTGTTTTCAGGTGCTATTTGTGTCCACACTTATCTGCTCTGAAAGTGGACTGGATCTCAAGTCACTAAATGGAGAAGTACTGGAGAGCTGTGGGGTTTTTTTACTATACACTTTAGTTCCCCCGATCAGATTTTTGGGCTAACTAAGCAATCTTTGCAGCAGACACAGGTTACTTGAACTAATATGACTGAGGGAAGCTGTGCTGTCTAAGAACATGGCCGAGTGGTGAGAGGTATGTTCTGATGTGTGGTCTCTAGCTGCAGACCAGTTCCCATCTCCTCACTGGGCTGCAGGTCAGCATCTTGCGGAAAAGGCACGTAAAGATGTCCAGGGAACAGCCCAGGCTGAGAACGTGATGGGGAGCTGCAAGTCGGTTCCCATCTGTACCCTTGGAAAGGGCGATAGGACCTGTCCAAGGAACAGGGCAGCATCAGGGTGCAGGAGTCTCTTATACCGGCTCCCTACGAAACCCGTTAGTGTTTGTACGCCAGTCCCCTGACCTGCTGAGTGGCACCGGCTGTGCGCGAGAGGCGAACGAGAGTTAAAAACGCCCTGAAGTGAGGGTTTCGAGGATTTTGTGTGGGTGGGATTCAGGTTACCGATAACACAGCATCTGAGCATGCTGTGGTGGCACCAAAGCAAACCGTTACACGTGACATTGGTGAGGAAAGCTGGAAGAATTCGTCTCGGTGTATGGAATTAGACTGCCTTTTTCCCTAGTGCTTGAGTGAAGGTGTGCTCCAGCACTCCTGTGTCTCAAACCAACCCGTCGGGGAAAGGTCTTGGGAGTGGTGGCAGAGAGCCACCAAAGAGCTGGTTACGGAGCAACAGGATAATGCAGCAAAGGACATCCTTGGGGATGCGCGCAGGGAAACAGCAAAAAAGTGGGAAGTGGGCACCTTCAGTGGAAAAGGCATCACAGACTCTAATACTGGGATGCAGGGCGCAGCCTGGCATCGGCAAACACACCAGGGGGGTGCTGGGAGCCGGAAAACCCGTTTCGCGGATCCGCCTCCAGCGGGGTGAGGGCAGCGGGCTCGCAGGCCGGCTGTGCCCGCGGGGACAAGGGGCCGCGTTCGGGGCGGGACGGGGCGGTCGGCGTGCCTCGGCAACACCTCGCTCCGGTGCCCCTTCCACGGCTAAGCTGGGGCTCCTTCCTAACCAACCCCGCCGCCTCCTAACCGTTCCGTTCTTCCTGCCATTCCCGGCGTGGCCCGGCTGAGCGCCGCCACGCCACGGTAATCCGGGAGCGAAGGGCGAGGGACCAGCCGTCCCTGGCGCCTCGCACCGCCGCCACGGCGGCTCGACGGGCCCTCCCCGCCCCCCCCGCGGGCGGGCAGCCCCGCCAGCCCCGGCCCGTTGTTGTCGCCGCCACCGTTAGCCCCGGCCCGCCGCCCGCACTTACCGGTAGAACGAGACTCCGCGCCGCGGCCGTCGCTCGCGCCGAGAAATACCCGCAGAGCCGCGGGACGGGGGGCCGGCCGCAGGGCCAATCAGAGCCCACCCCCCCGCGGCCTCGACCAATGAGCGCGTGGCGGCGCCGGGGTTGCCCCACCCACAGCCCTTTCGCTTCCGCGGGGGGGAGGCGGGGTGTTCCCAGCGCGGCGACCTGTCCGCCCACCCCCCCGCCGCCGGGCACCGCCGGGGGCTGCTGCGGGTGCCTGCCCGGCTGGCCCCCGCTGAGGAGCGGGGCTCGCAGGAGGAAGCACCGCACGCGGAGCGGGGTTGCAGGCGGCAGGAGGAGGCTGTCCGGCAGCGCGCTGGTGCTGGCAGTAGCAGAAATAGGTGGAGCGCCGTCCCGGGACAGGGCTCCTGGTGCTCCCGGGCAGGCTGGCGGCGTGTGGGGCACCGGCGAGAGGGAGCGGAACCCGTTAACAGTCGGGATTTGTGAGCGGGTGTAACAGGGGCGGGAGGTAGGGGATGCCGTCGTGGGGTGACCCCGTCGGGAATGAAGACCACCAGGTGCCTCCCGTTGCCCCGGGAAGACAGACACTGAGGGGTGAGCCGCGAGAGCCTCACGGCAGCAGAGCGGGCTCGGCTGGGGAAGCGCTAGGATTCATCGCGCCCCGCTGCCTTATCCCCCGAGGCGCAGCCGCTGCACTGCCGTGTAGCTCCCAACGCTGCTGGCGCCGTCTCCCAGCCACACGCCAGCTGCCACACCAGGCCCCGGGAGGCTCCGCCGGTGACCGGCCCCACGGTGCCGCCTCCAGGAACCCGCTGGAGGCCGCGCGTAGTGCGCAGGCGCTGGAGGGGGGGGGGAGAGGGCCTCTGAGCCGGGAACAGCCGCTCCACGTGACTTCGGGGAAAGGCAGTGGGGAACCAGAAAGGGCCGGCGGAGGGGAAGGCGAAAGTGAAAGCTGCGGCGTCCCGGGCCTCCCCCCCGCGCCCCGCCCCGCCTGACCCCGGGCCCGGTGTGAGGCCAGCACTCGGCCCCAGCGGCGAGAGGGGCCTCCTCGGGCCCCGGGACGCGGCCGCTGAGCCGCCCGGCCTGGCCCGGCTCTCCCAAGGCAGCGGTGGCGTGTGTTCCTCCTCGTCGCGATTTGTGGAAGTCTAAAGCACGGGAGGCCGAAAGGAGTTCTGAGCCGTAAGCAGTAGCGAGCAACCTGCTGTAGCCCGTCAGGAGCAGGGAAACTGCCCGTTTCTGGCTGGGGTTGGTGGAAGGCCCAGCTGGTGTGGGCCTGGGGACAGCAGTCCCCGGGCCACACAAGGCTGAGGGTGGCCGTTGCCTCATCCGGTCGCATTGCGTGAGGGGAAGAAGGGCATGCAAGCACAATGGATTGTATAAGCACAGCGTGTGTTTACGGATGTAGGCTATGAACTGTCACCCTCTCTGCCGTCCAGGTCACACAAACCATGAACGCTTAGGGCTGTAGGTGGCCGAGTGTTTGAACTGCTCCTGGCCAGTTGAGAATTTTCTTTCCAGGAAATGTCGCTCGAATGAGAGGTTTCATTTTCCTTCGTGTCATCTTGGTCGCAACAGTCGCTGCTACTTGGACGCGCACGGTCTTGTTCTTGTCTTGCTCTTGTCAACAACGAGCGGAAGGGTCAAAGTCCAGGCTTTGGTGCGGGTCTCCAGGGTACTTGGATCCTTTTCGGCATCCCCTGTATCCTCTCTCCTCAGGTGGAGGAGACAATTCTTAAGTTTATGGAAGAAACAAGTAAACAGAAGGTCTGTTGGTAAACTTTGTGTAGCAAAATGCTACAGAGTAGCGAACACAAATTGGCTGTAAATAAAAGCTATAGGAGAAGGTAGACAGTTGTTGCAGTTGAATTAGAATCATTATGGTGATGTGGCAAGACGAAAGACAAAGCACAGAACAGTTACGTGAATTTTTTTCCCCCTTATTTTTCACTTTGCTGCTGCAAACCACAGTGAAAGCGTAAGTGAAGTCAGTAAAAATACCTAAAAACAGATGTTTCTTTTCTTCTGGCAGTTATCAGAGGCATTCCTTTCAGATTGTTTTTTCTCTTCTCTGCCCTCTCTCTCCCCCCACCCCCAACCATTTTACTACAGAACTCTATTCTTTCTCATAATGCCGTAGGAACAAAATTCTCACTTTTTTAACGGAAGGAGGCTTGGGCCGTATGCATTTATCTTACAGAAAATTACTCCAATGTTCCTTTAAAGCAGAGATCTGAAGTCAGATGCTTTTCAATGAAATGTTAAACCTACCCCTTGCAAAATCTGCTTTAAAACAACGGTAGAAACTAATGCTAAAACCTGATTTGCAGTGCTGTTCAGTAAACAAAATGTACCGCGTTCAAGTTAGGACTGAAAAGTCTCAGGGGAAGCAGGGAGGAAGGAGAGAGATATATTCACGTGCCCTGTCTGGGCCTTCTTATGAAGGTTTGATGGTCAAAAGTGTAGGGTACCCCCAGTTTGTTTGCATTAAGGCTGTGAGAACAGGTTAGGGTGAAACGGCATGCAGTAGCTGATGCGAGGCGAAGTTACGTTAGCTACCTCAGAAGTCTGTGTTCCTGCCTGTAGTTCAGGCTTGAGAGACACAAAAAGATGGCAAGACTCTGTTGTCTCTATCTTGAAAACATTCCACAGAAGTCCAGGTATCCAGCTTTAAGCCAAAATCTGTGTTTATTCATATTGGTGATATAAATTACAGATGTTACCAAACCATATACACAATTTCTTGTTCTGGAAAATCATTTATATGTGATGCTTTCTGAGAGAAGATTTCTTCCGATCTGCAGCTTGCTTGGAATCACTAGGGTTTATGAACAGACGTGTTCATTTCAAATCTATTCCTGTGTGCCACAGGAATACCTCATTGTGCTGTTCCCATTCACTTGCTTTCAACTACAGTCAGTCGTACGAGCGAGAGGGGTGAGTAAAAAAGGAGAAATGAAAGTAAAATCCAGGTCTTACTGATTCAAGGAGGCTTTGTTTGCATCCCAGACGTCTGATTTGTACCTACTCAAGAGGAGTCCAAGGTGCAAATGCTCAAGTGCTTTTATGCATTTTAAGAACTTTGCATGCGTTAAACATTTATTCTGCACACAAGAACTAAATCTTGAATGAGCCTGCCTACATGAAGTGCAGTGGCCTTGGAACTGCCAGTTTAGTATTCCATTAACAGAGGCTTTAGGGATAATATTGGGGAAAAAAACCCCACAAAACCAAACAAACCAAACCCAGGACTAAACAGTGCATGGGGGGAAAAAAAATTAAAAAGTCAATTTACCATTTAGATGAAAAATTCATTCTGCTTATTAAACGGGTCTCTGACAGGCATGTAATATTCCAGCACGGAGTAGAGATTGCCCAGCGGCCAGCAAATGCTGCAGCTCGTCAGGAGCTGTTTAAAAACTATGCATCCCAGTTTGCATTTACCAGATAGGATCCAACCTCTGTCAGGCGAGGAGTTTTTCCTTTGTAGCCTTTGTGATTGTACTTACTGTAGTATCTGGGTGCTTCAGGCATAAATAAACTTCTGCAACTATTTGGTGAGAGGGGGAACTTTTCCTGACCCTCTCTTCCAATGGCAAAATGGAGACAGCCTTTTTGACACCGCAAGCTTTGTGTCCGTTCCCTTTCTGGAACTCCCTTCTCTTCCCAGCCTTGCCTTCTTTCCTTTCCCAACTTCTGCTGCGGTGGCAGATAAAAATCTACAGTGAAGGTCATCTTTGGAAAAAACCAAACCCTGGACACCTATGGGACACTTGAACTCAGGGAAATGAGAATCTTCACTTTAAAACAGACGCTAAACCAGTGGTATACCAGCACGTGATTAAACAAACTATTTAACATAATAAATCCTATTTTCCCCAAACACATTCTTGTCTTTAGTTATCTTTCTATGCTGTTTTCAGAAGCAATACATTTTTTTCTTATACACCTGTATTTACAGCAATCCTATGGACATTAATCCTGCAAGTAAAATTTATCCCTGTTGGACCCCACTGAAGTCAAACGACCTCCAAGACAGACGGGATTTGGCTTTTTATCAGTGAGGGCAGCAATTCTGACTTGCAGGAGCCTATTTGCAGTCCCTAGGGAGAAGATTTACATGGTACTGATAACAGGAGGAGGCCTGAGAATAACATCGTAATGGTTTCCAGGAAATGCTGATTTACAAAGACGATGAAAAAAAAATATTTACTGTGTCTTTTAACCCATCCGGTGTTCAGACGATTACTATTTTTTCCAGTCTGTGAGCTTCAGTCAGTTGAGTACGGAGAACTCAGCTAGAAGAAGAGAAAGAAAAGGTTAGTCTCACGGCAGCTACTGCTGTTCATCAAAAAAACTGCAGATGGAACTTCCCTGGCTGGAGGGAACTGCAGTGTTTTGCCAATCTAATGCAAACGGGTAAGGATCGGAGGATCCTGTTTCTAGTTCTTGACAAAATACAGGAACGCTCATTAGAAAACACGGTGTGGGAAGAAGTTGCAATGAAAATATAAAATTTTTATATGAACTCTTGTGGTTCTTACGGGCTATGGATACGTACAGCAGGTCTTTGTTTTCTCAGTGGGTAGGGGAATCTGGAGAGGTGGGGAATAGAAGGGAAGATCTTCCCTTCCTTGCAGGGCTGCAGAAAGGGTATCTTGCTGAAGCTGAGTTTCTCAGTTGTAGGGTATTTTTTCCTGCTGCAGACTGCACTCGTTCTCTGCATCTCACACAGTGCTTTCTATTGACATCTCATGGAGGGGAGTGTAGCTTTCATAACGCAGATTGTCTGCTTACTGTACTTGGGCAGCTCTTCCCCAGGGTGTATTATGTTGTGAGAATTTGGGATGATAAAGAAACACCCTCTATGTTTTCCTCATTCCCACTTAGCAAGATAAATAAAATGGAAAAAGGAAGGAAGGAATTTTTAAAAGTCTTCCCAAACTATTTTCTCCCCTAATTTCTAGCAGAACTTGAAAACTTTTCTAGCCTCCAGAAACCCACCTACCATCTAGCAGCACTGAGCCACTTCTCCAGCGCCCTTAAAAACTACAGCACGACTGTATTTGCCTCTCCCAATTCATCAGCGAACTCGTTCTTTCTGTGTGGTTACAACCCCCAAAGATAGCGATGGTCACCGCTGACTTGGAAGCTCTGGACAGAGCCGGTCTGAGAATTACTGTGCATGCTAGAAGTAACCAAAAACGTTTGGAGCCTGATGATTAAAAAAAAAAAAAAACCAAACAAACCGAAGCCAACTATTCTTTCTGCTGCCAAAACTTTGAAAAGGCAAATGCGTGTGTACTTCACAAATGCAGTGTAGAGGATCAGAACTGTTTTCATATGCATAAGCCAAACAAATGAGTGGGGACATGTTTCAGACCGGGTGTGGTAGGTTTTAATGCAGAGGTTTTATTCTGGCTAGCATTTCAGTTTTAGCTGAAGAACTAGTTTGTCATGGGCATTATCAGGGAAAAAGACGAAGAAGCAAAAAAAGGTATTGTGCTCTTGAACAGAGCTCCGGCTTGGTGCATATTAAAGAACTCCTTTATTTATATATAAAGTTTAACTGCGCTTCCAGTCACTGACAGTCTGGGTCCCGGTTTAGTTTTGTCCTCTTGGCGGGGGAGGAGGAGTGTTTACGGAGGGGCATTTGAAGGGGACTTGACAGGCTTTTAAATACATAACCATTTTAAGTTCATAAATCATCAAACATGCAGAAAACTAAAAGCTAGCATTAAAAAAGGAGGTTTTCTTTTGAAGCGGTTTAAGCCAAACCACTGCTGTGGTTCCAGATAGAAGCCTGCTGGACAAATCTCCAGTGGGTAAATATCAGGGCTCTACGCACTCTGAGCCACGACAATCCAGAACACAATTTCTAGTCATTAAGTAAATGAGGAAAATATTTTTTTAATAGGACACTGGTACAGTGTTTTCCCAATTTTTCTACATACTTAGTGAATATTAGTTTTATTTGCTAAAAATGTTTCAGTTTCAGTTGACTCCAAAATTCTCACTCTGGTACCCCATGTAGAAAGCTGCAGCACTGAAAAGTTGTGCAAGGTTGCTGAATTGGGTATTTTTATGTTCCTTGTGCAGCCTCCCTGAGCAAGTCAAGTCCTTAGTGCTCTCTACAGAGTCAGTGTCATCGCTATTTGTCAGTATTAAGGCCTTGTTTGTGCAAGAACTCTGGCATCTTTCAGTTATGACATTCATGGCGTGCTGGCCAGCATCAGACAGTTTCATATAACGCAGTGCTTCCAAGTCTGCTTGAGGAACCCCATCCCAGGTACAACAGGGAAACGTCTGCGCCATCGTTTCAGATCGTAATACGGCAAGTGCTGAATAAGCTCTAACTTTTTCACAGTTGTACAAGCAGCCTTTTTTTATAACCAGCGTCTGTGTTGTACCCGTCCCGTTTGCCTAGTATTAACTTATCCATGGAAAAGTTTGCAACATACGGCAGTCTCGATCACTGTGGGACTCAGGTGTTCTCTCAGCACAGCATAAACGCTTGGAGACATTGGAAGAAGATCTGATGGAGAAGGTGGATCTGTAGAATCATTTAAGCTTAAAAACAAAAACCACAAAAATGATCTTAAAAGCAACCTAAATCCTTCTAACAATGCACAGCGGTGGAGCATGGTGAGTGCTTATTTAGTTAAGCCTGTCTCAGGCTTGCTGGTGGCCCTGTAAGCACGTGCCAACAGTCCGGTATATGTTTAAAAATGCAGGAGACAGGACCAAGGGTAAAGAGGATAAATCTCAATCTGTAACATGAGCTGCTGGAGACAGAAAGGAGACAGCGAAAGAAAAGTAGATCAGGGTACCGTAAAGTCTGCACCCAATTTTTACAAATGTTTTGCCACACGGGTGGGAAAAGCCCTGCAGAAGTGAAGTTCTTAGCAGCGCAACACTGGTTTTTATTTGTCTATCTCAAACTACGTGAACAGAGGAAGGGAGGCAGGGAAAACTTCGAAACAGTATGTAAATTTAATAAAAATAACGTTTGAAGTGTAATAAATCTGTAAGGATACTCACATTTTGGACACTGGGATAAATACAGAAGGAACGTAACCTTTGCCGCCTCCATCTGAGGGCTTGGAGACTAAAATCAATATCGGAGAAGTCAATTATTGCCTAGTAATTTTATTTGAAAGGGATTATCTGCTTTAAGTGCTGCAGGCCATAATATATTAAAAAAAAAAATCAAAAAATCCCTGCTTATGCTTAAATAAGCAGCTGTAAAAATGAGGGGAATTCCTGAGGTCAATCTTTGGGTTCAGGTCTTAGTCACGTAATTGTGCTCCCGTGGTATGAATTGCCATCCCAGAATATAATACAGCAACTGATGACAGAGATCTCGTTAGGGCTTCAAAAGCAAATACACTGTGACTCTACAAGCTTGGTGCATCTAGGCCTCTAGACTTCAGTTCTGCAAGTGCTTGTGTGGAGCTCCGTCTCTACAGATACTGCTTCAGTGATGTCTTTTGCATGAAATTAAACATATACATGACCTTCTAGAGGACTGGAGTGTTAGGCAAAGTCCTCTGAACTAAAATGAAGGGAAAAAAATATTTGTAGCCCCCAGATATTTTTGAGTAGTGTAGGAATTTGAATTCAAATGGAATTATAACCTTTTATACTGAAAGTCTGGAAGAATGGGTATTATCTATTAAAAAAAGCCAGGCTTTGAGGGCTTTTTTGAGGGAGAGAAAATTTCATCTACAAATGGCCTGAGTTGTAACTTGGACAAGAAAGGGCATGGGCCTCAACATATCTGGAGCCATTCTTGTCTAGACTTTTTGTATTTTCCAGTGCAGTTGCCAAGGGTTACACTGCTGCAATAAAAGCAGGTCTTCCAAGATCTTTGAAAAATACAGAATTCCTTGAAATTAAAGAGGCAGCATGCTACAGTGTTATACAATTATGAAGCCAATAAGCAGGATAATTTTCCATTTCATCTCCTTTCAACACCCAAGCACTGAATTTTGCAATGCATTGGTCAAGGAAAAATTCCTGGATTTGGAGTCTTTCTACCCTAAGATCTGTTTTTAGCTTCTCTTAAACATCATTGTCATCGCCTCTAACGTGACCTCTAAGGCCATGGATATAATTGCAAAATGAAGCAGCCTAAATGACAGACGCACATTAAAACA
Source organism: Rhynochetos jubatus (assembly GCA_027574665.1). Lineage (NCBI taxonomy): Eukaryota > Metazoa > Chordata > Aves > Eurypygiformes > Rhynochetidae > Rhynochetos > Rhynochetos jubatus. Next base: position 10,826,842 of record CM050654.1, read on the forward strand.
GCTCTCTTAAAGATGCCAATTAAAGGCGGCATCTTAATCTGCTCCCTTCCTCCTCTCGCCACGTTCCTCAAATTGCCTCTTGACTTTGCAGCTGCTTTGCAGAAAGGGTAAATACAGAAATGGAGCCCAACCTTCATTTGGCTGACAGCTGTAGTGTTTGCCAAAGGCCTTATCTTTGGGAATGTCTGGATACAGATACTTCAGAGGGTTTTCAGGAACGTTGTCTGCCATAATAACTTTGTAATCGCGCAGTATGTCAGCAAAAGGCAGTGCAGATAACCGACCTTTGTTATAGGGTTCCACCGAATGAAATGTTACGTCTCCTGTAACAAAACAAAGGCACCGTGACCACCGATAAGTGGTAGATTAACATCTGCAGTTGGAACGTCTTTTTGCCTTTCTTTTGCAGTTTGCACTGGCGTGGGTTTTACCCGTTTGTACCAATGTTACCAGCTTTCGAGTTATACTTTCCGACGGGTGGAAAGAAATTCAAAGCCTGCAGTAAGCAGGCAGACCTCCTAATGAGCTTATATAGTTAACATCAAGAACTGAGAGGCAGACTTTCAGAGGTTTGGTTTGCGTTTCAGTAAATATGATACTTGTATCTTGCCCAAAACCATGCCAAGAGACGACACATGTCAATTTTACTTTCAAACCAAAGAAACCGTGGCTCCTGTGTTACAGGTGTATTGCAGAGTTAGAGGTTTATGTTATAGTTTTTAAATTATACTTACCGCTTTCTAACTGATCCACCCAAGTAAAGGTAATTCCACCCAGATTGCTTTCACTAAACCTTAATAAAAATGTTCCTGGTGTCTTGTCTTTGAGCAAAATTCGTTCCTTCTCTTTGCTTACAAATCCCATTACGTACCTGCAGTAGAACAGGAAATCATGGGTTAGCTTTTGGAAAAAAAGTACGGACCTCAGTCTGCGTAATGCATCTGGCCAATCTCTACACCGGTGTTCCAAGCCGTGTAAGATCTTGAAACTCTGACAAAAGCTTCGTGTGATTTGACACCTCGAGAATGGCATTGAGCTCAAAGCATTATGAAGCATGTTGTACACTGACAGGTAAATAGCTCTAAACCTGCCTATCTGAGAGATTCAACAGTGTCCCCTTTTGGCAAAAATTTCCAAAAGTTATAAATGGGAACAGGGAGAAAGAAGTATTAAACTCGCTGCAAATTCTGTTCTGCATAGTTAAAACTGAGATTAGTAAAGAAAACAGACAAAGCTGAGAGAGGCCAATATACAACAGTTTCCTTGTTGCTCACCCATCAATCCAAAGAGGAAGAATGTGTTTTTTAATTAAGTCCAGGATGGCTTCAAGCCAAACCCAAAAGGTAAAAGACTTTCCAGGCAGGTGTTCCTAATGGTTAAAAAAAGACAACAACCACAAAAGACAAACAAAAACAGGAGACACGAAGAGAATTGTGAGTGTCACTACCCGACATGGCTATCTCACTGTCTTACGAATAACCTAGTTTGTTCAAGCGAGACTGACAGATCTGAACTGCTGTTCTGAGTGACGTCTCTCTTCCAGCCTGACATAAACCCAATTGATTTTTAAGATATGTATTGGAAGTGCCTCATTTTTCAAGGAAAAAAAGAAATCACATTTGTTGTTTCTTCCTGGTTATGAAATTACATTTTGAGAGAAATGACAAGAAAGCTTAACTTCCCGCCAAGGCCCTGTACTTGTTTAAATAATGTAGTTGATAGGAGCAAACCGTGCTTACACTTTTTCCTCAGTCACCTGTCTGTTCCTCATCAAAGTTACTGAATACATTCACCAACTTGAAATAATTTAGGTCACAACTGAGCATGTAAAAAAAAAATTAGTGCATGCTTTGATAGCACAGTCTATAGATCACTTACAGGATGGGCACGCTATAATGACACTTCCTGAGAGCAGTTACATGTTTACAATGAATGTGATTGTGCTGACCTACAAGTCCCAAGTAGGGCAAGTGGGAATCTTATCAGTAGCACCAGAGAGACAGGCACACATGCGGGCGCTAGGAGACACGAGAGTCTAATTTTACTTTTGGAACCATACCTTGCAGAACTTTGCCCAGGATAGCTGATAATCATTGTAACTGACTTGTTGTCCTGAAAGAAAAACAAACAAAAGGATGAGTATTTTTCTGAATTTTTGAAATCAATATAGCTTGGTATCTGTATAGTTGTGGGGGGAGAAGTACGGTACATCCAGACTTGGAGAGGGGCATCCTAAGGGGCTGTAGATCAATTTTTCTGTATCTGTTTTTGAAGCAGCTGATAATGGTAGTTTTGGGAATATTTGCCTACAGTAGTCTGGGACTTTGTTTCTGCATCACTCTGTTCTCAGTTTCAGTATTTAGCCCAAGTGTTACTTCTCTTGGCCTTCACTCTATCTCGAGGTTTCATGTTTTAGGAATTTTTTTCTTTCTTATGATTCTTGTTGATTTACAAAGGCACCTCTCAACTTCACTACCTCCATTAAGCAAGAAATCTCCAAGAAACCATCAGAAAAAGTGACTGTTACCCAGGGAAGCCAGTCTTTGCTTCCCAGCTTTGAAAGCAATACAGGCAGAAATTCCCCCAAGCCTCTGACAAACGCTGCTGTTCTTGCCCAACAGTAGAGGTATCCTCACACCCTCTGCTCGAAGTCTCTTACAGGTCCCAATGTATTTGATAATTGCTTCTCTTTGCTACGCTGTCACCCGGGAAGGCTGAGTCCCAGAACTAAGCAGACACCAAGGACGGTACTTAAAGTGAAACAAAGCCCAAACCAAACCCCATAAGCAAGCAAAAAGACTTCCTTTTGATTTCAGATGCATGAGGTAATTACTTGCTAAGGAAACAAAATAACATCACTTTTCAGTGTGACTCTGATGCCCTCTTTCTTCACTTTAGCAGCCTGGAAGTTCAGAAGTTGAATCACTTTGTGGTAAGAATAAGCTGACGCGTGCTTTTCTTTAAAAACAAAAATGTCATTGTGGCATTTTTGAAGTCTGCTTTGGAAGTGAAAGCCACGCTTAAAGTCATTACCCGTAACTATCAAATATAAGAGCCCCCAAACAACTAAAATCTCTCTATTTCTACACACTTACCCATGAGTTTCTCTGCCAGCATGTTGAGCTGCTCAGAATTGAGTCCACGGCCGACATACGATGAAAATTGCCAGCTCAGTACTTCTAAGAGCTGACTTAAAGTGGCAGCAGGGGGGTTGTTGAAGAAAGACAAATTCTGCAACAGAATTAATGCTTTGTTTAGACAGTAGCCATAAAATACACTGCAGGCTGTAAAAGAAGGGTGCAAGTGCTTGAGCAGAATCTGGAAGTGTTAAAAATGGGGGGTGGGCATACACTGGGCCAAATATGTGCTGGCCCCTCCCACCTGCAGCCACCCAGCCAGGTCCACTTGGGTGCCCGAGCAGAGTTGTAGGGGGAGAGTCCATGTGTCCATCTTAGATGATAAAATACCTTGCTGTCCTTCTGATCTCGTATGTTAAGCCAGTGAAAACAGGCTTACGTCTGTCCAATAAATGCAGGTGTTCTCACTATACTTTCCTATGTTTGGTGCATGGAAATCTTAAACCATTACATGCTTCTATAGCAATATGCTGTTGAATTGTTTGGCTCATCTTAGTTTTTCATTTGGTTTCTGGACTGCACGTGTAATGAACATGTTGAAGACTGCAAAAACTCTTTGGAGTACCACAGCGCGATGACGAAGTCCAGGCTGCTGGTCAGCTGGCCTGCCATCGTTCTTAGGTGCACTCCACAGTAACATGTCTTGCCCTTTCTCTCCTCCGAACATCTCTGTGACTGCCGCTAATCCCCAACTGAAAGCCTGAGCGCTACTGACAGCACTATTCTACAGTCTGCAAACATTCTAACAGCAACTGAATCTAAAATATGTGCTGAGCCAGCTGGAGCCTGAGAAAGAATGATTCTGCTCACGGTTAGAGCCCCTAGAAGGTGCTACTTGACACATAATCTCCACAGAAAGCACTAGCTCCTATAAAATGCATGAGAGAAAGTAGCATTTAAGCATTACGTAACAGACTCACCTATACACCTACTTGGACAGTTCTGAATTGTACTAGTAGAATTATATTGTACCATGTACAGTTCTGGTCAACAGCATCCAAAAAAGACACATTCAAACTAGAAAAGTTGGGGAGAAGGGCTGTCACCTTTCCTTAGTTTAAGAGCTACTAATTTAGCCTACAAAAGGGAAGGCTAAGTGTGCGTATGGTTTTATATCTGGGCAGGGAACAAAAGATAAAGTGAACAATGTTATGGTAAGAGCGTATGTGAAGCAAATAAGGCCAGTTTAAGAGGGAAACACAGCCTTTTTATAATGAATATGTACGGTAACCAAGTAATAGAAACCTGAAAATGCAGGAAGTCTGTACCTGCCTACTGAAGACCTACCTGAGGATCGTTGGTTGACAGATTGTACCAAATAATAGAAGCCCACGCGTTGGGTAGTTGGCTGACATTGGAAATCATCACCACGGGCAAAGAGCTGGTCTGGGGGAAAGAATGAATGCGGTACGTGAATGCTGCTGAGGAAGGTGTTATAACTCTGTTATGTTTTGGTTTTTTAGCCCCCTCTTCCTTCCCAAAGTGTATGCTTCTGTCCAGAAGCTCTGGAAGTCTTGCTTCTGCTTATAGTTACAGCTGAAGATAGCACCTAGGATAGACAGACCTATGGCCTGGCCCAACGTGGTGGCTGTTCTATAAGCTGCTGGAAAAGTCTGTTTTCTTGCCCCAGAAAATCTGTCTAGAATACTCACTTCCAAATTTATAGTCAGTCCGTAGAGGCAGACCTGTGTTTCAAAGCTGATGGAGTGCAGTTCCTCTGTCACCATGTGAGGGCCCTGAGGGAGTAAGTATTTAACACTGTTTTAGTGATCCAACTGCTGAGGTTACACAGCTTTGAAAGAAAACACATATCGAATATGAAAGTAGAACAAGAAGGAAGTGAAGGAAATCATTTGTTTGTTAAACTCTGACATTAAATTAGTCCAGAAGTCTGGTGTTATTTCCTAACAAACGTATAAAAAAACCCTGTGACATTGCTAAAGGAATACTTTTAAACTTCTGATTTGTGCTCTTAACTTTTTCTAAAATGATGTTTTTAGGAACAGATTTGCACACAAAACAGATTATTTTTTTGTATCTGATAAAGATTGCCTCCAACTTTTCCTAAAGTTTCTTCACTGATTGACAATTCCAATTTAAACAGAAATGTTAAACTTCAAGGAGAAACAAACTAGAAACAAAACGAAAAGCCTCAGCTTTGATGAAAAGTTAGACCCTCACCCAGGAACACGAGTTTCTTTTAAGTATACTTAGATGGTACTAGTTGAAGGAATAGAGGCCTAAATCATTAATACAAAGTAAACCTTCAGCTTTTCTTGGATGGGAAAAAAAAAAATTGTTTGTCGTAGTTGATTAAAGTTTGTAGTACAAGAGTTTTCTTTTGACAAAAACATTTTTTACAAACCAGCATAGTTTTGTAAAGATCCAAATCTCTGCCCCTTGGGAAATGGATCTTTTGAAATATGCTTCTAGTGCCAGAAGTCAAAGTATGAAAATCCATTTGTTCTTTTCCTGTTTGTTGCTGGTTTTCCCCTCTCCATCACATATTTGTTTTGTCAGACTTTTTCAAAAACAAACAAAATCTGAAATCAAAATGCTTATATTTACTGAAATACTCCACTTTCAATCCATGTAAATAAAACCAGTCCTTGGGAAAGTGCCTTCTGGCCTTATCTTTCCCATGGAGCACCTCCTCCAGGACATGTACGGGTCACTGTAACAAGACACTGCATAAATGAGGGATTGAGACCACAGGAGATCCCTGGGCATCAGAATAATAAATCTGCCTTGCAAAGGGAAAATCCAACTTGGAGCTGAAGGCTTTTACATGAAATACTCATCAAATGAGCTCAAATGTTTTAATACAGGTAGAATCTAACCAGCTCAACCTGTATTTGCTGATGCAAAGTTGAAAAGGGTTGGTGAAACTCCCCTTCTCCCTCCCTCCATTAATGATTTTACAAAAAATTAGATTTTTCTCATGGAAAAATCATCTAGGCATAAAGGTATAGGTACCTGAAAGGACAAATCTCCAATACAGAGAGCCTCTGCTTTTTTTTACAAGGCAAGTCATTCTTAACAACTACACCTTTGGCTTACTAAACATCCTATAACAAGTTTTTAAATTATTATCATTGCTGTTAATCAAAAACTCCAACTTGCTCCTGCTAATAGTGACCTCACAGACTGTGATTTGGCCAAGGAGAAGCTCTGTTTGAGGAAATCAGTTAGCAGTGAGCCACGTCACAGTTCTGCTGTCCTAATTCTCCAGAGCCCTACGTTTTATAGAGTTACAAAGGCGCAATGAGTGAAAGTGGGAGTAAAATGCTACCAAAAGTAAAGCACCGTCATTTTTGCATTTGCTTGTCTTGATGCATAGGACTTTAAGTAGCAAAGTAATTGGGAGGTGAGCCTTGAGGTTCAATCTTGCTAATCAGGTTGCAAGTTATGCGTTCGGAAACACCGTGTGACACGTGCACAAGTAACTTCTGCTTTAGGTTTTCAGTTAGAATTCTCCATGCTGATCACGCTTTTGCTTTGTACTTAAAGCCTGCTTGTACTAACCGTTGTGCTTGTATAACTACAGCTATTTGGGCTGTGATATGAGAGATCCACCTATAAAACCCTATGATTTTATTCTTGTATCATTGGCTGCAAGCTGCCGGCTCTTGCTTCACTCAGAGATTTGTCTGCCCTTGGCTCTTAGATGGCCAAATGCCGGACCGGCAAAGAACCTGCTGGTTTGTTGGGGCTGAGGTGTCATACAACAGTGTCACCACGAGAGGGAAACCTACGATCGGATTCGGATGAGTCTCGGTAAACTAAATTTTGGTCTGGTTGAGTCAAGCAAACTTCCTTGATACAAAGATAATCATACCCTTACTTCAGCTGTAAACTTGGCCAACAGAATACATATTTAGAGAACTGTTCCTACCAGAAAAAAATTGTTTCAACGAATAACTCAAAAAGCTTATTTTTTTCAAAATGTAAATGATCAAAAAAGCAGCCTGTAAGAGGAATGCATACGTTCAGATTATTACTCCCTACCTTCGATTATAACTTTTTTAAAGTACAAATTTAAGGCATGCAATTAAAAGGCATGTTCTGGAAAGTTCTCAGTATACATATACTGTCATATGATAATTGGGTCCTATACTTAAGGCTAATATGTATTTCAGAATCTAACAACATATGGTTGCTCTTTGATTTAAATAAAATCCAATCTGAAGTATTTGTGAGAGTAATCAAAAATAACATGTAAAATAAATCCACAAACCTCATTTCCTTTGCTTCCAGCACTCGATTTCATTTCTTTGGGTTGCTGTATAAAGCAAAACAATATTTATGTGCCAAAGAAACTACTGACAGAAGTACCTATAAAGAAAATAATTTGTAACCATCATGTCCTCAGTATAGTATGTTTTTATTTACAATACACAAATACGCGGAAATGAAGGCTCTGACACTATGCCTTGAAAAGTCTATTCAGTGAATAGTCTTTTGATATTTTTTGAAGATTTTTTTTAAGAAACTTAATGTAACAAAGCGTTAATTAGGGCGCTTGCGAAGCATATAATACGAAGTGCTACGTCTCCATCCCCTTTCGCAAAACTACGCTGATGCGCTCACTGTATCTGTGGTTAAGCAAAAAACTACCGTAGGTGAGGGAGTCTAGTGTGAAAGCGCGACTCGCTGGGATATCAGACACGTTACGGAGCACTGCTGTCGCCTCTCAAAAGGCAGTTACGGCGGGCATTCATTTCAACCGGATCTAAAGCATTCAATCATGTATTTCCCCTAGACAAGGGTGGCGTGGCTTGGGGTTGGTTGGTTTGGTTGGCTTTTTTTAACAACGTTCAGTTTCTGAGAAGCTGTGTACGCTGAGAAGCATGACAGGACGAGGAACTGGCCTCAAGTTGTGCCAGGGGAGATTTAGGTTAGACATAAGGAAAAATTTCTTCACAGAAAGGGTTGTCCAGCAATTGGAAGGGGCTGCCCAGGGATGTGGTAGAGTCACCATCCCTGGGGGTGTGTAAGAGAGGTGGTGCTTAGGGACATGGCTTAGTGGTGGATTTAGCAGTGTTAGGCTAGCAGATGGACCTGATGATCTTAAAGGTCTTTTCCAACCTAAACAATTCTATGATTAGTCTTTTCCTATTCTGCCATTAATTAGGACTTGCTTTGTCACTTCTGTGAAAATATATACTGTTATTTTATGGAGTGGATGAAGCATGGAATGGGATAAAGAGGTTCTAGGAGTAAACTTTCTGTATAAGGAAAAAGGAAACGAGCGTAGACTTGACAGTAATACCGTTCTCCTTGCATAGTTTTAAAAGAATCTTTTAATTTTTTACCAGAGGTACGTGACAGGAAAAAAGCAGTCAAACTTACCAAATGTCGAAATTCCACCGACAGGCTTCCGTTTGCGGACTCATCCATGTTCATTGCTTTCACATGCGTTCCACACAGAACGAATCTACGATTACTATGGAGGACATTACACTTACGTACTCAAGTAACACTGTATTGGATAAATGATGAAATACGCTATTTTATATTCTTACCTTACAGTTGAAACATTCCTAGAATAGAAGAGGGGGTGGGGAGAGGAAACAGAAGGTGAATCAGTAAATACGTAAGCTGTAACTTGTACTGAGAAACATATCTTGAGGTGATAGAGTTTGTCCTGTCAAAGTTAATTTGTATCACTGATGCAACTGTAATTTTTAAAGAACAGAAATTTGTACTGTCCAGTTAGACTTTTGCATCTGGCCGGATGCAAGTAGTATATTTTATCTAGCTTTTTTCCCACCATTGGAATGATATGTGGGTATTCAAAGCTAAAGTCCTACCTAATTGCCCGCGTGCCCGTGTTGCGGGAGAGTACAAGCCTGCGTAGATAGCTCCTGGTGTGCAGGGAGAGCATGTGCACAGCAGCAAATAGGACAGTACACAGCCTGTGAGAGAAACAGTCCTGGCTTCTCTCCTGCTCCTTCCTCACCAGGAGTTTTCCCTCCTTCTTTTGGGCCAGCTCTATTTCCGTGTGGCCAAGGTGTTGTTTAGGGCCTTGCAGAAGCACAACAGCCAGAACGGGAGGTAGCCAGTACCTGTGGCTGGGGTGGTGCACAGCTGGATCACCTTTGCTGATTCTGAAATCAGACCTTGACAGCAAGTCGTGCAGAACACCATGTCTTCTCATGCTAGGGTGCCCTGACCTATCTGTAACCCAGCTTGCTCTACAGTACTGGGTATTGCTCAAAATAATACACCTTGCTGAGAGAAGATGCATCGACTCAAACAGAAATACTCCAGGCAGCATTAACAGTGTTTTCACAAACGTAGTGTAGACAGGCTCTGAGACGCTTTTTGCTCAGGACATTATAATGAACCGAAGAAGATGAGGACCCTGTTTACTTGGGACCGCTGTAAGAAATAATGGGAACACAGAAGAGAACCAAGCACCTTGGAAAGGAGGAGTTTATGTAGCAGTCTTAATTTCAGGCAGGGGTAAAGCTCTGTAAGCTCCCACAGACACTAATTACAGCACAAGCTTTTCAAGCTCCATGTACTACTTGGAGCAGCTGCATTGAAGGTACTGGGGCTATTAACGCAAGCAGAGATAAGTGGCACTTCAAAACTAACTGTCCCATGAACGCAATACAGTTTGATTTAAAGTTTTTGTGTGATGCTGCTATTTCAGACTGATGAATCTTAGATAAGTCCTGAAACAAATCCTAAATGGACTTCTCGCCTCCAATTTGAAAGTATCAATTAGACGTAGCAGCTTTTTTTTTAAAGACAATGAAATCTTCCACATTAAAAACCAAAAAGTATTACCCTGATGTTAATGTTTTGCTTTTCTCCCTTTGCAGAGCGACTTGTAAATCAGATAGGGTAGCAATTGAAAAACCTGTGTTGTCTCTGTACGGAGAGAGAGAATATCTTCACATTAAAGTTTCTTACTTGTCAATAGTTGCTTTCACTCTGATCTGGTAGTTCAGCTCTGGCAATTTAATTAGCAACCTTCAAAACAGAAAATGTAGAAGTGAATATTAACAGAATAAATTTCTTGCCAGAAGATATTAGAGACCAGTAGCTCCACACCAAAGTATCCGCAGTTATTACAATCCGAAAACAAACTAGGCATCTGGGATTGTTCCATGATTTACAGGGTTGCATACTCAGAAAGAGGAGCTGGGCTGTTGCAGGTGTTCTACCCTCCCTGCAAGTATGGGGAAAAGTTAGCATGTGTTTGAGGGAATGGCTAGAGAGCCCACAAAGAAGTAATGGTTAAGAGATGGATTTGTATAGTCTGTGACTGCACCGTAGGTGTATGTGTACTTCCCTGTATGTACCCTTTCCACACCCCAGACCCTCCACACATTCTTTTAGCTGTGAGGTGGAAACGAGGTAAGAGTTCCTCCCCAGTCTTTGCTCCTCATGCAGGCAAGGAGCTAGTGGGACAGAAATAACCTGTTGTTGATTCACCAAAGCCCCCCAAAATGTAGAAGCTTCTCTTTCCTATGTGCAAAAGGGGCCCTGAGTATTCTGAAGTTGGCTTCTATGATGTGGATCATTATTTACTCAGTTTGCAGTGTCACTGAAAAAAGAATTCAGCGCGTACAGAACGCTGAAGGTGGTGACTTTTGGCCACAATCTGCCTTTCTTCCTCACACTGATTTACTCTTCGTTGCCACTTATGATGAGTGACAGATTCTGTCACCTTTATATCCCCATTCCAGAAAATCAGACCGGAGTCAAAAGGATCTCTAATACAAGTTGGCCTGCTTTGCTTTCTAGATTCTTCTGGGATAAAATACAGTAAGCAAATGGAGGAGTTTATATGAGATTTCCTTTCCTTACCTTAACTTAACAGTGAACTGTATTAATGTTTTGAGAACCATTGGCCTCTGGGGATGTGTTGGCATGCAGGGCTGCCTTTCAACCACGAAGGAACTGCGTGAAAAGAAGTGAAACAAATAGTTAGGAATACACATAAACAGCTGTATTAGGGGGAAAAAAATAGTGCTGGAATCGCTTAGAGACTTATTTCGCTACAGATGCTGAAGTGGGAGGTATGTATCCCAACTCCCAGTTCTCAAAATGATCCAGTGATCTAACTTACATGTGAATTGTTCCCATAAGAAACAGGTATTTGGAATGCATTAAAAATCAAACTGAAACAAATTCCATAGTCCTAAAATACCAGGCTGATAAAAGTCTGAAAGACAGACTTTTGTCAGAACCAGAAAACAGAATGAAAATACACCTAACCTGGCTCCAGTGAAACGAAACGATCTTTCTATCCTTTCTCATTTTTATATAAAAACCCAATTGACCATGTTTTGCTTTTAGGTAGTCGTGTGTGGTATATCTCTAGGAGAGTCAGTGCAAGAGGCAAGAGGAATGATGATAGCAATTTGTCTATTAACAGAAAGGTGAACTGGGGGAATGTCTTGGTGAGGAAGAGGAAAGACCAATTAGCACCTGCCAGTTTACTTAAAAAAACCCAACCCATCCAACCAAAAACCAACCCAACATTTCTCAGCAGTATGTACATAATTCCTACTGAAATAAGTGGAATTTGTATGTTCACGCAGAGTCAGAACTTGATCACAAACCCTTAACTGCTACACACAAGGAGCTGCCTGGCACCTTAAGCTTCTCAGAGTTTTGATGACAGCTGTACACATTTTTATATTGGAAACTCAGTCTTTATGATCCTCAGGCTAAAACTTCTTTCATTTTTTTCTTCTTAACAATATGTTCTTATTGTTGCTACTAAATTTGGGTCAGTTCAGGTGAAGTTATGTACATTGACGATGGCTTACGCACTTCCGGAAAAGATTGTAGAGCAGAAAGTTGACTTTTTCCAGCAACTGAGGTCTTTGCACTGGGATGGGGTCCCCATCGTAGGTCAGTCTGGTCAACAGCTCATCCAGTTTTTCTAGTTGCCTTCTAACTTGAAAGAGACTCTCTGCCAACAGCGTAAAACTACAGCAAGACAAAAGATTAGTTTGCAATCTTTTATGTAAATAATTTTGTGGAACATAATGGCTACTTAAGTTCTTGCTTGGGGACATCAGGATCGGTACCGATTGGTGCTTTCTAGCTTTATCCTAACCCAAGTCCATTCATTTTTTGTTTACAGGATATAAATGTATATAAATACATCAGGCAAATTACCTACTGTATTTTCAAAGATAAATATTTATGCAGCAGGCCTCATCCAGAGCAATGCAACGCTGTCTGTGATAATTTGGAAGACATATATACATCATCCTGATGTTTAACATGCAGGGCACTTGTGCCAATTTTAATTCTTTCCTACAGCTCAGTAGTTTTGCAAAATATACTCTTTAAAAGGATAATATTTATACAAAATGAGCAAGTTATCAAGGCTGAGGAACTGTGAAACAATAAGGAAAATCAAATCCAAATACTTGCTAACATTTTAATAGGGTATGTGTGTATAAAATCATGCTTTTTAAGCTATTTTTAACATCTTCTGGAAAAAAACCCCCAAACTTCAGTGGGGGAAAAAAAAAAAAGGCAAAAAATACTTTTTTTCTTCAAACCTGAAAAGGTTCTTGGTTGTCTTCCTTCCTTTTTTCTTCTTACTTTTTACTTCATGTTTTTCTGAAGAGAATTTTAATGGGAGAAATGACCAGGACATTGACATTCTCTGGCTGCATTATCTTGTTAAATATAATGCTATTTTCTTTCTATTTGCAATCACCTTTAGAGGTGCGACCACAGGGACTACCGCCATTCAATTCCTGTGTAGTCTGAAGGAGTGATGTACCTAGTGAGTCAAAGCATAAAGTGTCTACCCAGCTCCTGCGTAGACAAAACTCCCACTGTCCTCGGTGACAAACTCAGTCAGCACAGTACTTACTCAAGAAAAACTCCCGAGAGGGTATGTCATGTGTCTGGAACAACTGTCATACCAGCAAAAGAGCAACTGCCACGGCTCAGGCTCAGCAGTTCACTGTGATGTTATTCATTCTGACTAGGGAATGTTGTCCACCAAAACAAATTGTATTTTAAGTTATCTACTTGCTTAGCTGCTAATGAATCCGCTGGTGTTGCAAGGTAGCAAGGCAACTGATCTAAAGGAATGATCATTTCATGTGCAGCAGGCTTCCTGTGGTTTTCAGTGGAAACACAAGCTCAAGGCAAGTTTACCAGTTCTGGAGCTGATCAAGCCCACCATGGAGAGGTCCCCCAATGCAGGCAATCTGCTGCCGTCTCTTCCAGTCTAGCAGCTCTTCAGTCAGCATGTTGCTCATAAGCATATCGATTTCATGAATCACACGCCCTATTTTACTGAGTACTTCCTGTAAAATAGGAAAGGTGTCGCAAACTGACCACAGGGAACAGCCACAAAATTCAGCAATTATCATCAAGTGCTGACTACATTTGTTTTTTCAATTGTTTTGAAAGTAACCGTATTCAGTCCCTACCACTTCAGCCTCCTTAACTCAGAGGTGACTGGATTCATCACACATTGGGATTAATTCTAAATCTCTGAAATCGCCCTCAGGAAAGCTGCCCTTTTTTTATTGTGAGGGGGTGGGAGGCAGGATTGTTGCATTCCTCGTGGGCATAACGCCTCCAGGAAGTTAACACTTGCAAGCACTGCCAAGGTCAGAAAGTTCTTTTGGTCTGCGTCCTATCCAGCGCATTGGCGTTTTTTGTTTGCTTTTAAATGTAAAAAGTACACAAGCTCAAACAAATTGCCTAAATGTACTGTTTTCTGTGCCCGCAAAGAAGTGGTCAGGGGAGTATCTGTCATACTTGCACGTCCTGGTTGCTGAACAGAGCAAGGTATCATTGGTGGATTGTTGGGGCTTTTTGTTTGTTCTACTTTCTTCGTAATTCTTAGATTACGTTTACTTTGAATACTTTTTATTTACTTTAAAAGCTACAGATTGCCAGCTAAGTACAAAAGAGGTCTTGTGAAGTGATTCCCTCGCTTTTAAGTTGTGCAGAACCATATTCTTGGCTGAGCTGTTACTTAACTGCCGATTTCTTAACTGCTAGTCAAAATTATCCATACCCACCCAAACCTGTTGTGGATTTTTAGCTCCTATGCTCTCTGCTGTTTCTGCAAGGAGAATTTAAAAAGGTACTGGCAGCATTTCAAAATTCAGTGTGGGAATAAGGGGAGAAAGCAAACGAGCCACAAATGACAAAACATGGCACTAACCTTTCTCTTGTAGTCTAAAGTATTGAGCATTGCCTGCAAGGCCAACATTTCCTGTTTAATGAGGGCGCTGTTTTTGTCGCTCTGCTCTGCAGGGGATGAAAAAAAAGCAGTATGAACGCGTGTGTGGGTGCATGAGCGGGTTTATAAGGGGAGGAGTGGAAAAAAACCACGACCAGACTGCAGCATGAACTAGTGAAAAAATAAACTGCAGGCATCAGCAGATTATGCAATAGTGTATTTCATTTGAATGGACTAACTTTAGTACAAGTTTAAGATAAGGTTTTATGACTCCGCTCTTTAGATGTGTATCTGGAACAGGAAAAGGTAGAAAACTGATGGGTGATATCTAGAAATCTATAAATTTCTTATTCATGTGCAGACTCATGTGTGTTATGTACATCTGGCTTGGATCAATGATGGATCTGTACATTACTGAAATATGCTCGTGGTGTCAGCTGTTAGACTAAAGCTCTATGGACTTGATGTGAATTACACATCTGGCTGAAAGGAGGGTAGACATTTGAAACGGAACGTGTTCAGCGCCGTGGGGATTTCAGCAGCCAGGAGTACTGATCACTGGGTATCCCCCGCTCCGTATCTCTTTCCCTTCTCTGGATCCCCAAGCTTGCCACATGCTCTTTCATACGCAGCTCTTCCCCTGCCCTCCCCTTCCCTCACTGTTTTGCTCTTCTTGTACCTTTCATGCTACCTTCAAAAAAGAAACTGGTGCCAACTGCATCTCTGCTAAACTCTGGATTGCCATCTTCCCGTTAGGTTAGGGGAGATGTTTCGATGGAGGCGGGCGAGTAACGTATTGTCAGCTCAGCCAGAGCAGCCGCTCACTGGTGGTATAAGCTGCTGCAAGCTGGCTGTGCTGGTGTAGAGCATTTGTTGACGCAGTGAAATGTTAAGCCCCGAAAGTTGTTTATGTAAGCACGTTTTATTTTGCAAGTGGGGCAGGCTTCAATCATCTGCGTGGTCAATAATTATGATTTGTCTGATGACTAACAACTCGTTAAGACATGGCAACTTGATTTCTTCCCGTTGCCTGGCCATATCCAGCCTTCAACATCTAGGATCAACATGTTTAAGAATTTGGATGTTTTGAGCCCAATATCTTTCCAGGTTCAGAGGGAGATGATATGAAGATATCTGAGCAGACACAGGTGGACCTCAGTTTCTTTTCTGAAAGAGATCATGCAAGGACTATTGCCATGTGCAGATCTCAACCATCGCATGCTGGTCAGACATACAGTCAGAGTGCTTACCAACTGGTTATCACCACTGTGGTCAACAAGGAACAGAAAGCCAAGTTAGAGGCTAAAAAATCAGTTTGGCACAATTCTAATCTGGGAAATAAGAGGCTCTTCCACATCCTTCCAAGGAAGGGCTATGTCAAAGGTGAGGAAATTGAAAAAAGGCTTCTTTAAATGAAGAAAATGACTACTTTTCATGCCACTATACAGCTTATCTATAAAAAAAATAAGTATACTTGCCCAAAGAGATCCTGTTTACCCTCTTAACTCCAAAAGAGTCATTATGTTCTAAGACTATACCTTATATAAACACAAAATCCATTTTTATGTTTAGATGTATTATCTGGGTAATGCACAACCGCCCTGATACTGGGGTCTGGCTGCGGGATCAGCCATTTCCTAGAGAATCTAAAAATTATTATAAAAAGTCTTACCTAAGCTTTGTATTGTTTTATACCTGAAGTCAAATTCCTCTTGCAAGTCTTCCAAGTACTTGACATCTTGGTCAGTCATCTTTCCCAGGGAAAAGAAAGTAAAATTATTTGGGTGGTCACAGCGACATAAAAAGGAACTTGTTTTGTAATGGATAAATGCATAATGTAGTATTTTCCTCTCCTCCCATTTGAAAATCCCTAAGCGGTCTGGGGTCTTTGGTTTACTACTTTGTAAGCTTTAAAAAAGATGACTGAATTATTAATGCACATTCATAACTACAGACTTACTTCCCTTGTTCAGAAAGCCAGCTATTGTCCTCTCTCCCACTGTCAAACGGTAGTGATACAGCTTAACCACTACTTCAGTGACATAGCAGAAAGTAGGAATGATTACATTTAGCCTGAGCTAAATTGAAATTATGATGCCAATAATATACGTCTCTTCTTGGAACTTTAAAGCAGGGTAAATGGATAATTTTGCATTGAATTGGATGGAAATCAGAATGGGAAGTGCAACGCCAAGGAAAGTGGAGCCAGCGACAGGAGCAGAGCTTGGAGACTTTAGAGAATTAGTTAAGAATTTGGTAAAGAAATGAAGCATTTTTGCTGCTTTGGCTTTTTGCAAGAGTTTGTTTTCATATGTACTGCAAGAAGTTCAGCAGGTGTTTTCTAGTAATCAAAAAATGGTAATTCAAAAAAGACACATCAAAAGAAGGAAATCATTTGGTTTACTTCGAAGGTCTGTTTCTGCGCTGTTCATAGGAAGCTTTGATTCTGCCAACAACTCATACGCAATCCTTTTTAGTTCCCTGATATACGCACATTAAGTGTCTTGTGAAAATACAAAAACTCGTTTGCTAAATTAGGACAGAATTAGCCATTTTTGTTTTCTCTTTATTTTGGAGACTAAACTTTTAAATGATATGTTTAAGATACGAAATTACATACACAAGAAGCTGCCTGATTTCTGTGTTCAACTTAATTACCTACTAAAAAAACCTTGGATCTAGCAATCATTCTCCTTCTCAGTGGTCTTCCGGGGATGGCTGTGCTTCCCCACAGGCAGAAGGAGCAGTGTGGTAGGCTGCTGGGCTGCAGCTTTGTCTGCTTTTGCTCTGCAACTCTCATCTTACAACTCTAAACAGAGAGAGAGATCTAGTATCGCATTCTTCTAAAGCTAGCTTTATCCTTTTACGGGTTTCACCTCTCTAACCCTTCTTCCCCACGTAGGGAGACAGTGATGAGAGAATGCTGCTGGAACCTTTCTAGTGTACCAGAAGTGTTGCTCTTGAACGGCGCATGGACAGGTATTTCGCATAGAACTTCAATCTGAGTCTGCTGCCAAGCTGAAAGTGGGGCTGGGGTAGCAAACAGTCCGCAGGGAACCTGAATCCTCATCCTGCCTTGACCTGAATGGACAGGTATTCTCTGGCTGAGCTTTCAAGGCCTCTGTGGGACATAGCTACAGGTTTGGCTCAGCCCAGCTCTGCCCTGCAATGGTATGGGAAACTCCTGGAGAATTGTAACCGTTGGCTCCTGGTGTTCTCCTCCATGACAGGTAATTATGTCACGTAGCCTTCAGTGGTACAAAGATGACTCAGAGGTCACGAAGGCTAGCTACTGCTGACCCAACTAAAAGAGGTGAAGTTGCAGAAATACATTTACGGAACTTCAGGTCTTGTTAGAGGCAGTAGGTACGTTCTTACTGCACTCAGTGGTCCGCCTGCGCCTCACACAGGATGAGCAGGATAGCTTTAAAATAGGCACCTCTCACGCTGAACCCAGAGCAGCTGTAAAAGCCTGAGGGTCCAGGTGTGTCCTGAGCGGTTAGTCTGGGATGAGGTCCTCAGAATCTTGGAAAATGGTTGGCGTGGCTTGTTAGCAAAACTGTTTGTGCTGCCCAGCTTAAAGATGGGATATCTGTATGAAAATCATGGCTGTGTAAACAGCAAACAGGACAAAAAAATACCTGAGCACTGTTCTTGATGGCCGACACTTTGTGTTCTACGTTCCGTTGTCGTTCTGAGACCACGGAGTTCTGCAGAGACTTTTCCAGTGGCCCCTGGAATACGGATAATGAGTGGATGAGTAATAGTAACCAGTGACAGTAACAGTACTGCAAGTGCCAGCGTAGAGAGGGAATTCAGAAGCTGGTGTCAGGCAGCTGGAGACTGGTATAAACAGACAAATGTGTTAAGTTCCACAGATGTGAACAACATACAGCGTTAACTTTGAAATCCTACAGGTGAAAGGGTGTGGGTATACTGTGAACATTAAACTTCTAGTAAGTTAAAGGAATCGAAACATAGATCATTAGGGTTCTGAAAAGGACCCATGTCATAATACTCATGTAAGAATACGTATTACATCCACAGGTGATGAAACAGAACGTATTTGACTTCAAAATTCTGCCTGGGTTTTAACCATGTAACAATTTTCCCAAAATAGATTTTATGTGCAATTACAAAGTTTCTTTCTTCAAACAACATAAAAACTATCAATGCCTTTGCAACACATCACATGCAATGTCTTTTGCATTGCATAATTAATATGAATTAATGCATTGCATAATTTAAAATATACACATCTGTTCTGCAAAGAGTAATCTCTTTAAACCTTTCCCACAGATTAAACTCTTTGACGATTAGCTGTGACACAGAAGTCACATTTAGTAATGTTTGCAGCAGTAGAGCTACTAATGAAGTACACCGAGGAGTTTAAAGGGCAACATTTGCAACCCCTAGTGCACACAAATCACTCTAGTGGGATGAGAGGACAGGATTTGGTCCTGAAAGCACGTGAGCAAATTAACATGGATCAGATTAATGAAATGCAATTCATTACCTGCACAGGCATGCTAGCTGCAGCCAATATTCTTCTTTCTTCTCTTAAACAGTTCGAGATGATTACTGCTATATGCATGGGATTACCATGGTATTTGCCCTGCAAGCACAAGTAAACACAACTTTTAAAAATTCAGAATTGAGGGTGTCCATCTGGAAATCACAACATGTTTCAGTGTCTGTGAGCTACAGCTTGGTGTGGGGGGAAAAGACTCCGCTGCTGTTCCCCAACTTTGTTAGTGCTGGTTCAGCCCTGCAGTGCAGCATCACTTAGTGCCATAGTCATAAAATATTCTCAACAACGTTCTGCAGAGATTATAAAGATAAAACTCCGAGATGTACATCGTTTGAAGATCAAATTGCTCCACTGCTAACACAGCTGTTTTGAAAGGGCTTTCCTGTCAGCCTATTCTGTGTGCGATTTTATTGTGTCTTCCATGTTCAATAGGGTGTTGCTGTTAGCATGTAGCACTTCTGCCAATAAAACACTGTAAGCACATCAACACAGTAATGATGCAAGCAGAAAAGCCTCCTCAGCGCAAAGCAGAAAACTTAAATTTTCATGTCTAGAAACAATTTTTCTCCTTCAACAAATAATGTGCCCAAGATGAAGGAAGAAGCCACTCTTGTCCCAGGCCAAAGAACCAAAAAATGCCTCTATTTGTACACCACCATAAATAAGGTGCAGAACTGCTGATGCGTGACTGAGGACTGAGCACAATTTGAACAAATATTGGTTTGTGCTGTCTTTATCAAATTGGAACGGTTGAGGACTGTCAAGCAGCATCTTTCATGGTGATGTATTTGTTCAATGTTTCTCAATATCCTTCATGCCTTTTATTCAGTATTCATGTATCATTCATTCACATGCCCTTTATTCAGAGCTCATACAATTTTCAGCCATTCATTGGAATTAATCCTGTTCATTTATTTTCCTGTACCGTTTTGAGTTCTGGATTTGTTCTATTTTGCCCTCTTTCTGATTAGTTTTTATTCTCATCTCATTTTTCTGCCACTCAGATCTTCATTTATTTTTGCTTTCTCTGAAGGTGGCACAATAATTTTATACATACTTAAACTGTATTTTCCTTTGATATCTCATACCAAGTGTTATTAGAAACAAGGGTGTGAACACATCTCACAGAAATGTGAACGTACAGCTTCTATATTCCAACTGTTACTATGACAGCAAACATCTATTTCTAACACTTTTTACTAGACAGAATAAACTGAATTGTTTCCTGGGTGCTTTTGCATGAAAACAAAATAATTTGAAAGATTTTTTTCATCATGTTTTGACTTCAGTTACAAGGTAAAGAAATATTGTATTAAAAATGGTAATTTTAATCGCGGTTTGAGCTGCTTGGTATTAAATACCACGCTGTTGGTTACACTCTGGTTCCAGGTAGAGACTAAGGTGAAAGACATAGGACTCTTAAAACCAAATAACTGCTGTACAAAACGTTCCCTTCTAGAGAAGCTTTGACTGCCATGGCAGTGTAGGCAACGAAACAAAGCTTTCTGATGTTTCTAGGATTTCTGAAGTCTTCTCAGGACGAGTAAAGTACACCCCCCACAGCACAACCAGTGAACACCCAACGTAGTCCCAGTCTGTACGTCCTTTGACCTCTTCGAAAGCAGTTTGGGGTGGTGCTTTACTCCAGCAATCGCCTGTATCAGTTACCCTGAGCAACAGGGGTTATGAGGTAGACGGTGATTTCAGGAGTTTCTTTGGAAAAAAACCGTGGTGAGTAATAGTACCCCCGGACACACTGGGTCTCAGGTGAAACACTAAGCACTCCCTCGCTGCCTGCTCCTTGCTGGGCAGTGAGGAGCGGGATTTAACATTAAGGGTATGCTGCTGATTTCCATGTCAAACGACAGTGCCAAAGAGCTGCCGTTACTTGCTTCTCCCTGCCAGGTTCTGATGCCCTTGGCTGTAAAGGCAGTACCCACGTTCTTCCTGCACACTTCCTTTGGCACAACTGAACTTCGGGTCCAGGAACGTATCCGTAGTCCTCCTTATCAAGCATACCCCCAAGCTGTCTCTTGGTGGTGTCAGGATGTAACTTTGGGAAGGGAAAGTGAGAAATGGCTGATGATGAAGAGTAGTGGAGCTTCCTGAAGAATTAAGGTACTGGTAAAGTCCAGCAGCAGCAGCCAGAGCAAATGGTCATGCTCCTGGGTGTGCAGTGAGGCCGGCGCCTGTCTGACTCCTTCGCGAGCCAATCCAGACTGCTGACTGGGAAGGCAACCCCTCGACTTCTTTGCTGAAGCGCTTTTCTGCTCCTCAGGGGACTGAAACTGCTCAGCAAAGGACGAGAGTTTATGGTTAGGGACCAGCACACGCTGGGATCTGCAGGCTACCTGCAGCTACAAAGCTTGAGGAGTGTTTAGTCCTGGCATGTCCTGCCACAAAAAGGAGTCAAACAAAAGCTATTTAACAAAGTCAAGAAGAAATGAAAATCCTCTCTTGGAGCTGGAAAATGCATTTATGTAGAAGAGGCATGTGAAAAAAAAAAAAAAAATCTTCTGACAGTGGGATGTTTTAAAATCCCCCACAAAAAATGCCAGGTATTAGGGACTTTCCTAGCATTTCTAGATACCATTCATATGCAAAACTTGTAAAAACTCTTTCTTTCTCTCTCTTTCTTTGTTTCATTAAGAGAAAACTATCTGAATCAAGAGATGAAGTGGAAATTCACTTTTTTCTTTCTTCTCTAACTCATAAAGATGATGTAATATGCTGTGTCTGTAGCAATTCCTGTACTTGTGCCTGTCTGGTGCTTGTTCGACTCCAGTCGATTGAGTCTCAGCAGACACCAAGCCAGGTCTATGGGGAACTGCCAGCTGCCCTCCCGGAGCAGCAGGCCTCAGACAAAAGCTGGGATAACGGTGGGTCTGCAGTAGGAACGCTTGCGATCAAAGGCTGGGAACAGGCCTTGCCTTTCTGACAGACCGATGCTCCGAGCGCTGGAGCTGAGCTGTGCCACAGCCTGAGCCAGCATCCCCTCCGCTCGGTCTTGAGCTTGCGCTCCTAGAATTGCTATATTGGTACAATATATGCTATATTTATAGCTGCTTTTGCAGTAATCTAGCAGACGGATTGCAACAACAATAATAAAGCGATAGATAAGATGTAACACTAAATATCTTGATAATTGTAACTCATTAAATAACAATAACTACTGAAAGTCACAATAACCAATGTGTTTGACTCTGTCAGTACAACAGCACTGCAGTTTTTCTCTCCAGGTTTTGTACTTCTCAGAGGTAACAACCTTTCAGAACACGCCACTCGGTATTCCCTTATTATCCGGCCACTGCCAACTCTTGCTGTTCTGCACTTCCATAGTGTCTTTGGCTGAGGGCAGAATTTGCTCAAGATGAACTTGCCTTCTGAAGAACAAATTGAAAATTATTTCCTATCATTGAAAGAGTAGTTAAGTTGGAAAATAAAGGAAATTTAACCAAAAAAAGGCTTGAGATGGGGGAATCCTAACTTAGTGTGACAGGAGCACTGGCAGCCAGGAAAGAAGGAAGGGTGTGGATTCTTTAGTTTTGCACAATTGTATTATTAACTTTAGATATTTATAAAGAAAACTTATAATTGTCTTTTGCTAAATACCAACAAAGAGAAATTGAGGATTCACTTTTCATCTGAAGTTTCAAATGGAAATGTTAGTCTTGTCTACTGTAATTCTGTCGTTTGTAGAGTTTTCTTTCTCCTCTCTTCCCATTTGAGGTCTTTCACATCATGATTTACAACAAAATCCAAACAATCGTATTTGGACTGGCCGCTTCTCAATAATTACCAGCACGATGCTAATTCTAAGCAAATGGGGGAAATTAAACTTCCGTTCTGAACAGGTGAAAATTTTCTCTGAATGCTGATGACATTTCCTTGGGAGAAAACCTTCCTACCACCGCCTGGCATGCACTGTCTCTGCTCCAGAGACATCTGCTGCGATAGCAGGTTACTAGATGGTGAAGGAAAACAAAGAGGCATTTCTTCAGAAACAATCTATACGTTATAGCGTGTGGAGCTTACACCCTTTAGCCAGTTTTGAAACAGCTTGAACTGTCTGGGATATGTTAATATGCATGAAAGAGTGGCTGGGGAAATGCAATATTTGATTCTCTAAGCTGTAAGATCATGGAGAAACTTTAAAATACATCTTATGACACTTTAAAATACTTGTTCTTTAAAAAGAAAAAAACAAACAAACAACGGTCAGTTCCAGCATGTGAAATTTACTGCTTTTCCTGAGATGAATGAAGGAATCTAGACCAGAAATTCATTCTCTTACTCTTCTTCCCATTTTTTTAATTTTCCAAAATTTCACATATTTTCCTGTGGGCAGCTCCATCACAAAGTGGATCCCTCTCAAGCACAGTAATATTGACTAGCTTGCTTTTCATGTGTCAAAGGTCTCTGCATACTGTGCACACCTACAAATCACTATTACATAGGCCCTACTTGAGCATTCTCACTCTGTTTTCAGTGCCTAAGGTAGAGGATTAGGTATTAATGACTGCTGGTCTCTACTTGCAATGTAGAAGCATGTGCTGTGCAACCTTACAGAGTCAGTCGGGGGTTCACCTGGTTATCTCCTGCATTTCAAGGTGACCTAAAAAGAACTTGAGTAGGTTTTAGTGCTCTCTAATTCTGAAAAAGCGCTTCAGAATTTGATTGCTTTTCCCCTGCTTTTCATTTTTTTCTTTTGTTTTTTTTTTTTTTTTTTCAACTGTCAGAAACATCAGTTGTATTTTTTCGTGGTTCTGCTAGAAAAACCCTGCTTGAGCCTTTTAATCGTATACAGTAGGAGCTTTGCTGGAGGCATGGAACAGGTAACTAGTATCACTGCTGAATTTGTTGAAGTTGAATGAATATATAAAGCTGATGGAAGGGAGGTGGGACAAAGACAGATAGAAAACAGGATTACAGAGTCAAGCAAAAATACATTTCCTTCCCTGTTGCTCACTTGTGATATGCTTATTTTACTAAGTCTGATACTCAGCATCTTTCTAGATAAGTCGATATCTCATCTTTCATGTAATTAAAAAACAGGGAGGAAAAAACCTTTTGTCTCTTTTTTTTTTTGTTAAGAAAAAAACCCTTCGGTATAGTTGTGTATCACAAAGAAACGTGTGGGTGTGAAGGCATAACCATACACGCTTATTTCCCGTTTTCACCTTCAAATATGATAAACAACATTTTGCCTTGATTTGTTTTCTGCCTTTGTTTATGCATCCAGGGAGAAAGTCTAACGAAGACAGTACTAGAATACAGAGTCAGCTCTTGTGGTGCCCTGATACGGGCAAAGTGCTTGGGTGGTTTTTGAAAGCGGGTATTTAAACAGATGGTGTTCATACAAAAAAATCTTTTTCTAATAGAAAGACGGCTCTGTTTTATCTAGGTCTCTAAGAGGAAGTACCTGTGACACTATCTGTTTAGACTGCTCTTGTTAGACTCGTATTTTTAGATTTCCCCTCCCCCCTCTCAAAATACACAAGAGAACTTAAAGGCAACCTCATTACTTTAGAAACGCCTGTGAAGTGTAGGAAGTCCTTATACATAAGTCTGCAATGCTGTAGTTCTGCTTTTCTCGTACTGTGTAATGCGTAGCGTCCAAAAGATCATACTAATTTTTAGGGCATGTGCAACCAAATTGTGATAGAGGAAGATATAAAAGCACAGTGAATAAATGGTGAAGACTGTGATCTTTTTTTTTCATCCCCCAGTTTGCCCCCAGATCCCACCGCTGAGTCCCTCCCAGCAGAAACAGCGGCTTTCTAAGCAGGTAGGATGAGATGCATCTATAGAAAATACATGGCTGTAGATTTCACCATCAGACAGTAGAGCTCTGCTGCTACAGGACATGAATAACGTAGCAATGCTTTTGATTTAAATGAGATTTATTTCAGAATAAATAAAAGTATAATGTTCCCCATGAAAAAGGGTGAAACGGTGAAGAGGACTGATTATCTATCTATCTATCTATCTATCTATCTATCTATCTATCTATCTATCTATCTATCTATCTATCTATCTACCTACCTATCTACCTACCTACCTACCTACTCTACCTACCTACCTACCTACTCTACCTACCTACCTACCTTCTGGACCCCAAGACCTGAGTGTTATTAACTAATGTCTCAGGCAGCTGTTTGACTGCGACTTGGCCCTTAATACTCCAGAACGAACAAACCCACAAGAGGTGGTTTCATTTGTTTGCTTACGTTTTTAATTTGTGTTCGTAAGCTAACTCTGCTGCTACAAAACAAAAGCCAAATGTTACATTGTTAGTTACATTCTTCAAATAATAACTGGGAAATAAGAAATACTTCTAATAAGTGACCTTTGTTCGGTCTTGTGTCACACATGTTTAAAGATCTTTATTGGCTGATGTGCAGTCACCAGGGAGTGATCACTAGCAGCAGACAGCTAGCTGCTTCAGCATACAGACTTCTATGCGGGGTTCCCCATTTGTAAGCCAAATTTTTCTGTAAACAGCTTTAATGGTTGAACTGGAAAACTCACTGGGGGCAAGATGCTAACATGAAAAAACAATCTGAATTGTATTACATAGCAGGACACATTGGTTTGAAACACATTTCCTGTCATTATTTGTTGCTTTGTTGATCTGGCAGGTTACAGGAGCACTAAATACGTGTAAATAACATTTTTAAATGGATCTTTTGTGGTGCATTAGAAACTTTCTCTGTTTTGTTCCATTCTCACCCCGTTGTAAGCTTTAACAGGAAACTGCAACTTAGACACCAATGGCTACGTTTCCATCCTTTGCAACTGTTCTCAGCGCAGTGCTTATTAGAACTGTTTGTTCAGTACCAACTGGAATGTCCTACTTAGGATCTAATTTTGTCCATTTTCTTTGATGAAATAAATAATCTTAGGATCCCGCATGCATGTACCTTTCTAGTACGGTGACTTGTGTAAACAGCCCCCTGACCTGAAATAAAAACCTTTCGATCTTCACTTTAGCTCTGTCAGTGAAGATGTTCAGTTCCCATTACAGATGGAAACAAGCTGTGCACTATAACTGAGAATCTGAAACGGAATCAGGAACACACTACCGTGTTACTACTGAAAGTAGCATCATGTAAAGTAAGAGGCTGTTTGTTTGTACTACTTAGAAACAGTGAATTTTATATGGAAAGAAGTGCCCTAACTTTAATATCTGTCGATTAGGCTGACAAGAAGACACTTTCGGATGCTGTTCGAGATCTTTTCATAAAACGGTAGGCCTGTGTAGGAGGAAGAAATATAAGTAAGGTATTATTTCCCAGCCTCGTAGTATAACCATAGTGCTTCCAAAAGCTCATTTTGATCTAATTGGTTGGTGTGAACTGGCAAAGCTGGTGATTCTGCCTGACTTCTCCCTTTGTAAGCATTCCCCAAGGTGCTGATGGTGTGCACACAGACCTGCTCATTCAGGCAGGATCGCCACTGCCCGCCCTCCCCTCGGCTTAGGCTCTAGCGGGGCTGGTGAGTGGGTGAAGTTCACCAGTACCTGAGAGTCTGCCGCAAGTATTAAATGAATATCATGAATATACATCACTTACAGCAAATTGTTGCCCAGAGCACCCAGTATACACGTTAACTCGGGCTTCAATGGTAAATGAGCAGAGCAGCCCTTCTTCCTACTCCTGAAATCTGTTATTTCACTTTTATAAAGGAAGATTTATGTAATCAGATTTTCCCCTGAATACCGTAAACAGTGATGTGACACAGATACATGTTGCCATTAATGAGATGGGATTGCTTTCAAAAATTATCTTGTGACTAGAGCATAAATGAGAGCTTCGATTATGAGTAGGATGGTTCTGGGAATTTCTGCTTTCTCCTGATGTAGCAGTCACACGCCTATCACAGTGCGCGGCACAGCCAGCAGCTCTTCGGTTCCTGGGAGCTCACCTGAGCCCGCGCACGGGCCAGGCTGCATCCCTGGAATACATCTTGTCTAGCAGGTACCTGCTGAATGCCCCAAATTTCCATCTTGGAGGTGGGGGAGACCATCCCTGGGGTGAACATCACTGCATTACTCAGAGACCCACAGGCAATTGCCCGCCAGTACCAATCCTCGGTGGAGTGGTGGGGCACTGGGGTATGGTGGCCATCTCTGAGCCTCCCTGCCTTGGCGCCCTGCTGCTCTGCAGCCTGGCTGCTCCCCCCTAACCAAAGATTTTGGCTTGTGAATAAGGAACACGAACCGTGCCTGTCTTACACGAGTGTCTCTGCATTTCACTAGCCGTCTCTGTGTACTAAACCTACTCGGGTATTGCGCAGGAGCCTACATCAGGGACAGGTACGCTGTCATTTAAAAACACTCCTTCTGAAAACCAAGATGTAATTGTTCATGGGCTAAGGTCGTGTAGACTGTTGCCTCTGCAATTTGGTTCCTAGAAGTGATAGGCAGCTCTTGTGAGCTTAACATCTTGCCCTTTACATTTTGTTGTCATGGCAACAGCACAAACCATCTCCTTGCGACTAATCTGCTTTGCTTTTCTCCATCTAGGTTTTAAGCAGGAGAAAGAACCACAGACACAGTTTTCCCCCCTCTTTCCCCCACTGGCTCCAAACATTTTCTTTCCTCATCCCTTTCCAGAACCACTGCTGGGGGGAGCAGGAGTTCTGCAGGAAGATGGATGGAGAATTCAACCTTAGCAAGTGACTGTGCTGTACTGTCTCCCACCAAAGAGCACAGCAACAAGAGGCTGCTCTGCTCTAAAAATGAATCCAATTTACTGCCTAGAGAAGTAATAATAATGTAAGTAGTAAATATGAAGGATTTTAACCTAAAATGCTGACCCTGATTTTAATACGATATGTGCATTTGTATGATCAACGTCAAGAAGTGATGTTTCAATGCAAGCAAGAAATAGGATAGAGAGGCAAATTGGTGAGAGCTAGCAGTAACCTCAGCTGCTTAGCTACGTTTCTCAGCAATTTTTCAAGTGCTTTGTCAAATTGCATGTTGCCTGGTCAGTGTGTCTTCTTGCCTCAAGATAATTTTGGAAATGTCAGCAGTCTGAGCAGAAATGCCAAGTTCCATAGTTATTTCTCTAATGGTGAGAGAATAGGGATGGTCCCTGTGGCCTAAAAGCAAGGGTGCCAGGCAAGCCCGTCTTCCTGCTAAGACTTTACTCTTTGCCCTTCACAATGCCTAAGATTGCCCAAAGCTTTGTATGGCAAGTGTGAGGCAGGCAAGTTCTCACTTCTTCCACTACTACCGTCACTATATTCATGGAGCAACTAAGATGTTTACATGAAGGTGTTTCAGGTGAAGCTCAGAACAGAACATTTGCTCCACGTTATAACAAAAATGAATTCCAGGGAGATCTTTCAGGTGGGATGTGCTTGGCTATGGCGCTGGTAGCTCGTAGGCATCATTCCCTTTAGATTCAGAAACAGCACGGGGAATCTTGACCCTAACGAGTCCTTTGCTGTCTAGCAAGCAGCTGCACAAGCCATTTCAAAATAAGCATCGCTTCATCTTCTAAGGCTGCTCTTCATTAATGATCTAGTTGTATTTCTCATTAAACGTTAGTCCCTCATTTTGCCTTCTGTCAGAATTACAGATTGCTTTTGAATGGCTGTTGTGGGTTCTCTCATTTTGCTTATTTTACTATTGCTATTGTCATAGATTTGAAGAACCTATACCACAGCTCAACATACTACTCTGCATACTTAGTGATAAATGCTGGTTTCCAGCATTATCTAGTTTGACAAGTATTTCCTAATACTGTAACATAATTGGGCTCAAAATAACGAACAAAGCGTGCGTGCAGATCGTGTGTTGAGGTTGAACAGCTCTGTGTGTGCGCATGCTGTACATGTGTCTGTACATCTGTGTGTGTGGTAGAGAGGGGAAGGAAGAGGAGGGAACCGTGAAATTTCAAAGAATTGCTTGCGCTAGAGAGCGAAGCAGAGATAAAGGTGGGCTCATGGTAACTAACCTTCAGAGAAAATCAACACTGTTCGCAGAGTCACCAGAAATGAAGCCTACAAACGCAGCTTCCTCTTCTGTTTAGAAACCCAGTCTCTCCTCCATCGAAGTTGCTGAAAAGTCTTGCTAGTTTTACAGCGTACCCTTCCACTCTTCCTTTCTCTAGGTGCTGCGCTGGGACGGTAGGGACCATGGCACTCTACCGTGTACACCCGTCACCTCTTTCTGGTGCTGTCTCATGAAACCATCACAAACTACCTCAAATTGCTAGAGTTAGGTATCTGCAAGTGCATCCAGCTGTGGGCAGGAAGCCAAACGACCAGTTCCAAAATCCTCACGTATTCAGCAATGAAACACAGTCAGCGATGCATTCAAAAAATTATACCCATCATTACACAAGTTGCCCACTCAGATTTAAGGACATCACAGCAGATACTGTCCAAACTACGTATCACGTACAGTTCACAGTCCAGTAATAATACTTGACAGTTAATAGCAAGGATAGGATGTTAGCGATTGCAACTACTGTAGCATTTTTTTTTCCTGATGTATTTACCTAACCAATAAGGAGATAATTTTAACAGCTGAAGCTCAGGAGGCTGCCTGCGCAGCTCTGTAGAACAAGCAGCCCCTACTTTGGCTGAAAATGTATTTATCACCTATGTTCCTGAAGTTGCAAGTTGTAACATAATATTTTACACAAAAACCCAAAACACCTGCGTTACAAATGTCTTAAGACGTAGTTTAAGTTATTTGCCTTATTCATAATAATAATAATAGTAATAACAACCAACCCATTGTCTGGTCCTTCTCCAGCCTCTAGAAACTATTTTGGAAATTACAACAGGCTGTGGGTGACAGTACTAAAGGTCATAAGAAATCAGGAAAAGCTCTAATAGTGAAAGTGCTGTTCAGTGTCTGGTGGTTCACATGTGTATTTTGAAACTGAACGAGTAGCTTTTTATCTAAATATAGGTTATCTGCTGTCTTGCTATAATGGGAAAAGGCCCATTATTAGTGATGGAGAGAGCTGTTGTATTTCCTTTTTGCTCAGCTGGAAACATTTTACTGCAAAGCTCAAGATTGAGATTCTTTTTAATAAGCAGTATAATTCCAGCATCACACATGTCCTCTGAAGAAGTTCATAGTGCTTTATACTGCAAACCTGCAGACCTTTGCAACCCAGAGGAGCAGAAAGACCTTGCTGCTTGAGAAAGCTTGCTAAGCTGAGGCCTTACAGTGCTACAGGGTCAGCAATCAAGTAAAATGATGCGTCGGGCTACCCCACATGGACCTTTACTCTTGCTTTATCTAGAGAAGGAAAAGATGAGCTCTGCTGCTGCAATTAGTATATGGTGACTGTAACCTTGCTGTACAGTGGTAATGGGGAGGCCTGAGCGTTCTGGCTTGTTCTGGAATCATGACTCAGATCCTTGCCACCTGAGAAACCCTTTAATCAGAAATCACTTAAAACTCCCCTTCTCTTGCTTCTCTGGAATAAGCCTCCTTCACTTCATGCTCTTTGTGAGCATGGTTTGAATTTGGTTTGAATTTCCAAACATGCCAGGACTTAAAGGAAAGGCTTTTGATTCTGGCCATTTTCACACTGGCTATTATGTAAACTCGTGTGCGTGTGCCCAAGGCACGATTACTTGTCGTGGTACACCAAATTTCACAGGCCATGCAGAGCTGCCACTTCAAGTTCGGTAAAAAATTTAGAATAAAATAAATGGTGCGAAGAGAAGAAAGAACTGTGAGAGACTTTAATTTCGTAGAGCCTGTATGTAATTATATACGAGTCCTTCTGCATGTGCATTTATAATTATGCCATCACAATGTGCACAGTCTTTTAAGCCAGGAATACACCAACACAACTACTTGTTTCGGTGCCCTGCAATGCTCTTTCCACGTGTATGCTGCTGTGGGAGAATACTCTTACTAAGGTGACAGCTCTCTCAGCCACGCTGTGGTAAAGCGTGCCAAGACCGTGGCAGAAAATAACAGGATTAACCTTTCTGCAGTTAACTCCAAAAGCAGTTAAGTAAATTTGTTGTTTGAGCAGCACCGAAACTATGGATAGTGTTGCTACGCAAACCAGGAAATGAATAAAAAGCAACTTTAGTTTCAAGTTACCTGAGACTGCTTTGCGTAACACAAGGAGAAAAAGTGGTAGCGATGGAAATAGCCATGTTTTTAAGAGGGAACCATTAGGGATAAAGTGTAGAGAGACATAAAATAATTGGCAAGGTCATGCTAAGATTTTCCAGACCAGTGTGTATATATATCAAATAAAGAAAATGTTTTGCAAGCAATATAATTGTCACTGAAGTTGTCATGGAAAGCACCATTAAAGAAGAGAAAAAACCCCAAACTTTCATTAAACTCAGATGCCTATCTTTCATGCAGAAGACTGATAGATGTCAGGAAGTAGATGACTAATGAAGTGGAACTCTGAGAATCCTTGCCATAGACAAACAATTATTAGAGAAACATTCAGCCAATCAAAATAAATATCATTTTGCAGTAGCCTAATGGAAAATCCTTTAAGCCATTCATAACAAATAATCCTATCTGAGCACAAAATAGCAAACACACTAATGATTTACTGGGGTTCCTTTTTCAGGGTGCTGCTTTAAGCCCAGAATACGCATGTTTATTCCTGAGATAACCACAACTAATCATAGTTAAATACCTGTATGTGTCTGAAAGGTGATAGTTACATTTGTAATAAACACCAGCACCCATAAACACTATACAGTCTTATTTTAGGAGCTGAGTAAGACACAGATACACACCGAGCTAAGAAGTCACAGCACTTGTATCTGAGCAGCGGGCATTAGAATGTGAATTACTGTTCCACAGAGTAACAGGCAGTGGAATTATTGTTTTGAATTATCTTGTTGAAGGCTTGGTCTTCTCATAGTTCTTGGAGTCTACAGCAATTGGGACAGCTCTGAGCTGTGCACAGGAACAAACTGTGTTCAACAGAGGTTGGGCACTACCTTCAGAAACCCGTAAGAGTATGCAAACTGTCATCTGAAGTAATGACCTACCTGCAGCAGCTTTCTGATCCTTTTCAGGTTGTGTATCAAGAGAAGATTCTTCTCCTGTGAAACCCGGTCCAGCTGTTCATCCACTTGTATTAGCAAATTCTGTAAAAGGATTGTCGCCATTGCTTCGTTGTTGGACGCAGCCTCCCTAAAGAATCAGTGAAGAACCACGCGTGTTTAATATGTCGTAAGAAGTGTCAGTCTGTCTGTACGGAAAATTATAATCCATTCAGAAATTTAGGCAGAAAAACAAGGCTTTAAATATATGGTGACTTGCATACAGTTAGAGTTTGTGAAGAATTGATTTTACGATTCTTTTATTTATATTCACGCAGATACGCTGCTATAAAGACAGAGTGAGGATGTTCTTAGCACAGGCTATGGAGTCAGCCAGAGGAGAGATAAACAGGGTTTCCTGGTGTCTGGTCCAGTGGATATTTAAAATATTTTTAGCCCACCTCCCAGAGGGAGTAAGGTTTAATCCTACTGTCCCTCTCAGCTTCTCAGTCACACATATAATTTCTGAATTCGCTGCCCAGTTTCAGACAAAGTTGACAGTGGGCTTGAAGTCCAAAAGATAGCACGTTCTTACAAATTTCACAGAAAACTGGCAGGTTGGTAGAAGAGAGGAATCCAAATTAGTGCCTCCACTGAGGAAAATGGCAGTAATAACTTGCTCCAGGAGGCAACAGCCAGATGGCCAGTCAGCAGATATATATCTTCACACCAGGCAACAGATGAGCCTTCGCCTGGCCAAACTATTTGGGGATACAGGAAGACTCTGAAGCTACTGATGAAGGGTATGTAGGGGACAAAGGACACAAACACACACACACAAAGACAGGCTTTACTGGTTCTGCTGTTTATGGAACAGCTTGGTATGTGAAGGGCAATAACATTAGTGAGCAAAATAGAGGAAGATAGGCTTTGGACTGCATGGCATCCTTGTCCTTGGCATATTTGCTCTCCTTGCCTCCTAAATGGTAGATGCCTGTTTGAGATATGCCTGCTAAATCTGTCAAAAAGGAGATTTTAATGTTTTCCATGTTCCTCCAGCCACTAAGCTATAAACTGTAAGGAAAGATTATTTTCTTTAGCAGAATTTTTTTAATAGTCCTCTAATAGTCTTGTGTATTTCACTTGAAAGATTGAGATGTCCCTTTCTGCTATGACTAATATAAACTTTTTTGTAGTATTTAGTTCTGAATTTTCTTAAGGCAACTATCCGGTGAATTTGATCCAGATTTGTGCATAAATTCACCTTCTAGAGATTCACCTCCTGCAAACAGCTGGCTTGTTCCCCTGAATTATATATCCAGCTTTAAGTGCAGTTTGGGACAAGTGAATAATTTTACGCTGCAAGGGGTAGATCTATAACATTTCTATTGAAAACTAACTTGCATGATTTTTTCCTACGAAAGACCTCTAATACCATTATTTTGGTAGACCATTTTTGTTGGATTTTGTTTAGGAGTAAGTTCAAATGAAACCTCACCTCCAGACATTCCTTCAAATTTAAACTTTGACACATCAACTGACTAAATCCATAACCAATGGAACACTATTCCTAGAGTGCAGATGCCTGCACGCTTCACAAATGAGCACCCTAAAATCTGACAGATACGAAAAGAATTGTCCATGACTGAAATCATACAAGAGGGAATAAATTTAATCCTACCAATCTTGGCTTTCTATCCATTGTGCTAGTAGATGCCGGATTTCCATGGGGAAGTTATCATCATAGAACTGGTCTACCTGCTCCAAAAACTTTATTTCCAGTTGTTGAACTTGACTCCATTGGGACATACTGCAAAAGAAAATATTAGACATGTTTGCCACTGAAATGTGAATATGAATTAATAACCCAACGTGCTTATTTTCCCTGTAGTTCTTACGATATACTTCAATGTTCCTGTTTATTCTGTCTTTCAAAACAGACGGTAATTGACCAAAGTTAGTCAGCTAAAGGGAAGAGGGAGAAAAGTGAGCAAGATCATTAAGTGACGTTCTAGTTCTTACACTTGAATGAGGACCTCTGCCAATTTCTTTCCTTAATGTAAATGTTTTGGAGTACTGTGTGACGCTTATAAAGCAGGGAGATTTACACAGCGTCTCTCAAGAGAAGTAGCTTAGGATTGTATTCTTCAAATCCAGGTAAAACTATTCTTATGAAAGAGTAGTAGAAAATGAATTTGCTCTCTTCTTTAGCAAATTCAAACCACTCAGTTTTTTCCTAGAGCCATAATGGTTGTATATTATTGTGCTCTTCCTAAAGCCCCACATCTTCTGTTTGGAGAATACTGCTTGTTTTACAGCCTCAATTGTTTATCTGGTACATCTTTTCCATGTTTAATTGCCATTGACTTCTGGGATTTGATGTTACAAAAAGAAAAAAATAAATTGGGAAATGTAAAGTCATATGAAAACTGTAAAACAAGAGTCACAATAACAGGCTCTTAAATTCTTACTGAAAAAACTACCCCATGTGAGTTCTGGCAGTTTAGTTAGGTACTGGAGTTAGATACTGGAGAACAAATCTGGTTGTTCTAGATTTTAGGTGGGCTGAATTAATAGCTGCTCCTCTCCACGGGCTAAAGACATTGTTTTGTGAGCAGGCTCTCCATGTAGAAGCCTCAGCCTGAGTGACTCTCCACTTCGGAGAGCATTGCCTTTCTGATACCTGCACCCTAGGGTTGCACCACATCATCTCTAATCCCACTGGTGAAAATGCCGTTTTCACTGTGATTTTTTCAGTGCAGGAAAGACTGAAGATGAAACACTGCCTCAGGGCAGGCTGTCATGCTAGATGTGGCACGCAGATAGAAAGTCAGGAGTAGGGTTGAGAACAGGCCATCGTGGATGAGCAGAGAAGAGGGATGCCCTGGGACCTCGGTCCTCGAGTGGGCTCTGCCCACCCCCTGATCCCATACTAGAGGTCATCTTCCTTTTCCTCAGGATGTTTGTTTGTGTTAACAAACTACACACAATCCAGTTAGGGAGCAAAGATTGTACTGCAGTAGGTCAACATACTGCATCTGTTTGAACACTTTGATAGAATATTTTCTCGAAAAAAAAAAAGATGAGATTTCATAAAAATTGACGTTTTTATAGAAAGTTGACCTTTTTATAAACAGCTTTCCTATTTCCAATTCTGAATCATAGTTTCAGAATTTCAACACTCTGAAGTAGAGGATACATCATAGTTTTAATGCTGTGGTCTTTCATTTTGCATTTTCTTAAGTCGGGGTGGGGGCGGGAAATAGTAGTACCTCAAGGTGTAACGGAGTCCTGAGGACTTACTCATGCAAAAGTAAAAGTGACAGGTTTTAGTTTCTCCTTCACAAAGGCTGGATGGGATAATTCGGTGTGCAGTATGAAGGATGCTGTGCGTAACGTCAGTGGAAATGTGCCCAGTGACACTTCAGTACTTCCACTCAGAGAGGAAAAACATTGCCTGTACATTCACTTTAGTTTGTATAGGAGTGTTTCCCTGTCGCTATACAGAAAGTTACAAAGCATCACAGACCTTATTTGTGGAGATTCATAAGGAACCAAATCACGATGCAGTAAGAACTCATGTTCAGGAAAAAAAAACCCAACAGATTTGTAAGCCTGTTCACTTCCAGTGGGACATTTATTGCAATTTCTGGTTAATTCTGGTGATTATGATATCCTAAAAGATTAGTAAGAAAACTTGATGTTGTTATCTAAAGGAAAAAAAAGAAAAGCGGCAAGACTTTGTCCCGGCTGCCACGGCTCAGGCCCGCCCCGGAGAGCGCGGGGATGCTCACACGCACAAACCCGGGCCAGGCACGGGGTAAACGGGATCTCTGTAACGGGCTGCCTACAGCACCGCTTCCTCGGGGCGCAAAGGGAGCCGCAGGCCGGGTTAACTGCGAGGCAGCTGCGGGTTCACGCCGGACCCCGCCGAGGGCAGCCGGCAGCACGCGGTGTGGTGTAGTGTAGTCGGTGCGGGCGGCGCAGCCGCTCCCCGTTCCGCTCCGCGCGGCGAAGCGCGGGACGCGCGCTGCTGGCTTTGCCCGTCAGCCTCTCCACAGGCATCACCTACACTAAACCTCACCAAGCTCCCCCGTCCCCTGCGAGGGCCGCCCAGGCGCCCCCGCTCCAGCCCGCCGGCGGGGCCGCGGCCCCGATTCCCCCCGGTCGCCGCACTTGCCTGTGCCTGCGGGTCCCGCCCGAGCCCTCCTGCTGCCGGCAGCTGCCTCCTCCTCCTCCTGCCCGCCCGCCCCGGGCTTTATGCCGCGCCCGCCCCCGGCCCTGCCGGCAGCGGCCTTCCTGTGCGTCAGGCGGGCGCTCGGCTTGTGCGCCCGGCTGCGGGCGCGGCGGCCCGGCGTGGTGCCCGGCGGCCCGGCGTGGTGCCCGGCGGCCCGGCGTGGTGCCCGGCGGCCCGGCGTGGTGCCCGGCGGCCCGGCGTGGTGCCCGGCGGCCCGGCGTGGTGCCCGGCGGCCCGGCGTGGTGCCCGGCGGCCCGGCGTGGTGCCCGGCGGCCCGGCGTGGTGCCCGGCGGCCCGGCGTGGTGCCC
Organism: Rhynochetos jubatus; assembly: GCA_027574665.1. Classification (NCBI taxonomy): domain Eukaryota; kingdom Metazoa; phylum Chordata; class Aves; order Eurypygiformes; family Rhynochetidae; genus Rhynochetos; species Rhynochetos jubatus. The sequence continues at coordinate 10,863,251 of CM050654.1, forward strand.
GGCCCTTCACAGCCCTCACACACCGATGCCTCTGCTGCCTCAGTAACTGTGTTTCAGGTGGCGCGCAACGGGCTGGCATCGAGAAATAGAAGTGGTCTCGGAGAAGTTGAGGGGAGGAGGGAGGTTATTTGTCTTTGGGAGACATAAATTTACAAACTTCCCGGTTGGTACTGTGAGGGAGAGGGCTGGGGCTCCAGGGAGCCAGGCTTCTGCTGCCGCCCTGAGAGGCGCGGAGCCACCAGCTCCCCGGCCCAGGGTCACCACCCGCTGTGCCTGTAATTATCAAGAGCTGAAAGGCAAAGGGCAGTCGTTGGAAGAGTTTGGCGGTGGGATGTGGAAAGGCCGCGACTTCCTACAGCCGCTACCGGTGTTCCTCATTTCATGTAGTGCCTGGGATGCAGGAGCTTCTCTCCAAGGTAACGGATGCGGTCTCTGCCCTAAGCAGTTAACAATCCAGCGCTGTATCTGTAAATAATATTCTTACAGCAAGGGTCATGCAACAGGAACGTGCTCCAAGTATTTTTTATAGGCTTTCTATAATAGCAGGTGCAACGCTGCCAAAACCAGAGAGAGTAGAAAACGCTAAATTATGGCCATTTCAAACCCATCTTACCTCAGCACAGAGCTTGAGTGATGGGGCTATGGCTCTGCGGTAATGCATAGCAGCTGCAACTTGCACTAAAGAGGATCTTTTTGAGCGACTGCTTGTTTTATTTGTCATATTTTGTCTTACCAGAAACCCCAGTCATGAGCAAGGCTTTTCTGCGCCAGGCTGTGCAAACCCAGAGTAAGAGGCATGCTTACAGAACGTGCCAGGGAGCTGACCCAGCGGTATTATGCTCCCTGTGCTGGGAGCAACATGAAACCTTGTTCCAGTGAAAAAGCCAGCTGCTGGAGACACAGTTAAGAGGAAAGTGCATGTCCCTACTGATGTGGAATTATATTTTCCCAATAGAGCAGAGGGAGAATTGAGAGGTGAGCAGCTTCAATACATAGGCAACTTCTAGAAGACCATATACAGGTGTCAGCAGCTGACTCCTGTCTGCCCATCAGTTGGGTAGACATCATGTTCATTGCACACATGCTTGAACTGAGATTTGGCATTATCTTTGATAGCCGTTTAGCAAATTTTCAGGTGCATTTGTATACAGAGAGCCAGGATCATAACAGAAGTCTGCAAAATCCTGATTTATAGAGTTGTGTGGTCTGGTGCATATTTCACTACGCTATTTATGTCTGTTACTCTTTTATGTTATACTATTGCATGTTTGTTCATTACCTTTGTTAAGTGAGATGAGGATATAATGTAGTAGAGGATTTTCTTCAGCCTCTTGTTTTTTTGCTAAATGCCCAGAGTGCAAAATCATGTTAGATTTACAACCCAGAAATGAAAGCTAGGCGTATAAGGCCAGAGGAATATTTCTGTTGCTGTTCATGACCAGATGCACATCTAGTCCGAAATTGCATTTTGACTTCTGTAAGTGGCTGTTCTTGGTTCTGATTTAACTCAGCTGCCACTGGCTCAAAAGAGCTGACACTAGAGCAGAATGACAATATTTTCACTGCTTTTTGTTGGGAACTGGGGAGCAGACTGCATGTCAGACTTGCTCTTTGTCCGAAGAGGTCAGTCCCCAAATACATCCAGAAGTTGGCAAGTCTCTGCTCAGACCTGCCATCTGTCCTTTAGATTTCAGCAAACATGGGAAGCTATACAGCTGCACGTTACCCACGTTTCTGGTTTTGCCGGTGGATATCTTGGCATTCCATTCCCAATACATACATTCACACACATTTTATAATCTTTCCGTGGGACTGCATACTGTCATACAATAAACGTATCTTACATTTAGGGTTGATCCCTAAAATAAATAATCTTAGGACAAATTATTTATCTTAGGGATCAACTGGAGTTCTGCCAAATTTTCTTCATCGTTTGTCGAATCTTCATAGTTTTCTAAGGTAGCTGATTTCCACGTGGTTTACTGTGTAAACCTTGTGTGGGTACCACATGGGGACGTTGAATTTGTAATCTGAGGACCACCCAGGAAATAACATTGATTAGTAATTTGATTTTGTGCTGTCGGTAGGGGGAACTATTGCACTGTACTTTTTCCTTTAGCCTTTAAGTAAATATCGGTAACTATATATTTTTCCTTTTAGATTAAGTACTCATTCTCTCAGCATCCTTATGTAACTGCTGTCCATAATGATAAGAAGACAGGTAGTTCATACCATCCCAATAAGATGGTAACAGGTTTCCAATCTCCTCTTTGCTTGCTGTTTCTCTGCTTAACCTAGAAAAGAAGCGAGATGGTGGAGTGGTTGCTATTAAGGCAATACTGTGCTTTCTGTTATCTGACGCAAATACCTATTCAGGCTTGCTTCAAGAGGCCATGAGAAAGAAGTTTCATTAGGTGTGATTCCCAACAGCCAGGGTAATCTGAGGTCATTCTTTGTCTGAGCTTTGGAGATCGATTTCTGGGAAGATGGTTCCCGTTCCTCTCTTCCCTCCTTCCTCCCCCCACGTTTCAGCAGGTACGGCAGTGAAGGCAGGTTGGTTGCTGGGATGGAGAGCAGCTATGGGGGTGCAGGATGCTGGCTACCAGCCACGGCTGGGGAGGAAGGAGAACGGGGGGGTGATCCTCATGGGGAGGGGTGTGGGGAAATGAGAGGAGTTGCTTGTGGCAGTAGAGTGAGTCAGGGGGACCCCTGGGGCTTGGTGGAAGGTTGTTGGAGATGGTGGAATTGTGCAGTCTGTTTGGAGGTGAATAGAGATGCTTGTGGTCCCAGGGTGTTGGAGCTGGATGTTAGGTGTGAGGGAAACTGCTGTGGAGCAGGACTGAGATGAGAAGGAGGTGCTCTAGGTCAGTTCAAGGAAGCTCTGGAGGAGAGCTTCGTGGATAGGGTCCTGGAGGAGGTGGCTTGAGGTGTGCAGTGATTACTGCTGAGCTAACATGTGAGGAGGCGGTGAAGAAAGCAGCAGCAGCAGCATGGGCTGAAAGGAGAAACTCAGGGGCTAGGGGTTGTGGCTCACACTCGGTTGTGGCTCCTCTCAGTGGGGGAGTTCAGTGAGGCATACTGCCAAGGCAAGACAGGCTGTAACGATGCTTGCGAAGTGGGGGGCGAGGAACTGAAGAGCCTAGGGCAGCCCTCGGAGGGGAAGGAGTTTCTTCGGCTGCGCTGGGTCACGGTAGTACGGTGGGGGTGCAGGCTGCAGCCCTGGAGAGTACGGGTGGGCAAAGGCCAGGGAAGGTTCAAGCCACTGTTGAGTTTGGCAGGTCAAGGTTAATCTTCACTGTGTAACATTTCATTCCACTTCACCCGTGTTGCAGCACTGGTTAAAGCAGAAGAATAAGAAACAAGTGTCTAAACTGTGTGGGCTGTTTAAAGGGAAGAAAAAGTCTCAAGTGATGGTGAAGGAATTCAGGACACAGTAATCTTCTCATGTGAAGTTCACAAAGTTGTTTCTAGGAACACCGAGCTAATTTATTACTTTGATCTGTCTGACCAACCTGTAATCAAGATTACCATCTCTTATGTTTGGCCTCTAGTCATTATACTCCTTGACTAACCTTCAATTAGAGTATGTGTCATCTGTCTTTCACTTAAAGCAGACATTCAGCTTGTACATGCTGTACATGCATCATGTATCTGAACTGTTCATAGCTTTTCTTCTTGCATTCAGCACATGGACTTCTGGTCTCAGCGAGACTAGTAAACACCGTAATCAGGAGAAATTGTCTTGCTGGCAGTGTAGTTCCTCCTAGTCAGCACAGCATAAATCAGCAGCTGCGTGTGCAGGTCACATCCCTTACTGTCCTCTGTTTGGAGAAGACAGGAGCAGCAATGTTGTCCTGAAGTTACATGTTGTAACAAGCTGTTTATGAGTACTGGAAAGAACTATTAGCTCTGTGTTTGTGTGTGGCTAAAAGAATGATTGTTACGCTTAGAAAAGTTGGGGGGGTTGCCTGTTTGGTTGTTCTCAATTGCTGAAAAACTTACTGGTTTGCCCTTTCCAGTAATGAATGAACCGTATGTGCAGATGTTTAAATCCATGTGAAGTAAAGATACATATCTCACCCGAACTCAAGATTATATCAGCTAGGAAAAAAAAGTAATTAACTTACCGTGTAGGGAATAATGAGAAATCAGGAATTAATAGAAAATGAAGTTGTCTCCCACTGAGTTGGACTCAGGTCTCTGCGTTCGTGGCAGTATGGCCTTTCAATACTCAGTCTCTAGCTTTGCTTTTGTTGGCAGGTGCAGGTAGAGTGACCACACAGCAGTGCAGGAGCAGGTCAGGACGAGTGCTCCGTAGGTAAAGAGCTTTCCTCCTGTGGCTTTTTGCTGCAGCTTGTGCCTGTGCCCAGACATCTTCGGCCGGAATGAAGGGCCCATGCCCATCCCTACTGCTGGGGAGAGGATCTTCTGCACTGGTTCATAGCAAGATCAAAGTGAGAAGCTCTTTTGTCAAGCTGGGACATCAGGAATGCTCTTCTTTTATTGTTATCTTTGGACAACAGGTACGTTGCTTTGATGTATGCTTTAATTATCGTTTTACCTCTTGATGTCATATTTCAGTTTTGCACTGGGTGGTTTAATGTGTATCCTGCAAAAACACAGGGGTATTGGTTCTCAAGAGGAAAGATCTGGATATTCCACTGAGTTTTTTCTAGGAAGTAGGTACTCCCCTAAGGAGAAAGCAGCCTGTGCACATCTCTCACAGAAATTAGGGCCAATGCCACCTGGGGTGGTACAGTCACCATGCAAATTACACACTGACAAAATTAAGGTAGGAAGAAATTATTTGAAAGGCCTCAGTTCCATCTGAATGCTATTCTGTCATTGTTTGCTGAAAGGGCATGTGTGGAGGAATGGAGGCAGCATGAGAAGAAGTGAGAGCAACGGAAGTAGTTTAGGAAAGCAAGGAAGAGGAGAGGAACTCTGGGGGCCTCGTATTAATTACCTCATAGTGTAAATGAAACTTCTGTTTGATAATGCAAAGTTGCATATGTGCAGTATCACTGTAAATCTGCTTTGCCTTATATCCTTCCTCCAGTAACTTTTTTTTCAGCAATTTTCATCGCTTGATATATGTGATTGCTTTAACCCTTCTGCTTCCTAAATGATATAACGCAAATGTAATTTTTACTCTTCCTGAATTACTTTAGAGTCAGGTTTCCTTTTTTGTTTGTAGTTATGTAGATTGTTAGGAATGCTAGTGGTGCTATCTTAATAGGCTTTTCCATCAGTGTAGTCTGTGGTTGCTCTGGAAACTTTTTTCTTATTTTATTCAACATCTTCCCTGTCAATTGGTAATGATCACTTTTCGTTTGCACAGAAGCTGAAGGTTTTGTGATTAGTGGTTTTCAAAGTAGAGTGTGAGAAAGGAATACAAAGTCACTGTGATTTGGGGAATGCTGTGGTTTTATATATACGTTTCTGTGAGGTACAGCTTGGAGGGCAGAATGGAGACCCTTGGTGATGCAACTTGATTAGTATGTCAGCCAATGTTGGCTGGACAAGAGAAAAGAGCATTTCTTCATAGTAAGCTCACCTGGGATTTGTGCTGTCAATAGTTACTTAAGTTCTTACTGTCTTCCTTGCGTGGATCAAGATGACTGTGCATAATGGTAATTTCTCAGCATACTTAGGAATATTTTCATTTTGCGGTCTCTTAGGTCCTTAGAGAAGTCCTTGAGTTTTATTAAGCTTGATAGTATATGGTAATTGGAGAAGCCAGTTAGATGCCGAACAATGACTTCCAAATGAAAAGATCAATAATTTTAGAATTAGTAATGGATCGTGCTCTGAGAAGATAACCTGGTTAATTAATTTAATAAAGTCTTTTCACAAAGGGAGCAATTAAACAAAAGTCTGATTATCTCTGCTTGATAATACTTGAAATATTCTACATTAAAGTTACAGGTTTTAACTCTGATGGTACCAAAAGAACCTCTTGATTTATGTTACTCTGAAACTCCTTATCTTTTTATATTATTTATATAACAAAGCACTCACCTTCCGAAATAATGTCAGCTTGTTCCTTGGTGAGGCAATAAGATATCAACAAATCTGAAGCAGTTGTACAGTTGACCCTAATTGTATTGTTGGATATCCCATGGAGGATGGCAATCTCATACCTCTCATGGGCTCATTGTCTTCCTTCTAGCATGGACGAAAGTGCTATTTGCTTGGATCCTCTTATTCCTCTTCAGCCTCCTATAAGAAATCCCAGTCAGATGGGATTTTATTTTTCCTCTGTAAGCCTGCTTTTTCCTGGAGCTCGGTCCCTCAGCATGCTGCACGTAAGGGGCCTTGTGGTGGGAAGGTTAGCTGCAAACTGGCATGTCCCTCGCTCGGTGCAGTTCCCATGGCAGCGGGGAAGGAGGAGCAGAATGGATGAGTATAATGATCCTCTATTTATTTTGAAAATCATTATTGTTTCTGAATTTTCCAACTGGATTTTTATAGTACGTTTCAAAATTTTCATTATGACTCAAGTTTCGGTGTGATCGGTTCATACAAAACCAAAAATGGGCTTGTTCTCACTGGGAGACAGTTGGGGCGTGTGCAGGTGTGGGATGACATGAAGAACTAAGGCTGTATGTGAAAATGTAGCGTTGGAAGATGTTCTAATGGTGTGGACAAAACTTGTGTTGTTCTCTTGTCTTCACAAGGAGAAAAAAGAGATTTCTAGAGCTGGCCAACATGAAGTGAAAGGCCAGCAGGGAAGAAAGCAGCTTGTGGCCACAAAAGGACACCGGTAGAACCAAAGCTCAATTCTTTTGTCAGTCTGTGGTCATTTGAGCTTATGCCTTGCACTGTCCCTGAAGCCGCTCTGGTCATGGGGCTCCTGTAGGGTGGGAATGCGTCTTCTCCTATTTCTCCTGGAGAAACAGATTTGAGATTGAAGGAGAGAGCGTGCTGATTCACCGTAGCCGGGTCATTCCGGCAGTCCAGCATCAGAGTCCAAGGACTTTGCACTTCATATGAAGACGTGGTGATGTCTGGTGTACATCCAGCAGGAATCGAAGCTCAGCCTTCTTCCCAGTGAGAGCTGAGGGCCTTTGTGGCTGGGCACAGTGATGATTTCATTCCTGTTATGAACTGGCACGGTGTCAGCTGTGGGAGACAGTATTCCTCATCTTCCCTCTGTAACAGAGGAAGTTTTAGGATTGAAGGAGTCTGCTGGGAGAGGAAAAGAATGTCTGGGTTCCCTCAGACTGGCAAGGAAATTACACCAGGTCTTTGAGTCCTGGTGAATGCTTTAAACACTGGCCTACTGATTTATTTGCAAAACAGTGCATGGGTTTGAAGGGGAGAGCGATGTCTGCAGCAGGAGTTCCTCCCCGAGACTGGTGCATGTCGTTTGTTGTTTGAGCTTGTGCTCTGGCTTAGACTGTGCTGAGGCTCTTGCCACATTGGAGAGTCCTGAATCAGAACAGGGGTAGGGCTGAAGTGGGCAGCAAGCTGTTGAACAAACCTGGGTCTGGGCAGCACAACTTCAACGGCATCACACAGACACCCACAAATTCTTGGTGTGTAAGAGACTGGGTAGAAATTCTGAGGATTGCATTCCTCAGCTCGGCTCCTAAATGCCACCCAGATTTCATTTTAAGTGCGTTTAGGATCTTGTCTTTAATTAAAATCGAGGCTGAGGTTTGCTTTGATATACTGCCTTGTGTTAGACAACAAACCACTGCCTTGTTGCTCTTCTGCGCACGTGGTCACTTTGGGTGGACGGGTCAGAGTAAAGAACTACTTGGGTGTTTCTGCATCTGTCCTTGTCAGGCCTTTGTGTGCTGGGGGAGCGTGCCAGCAAGCCGTCTTGTGTTAGGCTCGTACCGGTTAATGGAAAGTAAACAAGGGCTTTTTCTCTTCTAAGTTTCTAGTAATGGAAATGTTGCCAAAATATGAAAATGGTAGGCACTATGAAGTTAATACTTTAAAATATAAGCAGTAAATCTCTTTTTTCATTATGTTCTTTGACTCATTTATAATTTGTATTATTTAATGATATTTATTTCTCACATTTCTCAATACTTTGAACACAGAATAAAGAGTTCCTCTTTTACAGTTTGTATCATTGATCCTCAAACCAGCATAGGTGGAAATCTGTGATCTCAGTTTTCCTATGTTGTCCTGTAGTTCAGGATCCCCAGCATCTGCCTGGTGAGAATCTGCGACTCTCAGGTTTTCAAACAGGGAACCCTGATGGTGGGGCCATCTAGACCAGTGTTTTTCAAGGGTTTATTCATGCAGCCTCCTAAACTTGCTGGAAAAAAATCTGAGAATTGCTTAACTTCTTTGCGGGAAAAATTAATCACAAATGCCTTGTGGAGTGCTACCACAGTAGTTATCATTTGCAATCAAAAAGATAAAATAAAAAAAGAGGCAGAGCTTTTGAATTACTATAATTTTTCCAGTGGTGATTTTGTTTAGTTCTTTCCATTCCTAGGAACATACGCCTATCTTTCAAAAATCTTATTTTGTGTATAGTTGTTTTGCAAACTGCTGCATGAAGGTTTGTGACCTACTTGTGACCCAGAGACTGAGAAGTGCTGCTCCACTAGCTACGGCGGTGCAGATAACCTACACCACTAACATTATCTTGTGTCAAAAAAGAAACCGCTGAGTTCTCTGAACCCCTGAGAACTGTTCAAGAGGTTCTCAGTTAAACTGATGCTAGTATCTCTTTGTGGTTTGGGTTGTTTTGTTTTTTAAACTTTGTTTTACAAGCCACATGTTGTTTTTAAAGTGCTTTTACTGGGAAGGAAATAACATAATGCTGCATTTGAACTCACAAAGCTGTCACAGCACTGGGAGCCACCAGGCACTGGGCGATGCCAAAAGGTGTGGTATTATTCAAAGTTGTAGTATTTTGTAGTGCATGACCCAGTTTGTAACTTCTCTCCTTGAAGCCCTAGAAAGAAAACAGACAGCTGAGGGGTTTTCCCTAACCGGCTTGTCATGTCTCCCTTTGCTGGGGAGCTGAGCCCCCAGGGTACCTTGGAAGGGACCTGCACGAACGCTCGAGGGAGGGAGGTACAGCTGGAGTCTGTATGCTGTATCGTTTGAAGACTACATCTTGTAAAGTGCCATTCCCTTGTACACAAGCTTCTGGTTTTTCCCTTGGGATTGGTGGAGCCAGGAGTGTATGGGCACACCTGGAAGGAGAGGACTGTCCTCTGAGGAGCAAGTGATCTCTGTCCCTTCGCATCTCATGTGTCATCAGCTACGATTACAAGCCATACATATGAAAATACAAAACCATGTTTCTTAGTATTGAAAGACTATTTAGCAATGGGAATTGGCTATATATGCAAAGTTAAATGGCCATACTCAGAGGATGAGATAAACGATCTTGATGCGTGGTGTTAAATTTTGCATACATCTGCAGCTAGATTTGAATCTTCTGTCTTGAGCTCTCTACCAGTATTGTGTAAATCATACCATATGCTAGGCATCTTCAAAAGAAAACTGAGCAAACCACACGGTAATTAGTGTGGTTGGGTTTTTTTTTTTTTTTGGGTTGGTTTTTTTTTTTAATCGGGCTTTTTTTGCTTATTTTTGAAGATTTATTGTTTTGCAGTTCTGCTGAGAACACGTATCTTTACACTGCTTTGTGAACTGCATATTTTTTTCTCAGAGGATTCTAATTCTGAAAAAAAGCAGAAATCTACACTCTTTGTGCCATGTCCATTAGCATTAAGAGGGGAAACAACTATGAAGGGAATTCCCAGGTTCAGCAGATTATAGCTAGGGGACAGCAAAGCCTACCGCTGTCTTGAAACTTTTCCTGTTTCAGCAGTCTGAAGAGATACAAGTGTTGATAGGTTTAATGGGGTTCTCAGATGACAGGAGGTTGTGTGCTGATGTGGGAGTTGTGTGGTGACTCAGCAGTGACCACATTTGAGTTGCATGAATGCATTTGTTTTCAAGCAATGTGGTTGTATTGCCTCAGTTCACCAAGGTAGACCGTGTTTTCCATGTGCCTTCCTTTACCAAAAGCTAATGTTGTGCTGGGAGTGAGTAATCAGCAAGAAGGCTATAAAGAGATATCCCGATGAAATTACCAAAATTAAAAGTACTGCTTTGCCATTCAAAAAGATCCTGTTGAGAAAGACAGTACATAAGATTAGGCTCTACCTCATATTACAGAAAGATAATACTGGTAGGATATAGAATCACGGAATGGTTTGTGTTGGAAGGGACCTTAAAGATCATCTAGTTCCAACCCTCTGCCCTGGGCAGGGACACCCTCCACTAGACCAGGTTGCTCAAAGCCTCATCCAGCCTGGCCTGGAACACCTCCAGGGATGGGGAATCCAAATATCTCTGAGCAACCTGTTACAGTGCCTCACCACCCTCTCTGGGAGGAATTTCTTCCCTATATCTAATCTACATCTCCCCCCTTTCAGTTTAAACCCATTACCCCTTGTCCTGTCACTACAGGCCCTTGTAAAAAGTCCCCACCAGCTTCTTTGTTGGCCCCTTCAGGTACTGGAAGGTGCTATAAGGTCTCCCTGGAGCATTCTCCAGGCTGAACAATCCCAACTCTCTCAGCCTGTCCCCGCAGGGGAGATGCTGCAACCCTCTGATCATCTCTGTGGCCCTTCTCAATATAGCTTGTTTCCAAAGCAGGTCTTGCTCCCATAGCTACCTTTACTGGCCTAAACATTAGCTTGGCTTCACAGTTTGCCAGCTGCGTAGAATGTGGAGTACCTCTAGAAACTAAGCCAAAGTAATGGGTGTTATGAGGTGTGTTTAATTCCGGTATATGGGAAAGCAGTCATGTCTCATACTAAGATTCGGACTATCCAAGGAGCTGTTATCCATTAAAACATGAGACCAGTATTTTCTTCCATGAATTGTGAATATTCTTTCCGAATATGGAAAATAGGCTAAAGAGAGTACTGGTTGGAAAAGGCACTTCAGGCACTCCAGGAGCAAAATTCAGATTCAAATTGTAGAAGCCCATTTGGTCTTGTTTGACCTGGAGAACAAAAAGCATGATGATGACCACACAGATGCTTCAGGGTGGTGAGGTTGTGCATCTTTTACGCAAAATGAAAGTATGTAAGATGTAATGATCTCTTTTACAATTAAAATTCCCTCTTGCAATTATTCCTTCCCATCCCTCTGATATCCAGGCTTAGGACTGTTAACAGTTTGACTGTGTGGGTAGTGATGGCGCTTACAGACCCTGACTCAATTTTTCTGAACACTGTATACATCTCTCACCTTATTTAAAGTCAGATGGGTGTGCAGTTAAGTGAGCACTAGAAATGCAGAATGGGGAACAAAAGGTGACAGCAGAGTATTGCATTTGAAGCAGTAGCCACATTGCTCAGCTGCCTCTGACTCAAACTTTGAGGCAAAGCCCCGTAGGGTAACATGTTTGCCTTTTAGTGCCTCTGTCTCCCCATCTGTAAAATGCAAATAGCTATATCAATCTGGCAAGTGTGTTGTCCTGCTTGTAGAGTACTTGTTGTTCTTGTACAAGAATATTATTGTGGTGGCACAGTCATTATTTCTGTTAATGGGGCTTGTGGGATCATTAGACCTGCCATATCAAACTTTTTTCAAGGAGATGGTGTTATTAAAATCAGCATGATATAGCTAAATAAGGATATTCAAGATGGAACCAAATGAAGGCAATGTTTCTGCTGGAGTTCCCATGTAGGGATGTGATATGTAACAAACCAAGGAAGCACTGGTGGCTGAGTGTTAGGTGTAATTTGGCATGTTTAGTACTAGGAATGTTTACAGTCATCTTACTAACTAGGGGAAAACTTTCTGGATTATTTATTCTTGTTTTAATGTTCACACTGCAGTTCCTGCTCTGTGAGTCTCTCTCTCATGGGTTGCAAGATTTCAAGCCTTAAAAACCTGAAACATGCAAAAAATATTAATTTGAATCTTGCTAAGATTAGCATTGAAACCAACCCTTTTCTTCTTCATCGCTTTCTTAATCCTTCTGTGATATTTTAACAATTCAGTTTTTCCTGCTTCTTCCCCATTCCCCGTGACCATATGGAAAGTATGTCTGGAACACGTGTGTAAAACAGGAGCTCAGAATCATGAGTAGACACCCACGTACGCTCATCGCCTGGAATTAAGCACTTTTCATGACAAAGCAGGGTGTAGCATGAATCTGTTTGGATGTATCATTTTAATTAAGCAAGAGCTGCTTGTAGAAACACTGGTCAAGTTGTGTTGTTTTTTTTTTTAATAAGGGAAAAGATGATGCAAGTGCAAATTGTTGTAATGCTGAAATACTGTAGGTGTAGTTTCAGTGGAAGATTAATGGAGTCTAATGTCTCTGATATCTCATCCTGCTGGTTATTTGAATATAGTAAAATACCATTTCAGTGCACACGCTGAAACTTGCCACTGTATTGTTTAACTACTGTCATATCAATATTTCATTAAAGGAAATATTAAAAAAAAAACCAAAACCAACCAACCAGCAAAATCTTATTTTTCAGATCTTCATCCAGCTATGGTCACCTACAAACACTGCCTGAGTTCCCTTTAAATTCTGTAGAAGTTAAATAAGAGAAAGCTGGTCAGGATTTTGAGGCTTGCTATGTATTTAGGCAGTTCAGCTCTTGAGTCTCTGCCTTTGCGACATCCTGAAGTCCATTACCTATCTCTGTGTTGTTCCTCAGCAAGAATTGATGTAGCCCGATACACTGGCAAAGCAAAACGTTGTCTTTCAGTACCGCACTTGAACGTACATGCCTTTTTATGAGAAGGTAGTCTTATTTGCAGCAAAATCACTTCTTACAAAGCTTCCAAGCTGGGAAAACCAATATGTACCGTACCACATTTATAAATCTAGATGATGTCAAACTTTCTGTTGCGGAAGGGGAAGTGCCGGATTTACTAAACCATGTTATTTTTGTGAAGCCTGCTAATCTCTCTTTCTTGTATCTTTTCTTTCCTCACAACCCCAAATACGCTGAGCTATCTCTGTAATGACTTCAGGCAGCAATCCACATTGTTAGTTTCTTTCCCCTGGGTATATTTGGTGCATTTTTGACAGTCAATTTAAAAATTGCCTGCATCCATTTGAAAGGAATGCAGCAGTTTCTGTTAAATTTTGCCTTACAAGTGCCTCTAGCAGGCTGACTTACCAGAGGCACACAGTTTCTTGGAAACCTAGAGCAGAATGGTAGAGCATAGGTCAACAGGAAAGGTGGTGTTAACACATCATGGCTTTGGAATTTGATGCTCTGGGTGAAGACTTGCAAGACCAGGAAAAGAAAACGAAGTATAAGTAGTATCCGCACTTAGTCACCCGGTCTGTATGGGCAGACACCACTGCTTTCACTCCTGCGTTCACAGGCAATTGAGCGAGGCAATGAGCAGAGCTGGCTTTAGTCACAGATTTGCAGTTGCGCCTTGAACTTTTAAGAGCTGAACTCCCTGAAACCATAGTTGAGACTGAACCTCTGATTTTTCTTGCCATTAAATAAAACCACCTGGAGATTAACAGTCTGGGTAAAAGCAAATTTACTAACTTTGTGTGTTCCAAACCAGAGCTGATTAAAATGTTGAGCTAAAATCTGCAAGGATCAAGGCTACTCAAGACACTGAGCTCTGCAAATGGCAACTAAACGGCAGTGGCGACGGGTGAGCACCCTCCCGACCCTAGCTGTTCCTCTGCAGAGTGACCGCTCATTCTGCTGGGCAGTCAGCGTGACTTCCAGCAACAATGCAGGTGTTGCACATTGTGTCTAGACTAGCACACTGTGCCCAGTGGTTTGTGTCACAGCAGTGCAACTCTTCGGTCACATCTCACCCAAAGGCTTGGAGAGCAATTTGCTAAATCCTGTGAGTATTTGTGTTGGGCCTGGCTGCCTCTTACAGCGACTGAGCTCAATGATGGCTGAGCTGCTTCCCTCCCACCCACACTTCTTCCTTCCCCCAGGCAGCTACGAGCTTTGAATCCAAAACCATGGCAGCATTAGAGATGGTCCTGCCAGAGTTACTGTTCTTTTTGGCTGTGCCGTGGGTAAGGACAGGTCCTGTGCCACTCAGGATTTAGAGAGAAGTCCTCTGAAAAGCTGGCCACAGCTAACCCATCCCCAAACGTTTCTCCCAGCATTAACTGCTTACCTGAAAGCTTCCCCTCAGGTGCTGTTGGATTTCCATTTCAAATTGGAATGGTGCTTGATGCTCATGTCTCGGTCACACCTTGCTAGGGAATGTGTGCTGGTTTCTTTCTTGCCTCTGAATTTCACAGATACTTGTGCCCAAAGGCCTCCCAAGTGGTTCAGGTGCTCTCTTCTGCCTTACATGTCACTACAGCTTGTGGGTGATCTGCATTTCCATACCTACATTTCTAGAGATTTTGCACATCTGTTTTGCCACGACCTTAGTCTTTAGTTTGGGTCTTACTCCATTCTATAACCAGAAAGACTTCTCATCATGTTCTACCAGGGAAAAGTGATTGTATATCAGGCTTTTCATTTGTCAATAATTCTTCTTGTGATATCTGTGAAAATGCTGTTACGACTGAGCAGAAACGTAGATAAACAGGTTTGCGGTCCAGAGTTCTGCTGTTATTTTCAGAAGACTTGTTCTTAATTTAATTAAGGTCCTTGTTCAGTTTTAGAAGGAAATGTTCTACTGTGTTCTGTGATGTAATTGTTAAAATAAGATATTGCTTCACTCGATAAGCAAGGGGAAGACTTCAGGTGCTCAGCCCACCATGTGTGTTGGAATATGCTGAATGCAAGAAATTGTCGTCTTTACTGGTTTTAAGTTTCCTGCAGAGACTTGAAGTGTACAAACCAGCTCACCAGTTTATGAAATCAAGGGTAAAGCTGAAGTATCCCTTGCCTTGCTTAAGAAAAGAGATAACAGTTATGAGACTATACTTTAAAAAAAAGGTGGTGATCAGTTCATCTTATAAAAGAGTATAAACATGCCTCCTGCTGCCCAAGTGTGAAGAACCCTACAGAAATGTTGGATTTGTTCATGTGTGTGTGTAAAAGGTGTTTCTGCTAAAACTGACCTCCAGCTTTCTGCTGAGTTCCTGCGCATCTCTGGAAAAAGCTGCACAGAGTCAGAGCTAATGGATTTTACAATTAAACACTTTTGATGACTTACAGGACTCTAACTCTTGATCAAGACACATGACATCTCAGTTAATGCCATACGGCTTGACGATTGACAGTGGGATAAACAGAGATTTGTAAGGATTATTGCTTGATTTTCATGGTGCCTTGCAGGTTTGATGGGCATGCAATCTACGGACCATAGGATGCTTTTGAAATTTGCCTCTTTAGTGGCCTGGGCTGATTTTGGGCTTCGCAGAAACAAGGTTTCCATTATGTTCATGTGGTGCAGAGATTTCACCATTTGGTCCACTCGCAGGCTTGTATGTTTAGTGAAAAATACAATTTCTCCAGTTTTAGGAGGATACCTATTTTTAAGCCATTTCACAGACTCAAGAAAAATTTTGTGGAAAATTCAGTTTAATTGCAGTGGCTGTGTTGATGATAAACTGACCTACGAGCAATAACGTTTTTGTTGCGTTTCCTGGAGCATAATTCAGATAGAGCTGTAATCCTGTTGGGACAGAGGCGATGCAATTTCTCCTACTAAATGAGACATCTAAATGGAGTCCCTTTTTGAGGAATACACAGTACCAGAGGATAATGCAGGTGTGAAGCACACACTCTTCCAGCTCATGCCATGTAATGCGCCTTAAATGATACACTGGGGCACTATTTTATGTAACTTGCCATCAGATGACATAAATTCTCTGACAACTCTTAACTACACTGAAGCAAGCATTCTTGGAATAGATTGTAGTACTGGAGCCAAGCAGTTAATCAGGTGTAACATGAGGCTTTGACATGATTTACTGCCTGCTGGTAGCTTGTACTGGGACTGTATTGTCCTTCTGTATGTACTGTATAATAGCTTTAAGCTGTCCTTGGACAGGGCCCTATTGTAAACAAGCTGTCTGGCTTAACTGGGATATCCTGTAAAAATATGTTAATAAAAACTGAAGTCATTGTAAAGAATCCTCCTCCTCCTATTTCTGCTTCCCAAACTATTCCCAGCAGTGAAGTGCAGCACACGCTCTTAACTCTCGCTGTGCTGATGCCTGCTAGTGCTGTAAAACTCGTTTCAAAACGGATCGATCATCATGTGCTATCTCAGCTGGCTGCCGGTGTGCGTGAACTCCCTCCCGCCTTGGCTTACACAAAGCAGAAATTACCACTGGAAGAAGCTTATTCCCCAGGGGTCCCATAATTTTATTAGCACTTATTTTATTTCATGTCTCTTGATGTCTCAGCTTAGTCCAGTGTATGGAGTGAGTTCTGAGGTAGTACTTTAAGTTGAAGGAGTATTTTAAATGAGCTAACTTGTGTTTGGTATTAGAATGCTATGTCGTGTCCTTATAGCCTGGAGCTAGTAGGTCAAGGTACAACAGTAGAGCCGTATATGGGTGTAATTTTCAGAAGGAGGTTCTGAAAGACATCACCAGATGTCATTCACTGAGGGCGACCTCTCCTAGACTTCCTGGCTAGGGACAGATGCTGAAAAAGCGGGCTCTTGCAAACTGAGGTGTCATGCCTTTAAACGGAGAGGCGTGCTCCAGCGGGTTTAGACATGCAGAGTTTCTTGAGGAAACAGATGCTGGAAAGTGCATGCTGGGAGTCTTCTTGCAGAAACCACCGAATTTTATAGACAAGGTGAGACGTTTAGGAAGCCCTTGGAGGAGGCAGTGACTTGCACCAAGGGCCCTTGCTTTACTAACCTGCCTGTGGTTCCTGAAGGAATGATGCCACTGTTAGAGGGACTGGCCTCAGTCTGTGAAGAGTAGTGCTAAGAGGTAAGCAGAGAGGTGGTGCTTTGGAGAGGTTTCCGGTTCCTCTCTCTGTTCTTCTGAGTATTCTGCAGAGTACAAAACCCCTGGAATAGGGGCACCAGGTTTTTAGCAGGACCTCAAAGGGAGCCACTGGTGTCTCCAGAGGAATGCATCAATCCGGGCTTGAAATAGCCCCCTTCCACCCCACTCATTTTTTTGTTAAAGACAAACTCGTGATGTGCTTCCCCTTGTTAATTAGTATGTATTGTATGTCATGTTGCTTGTAAAGCAGGCATTGAATCACCTCAGTAAAGATTTGGATCATCCCTGTAGATGGAAACAACGCTTGTGGGTTGCATGGTGGTTTGAGTAGGGAAGGGTTGTGTATGTGCAGCTGTTAAAGGCCATTAAAACGTGACCTGAGCCCCTCTGAGAGCCAGCCTGGGATTAACTGTAAATTGATATCACAGAGCTCCACAAACACTAATTTCAGATTTTTACATGGCAGAGTTGTGCTGTATGATCTTATTCCAGGTATTCTGGTTACACTAACCTTTCATGTACTTTTAAAAATAGACTGCACAGCAAGTCATTGGCTGTGGATGCAATTTAATAATTGAAGAGTTAATCTTTTAAATCTGAATGAGAAGAATTAATCTCCCTCAATGTATTTCCAGCATAGCAGTAAATTTAAAACTTATCCTAAAAAATAACAAAGAAAAAAAGATGTGACCATTTTGATTTTATATTAAGAAAGGAGACCTGAAAAATTGTTTTTCTTGATTAGTTTTTAAGATAATAGATGTATGTTGTCTTTGTTCTGGAAAACGTTTGTCACTGAATGCTGTGGGACTTGCTGTCACGATTGTGCTGCTTTAAAGGTGCAGTAGAACTTGGAAAAAGCGTTGGCAGTGTTGGAGAGAACGAGATAGCAGGTGCAAATGTGGGTTTGAAAGAAGCTTCCAAGCACACCCCCCGTGGTGCAAACACTGTGTGACGTCTTTTTTTCCCTTGACCTGATTAATTTGAAGTTACTGTGGTGCACTTTAAAAGATGGATGTGTTGGTTGTTTTCTAGGCGTCGGTAACAAAAGTGGAATGTCGATCAAGACAGTGGCGTTGGGCATCTGAGGCAATGTGTTTGCCAGAAAAGCAAGAAGAACTTTCTGGTGGAGTAGTTACCTGCAGGGAGACACTTCCCTGTAAAACCCCGTAGCTAACCGAATCCCGTCACCGTACCTCAGGATGGCGGTGGAGCAAAGCAGAGGTATTTACCTCGGCTGACTGCTTGAGACAGAGAGGGTGCTTGCGCGGGGCTGAACCGCCTTGTGTTCCTGCCAAGGCGAAGGCCTCGCATGAGCCCTCTCTGCGAGGATTTGTTGAAACAGCAGCTGTGTGACTTGTCTCACTGTGGACCAGTTTGATGATGGTGGTGAAGGCAGAGTTGCAGGAAGGACAGGGTGTCTAACCAGGCTGCTTATCTCTTTGTAGGTGGCAGACTGGCCCAGCCCTGGTGAGCCCCGAGCAGCCACTCCAGCTACGTTGGTTCAGCAGATTTCCTATGTGCTTGCATTGATGGACAACTCTTCCTCCCCCAGCAGCTCCTTGGTATTTTGGACACTTTTCGGTACACCCACAAGACACTTCATGAGGTCAGAGTGAATAATTTTGAGGTGTCAGAAACCTAGAAGCAACTCAGCCTTTCGAACAACCTGAAAATGGTGACAGTTAGCTACCAGCCGGGGCAGGCTCTATAGCTCACCTGTGTTTGCAGTTGCCACTTGAAAGGAGGAAACCTCAGGGATGTAGGGAGGGAAAACCATATCCTTAACTTCACAGTAATGTTTCATTTTTAGAAGGCCTCATTTTATCATTTCTCTTGATTCGTGTGAGTGGAACCAGTTCCAACGGCTCTGGAAGCAGGTATGCAGGACAGTGACCGCTGCTTTTCAGTGGGGATATGGAGCTGCTGAGCTAGTGTTTAACTGTTGACTGCTTGTGTGATTTCTCTTGTCCTTTTTCCATCTTTTCTGTTTTTGTTAACTGCCAGCTTAATGAAAACACAAGGAATGGAACCTGCTTTTGACAAGATGACTGTCTTCAGAGCTATAACAACAAAAGCAATCATGTAGCACTGCATGTAAATGAGTACCAATGACTGTTTAGGGGGAAATACAGACAAATTACTCATTTTTAATAAAATAAACTGTTGCCCTCCCCTAACATATTTCTTTTTATTTGCTCCTATGTGCACCAGTTTGTATGGGGATTGCACAACTTATTGTCAGCAAGGTAAAGCTGGATGCTTTCCCATTCATAAAAAAAGGTGATGAACTGTGGCCTTCAGAATATCCTTGATTCACTCAAATGTGATAGTCATGATAGTCATGCCTTGCACAACATTTTGTCCTAACTTGTCTCTAAATTTTTCATTCATGTAGTTCAAATTCATCATTCGTTTCCCCCCCTAAGCCAGTGAGACTCCGGAGAGAGCCATGGCAGAAGGTTAAAGCCTATTGTATAATTTGGTATTTAAGCTGCATGCCTTCTGCATACAGTAAAAGCATCAGGGATTAATGAAAGCATTTAAATGGATTTCTATATTCAGTGAATCATAGCAGAACCATGAGCTCACTAGAGATACCCTGACTACCACGTTTCCAGACTGGGTAGTGCTACTCTGTATTGCCAGGTATAGTTTTTCTATGCATGTGAAAAACTACGCAGTGGATGAATGGTGGGTTTATTTTCCGCATTGTATTGTTATACTGTGTAAGATGCATGACAAGGCTAGGCAAAATAATTTTGTCAAATAGAGAATTGATATCTTAAATTTGATTACAAGACCAATCCTTTGCCTTCTGGACCAATGTGTCTTCTCTCCTTGTTTCTGAAAAACGGATGCTACTCTAGAATCTCATTTAACACATAGGAGATACTTGGTAGATTCACATTCATTCCCAATTAGTGATAAAATAAGAAAGGGCCACTCGAGTCCAATGAATCAACAGATGGTTCCAGGTCTGGTGCCACAGCCAGGGGTTCAGCTACTTAGACCATGGGACTTAGTTGAGAAACCTGGGCTGCTGGGGCCGATCTGTCAGAGGAGGGGAAGAGCATCTTCAGGCAAAGGCTTGCCACGCTGTTGAAGAGGGCTTTACATTAAAGCTGCCAGGGGAGGGGAACCTCAATCTATCCCACTCCTACCAGTTTGATGCCAGTGCCAGCAATAGATACCCAGAGCCTGGAGACGGATCACAGGTCAGCAGGAGAGCACCTGAAGAGCGGCACAAGGGAATTCCAGCCACTCCAGACAGCAAGCCAGCTCCATAGGGGGCCCAACTTCAATGCCACTATGCAAACGCACGGAGCATGGGGAGTAAAGAAGAGTTAAAGACATGAACACGCCTACAGGGCTATGATCTTATTGGCATCACGGACACATGGTGGGGTCGCTCCTACGACTGGAGCATTGAAATGGAAGTATACGGGCTCTTTAGGAAGGACAGGCAGGGGAGAAGAGGAGGGGGTGTTGTCCTCTATGTCAGTGACCGGCTGGAGGGCATGGAACTCTGCCTGGGGATGGATGAGGATGCGTTCAACAAAAAGAAGCACAGTAAAATACCCATCTGTTTATTCACAGTAAAGGTAAGAAGACAAGTTAGATCTGCCTGTGACATGTAGGAAATCTCTTAGCATGTGGAACAATTACTCTGTGTAACACCTAGAAACCAGACTGCTCAGTGCACTGAAACAGTGATGTAAAAACTGGCTGGAAGTGTACAGCAGAGGACGATCTTGCCCATGAGCAGTTTTCGATGCCTCTGCATCTAGCAGAGCAGAGCTCAGTCTGCAGCCACTGGAAGTGTTTCAGTAAAGCAATGCAGAATATCATAGATCTGAAATAAGTTAACACTTCTTTTAATAACCTTAACATCGTCACCTGATTTATAATCACGCTCAGATTTCGCTAAGGAGAGGCCGATTACCATTGATCTTGAGGAGTGCAGGACCCACGTTGTGGGCTGGTTAAAGGGGGTTTCTTTTATCCTGTATCTTATGTGCTGTAACTGTATCTTATCCACATGGACTTGCATAGCAGAATAGTAAAAATGCTGTGGTCTGAATTACCTTCATTCTGCCACCAAATTACCAATGCCTGAGCGTTGGAAGTCAGGGATTCTTGTAACTTCCCTGCCAAAAGTCCACTATAGCATTTTTAGAGCAACAGCATGCACCAATTCAGAACACAAGACTAGAAAGCTGTTACCGAATATTGCTAATATAGAATTCATAGATGAAATGTCACCATATGGATCATTGCCATCCATGGAGAAAATCAAATTGGTGCATGTGGCTTGTAGCTCACTTTTTTTTCTTTTAATGCTAGGGAGCCTAACTTCTCCCTTTCTAATGAGACCTTTTTACTTCATTCTGGCATGGCCGATGGGCCTCAGGCAGCCTGAGTTTCATACTATTCCTTGAAGGTCCTCTATACTGCTGGAGGGAGTCATAAGGAGTATTTAATACAGATGGAAATCAGGCATAGTGCTCTAGCCAGGAGACAATAGCCCTGTTCATAGCTCTGTTTATAAAGTCATTAAAAAATGAGGAGAGTGACTTCAAAATAGCAGGATGTACAGACATGTCCAAACTCCATTAGACACTGAACAAGCTGGACAGAAACTCACGTTTTCTTATAAAGTGATAATCGTTTCCTATGGAGACCATATGGAGCTTGACAAGAATAGCTGAGATGACAGTAACAGTTTTAGACATTGGCTTTCCTTAACCAATCATTAAATTGGTTAATGCCTTTTTTCCTGCCACAACCAAGATAAAGCAGCTACAGTGAGGCACACATAGCGGGTAACACTGTGAACACTTTCCATGTAGATATAAGTTTGCCCATCTGAGCAATGACATTGAAATGTCTAACAGTGTTCTGGAGAAAATGGCAATACATGCATTTAGGGAGACCTTGGTCGGTGGCTTACAATTCTTTGTAAAAATCTTTGCATGCTTGAAAAAGATGCATGGCTTGTGAAAATTAAGACCTAGAGAATACAAGATTTAATACCTAGCACTAGTTCAAATTGACTGGTTTAAGGCATGGGGGAGACTTCTCATCTAATTACTACTATGCTTTTCTTTTTTTCAATTTTCCTGAATTAGTTGCAAGGCATAGAAATACCATTTTCCCCTCCCCTGGTTGCTCAAGACATTTTTATTATTAAAATGCATTTTGTATAATTTCTTCACTTAGCCTTACAGTCCCCACTTTGAGCATCTGTTTTAATTATACTGAAGCAAGCTATGATTTTGCTGGCTTAAAATTTCTGAGACTGGATGCCAGTATCAATGTGTTTGGCTACTGCTTTACTCTACCTCTGCCAAAGCAGAAACTCCCTAGGCTATTCACTTCTGAATTTTTTTTTTCCTTGGGGGTGGAGGTGTGGTGTGTGTCAAACCTTAAAACAAGAGATGCATGATCCAGTGTTAGTTTTGATTGGCTTTCAGACTCATTTATCAACACATGTCCCTTCCTCTCTGCAAAAATACTACTTAGGAGTTCTGTAATAATGGGAAAAAATGCTGCTTGCTTTAGCAATGACAAGAAAAGGGTTAGGAATCGGCCCAGCATGCAAATGTTATGGTGGTGAATATTAAGCCTTGCAGCTAGTGTTTACAGCTGTAGAGGATGTTTTCTTGTAATCTTATTCTTGTCTTTATAGTTATTATACTGAGTAGCTTATTCTGTTTGCTAGGGAGATGTCTGTGCTTGGCATCCTGTGGAGCTGGAATAGGAAAAGTACACTGAAGAAAGAGAATAAAATAAATATTAACACATCCCTTCTGCAAAGGAAGTGACTTACCATAAATTACTGTTATGTTTGAATTCAGCTGTAGCTAACTGGTTAACAAGGAAAGGGGCGGGGAAGGAGGTGCTGCTCAAGGATTCTTAACACAGATATGCAGGTTTTCTCTTCCTTGTTTACTCTTTAAGTGCCAACTGAAAGAAATGTGAAGTCTAGGATGAGTGATGTACCTTTTATTTTAAGACAAGAGTATAGGTAAGCATGGTCTGCCTAGTTAAAATTAAAAATTGCTTAATATTAAATTAAATGAGTGATGATGCCTTAAACCTCCAATTCTATGGAAATGCTTGCAGTGAGGATGAAAGCACAACTTCAGCTCGTGCAAGCAGTCCTTGTTACTCTCCATTCTGACATGACTACACCACTGGCCATGTCAAAGGTGGTTCAGAGGCAGTCTGGGTGCTCCCATCCATGGGTTCCAGTTGCAGTAGCCGGTAGGTATTCTCCTAAGTTTAAAAGGTCAGCTGGCATCTGGGGGCAGACTGTTTCTCTTTCTCTTACTGAGCTTACACTTCTGTGGATCTTTCAGGAGAATATAAATTGAAGAGAGCAGTCTGCTCAGCTGTGTCATAGTCTTCTGTGACAGAGAGGACAAGACAAGCTGTTTGTCCTAAAGAGAAAATTTGCTATTTAAGTAATAATTGGGTGTTCTTGGGTTGGATATCAGTGTGGTGGTGAATTTAACCCTGTGTGAAGCAGTGGCATGATCCTACTCTGTGCTTGGTCTTTCGGAAGTGTGTCTTGCTATGTGCTTTTTTTTAAGTACAGAGATAATATTCTAAACAAAATTCCCTGAAATGGGTGTCTGTTTCAAAATATCCATGTACTGTGGACAGAGACGATTATGCTGACAATGACATTTCCATCACATCTTTATGTAATGCAGCTTCAGGATCAACTGAAAATGTGAAGTTCTCCATCACCTGACACCTGCAAAACTCGTCTTAGCGCATGATTTTCAGGAAACAGTTTACTTGCTGAATATGAATTTCACTATATTTCCTCCAAGTTTGGTTACCGTGGTGGCTGAAAGAGCATAAAGGATAAGAGGCTGCAGAAGTAGCTGCAACCCTTCTTCCACTCCAGCTGGAAAGGATGTAGAGGACTAAAAGTACCACTGGCCAGGTGAGAGTGCACTTGTCCCTTATTAGCTGAATCTTGCTTGCAGAGGACAGGGCTTTGTTTCTGCAGGTGGCTGAACTGTGAATTGGTATTTCATACCCTGTTCTGTGCACATCTTTCTGTTGCAACTCTTTTTCTTCAAAAACTTCAAAGACAAAACTGCAGTATTACTGAAAAAGTCAATAATACAGATGCTGAGTGAGCCAGAGCAATAAGAAAGGAGCCTACCCTGAGGGAAGGCATGGGAAGCCCTAGTATAACATATTGAATGTTTCAACAGTGATACGTCCGTGATTAATAAATTAATGAGAAGCTGTTGTGCAACAGTACACAGAACGGATGAGTGAGTAAGCATTTGAATAAGCCTTGTTTTAGTAGATTAATAATTATGCAGGGGTATTCTAATTTCACGAGAGATATTTCAGTGTATGATCTGAACCACTATATGTGAAAAGTATGAGTTCAAAAGACTTCATAAAAATCCAATATTAGTAGAAAGAGTTTTATGATTTAAAAAAAAAATTGCACGAAAGCCTTTTTATTTTAAATTAAACACCTGTATGGTTTTTGCAACAATATTGCAGCTGTGGACTACTGGTAAAACCAAAACCCAATCAAAAAACTAATCAAAGGATAAAATGAACCTATATAAATTCACCTCATAAATGAGGTGAAGAGACTTGTTTTCTGAAGGGTTTGTTTTTAGAATTGATGTGATATTTAGTTTCTGGCTTTCAGTATGGCTTTTAATTTGGAATCCTCAGCTCCTAACATGCCCAAGGAATAGCAAAACCGTAGCCAACATTAGTACATCCAGTTGTGTTGCTATTGTTGTATTTGGCACAAAGGTTCGGCATCTCTTTTTAGCTTTTAGATACAGAAGCACAAATTAAAAGCCTTTTAGAGTGCGAATGTGCCTTTCTGTTTCCTTTAGTCTCTGGGTGTATGAGGACAGCCCAAAACTCGGCATAGGTGGCTGAGGAAAAAAGGCATCAAATCCTGAATGTTTTGCTATCTAAAGTCTGGACTTCACGTTCAGCCACCGCCTTTCAGGATAAGCTCATTCCTTTTGGCCTGGCCAATGCTTAACAAGCAAAATCTGGCTGTTCAAAAGATTGAGGACACGATAAACTAAGATACTCACCCATATCACAGTCTGAATGTTTAAACAAGACCGAGTTGTTCATTAACATCGATAGCCTTTAAAAGAAATCCTTCCTTATGCCTGAGCTTGATTAAGGCCTCGAGCCTGTCAGACTGCACTCTCAGGAGGTGAGCAACTGCAGGCTAATCGGAGTTGATATCCTAGTCTTTGCTCTGAACCTCTGCCCCCCCGCCAGCGTATTTTCCTCACGTGCTTTGAGATGTCGAGATGTCAGTGGCAACAGTCCGTGAGTGTTTGTAGGAAATGTGCGATGGTCTCTGCAGTGCTCGTTCGTTCCTCTGAACCTGTGTCTGCTGGAATTTCTCACAGGCGGAAAGTTATCTGTTCTTTAAACAAGAAAATGTAAATTAATGTCTTTTGTAGGAAACGTGCTGAGTAAGGATCTCCTACAGACCTAGTTCTGTATGTAGGCAGAGACAGCTACTGGACTCAAGCCATTCATTTTTCTCCCTACAGTCAAAAACATTCATTATAGCCTACGTAGCCTTGTTTGGAATAAAGAATCCAGCCTTTTGGAGGCTTTTCTATCTTTTCTGGTATGCTATCTTGATAAAGTTACCAGCCCTGTGTTCTTGCACCACAGCAAATGTGTTTTATCTGTCCTTTCATCGGATCACCATGAGAATTCTTATCAAGGGCTTGAATAACGCACGTATCCTCAGCGTCTGCTTCTCCGTCGCCATTTCACATTGCTTGTTGTCCCGTGTGTCAACAGCCTGCTCGGTTCTGTGGCCTTGCCAACACATCGCTGCCTTGGACAGCACGCTTAGTATGATGCTACAGCGTTATACAGAATGTAAAGTACAGTGCAATAACCCTCCTCATGCTTCCTACAGTCTAACTTCTGCTGGCTCCTGGGATGGGTGATGTGCTGGAAGAAAGGCTCCTTTTGTATCTTTTTCTCTCAGGACTCCTCTCTCATCAATTTTTTAAGGCAAAAAGAGTAATTTGTCCCTTAACTGGGTGCTTCAGAGCTCCAAGACAAATTATACACATGAAGCAGCAGCTTTCTAGCTATTTTCTCTCAGTTGTGCTTTCCTAAAGAGAATAATCATAGAAACCATGCAAGCCCTTTTTAGTTGTATGTTATATTAGAGCAGTAAATCAGTTTCTTTCAAGAACGTGCTTTTTCTGTGTGGAAGCTGAATTAGGTAATTTAGTCCAAAGTCAACTGAACATCTTTAGTTACTGCAGAGATAACGTGTCCTGCAGATGGTTTCGATTAATATTTGTTCAAGGCTGTCAAAAGCAAGTAGCCAGTCTGCTTGTTTAATAAGTGTCAGCTAGAAATACCTCTGTTTATGCACATGAAATGTGACCCTCAGACCTGTTTGGGTCTGCTGGGTAATGTCCCCAGAAAGGCTTGGCGCAGGGTTTTAATTCATGTCCTTCTCTCTTTACCCTTTTTTTTTTACCTTCCTTTTTTGTTGGGAGTGGCCACAGTACCCAGGGCTGGTGGGACGGTCAGCCCCAAGCCCGTGCATCTGTTTGAGGAACAGAAATAGTGATCTTTGTTAAGCACTTAGTATGGATTTTGCAGTGTGTTTACAGTGCTGAAAGCCTGGTTCAGCCCAACTCTTCAAATAAGCACGCATTTAAGAATAGCACTTAAACATGAATATGGTTTATGCACTTCACTGTTTGCAGTCCTTCAAAAAAGTAGCAGGGTGTTTTTAGTTAAACGAGTGTCAGAGACAAGGATGGTTTATTACTTGCACAGTGAGGGTGTTTCTTAATGAGAGAATATGAAATAACAAAGTGGGTATTTTGAAGAAAAGTCAGACTGTGACTGTCTATTGATGAGATCTATGAAAGCAAATGGTTTGTAATACGTATTACAGGACAACACATGCATAGGACCGAACACCACAAATATATAGAAATGGATTAAAACGTGCATTTTGTTTGGGTAAAAATGAGAATCTCTATATTACACAGAATAATAATCACAGGGAATGGCTAAAGCATGCACAATCTGTGGATGCTGGAAGTGCTTGTGTGAGTTACATTTTGACAGACACTAGTGATTCATCTGGTGATATTTAATATAGTATATTCTTGGATTCAAACAGGTAGAGGAATGGCTTGACTAACTGCATTGATGAGGAGTTAATAGGGCAATGTAGGGGAAAGTTGCATTGATGTGTTTGCTCTGTTTCTATTTGGACAGAGTTAAAAGTTTGGCTGAGGCATCGGTTACCTCACCGTTGCCTTGCTTTTTCCAGTAGAATTGCAGTTGGTTCATGCTGGCGTAGCTGGGGCTGGATTCAAAATCCTTGCTTCGGCAAGGTTGCAATTGCGTCTCTGACAAGCGCTGCGTTCACCTACGGTGGAAGCAGAAACACACCGTATACATATGTTATTAATTTGCTTCTTGTTGGCACGAATTTGCACTCCTAAAAAGTTCACTGTGCTGTAATAAAGCTGGAGAACAAAGAAATTGCTGTTTCCCAGCACATAAGACATGCATAATCTCCAGTGAGTAGTTAACGTTAGGGGAACATAGGAAGAACTCTGGTGCTGGCAACGTCTGTCTGGCATGTGCAGTCACATCCTTCACAGCTGGGTTACCTTCCACAGGCTTTTCTTGCAATTAAGTTGGAAGAAAAATTGTCCTTATGTGCCCTAGATAAGTAGATCTCTTTTCTGTAGCTAGCAGGGGAAGTGGAAGGCTCCCTGGCTTACAAAATTATCAAGAAGGACCTTCCATAAACATGTTATTTATGAGTTTTTTAGCTTTTGGTTATTTCATGCCACGCTTCTCTTTTATTATCCATACTGCTTTCAGTGTCGCTGCCACTCACAGACTGGTGGGTATCCAGCGCAGAGTTCGGCTGAACAGTCCATCCGTCTGCATTCGCCTCAGGATGAAAAAGGTTTTGAGCCCACAGCCTCCAACTTGCACGGTCAGTTCTTGTTTGAACTCTTTAAGAAAATTGCAAGGGTGACAGGATCATACATAATTAAGGGAAATGTATGCAAAATAACTTCCTCATGCGTAGCTACGCGTACACCGTTCAGTATCGGTATTTGTGATGAGACCTTTTATAGGGTCTTTGTTAAGGTTTCACAGCCTCCTGCTGAAGACCAGGTTGCTCTCTTTTAAACTGGTGCAACTCCTTTTCTAACACCGTCTGCTGTCAGTTACTTTTGTAAGAAGTGGGCAGTAATTTTTCATACTCTAGTGTAAATTGCTGACCGTTTCTAAATAGTGGGAAAAAATAATAACAGAGCATAGCGCCTCATTAGAAGTCTTGATAAATATATTAGAGAAATTTCACATTATTTCATACTACCACACTGGAAGAGTCATTCCCAGTCTGCAGCAAGTTGTTAAGCCTCAGTATGTGACGTGGAAATTATTATTAAAATATACTTGGGTTTGTTCTGAAAATAACTTTGCATATACCTACAGTTCAATTCCGATGCTTTTTTTCTGTTGGGTAATTTTGCGTGCGAGAATAGTCGTAGTCCAATATCCTTCATCCAAGTAGAAGCTTTCCTTCTAAGCAGAGTCCTCGAAACCAGAGTACCATACAAAGCACAAGAACATGCCATTGCTATGTTCATACGACTGTGGGAAAGAGGATCCCCGCAGAGAGATGTTACGTCTCAGTATATGCGCAATTCTAACGCATCACATCTTGTGCTTGGGAATCCACAAGCACACATACATTACAAAATTAGAGTCGTGTGAGAAGCATATAAAATGGGAAAAGAATATCCGTAATTTCCATGGTGCAAAGATCTTCATGCTGTACACCCTTGTGTGCACAGACATTGCAGCGCGAGTACTTTACCGGTGGTGTTTGTCTTTCGGTGCACAAAAAGACTCTTCTCCCTCGTGCTCCGTGGTTTGAAACTGAAGATTTTTCCCTTGCCACTTAATGTAAGGACTGATGTGACAGGAACTTTTGGATCTCACAGAACACTGGGCCTTTCCCTCCCTTAATTACGCTTGTTATGATTTGCTTAGGGGGGTGTTTGTGAAGGGATACATGCAGCTGTGTCTCCAAAAAGTTTCTTTTTCAGAGGAAGGGAAGATTAATTTGTTATACTAGGAAAAATGGGACTTTCTGCTGTTCCTTAACATCAGTGGTACAATCCTTTGGGTGTGTGTGAATATTATTTAGGAAGTCTGAAAGTGTTACCTCTGAGCAAACTCTTCCTTAAGCTCTTGAAATATGTTCCACGTTTGCAGAATTACAGCGTGACAGTTCAAAGGTTCCCACAGCTTCCTTGTGTTTTTCATTTTCCTTTCCCCCCTTCCCTGTGTTTTTCTTAATTTTAATGGATGTGCTTACTCTTGAACTGAAAAACAGATGTTTGGGTAGTTTGGCTGAGGGATCCATACTGGGAAGAGTTACTAAGGCAGGTTAGCAGGGGAAGCTGTATATGGTTTCTGTAAAAAACAGGAAGAGAAGAAAGCCTGTTTGGGAACTCCTGGTTTCATGACTCAGTGTGCTGATCCAGGAGCTAGTGAGTACGCCGGACAGTGCAGAACTTGCTTCCCTGGGGAGTCCATTTTTCTGTGCACTGCATCCCAGGTACTTATGAAGAGAAACCAGAAAATAATCACCCAAGTATGTAACAGGGAGATGCTCAGCCCTTCAGAGCAGATGAACCATACGCAGGTACATTCTGCCAGGTGGCGATCGGGTCCGGTTGCTGAGACCACTGGATCAGACTGGGAATGTGCCCTGGTACAACGGCGGATGCACGAACACATTTCCAGGGAAGTTCTGATGAATGAAATCGGCTGCCCCCAGATTTATGCCCAGCCAGTTTTTAAATGTGTTTTCAAAGGGAAGAACTGTGGAAACACAACTTCTAACACGTCCCCATTGTAACTCAGTTGCGCTAGTGCAACGGTCTCCCCAGTGTTAGCATTGTCTGGGGGGACCTCTCCAGATGGGCCTTCTGAGAGGCCCAAAGATGTTGATATCTCTAGGGAGCACTCAGCTGCTAGATGGGGCTGAGCCGCCTCCAATCTGGGGATTTCTTGGCTCTCACAGGATCTTTAACGTACCGGTTAGGTGTGGGGACTTTGGTAGCTTACGTCATGTACCTAACTGACTTTGGGCCTGAATTAGCCTGAAAAAAGCAAATGCTGCCTCTCACATCCTGCGCTGTACTTAATGCCAACACACATGGTGAAAACTCCCCTGGGGTGACCTCTTCTCGTGGATTCCAAGGCTAGACTCTTGGGCTGTCTTACGCAGGTCTTCACTGCAAAGCAGAAAAACACCCTGCTAATTGAAGGCATATTGCTGCCTCTGGACAAAAAGGGAAAGTCCCTATTTGGCAAAATGAAGAGACATTATGGCAAAATGAAAAGTTGACAGTGTTTTGACAAGTGGGAATACAAATCCTGTATGAGATCCACAGTTGGAGAAGGCAGATGATCTCGGTACTGAATGAACCGATGCTTTCCAAAGCACCGGAGGAGCATTCCAGCATGCGGCTGCGCAGAGCCACTATGTGTTCGTTCTAACTTGCATGCAATTTAATTTGCCACAGGTGGGTGAAGGATGAGCTGTGTTCATGTACAGTCTTTGATTTCTGGTTTTACAGTCACAAACCTGGAATTCTCTGGACCACTGGCAGCTTGTTTGTTGAATTACTCACTTGTGTGCAGGTGGGGCTCAAACCTGTGGCCATTTTCCATGACAAAGAAGCTGGAGACTATTGTTAAATCCCTGTGCTCAGTCTTACAGCAAGATTTCCTGTTGTTGTCTTGCGGGGTTTTTTTGCTTGAAGTGGAAAAGTATTATAACTACTGTAGGGTATATTCCCAAAACTTTTGGTGTGCACTCGCTCCCACTGATTTAGAAGTATAGCTGCAACATTTTAAGAATGCACAGAATTTTCCCACCGACTATACAAAAAATCATAGAATCGTAGAATGGCTAAGCTTGGCCTTGTGGCCAAGCATGAGATTAGAAACATGGACATCTAAATGGTGTTTTCAGCTCTTTCAAGGGATTACTATATATTTTTGGCTGAGTTATTCCTGCTGACACAATTTCCTCATTTATGAATAGGAATAATTTGATCTCACATAGGTAATCTCTCCATATATGGGATTATATATCCAAACAAATATGAAATAATAAATTATGTCAATAGGTAATTATCCGTTATTGCTTTTGTTTTCTCCTTTTTTTTTTAACTATTGAAAGCTAATTTTAAGTTATAAATAATAATAATGATCTGTTTTAAGCACTGATTTGTTAATTATGGTATGCATTGCATGGTTCAAACAACTGAATGCATTTGAGAGCACTTCTACCTCCCATCCAATTTTATCTAATAATGTTAGCTGTTTCTGTATTTCTAGTGAACTAACCTCAACCTAGAGCCATGAAGGCGACTGAGTCCAGATTAGTGTCCTGCCTTGTCGCAGATCCTGACAGGCAGTACAGATTATGGTCCACAGTAGTTCTGGTTTTGTTCTCTGAAGTGGCTGGTTCAGCTATTCTTTGCCTTCTTTTCTCGGCAAGGTTGGCTAGGGGGTACTTCTAGCCATGTACTAGCGCTTTTCTAATTGTCAGAGACAGATCTAAGGGCTGTTGTGTGCTTGATTCATGGTTTGTCAGTCAAAATGGGTCTCCGGTTCGCTGCAGTTTTGCCCTCACAGTCTCAGCATCAGCTAGTTTCCCAGTCGGTACACTCGCGTGGCTTGTGAAGCTGTGAACCTTAAGGCTGTAATCAAAAGACTATAATCCACCCTAAGGAAACGTCCAAAAGAAAAGGAAAGGGAAAAATAAGAAGGTTCATCTGTAAATAAGCAGCTCCTGGACGGCTGTGATGTGCATGGATGTCTGCCCACAGCTCCGGGTGAGTCCGTGATTTGGGAGCTGCAAAGCAGGGATGAAGCCGCGTTCCCGGTCTCTCTGAAATTGCTGTAGGCTGTTGCCAAACAAAGGCTTTGCCTATGCCCTCTCAGAATGATGTGTGCATGCTCAAGAGAGCATATTTAATGATTCAGTAGTCGGAAAATCCCCTTAAATATCCTCTAGGTTGTGCCTAATGTTCAAAAGAGACCTGAATGTGCATTGAATACTGATTATCCTTGATCTCTCATATGGTCCATGATATGGCATTTGGCTTTAAGAAACGAGCCATTTCTTAAAGAAAAGAATTCTCCGTGCCTGCATGATTGTCTCTGACCAGGCATATCGTTCAGTTTATTTTAGATTTTGCTTTTCCATGTACTGCAGATGGTGTCAGTGGTAGTTATGGTAGTCCAGTAGATGTAGTCAAGCAAACAAACAATCTAGATTGAGTTGTGATACCCTTTGTATTGTACCAACTTGCTTGAGGGAAAGAACACAGGTTTCGGGTCCAATGTTCCTTATTAAGCCAGGACAAAGCAAAAGCGTAATATATGGTGATGGGCTGCTAATTCCCATTTTATAAAGAGTGAGAATAGAAAACTGCCCCAGAATAAGGATGGGTAGTGAGATACCTTCTTTCCCACAGATCTGGAACAAGGAGGGAATGGAGTGCTGAAAGGCTAGGGGAAAACTGGGTATTTTTGGTTCATTTCCTGGAGGACAAGGCAGCCTCACCAGGGTAATTAGTATTACCTGTGTTATAAATGCTACCAAATATCACCAGCTGTTACAGGTGATCATTCTTATTTGCAGGAATTTAAGCATCAAAAAGAGTGCATCTGAGAAGCAGCCACTGTAAACCCTTTCAAAGCATGGCGGTAGGACCATGGAAGGAAAACTATGCTGCATTTTTCCTGTGTTGATGCTTCTTTAGGATGAAATAGAGAATTTTAGTCTCTGAGGTAGAAAATTCTGTGTTTTCCTGCCAATGCAATGACTTATGACAATTTTAATGTGTAAAGTTGGAATAGATACTTTCTCTGTGGAATGTTTGCAGTCACTGTCTTGTGTTGCTACTTACTGCTCTGGCTGTGTTGATAAATAGTATTGGCCGGGCAGTAACTCCTTCCCTTACAAAACCTCGAATTCAGTTTTCATTTAGGTTTGGAGTTAAAGGAAATTACTTTTGGTTTTTTTTTTTCTCCTTCATTAATTGGGAAAGAATGCAATAACTGTGTCCTGGCACAGCAAGCTGAGTCACGAGCAAAGCACTCACCTGAACAGAGAACCGGGTGAAAGGACAGGGGTTACGGTGCTGCTCAGGAATGGTTCTTGCCTGTGGCTGTCACACCACCCCAAACCTAAATTATCTTCCTGAGAATACCTGCATCAGACTGTTTCTGTAGAACCGAGTTTTGACCCAGCCTTCATTTTTTACGTGGGAAAAATATTTTGCCGAAGCAGTTTTGAGCACTTTTGGTGAAAGCAGTCGCTATGTTTACAGATATAAAAACTTAAGGGTGGGACAAGGGTTAGCTAAGCATCTGCTCTGAAAATCTAGAGATGACGAAACAGTGATGAGTCTATGAATCAGCAGGGCTGGAGGACTCTAGTTCCTGGGATTCATCCGAAAGCTGTCTCCAGCATCTGTACAGTTACAGATCTGAAGTGAGAATGCAATCTATTTCTATACGCAGAAGGGCTACCAAGGAATATCATATGTAGCTTAAAGTATACTATTAACTTTGAAATAACAGAAGATTTTTAATGAGGAAGGCTTTTAGAGTGCGTTCTGCATCTTGGCTGTACGGTTCGGATCATAGTGAACCTGGTGATGTAAGCTGGATTTCTTCCACATACTGACGAGTTTTGGTTGCGTGCCTGCGGTTCAGGTCCTCTTCACTGTTACCTACCCAACGTAGGGTTAGTTTGTAGCTGAAGTGAAGCTTGTTGCTGTTTGAAAACAACCTGGAAAAAGCCTACTTGCAATCATGAAAAAAATAACAAAAACCATAATGTTCTAATTGGTTTCTTAGAAAAAGTCTATGTGGTGAAGGTTTTCACCCAGGGTATTTTGCCAGGAAGTGCGTGAGTGTAACACATAGACCTAATGAGGTCTGAATGTATAGACCTATACGAGACACTCCCCTCTCTCACCTGTGCACTGGGGAGTTCTGGTGGGGGTGGGGAGAAACGCCAGCTTACTCGTCCTCAGACCCAGTTTCAGGCCAGGGAACTGCCCAGACACAGCATGAATACGGCCCCTGGGGGCTTTTCTTGTTTCCCTGTTTACACAACGGGGCAGTCGCCCGACATTGTTGGTGTCTTCTGTGCTTCTCAGGGGCAGGGTTGGGCAGATAAGAAATGTTACGCCGAAGCTGGCTGTAAATCTTTTCGGACTCTTACACTGAAAATGCTGCTATGCTTTGAGGAGGTGCTAACGTTCTTGCCGAAATCTAGCCGACGATGCTCGATTTCATGCTAAAATAGGTCAGTTTCTCTTTTTTTCGTTGTTTGTGACGGCTAAAGGTGATGGGACGTGCACAACAGCCCACCGACACCAGGGCGGTACGGCCCGGGAGCTGCTGGTGACACGGGACCGCTCACGGGTTGGAGGCGGACAGCGGACCGGACAGGTGAACCGCCGCCCCTCGTCGCGGGGGACCAGGTGAGGAGGGCGCCGGCTCGGAGCGGCGTCTCCCGGGGGACCTGCGGCGGCAGGAGGCGAGGCTGGGCGGGGGCGGGCAGCGGCGGAGCCGGGCAGCGGCGGGGCCAAGGGCCGGGCGGGGCGAGGCGCCCACCGGGCGGCGCTGCGGGGCCGGGGCGGGCGGACGGGCGCTGCCGGGGGCCGGCGGGCGGCGGCGCCTCCGCCCCGCGCGGGCGGGGCCGGGCCGGGGCTGCGCCCCGCTCCGGCTTCGGCAGGGCAGCGGCAGCTGGGGGCGGGAGGCTGCCGCGGGACGGCGGGCAGCGCCCTGAGCGCGGTCGAGGTACGGATCCCCCCGGGACACCCCCCCACACCCCTCCCGCATCACTCCCTGCCCTTCCTTGTGCGGGATGGGGGGGCTGCGGAGCGCCGAGCCCTGCACCGGCGGGACGGGACGGGACGGGATCCCGCGCGGGGATGGGGCCGGTGCTACAGAGTCTTGGTGGGGGGGGGGGGGGGAGGGGGTGCGGGGAACACACACCGTTCGGTGCCGGTCCTTGGGGGGAGAAGGGAGCGGCGGTGCCGGGGTCCGAGCACGGGAATCCCGGCGCCGCCTGGGCGTCCCTTACCGGGGCAAAACCGCGGCGGCTTCGGGACAGTCTGCGGGCGTTGTGGTGGTCGCGAGCATCTGGCGGGGGGGTGTGTGCGTGGGGTGTGGGCTTCAGGCGGCTCAGCGCAGGCAGGGCTGCGGGTGTGCACGTGCGGGGAGGTGGTCCGGAGCTCGGCCTCTGGAATAAGGGCGCGCGTGTGCTTTTTCTGGAGGGAGACCGTGGCATCTGTTTCTTCTTGTCTGAAACAATTACCGTGTGTGCGCGGCTTCCCGTCATTCCACAGAGCGGGCTCGGGTGCGGGAGAGGGGAGACCGTGGGAAGGGTGCCGGTACTTTGGAGCGGGATGGGGAATGCAGCCGTCGGGTAACTGCTGGAGAAAAGACTTCGGGAAGGGCTCTCCCGGGCTGGGTCGTTGTCCCGAAGAGCTTGCCTGGGGGGACGGCTCTCTGTAGCCTCCCGGCTCCGTCTATCTGCACTACGGCAGGCTTGGCTGTCGGGGTTCGGTGCAGGACATCTGCTGCCGCTGTGTTTTGGGCAGGGCATCCCTTTGTTCCCCGGGGTGGCCGGACTCTCCGTGCAAAACAACGGCCGTCCTAGCCGGGCCGGTGCCGCAGTCACGAAGCCCGTGGTTGTAGCGCTCGCTTCTCTTGCCCGCCGTCCCTGGGCTGACTCCGCAATTTTTGTGTTGAATCATGAGTTTCCCATATCTGGCTCTCCTATTGTTAATTGTGAATTAAGGCTGGCAACAAGCTGCCCATCCTTCCCTGGATGAATCATCACTTTGTCAAGCCCTCTGTCAAAAACAAGGCTTTCCCCCAAAGCGTGCAGCGTTAGGGAACAGAAAGAGTCCGACCCATCTGTTAAAGTAGAGTTCAGTGCTTGGCTGCTTTTAAACATGTCAAAGGCAACGATGTTCTTCTCTTCATGTGTTTTCATTTCCAGCTGTGCCAGGCCTGAGTTTAAGAACATCTTCAGTTTAGTGCTTAAGGCCATGTTCTGCCTCTGGCTTGACTCTGTGTGATGGTGTAACAGCTGTAGCACTCCCGTTACTCCCAGAGTAACACAGTGGACACCGCTCATGTCGGTGTAGCCATTACTGACGTGTTAGGGCTCCACAAGTTTCCCCCTGACCTTAGGGAAGAAGATGTTTCTGAAAACACCTCTGTGGTGTTAGGTGGCTTATTTGATGCACAGCTTCAAACCTTCTGACTCCGTGTGGGCACCCCGAAACAGATTGTGTGCTCCACAAGGCAAAGGCAGAAGAACTCCTGAAAGCATCTTGGATCACAGAAACTTGGCTTTTCTTTCTTTCCTTTTTTATTTTGTAAGAGACCTTGTTAAATCACATCTGTGAGGAGGAACACTGTGAGGAACCCATGCCAGGGGATGGTAGTTCAATTTAGCTGTGTGTTAGCCCTTTCAAACATTGTGCAAGGCTTGATGTAATTCCCTTTAGAAGGGCAAATGTACATTGCAAGCCTACTAGTGCTTCTGCGGGAAGGGAAAATAGAAGTCTGGCAAATGAGAGGAGGAAGTGGGAGAGAGAAATTGGAAACATAAGCAAAGCCATTAATTTTTCCCACTGTGCACTCTTAAGAAACTGCTGGCAATGTACTGGAGATACTCTGCCTTATGGAAGTGTCATGGACTTGCTTCACATGATCCTCTGAGATCATCCGGTTTCTCCGAGCTCTGTGGGAACAGAAATTCCTCGTGTTGGAGTCTGATCTCATCCTCCTTCGGCAGCAGTAATAACAGTGGCTTGGGAATCGGAGAGGAAGGTGAAGAAAGCGCAAAGTGGGATGGTTTGGAGGACAGCTTAGTGCGCCTGCAGGCCAGTCTGGACACCCTGTCTTTCCTCCTTTGCTGGCCCTATGTGGTCAGAACTGGGACAGGCGCTAACACAGTGGCCAAAGTTAAGCGCTCTGTCGGCATGCTGAGCTGCTTTAGCGCAGCTCACGTGTCAGACCATCCTATACATCTTCCCTTATTTCATTCATCCTTTTTATTGTGCTAATGAAGAGCAAACTGAAATGGAAAATGGTGACTTGAGTGATTGCACGCGTCAAGCTTAGGGCATTTCCTGAGTTTGATGAAAAGCAAAAAGAAAGGCGCCTTTTTTCCCCCCTAATAGCTATGTACTTAGTCTGTTAAATTCTCAGAGACTTCTTACTTTGAAATAAAAGGTATCTAAGTAGCTTCTCCTGCTTGTTGGGGGACTACTGGCAAAATATTTAGGAAGGCGTCAGTAGTGATGGCCAGCCCCTGAGTCTGTAACCTGATCCACAGCTTTTTCTCTTCAACTGGGAAAGGAAGTAACAGCTCCTATTACAGCCTTATGTAACCTCTCCATTCATATCCTCCAAAAAGAAGGAAACCAGAGCTTGATTTCTGATGTATAAAGTAGCATCAAGGCGTGCTTTGTCATAAAGAAGCAGTAAAGAATAACATTAATTTTCTTTTGTTTCGCAGTTGTTTTGCAGACAAAAAAAATAAAAAAACATAAAAGTAAAGATTTTTTTTCTCATGGTGATGTGATAGCGGAAAGGGTTGCACCTCTTTCTTATAGGCTGTGAAGTAGCTGTTAAAGAGCATACTGGAACTGCAACAAGGGGCTCTGTGAATCTTTCCTGGTGTGTTTGGGCATTAGTCTCACAACGTTCACCCTTTTCTGCTGTGCCCTGCTTTGTTTGTAGATTGTGCAAGCTTTGTTCTTTCGGTTTTTATGACTCCAGATTTTGGTGTCTGAACTGAGTGTGGAGACCAGGATCTCCTCTCCTCTGCTGTCAGACTTGAGCCCCATCTTGAGGGAGAGTGATGGGGGAAGAGAAAGGTGAGTTTCTCAAAATCTTTCCAAGTGCTTTCACATACATAAAAACATATGGAAGAAGTGTAGGAGTTTCTCCCTTTGAACAGGAGCAAATAAAGGAAGTCTTTCTGTAACATTCTCTGGGGTTTCCAGCTTCCATCCCTCAGAAGGGTCATTAACTCATTTCCACACTTCCATATCAATTTTGTCTTTGGTCTCCTGCCATGCTGTTTTTTCTTTAACCAAGTGGCCTCTGCTTCTTTACTTACTTCTGGTGCCTCTCCCGAAGCCGTATCATGCTTGTTGCAACTATGTCCTGTGTCTGGGAGGCAGGTAACTGCAATGCGTGACTTAGTCCTCAGGGACCAGCCTGGCCCGTGGCAGGCTCCTCTTTCTGTAGAGCTGGAGTGTGTTTTTGTGGTATGCATGGCCATTTTCAGTGACTCCTGCCATTTTTCATCCTTCGCTCTATGTTTGAAGAACTTGTAAACTCAAGCAGTTTATCTCCCCTTTTGCTTACCTTTGCGTAAGTAACCGTAGAGTCTTTGGAGCTGCCTGCAGACTGAAGGTTTTAGACTGGTGTGTTATCCAGCTGCAGGGCTAGAACCATCCAAATTGTCTTTTGCATGTGAAGTGCTAGTGGCATAGCGTTTGGAGAAAACCATGTAGACAATCTTTTTGTCTCTCCCAGCTCCTTGTTGCTGGGAAATTTTCCATCAGCAAGTGACCTGGTGTCTATTTCTTGATACATTTTAATTCCGCTAGCAAAGTGGTGATGCACATGTTTCAATGAGACTGAAGTTTCAAAATAGGGTCTCAGGGGTGAAGTAGACTTGCGAAGTGTGCTTCTCGGATGTGAACTGGGTGGGGGTCATTCTGTGCAGACAGCATAGCAGGAGTAATGGACCCCAGAGGCAAGCGCAGTGTCCCTTCTCTCCAGTGGGAAACATTTGCACACGCATGTACAGCCTTCGGGATGAAAGCTGTCAAGAGGTGGCCTCTAGCAGCCAGACTTAACATTTCGCCAAACAGGCTGAAAGCCCAAGATAAGGAACCCCAATATCCAGAGTCTCAAGGAGCGAGGGTGAGGAGCATTTACTGTCACAAAGATTTTCCCCTTTGCAGGGGTGGGGAGTGGGTGTATCTTGGGCTTTAGGGAATTGCTTTGTCCCTGACTTTTTGCAGTGCTGCCTCTGAATTGCTTTGGTGTGGGTGCACCAATTGTGTCTGTGCACTTCGCCTTGTCCTCCCTCTCTTGTAGAGGCAAGGTCTTATATTGGCAGAAATCCTTACACTGTTGGGCAAGAGAACCATCAAAAGCAGAGATAGGGAGAAAGAAAAAGCATACTGTAGGGAGAAAAATAGGAGACAATGATGAGGAATAGGTGCCGAGTAATAGAAGGGCTGGTGGGTACTGTGCTGTCAGAATTGCTTGCTGTAGATTTCTTTATTTTCTAAATACAGGCAACAGGGAGAGACTCATTTTTCCCTGCTGTCAGCAGAAAGTGGTTTTTAAAAGTTTGTGACCACAGCCTGGTCAGCACTGGTACGTTTCCTGGGCTCACAAATATGCTCTGTATGTGGGCTCTTGCTTTTTTCTCTCTGCTCCTTTTCCTGTAATTTTCCATAAATTTCATAGTTTGCAAGCTCTAAAATGCTACTGGGGCGCACTTTGAATTAGAAATAAGAATAATTTAAACTGCATGACCTACTACAGTGGAAATGACACCAGGTACAGAGCAGTGACATCCTGAAATGTTTCTACTTTTCTATATGCATTTTCTTCCTCATGTCTGTGAGAGCACGTGTTTGCACGTCTTCGTGAAGGCTTGACCTTAAGGTAGCCAGTTGTGCACATGAGAGCATATGTAATGTCCTGATACCGTGCCTTAACTTTTCCACTGGCCTTTGAAAATCCTGCACCTCAGAAATGAAACAAGGGAACTGCTGGATGTTGTATTCTGCATCTTGGGGAAGTGCAAGCAAAGGAAGTTGCACCTACTCTCTCTATTTGAACGCCTTTGCGCTAAAACAATTTGTAGGAGCGTTAATGGTGTCTTTTTAGATCAAAGAGGTATCCTTAAAGTCCTTATTGCATGAGACTTTTTGGATGGCACTGTAATGAGAAGTTCTGCTTTTAGGAGGGCTGTTGAAGGCAGCAAAGTTGATATTAATCCTCCCCATTGTTCCTCTTCGGAAGTAAATAAGCAGCTTCACAGCAAGGCTGACAGAGATGAAGTGGTGCCATGTTTTTTCTGGGGCTCTAGGGACCAGTTTACCATCCACCAAGTAGTTTTTCTAGAACTTCTTGTTTGAGGGTGGAGAAAAATGCTTTTACTAGTGGCATTCATGCTCAGATGTGAAATCCCGTACTTGGGATGTCTACTTTGTGCCAGGAATACTGTCTGCTCTCCCGTCTTATCGAGAGGGTTGGAGAAAGGTCAGAAGCAAGATGGTAGGGGTTGAGAGGCAGGTCATTTTTGGGAGCAGTTGAACATACAAGCTAAACAGGTCAAACCGGACAGCTAAACCAGTAACCAGTTGATTACTGAGTGTCTGGAGACCCTTCCTCGTTTTTACCTGTGATAGTAGGTCTGTGACTGGCGGAGCAGTCGAGCTTAATTGCACAGGGTGTGCTGGGGAAGTGGTGATTCCAGGTGAAACTTTGGAGAAGGATAAAGAGTAGTGAAGAGGGTGAAAATGAATCCCTCTCCCTTGGAAGGCATATTCCTGGTCGCGGTGAGAAAACACTGCTGCCACAACGTACCAACCTCTGTACAGTGTACAGCCTTGGTTAACCCTGGTCACCAAAGATGGGCTGCTAAAGGAGTGGGAGCGAAAAAGGGCTACTGGGACGGTCAGGTGGATGGAGGAGCTGCTGAGAGGAAAACGAGCAAACCTGGCTATTCTTTATTCAGAATGAGGACCATGAGAAGATCCTCTTCAAATATTTTCCTGAGAGGAAGAAAACACATTGTGTTTGTTTGTTTTGGTTTTAAATTTAAAAACCCCTATATCCTCAGCCCCAGCAAGAAGTGGTGGAAGTTGACTATGAATAAATTTCGACTGGAAGCTAGGCTTGCTGTAGGAACTCTCTCTCATGAAACATTAAAAGGCTGAAAAATCACGCTCTGGAGCAGTGCAGTGTAGTAGTCGTGATTGTGTGATGCAGTGGTTTTGGCAACGGCCTGAACCAGGCAGAACAGCTATGGCTCCTGTTGCCATTGTTCAGGTCACAGGCTGTCGGGCTGAGGCGGTTAAAAGGGCTCTGGAGATTACCTTCAGCGATCAAAGAGCGCACGGCTGTCCTGAAACAAAGTTCGCTCCAGGAGAAACCCTGGAAAATCTTTTGGCAAGCGAGGGTAGAGCCGGAGCTCCTCGTACCTGCTAACAGGTTTCTGCCACAGGGGAAGCTTGCACTTACCCCATGGGAATAGGTCCTTTTGTTTCCTAAAACTGACAGATGATAGTTCTCGCTGAAATAGAGCAAAGGGAAGACTCCATAGCGGTGGGTATGCGTTGAGTTTCTCTGCCGCGAGACGCCTGTTTTCCTTCTGTGGGTGGGAGATGCTTTCTGTTGATGTTTGAGGAAGATGTCCCTCTCTAAATCTGCAAAGTGTTACATTTTGTTTGGAAATGCCTTTGTCATTCTAGATGTTAATAAAACCCCTCTGTGCTGACTTCTAACTTCACGGCTGTCTGGACAAGAGTGATTACTGCGTGTTGAAATACAGCTTCTTGAACTGCCCCCGCTGTCCGAGATAACTCTTGATACACAGGGGTAGCTGGAGACACCTTGACTTAATAACCCATGACTTTTATCCTGTCATTTCAGGTGTCTTACTGAAAATGACTGTTGAGAACGAAAATGACAAAACTGTGGATATTGCTTAACGCTTGAGACAAGCAAATACGTCTAGCAGTACGTGAAGTTTTCTGAGCTTCCTCTGCCCTTAAATAAATGTTTTATTTAGCTTGGGTTTAGGCGAATATTACTTCCTCTTCCTGTACCACTTGTATCCAGTCTTTTTACATTTTCTTTCCCCCTGCTTTTCGTTAAAAATGGCAGTGTTTTGCTGAAGAGAAATCGACGTGCGGAACTGACAGTGATGGCAAGTGGTAGGGTGAAGCCCTGCACTGTGCTCTTACCTTGGCAGCTGGTTCTGGGAGAGATGGGACTAACCGAGTTGCACTTCCCGTAGGTTTTTCTCTTGTGACAGATTGACTTGCAAAGAAGCAGTAATTTGATTTGAGGTTTTCCTACAGCTAGGGAATCTTGTGAAAGGCTTCTGCAATGGCTCAGTGGTCCTTAACAAGGTGTTTGTTCTCCCTGCAGCCCACATCTCTGATGGGACACTTCTGCTCCAGTCTCCTCTCCTGCCTGCTTTTACAAACATGTAGAAAACGAGCTGCTCTGTTGTCCTTTATTCCTCTCTCCTTTGAATGAAATTCAGCATTAGGCGTGTACAACCGAGCAGATGCATGGACCAAGGCGTGTACAGCTAGCGTGATTTGTCTTGTTTTTATAAAATACTAGGTGAAAAAAATTCCAGATATTGTTTACAGATATAACAAGGAGCCTGTCAGGTGAGGTTTCAGGGAGGGGGAAATTGCAATGGGCAAGGGTAAGATCTCTGGGGTGGCGTTTGGGTCACTTCTTTTCCTTCTCTTCTGAACTGAGTAGGAAAGTGAATGGTGTGGAAATACACAGTGCGTTCAGCCACGTAAATTTTAGCTTTACTCAGACTTCTAGTGCTTGGAAGGAAACAGGGGTGCGTGGACACTTGGACCTTGCTCTGCGAGGGTAACCGAGTGTGATGGTGTTTGCCAGCTGCTCTAGGAGTTACGGGTACGCTCGGGTATCGGGGGTGGATTCGGGGTGGGTGGATAGGGGCTCCAATGCCTCTTCTGGGATCTGGATTTCCAGAAGCTCCTGGTTAGCTAAGTCTGGTTCAGTGACTGCCGTGATGACTTTGTGGCTGCTTTTCCTTCTGCTCTTGGCAGCCGCGTGAAGCTGCGGTGTTACCTGTTCTGTTATTTCATAGCCTGCATATCTTCAAGGTTTATCACAGACTGCTTAACAGGGAATGCACACAGGCATTTCAGGAGAAGATTAGCATGTCCTCTGGTATTTTAACCCTGTAGTATGAAGACATCTCCTAATATCCACCTTACTGACATAACTGGTGTTCACTGCGGTTGCCCCGTTGTGCGTAGGTTTCTTTTGCCTGTGTCAGGGGTGTGCGGTTCGTGTGTGACTGGAGGAAGCCAAGGCTTGCTCTTGGCCTGCGCGCTTGTGTGGAAGGGCAAGTAAAAACCCTATTACAATAAAAGTGTAAATGAAAGATACGTGTTACAGCTGATTGCTTCATCGCTCCCGCAGGAGTGAAACCTCAGTTGAAAGAAATGTTTTAACTTTGTGAGGGCTGGTTGGTTTTAAGTAGTGTTTTGGGAGGATCTTTTGAACATAAGCTCTGGTCTGGTAGCTAGGGACTGGTGTGTCACATAAAACAAAAAAGAAGATCCCCCAAAGTAAATAAGTGCTAACTTGGTTTTCATACCCCTGTTCTGTAACAGCTATGCAAACATAACCTTTGAATTGTGCAGGATCCCAAAAAATTGGCTGAAAACTTTAAGCGGCAGCTCAAAAGATGAAGGTAATCAGTTTAAAAGGGCACTCCCTATTTAGTGGCATTCTGATATCCAGTAGTTAAAGCTAATTTTTTTATGGATTTCTTTTATTTTTTAAAAGAATGAAGGTGTTTTCTGTGTATTTGCAACTTCTAAAAAAATCACGTTGTCCGAAAAACACTGTTCTGAAATCTAGTCTTTGGTTTAGGGGAAGAAGGCAGGACCTTTGACAACTGGTGTTGCAGCCACATTTTGCTCCTTATTTTGAAAACAATTTAAGAGACTCTTAGCAAGGAAAGTGCCAAAAGGAGATCCCCTCTATTCCTGAGTATTTTATGCCTTTCTGTAGATGCGGACCTGGAATAATTACAAAACTCTGTGGTTAGACAATGACTAAGAGAAGCCTAAATGTAAGTAACCACCATGGATCCTGTTTCTGCTGAAGTCAGTGGGAATTTAACCAGAATTTTTGAGTGCAAACAGCCTTGTTAGTGAAGACCTATTTCCAGATGCATTATGCATTGAAAATGCCCA
The DNA here is from genome assembly GCA_027574665.1 of Rhynochetos jubatus. Classification (NCBI taxonomy): domain Eukaryota; kingdom Metazoa; phylum Chordata; class Aves; order Eurypygiformes; family Rhynochetidae; genus Rhynochetos; species Rhynochetos jubatus. Next base: position 10,907,324 of record CM050654.1, read on the forward strand.
AGGTATTCTCCCTGTCAAACAGAGGGAATTAAAAGATAACACCCCCAAAACACTAAATCAGGCTCTGGAATAACTGTTTATGGAAGAGGCTTCTTCACACCTATAATCTTTGAAACCTGCCAATATAATCCCACATGACGAACCCAGATGAGTTAGAGCGAGGCTGCAAGTTGTCTCAGGAATCAGATCAACCCCGGAGTGCAGTTACTGGTGGCAGTTACTGTGTTGTGGTTGCACAATAATTATTAGAATTAATTTGGAAACCTGTACTGCTGGGAGTATAAAGGAGAAATAGTAGAATAGATATACCCCATGGTCTCTTACATCAGGTAATATCCGTGCTAGGGTCATGCCAGCTAGTTTGCAAAGGTAACAGAAAGTAGCCTCAGAGAAATGCAAACAGCCCCCCGTTCCTTCTTCCAGGCTCATGACTTAGTTGTTTCTTAGGGAGAGAAGGAGGGCAAAGCTGTGTCTTCTGCATCCGTGGCTCGGGTTGTTTGGTTTTCGTGGTGAGGTACTGTGCACCCCTCAATGTGACACCAGCATGGTGCATAGTCTTGTGACGAAGGATGTGAACAGAGGTGTGAAAGAGGCACCTCTCAATTTTGGGGGATTGATAGCAACTAGGTACTGCTTAATGTAGATTGTGACTAAGCTGATGTAAAAATAAAAAACCCCACCCAAACCCGCCAACAAAACAAAAACCCCCACCAATACCCTCCCAACAAACACCAAAGAACTCCAGCAACAACCAAACCTCTCCCCTCTGCATTTGTAAAGGACCTGAGTCCTGTTAGCAAAGCAAGTTTCGGCCACTGTTTATGTCAGTAGGAGATAATGTCCCAGCGAACATTTTGTACACTTCCTAATCAAGTCAATTATAACGCTGCCAGTTTTTCTAAACTGCAGCTAAGCCTCAGTGGTTAAAGATGATATTGCTTCACGTGGTTGCAGCTGTTTGTTCAGCAGTCCTTTAAGTGGCCCGTTTCTTTCTTGAAAATTGCCCAATCTTCAGCAAAATCTTTAGCTAAATGCGTGGTGTTTGGTAGCGGGAGCCAGCGCAGCTTTCGCTCCTCCCCTGGAATTCTGCTGGGCAAGTCTTCTGTCATCTAAATTGCAGTCACTGGCGTGCAGCTCCGTCCTAATCTGATGTTGCTACAGAGCCGTTCCCATTTAGCTAATGCTGAATGCAAACAGACCTAATACAAATATACCCCTGAATGCCACCTTTTGCTTTTGTAGTTTACCGGAGCTGTTTGTTGTTCACTACTCAAGGGATCTGGTGCACGTGGGTGACGTTCAATGCCTACAGAAAACAGAGAAGTTGCGCAAGGCTTTCAAATAATAGATCTTGCTTGGTAGGTAAGACGTGAGAAACATGAGCTAATGCAAAAGCCCCAAATTATAATCTTCTTCAGCTTGCAAAAGACTGATTTATTCAGTAGGACTGTGGGAGGAAAAGGAATTCAGAAGAAATTCAGACTTTGGCCAAACCAAAAGGAAAGATGGAGAATCAGAGGAAGCATTTTAGTTCTTTGAGTGCTGTTGTGGTATCTATTGGCATTCCTGCCTGCAACCTGTCAGGTTTCTTGAGTCCATCATCTTGCAGGAAGAAATCATGGCCTGCAGCATCACCCTGTTTTCTTCACGCTCTTCTCTTCAGCATGTTGACGGTGTCAGAGCAACATCTGTGAGCAATCACAGCTGGGCAGGAGGGCACAAGCTTTCCAAGCAGACGGCGGCCAGGCAGCAGATGCTCTGTGCACTGATCCCCTGAAGCATCCAGAGCCTAAAAAGTCAGGGGATCTGGGGGCAAAGCAAATAATTCCTTTGCATGGTATCAGCGTTTTCCTACATGCTGATGTCAGAAAAATTTGACTTTGAGTGAAAAGAGCACTATAGTAGTTCATCTGCAGGGCTTGCCTCAGTTTACCTGGGGAAGCAGCACAAGGTGTTTCCAATGAACTCGCAACTTCTGGGCATGTGTGACATATGTGGGGTTTGTTGGGTGGCAGAACGGGATGAATTTAAATCCTGCCTCTTGCTAAACTGGTACATAAGGCTTGTCGTGATACAAGATGGCTGTTGTCCCATTTGGTTTTGTTTTGTTCCAGTAGTGACACTGTGTCCCTAGCTGTTTTTTGCAGCAGTGGCCTGTCCATGTTCCTGCTCTGTGTGGGCCGATTGCTCCCTGACAGAGAAAAAAGGGGATGAGTGGGCAAGCGTAATTACAGCCTGACGGGAGCTCAGGATTAGAGCTGGAACGTGAAATCAGTTGGACTCTGCTATTGAATTACTGATGTTGCAGGTTGTACCTGTTAACTCTTACAAAAGAAAAAAGGTGGTTATTTTCTGCACTGAGTCGGTGGTAGTGAAGCCAAAGGCTTTTGGTTTGGGGTTGTTTTTAATAGTCAGAGCTTGAAGCATATGTGGGTGCATCTACTGTGACAATTTGGTGGTCGGGAAATTGTTCTTCTGCTACAGCGCCACAAAAGAAGGAAGACAAGGCACCTCTGCAGCCAGTGATGCTTCCGGTGCTGCAGATGCAAACGTGTGCCAAGGACTGCACATCTGTAGGAAGCTGCTGACGGTTGTTGCTGTTTCACTGTCTGAGGGTGATGTGGAAAACCTTGGACAATTCCCTAACATGCTCTATGCTAATAATGGGGTATTACTTCATTTCCCCCTTGGAGAACGTGTGAACTTAATTGTACAAGGCTTTTGGGGTTTTGCCTGTTCTCTGTGTCATCCTCTATTTATAGCTCTCATTAGCTCTCGTTTCAGAGTGGCTGACGGTAGGGCTGCGCTGGCTATGGGATAGTGTAATTTTTAATTTGCCATCCTTGCGGCCAAGAGGGACGAAAATGCTTTAGAGTCAGCTGGCCTGGCTGGATGGCAATCCCAGGCATTGCAAGCGGTAGATACAACAGTCCGTTTTTCCAAAGGCCGCGTGTAATGCGGGAGCGTGCAGATAAAAGCATTTTACAGGCATAGCATGCCCAGCACGTTGTCCAACATAAAACAGATCAAGCTGTGAAGGATTACTGAGTAATCTTTTTCATTTTTCTGAGGACGGAATCGTGTTGAAAGTGGTCTCACTCCGTTGAATGAAGGCCTAGATAGGAGACCAGAGTGGGGAAGAATAGGTTTGACAAATGACTAGAGAAAAGGGAGATGCTCTGAAATGCAGCTTATGTTTGCTTTAGGGATAAGAAAGGTAAATTTGGGAGAGGACTCGAGCGGTAAGTGGGTGTGGGAGAGATCAGGGGATGTTTAAGGAAGAATTTGATTTGCAGACTGCAGATGTTAGAAGAATTTTGGCTTTTTTGCTGAGGTATTTTGTTGCCCTATTAATAATTTGCAGCGGCATAATCTTTATGCAACGCTGTTGTCTTTCTTGGTGCCAACAGAGTGAAGATGTTGCAGTCACGAAAGCAATGTATTCAGTAAATCGAGGGAGGACCACTTACGTTTTGAGGTTATTTTTTCCTGCAGCACAGTTGAAATAGAGCTTCACAGCAGGACCTCCATCCGCCTTTCCCTGTTCAGCAATCTTCATGTGCCAGCCGATAAAGCTGCCCTTGTTGTAAAGGGCAAAACCCATTCTGGTCCTATCCTCTAACCTGATCTCCCGTTTGCTGCCGCGCTGTCACCGGCACTGACTGCAGTGGCTTTGGTCATGACTGTTCTCTGATACTGGGAGCGTGTTTTGGTCCTGACCCTCTCATAGTCCTGGTTCTTGAAACCTGTTCTTGAGGAACGTTCCTTTTTTAAAAGTGCATGAATACGCATATAGGTAGAAGCTGCTTATTTTGACGTACTGTTCTCCAGATTGTGGTGAGCATGCTGTCACCAGCACTGATGGGAAAAGATTTCCAGCTGCAAAGCGTCTGGCAATATGTGAATATATGGCAAATCCAAATACTTGGACACAGATTTGGATTGAGTTTCTGAACTTAGTGACGTATTGCTAAGAATCTTGACTGACGTTCAGTCTTGCAATGCAGCAAGGGCTTGAGATGATTGGTTTTTTTTCCTATGTAGTGTGCTGATTTTTCTTTTTAAAGCTATTTTTAAAATTAGTATTTGGTATTTTAAAAGTGCTGTATGCATTGATCTATTAAATCCTTCTAGTGGCTTAAATTCAGTTATAGATTAAAATAAATCTGATTGTTTTAATGCATGTGTAAACATCGTTGGCTTTTCTTAACAGTGCTTTTCTTTCCCCCAGCTTGTTACCTCCGATAGGCAACCAAATTATCCCACAAGCTTGCCAGATTTTCCTTTGTTGTTAGATAAACCAGAGCAGGGATTATGCCTGGGTTCCACCAAAGCGGGGCCTGACAACATTGGTATGGCAGAATACTCTCAAATCATACATCAGTGTGTGAGGCAGTCTGTATGAATATTTTGCAAAGGCAAAGGTATTGCAAATGATTTTGAGAATTCGGTGTTAAACAAGACATTTAGGCATATTTTTTCATCACCTATATTTCTAACGTTTTCTAGCTCACAAGTTAATGTAAATATATTAACCGTAGTACAATGTTAAACTATTGTGGGGAGAAAAAACCAAGCTGAAAATTAATGTTTCACCATAAAATTGAATTTTTCAAGTGTATTGATAAATAAGTATTTGTATACAATTTTCTATTCCAGCTTTTAGTTGTAGACATGGTGTCCTGGTGCACCTCTTCTGCAAAACTTGCCTCTGAGCTTGGGAATACATGAATGTTCTTGATGGGTTTGGCTGGTCTTGAAATTCCCGAGCAGTGATGCATGAAGTGTGGTAGGTGGTATGTAATTTCACAATGGCAGATGAGGTATACTACTTAGAACTTAAATTTTAGCTTGAAATTGCCCATATTAGGATTCCTATGTTGGTTTTTTTTTTTCCCCTTTGGCTACAAACCCCATATTTAATAAGTTCCATACTTGAGAAGGACTTTTTCTTTTTTTTTCAGCCTTCAAAAATTATTTGAGCATTAGCTGATGTATGGGAAGTAATTAGGTCATTGAAACAAGACTGGTATTTCAAAGAATTTGTCTTAATGGGATGCAGAAGTTGAAGTGAATTTGAAAAGATTTTGCGAATATGTACATTATTTTGGGTGATTCACAGAGGTGAACTTTTAAGAATAAAAGTGTCTTTCTCTACAAAAATATTTGTCCAGTGGTTTTGTTTAAAATAAATGCTCTTCTGTTTGCTTAGCAGAGTTGACACAGCTTTGCTTGGTTACCATAGTTCATACCATTTCCATGTGAATTTCTAGTAATTCCCAGGCTTGGTTCAGGTTTTGGGCATCTTGTTGTATCTCTTCCGTTAGCTGCCTGTGGAGCAGCGCTTCTCTTCGTTGAGTTTGGAAAAACATCAAACACGACTTGAGTCTTGATCTAGTATCCGTCAAATGTCACTCACTGCTCAAAAATCAAATAGCATGTAGTAACGCAGTGGCTGCGGCCAGAAGCAAGAGATATGACAAGGGAAGCCTTTTAAATTAATTATCTGATGGATAGCTACTATGGCAAGTTAATGCTGATTATATAAGCTAATAGCTGTTCAAAGGCATTTTGAAAAACGAGAGAAATATTTAGAATTAAAATACGCTGCAGTGTTAGGGGGAGCAAGGACAGCCCGATAGCATTTCGTAGCTGAGAGATTACAGCTGCCTGGTGAAGTTCAACTGTTGCTTTGTGTAGCTGTAGCTGTGCAGTAGTTGGCTCTTGGTTTGGGTTGTCAGCGAAGCTGTTCTCTCACCTCTGGTTCCTCATCTGTGGGCCGCCACTGCTAGTATGTTCATTTTTCAGTCTTGTCATGAAAGCTGAGAGCAGTAACCCTGTGCCTGGAGTTCCTGAGGAGCTCACTTAATCTTCTCTAGCATTTGTATTGGAAGGATAAAAGGCTGGGATGATCAAATACACGTGGAGTTTTGGCCTGATGTTGACTTCTTTGAATCACTTTGTTTATCAGACTCCGTTACTTTGTTTGATCCTGGTCCTTTGTTTAAGCCTAACTTCTGCCTTTTGCCACTCCAGTTGTATAGCTGCAGAGTCTGCACTTGTCAGCTGGAGTGTTGCTGCCCACTGAAAACGCTCTTAAGCAATTAAATTACAAATAAATTCTAATAATTCTGGTTAGGAAATGAAGTAATTTGGTAGCCTCATGTAACCAGGAGCAGTGCCATACTGGAATATAGGCACTCTACAGTACAGGATTCATGAATTAAGATGAAATAGTGTGGGTTTTGTCTCTGCATGAGTTCACTTAGTTGGTTTCCATTTAAAAGTTGATGGAGTTGGAGAAATGCAAGGGTGAGAGAAATTCAGGTTAGGGTATTGACAAATTTAAAGCCTAATTGGATACACTGGAGATGTTGATGAAGGTTTTGATAAAACTTGGGTTTGCGTACACTTGAACACTGCTTAAGTCGCCCAAAAATCTGGATCTGGTGCCCACTGGAATCTTAATTCCTATTTCTTGCAGTTTCATATTTAACGCATAGTGACCAATAAAGCGTTGTTGATGGCTGAAAGTTAAATTTTTGGAACTGTGTGGACTACCTGGCTAGATGGAATGACTTTCAGAACGTTCCTTGGAAAAATACTTGAAAGCAGTGTCATTCGGCAAGTTTTTAACTTGTGTTCCTTAAACAGTGTTACTGGATAATGCCTGTGAATAATTAGAATACTTTTGAGCTAACTTTGCTCTTTTTTTTTTTTCCTCGTTTCTTTCTTTGCAGGAGAACATGGCCAAAATGGAGGTCAAGACGTCACTTTTGGACAACATGATAGGGGTGGGAGATATGGTTCTTTTAGAGCCACTTGATGAAGATTCGTTCATCAACAACCTGAAAAAGCGCTTTGATCACAACGAAGTATATGTGAGTACCTGTTAACAAATAACATCCTATGAGGAGCTATGTTGTCTTTCTTAAAACATGTGTTTATTTACTAGGATACACATAGACTGAATGCCCCAACATAATCTCTTGTGTTAGGGGTGTTTTAGACCTTACTTGTGCTGTAGTCTTTCCTGTACTCATTGTTGGCATTTCACCTCTTCCATCTGGGATATCTTTCCGTTTTCTTTTTCCCTGTTGCACAACATGGTGGACCTCCGATTTTCATAAAAAGCAGTTCCAGAACTGATGATGGCAAGCACTTTGATACGCCTGTTGTCAGAGGATGTTGCAGTTATAAATAATTCACTTCCAGGGAAGGCACTTCCAGGATGTTAGAGCAGGTTCGTGCATGTAGAAACAGTATATGCTTGGAATATGCTAGGGCTGGCTTAAATGTTGCCTGCTATCTTTGATTTGCAAAAAAGTTATGTTTATTAGAATGGTTGGATTTTAAGCTAGAAACGATGACCTGGGATATATGTGGAAGTAATCAAAATCTTCGGGCCTATTAATCTCTGAGTGATGATCAATAGCAGAGATGTTGCAACCTGACAGTGGACACAGCGGCTGGGAATGAAGAGGCAAATTGTGATTCCAGCTGAGCCCTTCGTTTCCAGCTTCATCTCTCTTCAGTCCGTTCTTGTTAAATGTGCACAGTATTGTCTGTTGTACTGCTGAGGCTGTGTGTGAACATAATGATTTATAGAGACTTTCCAAGACTGCTGGTGAAAGATAAGTCTTTTAAGAGTAAAGCTATTTAAGCCAGAGTATAGCTATGATCTGCAAGCAATTGTGTCTGCAGCTTATTACAATTAAATAGATGTGTTCTGTACTGAATTGTAACTTATCCCTCACCCCCCTTTTACTTTTTAATGTGACTCTATTTTTCCTTCTTGCTAGCATTTGAACCTTCGTGGTTTCATTATACTTAGCCTTTCCGTCCTCCATCCTTCATGGGAGGATCTGTGCTTTTTTGGTTTGCTTCTGTTATTCCTGAGTTTAGTCTGTGCTTTTGAACCTCTGCTAGTCACTGTCTGCAGCATCTTTCTTCTACAGTCACTTTCCTACTCAGCTATGCCTGTTCTCCTTTCTGTAGGCATTTACTTGGCAATATACAGTTGCACCTATCTGCTATTTTATCACCTCCACCTATTTGTGCCTGAAGATTGCAATGATACTTTAATTTTCTAGTTAATTTAAATTAAGACAAGGACTCTCAGTATCCATTAAAACCTCACTGGAGAAGAAACCAAAATGATCTATTGTTGTGGAAAGATTTCTTCCACAATGGTTAAAAAGATCTTTCTGTTACCTTTGAGAGTTATATTTCCAAAAATGTGTCTTATATTTTCCTTATTCCCTGAAGATGTAGTCTGTTCCCTCTTGTGATAATCCTTAGATGTTGATATAGGCAGGTAGATCTCAGGCTCCTCTCTTGGCTGCCCTTTGACCCTGCTTCTGGGAAGTCCATATTCAGCAGCTGCTGTGGCTGCCTTTTGTGGGATTCAGAGCTCTTTTCAGGCAGTGGCATGTATAATTCATCTGTTTCACATCAGTTGTAGGGTTAACTACATGCCTAATGCCTGCAGTTGAAGTGAGTGGTACTGAATCACCTCATTCCACTTTAGCTCAAGGAAATATGAAGGAGAAGAGCTATTTGCCTAGAGAAGGTACTTGAAGAAGACAGTACTACCTTGCATGATTTGGTCGTATTTGGAAGTTTTATTTAAAGCATTAAGGATAGAAACCTATTCTGTGAGGGTACCGTAGGCTATTCAGTCTCTTAAGAAGGACTGCTGTAAGTCATGTGGAAGTGGATTTCTCAAGCTGATGTGTGTGGGGTTTGGTTTTTTTTACTGTAAACTACTATGGATTGCAAAGTATTTAATTACACGTTTCTACTTAGTTTAGACTGGATAGCTTTTTCTTGAAAGAAATCAGTTTGAATGACAAATGGGTAATCTGTTTTATTTTTACCTGCTATTACACGCTAGCTGACAACCATGTTCACACACAGTTCTTTGAGGCAGTGACAGAGAAGCGTGGTTTCTGATTCGGCTGGGCCTGGCACTGTTGTGCAATGTAATTAGCTATATTATGTGCTTTGGCAGGTGATACAAGGTGTCACTTTTCTCTAGCAAGGTAAGATCTTTGCCTTGCAGATGGGAAAGCCTAATACTTAAACATGCTCTGCTGGCAAGTCTGAACTGCTGCCAAACCAAAGGAATTTTTTGGTTGGGGTTTGTTTTGGTATTTTCAGTTGGTTGTATTTTTTTTCTTTTTTCTTTTTCCCCCTACATCATTTCCTTGTAGTTTGCATTGTCATTTACCCTTTTTTTCTCCAGGTTTGTTTGATCATGTGATTTTTTAAAAAATGTTTTCTTTTAACGTCTTAACAAGTACTGTTTGTAAATCCACGCTATGAAGGCAAAATGTTGCAGATCTTTGAAAGTATTAAAACATTCACTCCATGAGTGCCGGAAAGAAGAGATGTTTGTCTGTGCCACCTGCTGCTCTACCAAGTATACAAGTTACTTAGTTTGTGATGCTGCATGGTTTTGTTTACCAAATCGCTCGAGGAATGATGTCTCCTTTCTGTATTGGTTGAGTTCTGCAGCCCTGCAGATTTCATGCCACTGCTACACGTGATAAAAACCTTTTAAACGGTAAACTGTTGGAAAAGTGCTCACGGTAACAACCACAGGTTCATTTTCAAGTGCAAACTTTTCTCTCCCTTCTCCTTACTGCCACCCACTCTCTTCTCCCCAAACCTCACTCATGAAAACTACACTTTGCATTTCTGTATTTGGACTCAGATGAGCACAATGAAGTCTTTGTCACGTCTGGAAGTAATGTTTGTTCTACCATTTAAAATCTGTAGTTTGCATGCTATCCTGGGGAAACCAAATTGGACTATTAAAGAGCTACTGTTGGTGCTTAACAAAGACTGCAGGTTTCATCAGCTTTAACAAGCTATACAAGTTGACCTCTCGGGATCCTTTCAGAGGTCAACAGGAGTGAATTTGTCCTTTTGCGGCTCTGTTGTGGGGTGAAGTTCACCTCTCATGCTTCATCGTAGGCATTACCAAAAGCTGTGTCCAAGTTAAAAGAACTAAGTCAAACTAAAGCTGTATGAGCGGATGGAAGTATTTCTACAGCAGTAAACCAAGGCTGTACTCAACATCAGTTCCTAAGCAGTTTTCTGTAGGCTGACGGCTGTGTCTGTGTTGCATATGTTAGTTTTAAAACAGAGTTGCAGTTACAACCTTCAAAGGGGTTTGTTTTGAGGAATGAGACCTCTAATGTGGATAGCTTTGAAAATGCTGTAGAGATGGCCAGATGTTGCATAATTGTGTTAGCCGGTCTTGATAGGTAAAGGCGAGAGTCAGATCGAGCCATCAGTGAGCAGTGCCAAATCTCTCTCCATAGCCAAAGATGACAAGATAAATGGGCTCATGCCACTGGAAGAGACTACAATTTTTGTCTTTTCTAGTCTCTTTCACAGTAGTTGTGTTTGACACTGAATGTTTCCTAGTGCCAGCTCCATTTACCCCTTTGAAATTCCAAATCTTGTCCATAAGAGCTCCACTTGCAAGAGCATTTAGATCTGAATCCCCTGATGGTCCTCTTGTACCCTCCTGGGCAAGGTCACTGTAAACTCTTCAAGCAAATTAGCTAAATTTCATGCCATGGTGCAAACGGGGCAATAAGAGTATTCCTAAAAGTTAGAGAATGGACCACTGCTTGATTACTTGTTGTTCAATTTTATGTGTATTTGATGGAAAGTTTAATGGACTTGGGTGTTAGGTTGCATACCAGAGCACAGAGCTGGAGGCTGTGCCTATAAAAATAAGCATGAAGGCTGGTGGAGCTGGAGTTTGGCCAAATATTTTACTAAAGAGCATCAGATTCTGCAGTAAACTCATGCTGAGTGGCTTTGGGGGGAAGGGCTCATTGGGTAACATGCATGTGTTAATTGGAAATGGGAATCTTGGAGTTTAGTCATGTCTGGAAATGTCTGGGGTACGTCTGACCAAAAAAAATCTCATTAAAAAGCTGTAATTGTTCATTATATTCTTTTTGCAACTCTTAAACTTTTCATTGATAAAATTTGCATCCCTTTTTTGTAAAAGTCCTTTTCTGTAAATATCTGTACCAAAAGCCCGTGAGAGTTTGCCTTTAACTTTACAGAGTAAAACGTGGCTCGCGGTCAACGCAGTTAGCAAGTAGAAAAAACCCACGATGTTGATTATTTGAAGGGTCCAGGGAGCAGTTTGTGCGGTTAAAAATGTGTGACCTAGAGACCGCGTAGAAAACTTCCAGGGCATTAACAAAAATCATTTTGTGTGTCACTGATGAATTTTGACTCATTCTGTTGAACCTACCACCCTGAACTTATTTTGCTCTTTGTTTTAAGTTGGCTGAAATATGCTCTGCCAACCCAGCTCAGCAATTATTTTTCCTTTGTATTTTTGGATGCTGACAAATGGGAGGGGGGTGTCTGTCTATGTGTATTTACAGTGTATCACGAATGGTAGAGATTTGGGATAAATTGCAGTATATGTATTGTTCTGAAACTTGATTTTGTACTGGTCTTGTTGTTTTGTGAGGCGTGTGGAAGTGGCGAAGGAGGTGTGAGGAGCCTGGAGGGTAGCGGAGCTGTGTGGGCTTTTAGAGGCCAGACACCGCTTTATTCTGCTGCCCTGCACATTTTTCCCCGCAGTTATGTTGTTTCTTGAAGTCTTCCCAAATTTGCAGAGGTCAACATTTTGTTCCTTACAACACAATGTTTGTTTGCTTTTTTTGTTCTTGCAACAAAACAGAATCTTTCTCTGATGTCAACGTTTAATTTGTATTTTCTGTGCGTGGAGTTTGTGGGCTGCTTTGGGCAGGAACAGGCTTATGGTACTGAACACATGTTGTTTTATCACTGCAGCATTAAATATTTGGCATTCCAGTGTAAGAACTCCGCGTGAGCTGTTTGAGGTGGCATCCTTGCGGCTGCCTTCTGCTGGCGTGGCTGGTTTGGTGTGCTTGTTTCACAGACTGGGCTGCTTCCTGTTGATGTCTTTTGTTTTAATGTTTTAGGGGTAGCCTTTTTGTTTCTGACTTGACTTTCCTGTGTCTGTCTGAGTTACAGATTGACTCCTTTTTCAACTACCTTACAGTATTTATGAGTTTACTAAATTTCTGTCAAGCATAGTGGTTTTGTTCCTGCTGCACTCGTACCTGGTATTCCAGATGCTACATTGGGAAGAAGAGTGTGGAGGACAGAATTATGTGAATGAGGCCAATTCTCTTGGTCTGCATCGGACTTGTGTGACTATCCCTCTAAAGAACTCTGTTGTGAAGACCGGAGTTTGTGGTATTGGGATACGTAAATGCAGCTTGCTGGGAAATCTTCAAAGTAATGTGACCAAGTGATTCTTGAAGTTCAATTTTATTCTCAATTACATTGCCTTCTGATGTCAGCATGACCATGTTGGTCTTTAGTATGTTGTTTTTGAGGCCCGATGGAGTCCTTTGTTGGGCTTTGAGGAGGGTGGTTGTCCCCTGTGGTTTCAGGTTTGTCCTAGCTGCCTGCATGCCTGTTGGTAGCAGGTCTGTGCCTTTGCTGCTCCTGCAGCAACGTGCATAAGTCTGTCCCACTGCCAGACCCGGCCCTGGTCTCTTGTACCTTGATGTATTTACTAGTGTTTATCCAGCCTGGGCTGCTGGTCTCACTTTGGGAGCTTGAGGAGGGGCAGGTGTGGTGACTGAGTCATTCCTTAAAGGCAGGATGGCTTGAGAGCCGGAGCAGAGCAGCCAGCCATCCATCTGTGCTGGGAGCCCAGGGGACCTGAGTTTCCTCAGATCTCCTTCTCTTCCTCCCTCAGGGGACGCCTGTGTTGGTCTGAGTGATTTTTTTCCCAGCACTGCCTCCACAGTTTTCCTCTTTGAGGGAAGCTACTGAGTTATAGTAATAATATTGTTGCAGCTGCCACAGGCTAGGACCTTGAAGCCTGCTGCTTCCCCTTCAGATGTGAAGAAGGATTTGTGTGCCCAAGGCACATCTTTTCCCGTGATAGCTTGTGGTCTAAGTAGTATTCTGCTTCCCTGTAAATGTTTCTTTTCTCATTATCTAGATAGAAATCCTGTTGGTCCTCTGGCCTTTCGCGTCAGCCCACTCTGGTAAAACAAACATTAACTTGCTCGGAGTCAGGCGTAAAGCTTTTCCGCTGCATGTTGGTTGCTCTTTACCTTGAAGTGCTTTGTGGGAGGAGAGTTACTTATCTCAAGGCAGTGCTTTGTTTCCTTTCCTCTTTGTACAGCTCCCACGATGCTGAACATAGCGTTGGAGGAGCTGGTTCGTAGGGCCGTATGCAATATCTTCATAAAGGAATAAGAAAACATTAGTAAGGATCACAGAAAACAATATGTGTATTGTGGACTGTGTAGGGGTCGTCTTCTTCCCTACACACTCTTTTTTGCCTCTGATCTGACACTTTGAAAAAGGAGAGGAGGTGGTGTAGGAAATGTCTCCCGCAGGGCCCCAGGGACTGCTACAGGGATGGCTCTGCCCCAAAATGCTGTGTTCTTCACTAAGGTGATGATGACATTTTGGGTATTTACTAGTGGTTTCAGTGCACATTATGTGAAATAAAAACACAAAAGGAAGATTAATGAAAGATTGGCATGTAACAGAAATAGATGCAAAAGCATCCAAGTACTTTAAAACCATGGTTTTCACCCTGAAGGACATAGGTCAGCCGTGGCTGCAGCACGGCAGGAGATTTCCCCCCGCCCCCATTTTATTCATACAGAACTAATAAAACCTTTTGGAATGAGTGCTCTCGCTAATGCTTTCACCAATGGTTTCTTGGCACAGACGCTATCCAATCTCCAGCTACTATTTGCTTACGAAAACAAGGCTATATCTTTTCATAAGAGAGCAAGCACTGCCGTTCTGGGGTATTTAAATGCTTTCCTTTCCCTTCTCATGTCTGCTTTGGGTTGACTTCCTCACCGCTTACTTCACAGGTTTCATCTGTAATTGCCTCCTGTGTTGGAATTCCGTGTGTTTGTATAAAAGCATCCCAGTGTAGTCAGAGGCGGATGGCTGAGACGATTAATCCGCTTCGTTAATTTAGAGCCTGTCATAATGATCGCGAGATTAGCAGTAGGATTCACTGAGCAGCCGAGAGATTTCCCTGCCCTCAAGGAACTCGGAAGAACAACCTGATAACCTGTGCACGTGTGTCCCCTCTAGGTGCTCGCATCAACTTGCTGGGTGGGTGTCTCTCGCTGCGAACGCTCTGCTCTTACCTGATCTGATCAGGAGCTTCGGGGAGATGGTGTATTTGCTGGGAACTGCTAACGAGAGGTCTCAAAGCATAGAAGCTTCTTTTGCTGACTAAGGATTAGTGCTGTGTGATGCTGCGTGAGTCCAGCCTTTACTGGATGTGGGAAAATCCACACAGAAACTCCTGTTTGAGGAAATCAAACTCTGTTAGATCCTGTTCTTGCCACTTGGTCATTGCTCTTTGGGATCCTGGGGTTGTGCCTGCGTAGTTGCTTGCAGATGGTACCTGGAGGCTCTACTCACGTTCCAAGCCCGCTGAATCACAAGGCATTGGCTCAACACAAAGCACAGCTGCACGGATTGGATCACAGGTAGAGTTTATTTGGTATGTGCTGTCGTGAAACAGTGCGGGCAAGCCGTGGAATATTGCAGGATGAAATCCTAGTTCATTTGTTTATGTGTTTTTTCAAGTACCCCGCCTATCCCTCTCCACCAAACGATAAACACACCTACACTGCGATACACTGTAATACAGTGAATCAAAGCCCCAGAAATACTAATAATGGTCTAAGGTGGTTTTGCTTTTAGTCTTGATGTTACTCTTTTCCTTATTCTTTTCAAACATAATGTCTTTGAATTTTCTGGGGGGAGTGTTTCCAACCTGCAAAAACAATGGACCAGAAGCAGGGTGCATTTAGCTATTTTACTGTGGCCAACCGCAATGAAAAGCAAATTTGAGCACACAGCATGATTGTTCAGATATGGGAGGATATTTTAATAAGGTACTGATCGAGTTGCTAATGTTTATTAAAATGAGAAACTTCATTACGGAGTAGCATTGCAGTGTTAAATTTGCCAGGTTCTGTCTGAGTCTGAGACGGTTCAGAAAACCGAGAACATGTAAGTACAGGCTTCCTCTGCGCCTGCCATCTCCTTGGGCTCAGCTATTCTGAGCATGCAGCAGCGCGTGTGCTTATGAGCTGGCAAGATCCAGAACCGCAGTAGTTGATGCAAATACAAATGAAAATGAGTGTTACGTTAGAAATACAATTTTGCATATGTAACATTAATAAAAACTGACAAAACCAAAACATAGCCCTTCCCCCTGCAAAGAAAACAGTGCTGCCCCCAAGCCTTGGTTCTGGATTTGCTCCAATAAAATCTAGTCACACTTCTCTTTCTTCTTATTTCAGTGTCTCGTTTCAATGAATTGTTTATTGGTGTGACTGGAACTGTTCAAAATGATAGGAACCCGGTGCGCTCCAGCATAACCAACACTGAAGGATTTGCATTATGTAAATCTGGAGTATTAAAATTGGCCTGCATAAATGAAAGAATCCATATCCACACAACAGTCTCCTTTTACTTAATAATTGTCTATTTTTATGCTCCAGCATTTAAATCATAAGTAAATAGGACAACCTTATTGGGCCCTGGGAATTTAGCCCACTCACAGGGTACATTAGCAAGTAGACGTTTTACAGCGGGAGCGACTTGCGTGCAGCGGCAATTTCTTTGGACTGCTGCAGGATACCATGGGGTAATCCCAAACGGTGGGTTTGATTTTAAAAGAGCTGCCAAAAGGCATGTAGAGTACACTTACCAGGAGGTTTGCAGCAAGTCGGTGTAGCTGCTTAATGGTTTTAAATTCTGCAGAAGGTTGCTTTGCAGGGGATGCCACAGATCCAGAAAAGCTTTTAAAGCTACGGAGCAGGCTGTCAGGGTAGCCCCAGCTCTGCAGCTCCTGTGGTGCAGCCTCAACTGCTGTCGATAACATTCCCTGGCCTCTGCAGCTGCAGTCTTCTCTCTTCTGGGCCCTTTATTGCATGACTAACTTGGCCAGGAGGAAACCCAGCTTTATTAACGTACTGGGTGTGAAATACTCTCCCGTAAGTTGTGGTCTTCCAAAAGCTCCCCGTCTTGAGCTGGCCTGTACTGCCTCTTCCCTGTGTATCAGATTTCACCGCAATGTGTGTGCATCCTGGCTGCAGAGGTGCTTGGGGATCTTTTCTGGGTTCTCTAAGGTTTTTGCAACCTCTCAGCTTAAGAGGTCCACAGGCATTTTGGGCAGTTTGCCAGTTTCTAGCAATAGTTTTCCCCATCCCTTGGCCGGGAGGAGGCTGCTGCCTGTAGGTTCTCCCAAAGAGAAGAGATGAATGCTATTTCAGGCCTCCTCTTAAACCAGATTGAGAGCTGCTTGCCTTGCAAGGCAGACACAAGCTTGAAGTAGGAGTGACATCTTGCCCCAAGTAGTTTGCCTTCAGTCCTAGGGGGAGAAAATGAGGCATCAAAGTGTCTTGGATGTTGCATCTTCAACAGTACTTAGAAGTGATGTAACAAATTTTATTGTTTTTTCCAGTTGGGCTGTGATTTAGAATTTTCTTTCTACTCAGGGTATTAAACTCTTTACTGAACAGGAACGAGTCATCTGCATTGTTTTGGTGGAGAACGCAGAATGTGTTGTTACTTGACCTGATGGAAATCTGAATGCTCTTTTCCGCAGATGAAACGTTAGCGCGTTATGTGTTGCCGTGCTACATGACAGATGCACTGAGAAATGACGAGGGAGAGTCCTTTTGATTTGTGTTGTGGACAAACGCGTCGAGGCGGTAGAATTTGCCTTTGTGAGTTATTGCAATAAAGTAGAAATTTGGAGGAAGGAGTATTATAAAGAGTCTGTAGTTAGCAAAACTTGAGGAGACAGCAGATCTTGTCCAAACTCGCATAACAAGACTATGTCAGAGCCAAAAAATCAAATCTCCTGACTGCATTCTGTGCGTTCATCATCATGAGGCCATTCCTCTGGGGTTTCATTTTTTTCCTTAAACAGGGAAAATGAAGGATCTCTTTAGTCCCTGGGGTGCTACGGTATGGTCTCCCACTACTCTTGGGCGTTCTGCTTTCAGCCCTGGAATGTTTCTCTGCTTGTCGCTTGCTCAAGGATTTAAGCCATTTATTTTGTTTGTTTACAATAGAGTTCTGGTGGGAAGGCAGATGTTATGTGGGAAAGCTATTTTTCCGGATCTGTTTATCCCGTTATGTGGAATCTCACAGACCACCGGTAGCAAGTGGCTATTAGGCATCAGCTTTAAGATACTGGCATTTTTAGAAGAGGAAACGTATTAGTTCTTGTAAGCAGCTTTGCAGCAAAACCAATGATTTCTTGGCATGCTTTGGCTTGGTGTTTAAAATGGACGTGACTATGTCTTTGTTTTTATATAATCATTTTTGCCTTTTGAAATATTGGTATTTTAGGAAATGGCCTGTATTTGTTCATGTCTGACAATAAACAGCTGACTTGAATTCCCAAAATATACCATCTGAGCAATACTTAGCTATGAAGAGATGGTTCTGAATAAATCTCATTTGAATGCCTGCATTCAAAATTAAAAATCAAGGTTTTCAATTTCACTTATCTTTCTTTACCTTGGCAACTCGGGGTACTTCAAGGAACTTGGCAACTAAATTGTATGCTATTGGAATAGCAGAATAGCTGAAAAGGGTAAGTCTTCAAGTTCCAAAGAATTCCTGGTTCAAAATATAATCTTCAAGATCTGGCCTTCACATCTCTTCTGCTGATACTTCCCAGCACTGATTTCGCAACAGGCTGAATTCGTAAATTCTGAAGATTTCAGACGAAACAAGCTAATATATTAATGTTTTATCAGGAAAGAGTCCTAATGGGGCTATCCGTGCACTTGTGAAGGCTAGAAAGCTTCTTACTCGTGGGTATCTGTTATTCTCGCCAACAATCTGTAGGCTTGCAAATTGCCAAAGCCGCGTGTGTTGAGAGAGCAAAGTAAACACTGTAGAAAGTCAAATTTTGCATTTTCTTCTTGTTCAGCCAAAGGGATTAGAGATAGATGGAAAACACTTTCCTCCTTAGGGGGAGGATGTCCACAAAACTGGAACAGTTTTGGGTTTTTATTTGAAGAAAATGCTTATAAGCACACACCTCAGTGTGTGTTTGAAAGAAGCGAAATCTCGATTATTTTGCGGTTTTCTCCACAGTCTGTATCTGAATGCCTTTGGGGGCCCTTCCCTCCCGGGTTGCGGTGTGAGGCAGAGTGGAGTCGTCCCCCTTTGGAGTTCCCCCCTGGCTGCCAAGCTGCGAGGCACCTTCAGGCTTTCTCCCCCCGCGGCACTCTGCGTGGGCTCCTGGTGTGAAGCCAGCCCGTTTCTAGGGTATTTGGTCTGTTCTGGGCTCGGATGGATGGGGGGTAAATGTTTCACAGAACGTTTCTGGCCAGCTCCAAAGGAGAGGAGAAAGTATGTGTTGTTGAGGAATGTTGACTCTGGAGCCCAATTAGCGAAGCATTGTGTTTCATCGTAGCAGCAGTTGTACAATGAATTGTCAGCAGTGGCTGCTTCTCTTTCATCCTGCAGGTAGTAAACACTACAAGGATGAACTACGAGAGTCTCTGGAAGCCCCATGCGACTTGTTTTATCACTGCAGTCCGGTTTGTTCACCTCTGTTGTAAATAGGACAGAAAATGCCGTGCGAGTTCACTGCTCACCCGTGCCTATGCGTGCTGTAGAAAACGGGAAATCTTGCTCTCCTAGCTTTCTGCTTAGGACCAGATTTGGTTAGTGTTTAGCAGAAAATTGCTTTAGACATGAAGGTTAGATAGGGAAGGGTTGCAGCAATTAATATTTTTAATTTGTGACCGCAGCTCTGGAGGTAATTCCGTGCTCTGCTGAACCTGTTGGTGAGTAAGTCAGGCTCCTTGTGCCTCTGTTCCCATTTCAAAATGTGTGTTACAGCACTTCCCTGTAAGAAAACGATGTGGGGAGAAATCCACGTAGCGATTGTGAGGTGCTAAGAAGCCATTTAAAATCACAGATTTATGTAAAAACCATTATTTTCCTCCGTAGTTACTAGCAAATGCGATCCGAATAACGGGAACCTGTGGCTTTTGTGTACAGCCTTTTCATCTCCCAGGGAGTCCCTGGTTATTGGAAAACCGTGTTTCATCAGGTGTTATTTATGTATTTCATGGTTGTGTAAAGAGATACCAAACACTTGGGGTTTAATCAATGTTCGATCGGCATCGGCAGGCGGGGTGGAATGGGGGTTTGGCATTTTCTGCCAGTTGGGTGTATTTGAACGCGGCCCTTGCAGCTGGAGGGAGGGGTGGAGGGCTGCGGGCACCCAGCAGTAGGCTCGACAAAGGCAGGTTAATCGTGTCGTGTGCCGGCACGGTAATCGGGGTGCAGTATTGGCCTTCACTGAGTGTGGTAGTGAACGGGACCGAACAGGGTGAAAGGACGCATGACTCCGTCTGCTTTCCAAGGGCAGTGGCAGCATGTTTAGAATCTGGAATGAAAACTACGCTTCGTGCCTGCTGAGGAACCGTGGCAGGACTTCGACCGACTCGAATCCTGACAGTGAATCTGTCAGAGGCTATTTGCCTTCAGGTTTCTTCTCGGTAAAGCTCTCCTGTGCCTGAGGCTTTGAAGAGATGGCGCGAAGCTCCTCCTCGGGTGAGGGAACGCAGTCCAGCTCCGGCCTTGCGTTTATGTGGTTTTGTGTGAGTGCCTGAGGGCAGCAACAAAGCTCGTGTGACATTTGCCGTGCAGATGGAGTCGGTTCTTTGTGAACATCTGTGTCCTTTTTCCTTTCCCTCCCCCAGCTGAATTAGTCACAGAAATAGTGTACGATTGGGCTTTCTTTTAAAAAATGTTCATAAGAGGCTTTCAGTTATGTAGAAATTGCTGCTTGGTGCCCAACAGTGATTGCTGAGAGAAATCTAAAGGGTGTTTCAGAGTGTATGTATATATTTATTCATTGCTACAATTAGGCTGTTTGTTTATGCATAAGCATTAAATGGGAGAAGAATATATAAGCAGAAAATGTATGTTAAAAAGAAAAATACATGGTAATTGTTTTGTTTTTCTTCAACAGACATACATTGGCAGTGTGGTGATATCAATAAACCCCTACAGATCACTACCCATTTATACTCCAGACAAAGTGGAAGAATACAGAAACCGAAACTTCTATGAACTCAGTCCTCACATGTAAGTACAGTGAAGAAGTTGGAGTTTTCATTCTGGCCTGAAACAGATGGTACCAGCTGTCTCTGTCATCAAAAGGTCTGTGTTGATTAGAGCAAACAAACCAAAAATCACACCACCACTCCCCCAAAATGAATTTTTATTGCTTCATCCTTATTTTAAAAAGAAGCCTAGATGAGTTATTGTCGTGGTTTAATTTCATGTGTTTACATCCTGGTATGTGCATTTCAGAACATTTTCCTGTAATTGTTACAAGGAGCCTTTATTACTGTATTGTGAAAGTAAGGAGTCGGTTTTCAAGGAAATATGTTTCTTTCGAAGTTGAGATTGCTGTGTGAAGGCCTCTAGGTGTTAAAAATATTTGTCGTGTAGTGATACTTTTGATATCTGAAACTTAATTTCTCTTTGCACAATGCAAAAAAGGAAAGAAAACCCTTGTGGTGAACACAAACCTATTGGATATGTCTGAATGGTAACGGGGGGGGGGGGGGGGGGGGGGAGCTTGGACTCTTCTCCTCTGTGCTGGGTGGAAATTAATCCATTCTAAGAGGGCAGCCAGAATGCCATAAGTATATAATAAGTATATATGCAAATTTTAAGGCTAAAGAACATAGCATATATACAGACATATAATATTGCAAAATATGATTTGCATATGATGTAAATTCTGTGTTGAAATTTAGGAATAGAAGGCTGTGAAGTAGGTATAGTCTCTTATTCTGAATTTCTTTTACCTCCTGTAATTCCTGTGCATGGATGCATATTGCAAAGTCGTCAAAGGCTTTGACTTTTGCTTATAGGGAACTGTCACGACCCGTATTATTTGGGCCTGGTCAGAATTATCAACCATGATGGAACATGTCCATAACAGCACAAGACTTGGGTCACAGGTGTGGGTGGTATGGCTGAAAGTGGGGTACCTTGTCCTCAAGTTCTGTATGTTGCAGGAATGGTTTTACCACCTGAGACATGGTAGCGGTGAGGTGAAACCCAGCTGCTCCTCACCTCGGCGTGATGCTGGGATAGAGAAGTGTTTCCAGCATGTTGTGAGGTTGCCACCTGACTTTGCAGTCATGCATTCAGGAGACTGACTTGAGTGATCAGCGATTGTCTAAACATGGCCATAAGTTTACACATCTTCCTTCAGTGATCGCTTTTAGGTTAAAAGCAAATTATGTGTGCAAAGAGTTTTGGAAGTTATTCTGTTCTGATTAATATTTTGCCTTCACACTTCATCTGTAACTTTTCCAGATACATTGGCTGAAATGCAGACAGCCTATTAATCAGATCAAATAAGCTTCTGGTCGTTCTTGGCCCTCTTGGATCTGAACTCTGGCTATGTTCAGGTTTTCTTGCTTCTCAGTTTTGTTTAGCAAGCACAATTGCCTGCTAAATTAACACAGTTGCTCACTAAGAGAACTTTATGCTCTGCTAACTTTGTTCAGCTGCATAAAATTTGCTGTCATATGATGGAGGTTTTTAAAAAGAAAATTTGTGGGTTACAGTTTGTCTGACGTTCTGGAAGTCAGTACGATGTACTTGGTTATGTGTTGAATCAAGTGTGTAGCAATGTATTGACCTCCACGGTTTTCTATCTCTCAAGAGAGATGGTTTTCCAGAACAAAAGTGGTCGACAGATATTCTTGTACGTATTATGAGAGTCTTAACTTGAAAGAAAAATGTTCCATAAACATCATTCATCACTAATGACAGTAATTGTATGGTCAGGCTGCCATCTCAGAGCAAGAAATTCTGGAGTCCAAACCCTAGAAATCCACTTCAGGAGCAATAGTTTGAAGTGAGAAAATGTTGAATTTTAACTTAGGTCAGGAGATCTCGACTACGCCGTAGTAATAGATTTTCCATGCAAGATCGATGGAGTGCCAGGTCATGAAAAGTACAAGACTAATTTGTCTTGGACAGATATGATCTCTCCATAAATTTTCTTTATTTGGTATTGCTTCTGTATGAAAATTTTGTCATCTGACACCTGCTAACTAGACAACATATCTTTAAAAATACAGGATTATGACATAATCATTGTTATGGTTTCTTTGACAGATACAGTGTTTCTTTTTTGAACTCTAGGAATAAAAAATGATCTTACCGTATGGTGACCTTGCTTTCCTTCCCACCTGTCTGTAGATGCTTATGAGAACTGCAGAATCGAGTCACTTTTGCCTCTGCTAAAATTGGTAAACTTCTCACTGTCTTTAAGACACTGCAAAAGACTGTAGGTGTCTGAAATAAGGGCTATGTGGGCTGTGTTACACCATCTCTGTCAAGAATAAACAACTTTTCATCCCCTTTAATATATCGTGTCTTGTGCTGTAGCCTAAGGATTCATGCCAGTCCAGTTGTTCACTCTGTGAACATAGAGCTGGTACTTGAGTGCTGTTTAATTGACCGTGAGGTGAGCTTAAAGGGTGACCATATGGTCCTGCAGCTGCCAAGCCTGGAGTGATCATCAACGGGGTGCCTGCCTGCCGTGCTGATTCGTACAGACCGGGAACTGGGTTTGGGATAGAGCCGGCATCATCCCAGCCCTGGAGCTTTCAGCTAATTCTAGGGCTGACTGCTCCTGGGAGAATCAGGCCACTGTTAAAAGCGGGGTTCAGGCATATATGGGGGGAGGTTGCTCCACTTCCACACAGACCTTGCAATTCTCAAGGTGTTTGTTGGTTTGTTTTTTTGGCTGCTCAGGAACTTTAATGAAGAGCTGCTGTGAGACAAATTGCACTTTGTGGTATTTATTTTGACATGAGGGTAAAAAACCCCCACACTGACTTGTGGAGATGTGCATACTTATTTTCCTTTGATGTGTAAATCTCCATTGGGCTGTGGCCTCTTCAGAAGGCTTGATTGTGGGTAAGCCCACTGCTCCATTTAAGTGTGCTTTGGGAAAAGACTTTTGGTTCCTCTTGTGTAATCCAAAGCAAAACTCTTGCCCATTTGTAAGGAAACTAATGCGTATGACCTAGAAAGTGTGCTTAGAAATAACATTGTATATAGTGCGTTTCTTATTTCAGCATCTCCTTTGTTTAAATAATCTAATTTTGTTACTGGTACTAGCTAGAAAAATGCAAACGATTGCAAAAAATGTCTAGCAGTGATTTGGCTTGAGATTCCTACAGAAACCGAGTCTGTAAGGCACCAAAATTCTTCAGTCAGAAATAAACGTGCCGTCACCTGTTGGCGTGATAGCTCATGTTCTCCAACGTTTGTCGTTTTGGAGAGTACCTTCAGGTTTAGCAATCCCAAGTTTTAAGTGTCAGCATCTCTGGAGCAGACTGCTGTGGGACATTCCCAGAGCTGCGGCTCTGTGTGGGAGCTCCTGGGAAACGAGGAGTCTAAATGATGTTTTGCTTATTATCCAGTAGTTTAGTATGACCTTCTCTTCTGTCTGTGCTCGAGGTACGCGGAAGTGTTTCAGTGTGATGGGTTGGTACAGGCAGGATGTGCTTGAGAATGCCAACTGTCCCAGTAAAATAGCAGGCTTGGTGAGCAAAGGAAAATGGAAGGAAAAGAGGGAGAAGTATATAATGACATAAAGGAAATCCATACCTAGATATTTTTCCCATATATGGTCATTGAAGGAAACATATATCCGTGGGAGTGAAGAGCTGTTCACATGTTTTCCTAAGCCTAACCTGAAAGACGAGGGAGTGAACACCTAGTCATCTGCTCTGTGTTTCCTCAAGAGCATCTGCGAGAGTGACTGATGCTTCCAGTGATGCTAGTTAATGCCTAATTGCAGACTTTCAGCAGGTTTTTGTTGTTTTTTTGGAAACTGTAGAGTAAGTCCGGGGACACGTTTTGAATGGGCAGCCACACTCAATTTCTGGGAGAAAGTTCTGGTCAGGTGTTTTTTGAATAGTGTTATACCTGATAAAATTTGATCCAAGAGGTTTTATTTTAATAGTTTGTTCCTCTCTAAATACACCATTGTTGTTGTGGCACCATGTAATAAAGTTCTCCTGGGATGCTTGTTTTCATGGTCTGTGGCTATTTGCATAGCTGTAGTAGGAAGTTTACCAAGCTCTTTAATTGTTTTTTTCCAGTGTTTTGTTAATCTTGGCGGTTTGTTCTTTATCTGCGAGGCAGGACCAAACTTGTCTCTGACTTGACAGGGCAGAGTATGACATTTCAGCATTAGAAGTTTGCTGCTTGATTTGTGCAGTCCTTACGCTCTGTTCTGCTCTTTCACTTGATGTAATTACTCTTTCAGTTGATGTAATTGCTGTTTCGCTTACCTTGTGGGTAAGCTAGAACCAAGCTGTCCATCTCGCTAATTTACACTGACTTCCACCAGTGACCAAGGCAGCTGCTGCCATCTTTGAAGCGAAGGCAAGAGGAAATAAACAGCTGATTGTACCATTTATTTGTAACGGTTGTGCTGTATCACTTTCCTACCAGCACTTTGCTTTTCCTACCAGATTTGCTTAAAGAGTAGGTGCTTTCTAGCATTTCCCATCTTTGCGTTGGCTCCTGGTTGCTAGCTGCTCTCCATCGCTGCTCTCCATCCCTGGGAAGCATGGTGGCATGTGGCTTTTTGCTCCCCTTCGTGTTCTGACACACTTTACCTGCTGGCTTCACAAGAATCACGGATTATTTTAAGTGGAGGGACAAAATAGAAACTGGCAACTGTACTGCTAACAGCAAGTTACGGGCAAATGAGTGCTGAGAGCCAACAGGCATTTTTTTTTTTAGCTATGCGCTGAAGTATTTATGGTGAATAAGTGGGACAGCAGGAAACTACCTGGAGAAGGCTTTTACCAGGCATCTATCGCATTCCACTTCGGCAAGTTTGCTATATATTTTGTTTACTTGTTATTAGTTCTTTTAAGTCAGATATTTCTGAAGAGACAATAGTTTGCATTAAAAGCTTTCAAATTCAGAGGGACTTAAACTTTTGCAGGCAACTCCTGAAAACCAGCTTGCTTTAAATAGGAGACAAGCACACAGAGATCAACCTGATGCCTGTTAAAATGCAAGAATGAGAACTGACGTTCCCCATTGCAATGAGCATCTCATTAATAATTATTGGGACAAATCATTATCCTGAGGATACCTGCAATGACTCTGACTCTGATAGAATTTGCTGTTTTCTTTTCAAGTTTGGAGCTGATGTAAGCAGTGAATGTAGGAGTTACATTTTTGCTTCTGGCTGGTTTTGCTGGTATTCCAGGATTGCATGGCTTCGGGGACACCAAGGTTACAGTAACTCTTTTTCCTCCTTGATTTAAAGCAAATATTTTTGTCGGAAGGGCATGATAAAGCCCCAGCTGTGAAGGGTAGTTTTTGCCTGTGTGTAAAACTAAGCTTTTCCCCATAGGTAGCAGAGTTTTAAGATACACAGTAGCTATCTTTATTTGTTGAAGAAGTGGATGGTGGGGTGAGAGCCTGTGCTGTAGTTTAGTGTCCTTCATTGCCCCAGTACGTTTATTTTAACATTTCCTTTTCAGTTTGTCCTTCTTCATCTTCATTTGATTTTGTTTGGGGGTTGGGGTTTTTGTTTGTTTGTTGGTTTTGGTTTGTTTTAAATCCCTCCCCATGGTTTTCACCTTGCAGAATCCCCTTTTTACACACCTTTTGTTCTTATTCCTAATAATTCCTGATTTCTCCAGTGACTCAGTCTTTGGGATTGTTCATGTGGCTCAGCAGAGTGCCTCTTTCAGGAGAGATTTATAGCTGCGGGAAGATGATCACTTCAGAGGTTAGTTGGCCAAATTAACTGCTGGGCAGGGAGGGAACATCTATGGCTGATCGCAATCATAAATAGCAATTAGGGAGGACTGCCAGTACCTAATTGTTAAACTCATGCTAGGAATGACTTGAAAGAAGTGTGTGTGTGTGTGTGTGTGTGTGTGTGTGTGTGTGTGTGTGTGTGTAAAACCCCACAGAGAATATTGAAGTTGTCTTTCGGGAGGGGTCAGGCTCATTACTCCCCTAACAT
Source organism: Rhynochetos jubatus (assembly GCA_027574665.1). Lineage (NCBI taxonomy): Eukaryota > Metazoa > Chordata > Aves > Eurypygiformes > Rhynochetidae > Rhynochetos > Rhynochetos jubatus. The sequence continues at coordinate 10,933,482 of CM050654.1, forward strand.
CTACAGTGAGGCAGTACTGGATGTGGTGTATCCATCAATCCCTCAAGTGTATAGATGAAAAGGGAATGAGGCATCACACTTGCTTCAAGAGTCAGAAGGACCTCATGCCTGGCAAGAGCCTCTTCTCCTGCAGGCTGCTGGCACACCACCCAGGGCATGCAGTTTCCTAGATTTTATGCTTGGTAGGAGGTCTCAGACGTTCTTCTGAGGAAATAGAGTTTTGAGGAGGGCAGTTGGGATGTTGCCACATTGAAATGACCATCTGATTCTCTGAAGAGCATTTTGGAAGCGATATGCGAACGTGAAGGCTTGGGGTATAAAGCAAGGTTTCTCTCGCATGCAACAACAAATCTAGCTTTTTCCTTGTCCCAGGGCTGTTGTAGTTGGTTTGGATAGGACATAATGCAGCCACCTCACCCAGTGCTTCAGAGGTCAGTGCAGTCTTGTTGACAAGAACAGTAGTGGCTTGTTTGCTACCCATACTGGAGTGCATGAAATTTTGTAATAATGCAGGAACTGGTTTATAGCAGGACATACGGTTATAAGGAGGCTCAAGAAATGCACCCAACAGCCAAGAAGGATAAACAGCCTTGGAAAAGCAGTGTATAGATGAATGTTGTGCTTTATTTTTATTTTTAAAGTGGTCTGAAGTGACATTTAGATTGCATTCCAAAGGTCACTAGAATGAGCCTTTCCTTCAGTCCTCTAAGTAGCGCTGCCTAAATTAAGAAATGAAAAGGCCCTTTAAATTCTGTGTATATGGCAGTGGTGCTGTCATTCTTCTGCAAGTGTCCAGGACAGGGGATTTCCGACGTGAAAACGTACAACGCTGTGTGTAGCCACGGAGCTGTATCACGGGTGGGGTGGAGCTGCCTGCACCTCGGCTTGTCCAGACATCTGGCGGTGTGGAGTCCGGGTGGATTTTGGTGCTGTTGTGCCATTTAAACACTTCCTAAGCTAGGAATGAGTCTATATACAGACTACAGGGGATATAAGAAGAATCAAGACAAAACTGTCTCCCAAAATACCCCAGGCAGAGAAGACTCTGACTCGGTCTCGGCCTCTAGCATTTCTCTGTCTCTCAGAAACTACTGCTGTGACAAAATGGTTCAAAAGCACCAGATCCACTGGCTCACAAAGGATTTTGGTCTCTGCAGCCATACCAGTTGGCAGCATTGTCAGCCAGAGCTCCTGCAGTCCCGCTGGCCAGGATTCCCCCACTCTGGGCAGGACCTGTTGGGCTCCGGCAGAGCCTGGTCATCCATCAGTTTCTCGTTAGGAGAGCCGTGTGTGGTCCCAGCCAACGTTCATGTGTCCAGTGGAATTTTTTTGAAGAAGCTTGCAAAAAAATGCAAGAATTGGGTACTTCTATAACATAGTGAGTTTGTAAGGGAAACACAACTCAGGATCTGTTCCAGATGCTTCTGTAACTCTATAACTGTCGTCATGGTGTACGAAGGAAAATAATCTTGGGGCATCCTTCGTGAATTAGCTTCTGGCTTAGAGCCTCAACAAAATAACGTTGTTTTCAGAACTGGTTTAAAATATTTACTTGTACCTCTGTACACAGCATACTTTCACATTTGACTTCGTGCTGGGGATTGAGAGTCAAATGTTTTGAGTTATCTGCGATGATCTCTCTCCTTTTTTTGTATGTGAGTGTATTTGTTACGGTCTGTGTTTATTTGTAAGCACAAAAAAGTTTGAGGTTTGGCTAGATTGTTACAGCAAAGATAATTTAAAAAAAGGCAAAAAAACCCCACCCCCAACCCTTAATATATGTTGGGTAGTTGGAGATGTGTGTTAATGCTCCAGTAGTCTAAACTAATGGTAACTTTTTTGCCAGGTCCTATTTCTCTCATTTTCCTGGAACCAGAACATTCTGGCCGGTGTTCTTATTATGACATCGATATTTTTAGTACCTAATACTCTGAGGGTTTTTTTAATTAATTCTCATTGTCACATAAAGTAGACTCTCTCTAATTCACACAAAAGACTTGGGAATCCGTTCAGTATGACTGAATTTTGTGAATGAACTGGGCACTTCAATTAAGTGAAGGAAAGGATCTGCAGTAATGCAGTTGTCCAGATTTGTCAATGCATAGCTTCTCTTCATGTGCACGCTCAGGCTAGAGCTAAGACTACCCGTTTTTGTGCTGCATAGCAAAATGAAGTTATTCCGATAAGAAAATTGACTGACCTTATGGTAGGACTGGGAAATAAAAGTATTTCTGAACACTTCATGTGCGTTTAAATGTAACTTGATTTTTAAAAAAGGATAGCAACATTTTTCTTTTCATTAGAATTTTGGGACTTTTTACACACTGAAAAGAATGAGAAATACTTAAAAGCCAACACTGCTATGTTTCAGTTCTTAAATGCAGACTGAAAAGCGAGGGCAGGTAGAGGCCCTCTCAGAAGCAACAGAAATCCCATTTTATGCATTGTGTGTACGTGGACCAGAATGTGAATTATGCCTGTCCTGAGCTGACAGCGTGGTACTGTCTCAAGGTCTGGGATTTCAAATTGCAATTAAGAACAGCTGTCGTCCTTTCATTGAAAACGTCTCATTGTGTTTAATGGTTGTCTTTTTTTTCTTTCCTACTTTTTTTTTTTTTTTTTAGCAATTTATAACATGCCCATCTGCCATGCTAGGAGCCTTTGCCATGATTTTAGATGCAGCGTAAACAAGGCTAATGTTGAAAGCCTCAAAGAAACTTCAGTAAAATTCCAGCTTTTATACTCCCTTTAGAGGCAGAAGGTTTTCCATTCTGTCTCTTGATTGGCAACTTTATGCAAAAGATTCCGGTTTCTTCAGTTCTGGGTACATTATGGTTAGTGTAGTTTGGGTTATTAAAGATAAACTTTTTCATGTTATGAATTGGGAAATACATAGTCTTAATATTTACTGTCTAGCACACTGAATAATCTTTTACTTATGTTTTGAATAGATAAGAGAGCTGGGACTGGGGTTTACAAACAAAGGTCTGAAGTAGAAAGACAGTTCAACTGTGGTTATTTCAGTGAATTAGTTCAAATCTGCAATTTTCTTGCATGCAGCGTTTCCTTTTATATACTACAGAAATTATTTTTAGTTGCTCAATCTGAAGGTAAAACTGCAACTGGTCATAATAGCTCCCAGATGATTCTTAGAGAGGATGTATCACCAGGATGAAAAAGATGTGTGCAGTTGACATCCTCCTTGAGCGTCAGCAGACTGACCAAGGACGTAGTTGTTGAAATACATTGTCCTGGAAATAGTCCCTGTGGGCTGGACTGAAGCCTGGTGTTTGAGCAATCTTGAAGAAAGCTTTTAATTTCTTGCTTTGACCAGTCATGGAAAGAAAATTTTGGATACATACCTGCAAATGCCACGTACAGATTTGAGCGAATGCCATTTTGAATGGATTCGTTAACTTGATGTTGTATCTGAGCCAAGAAGCTCTCAGAAGCACAGATAAGCTTTAGTGCCTACTTTGTCCAGGGATTCATGAGTGGCACTTTATTTGGAAAAGAGAGCTGGGAGGCAGAAAATAAGTTGCATAAGGCTGCTTCTTAACCTCCTAAAAAACTACTTGGTTTGCTTAGACTACTTAAGAGTTAGAAGCAAAATTAAAAAATTCAGTAACTCCTCTGAGTGAAGCAGCAATATACCTGTGTAATTATGTAGTGTTGACATGGCCTATGAGATGTTTTCGGGACTATTGAATTACTTACATTTGCAGTCTTGTCACTGTTATCTCTGATAAACTCATGGGCAGCTGCATGCTAGGTTTTGTGTTACAGAGCCTAGATTTCAAACCTGATGTATAGCAATTTACTTCAGCTATGAGGACGTGAAAATACTCTGATTTCTCCAATATTGTAATTTGGTGGAGTGCTCGGCCTTTCTTCTGATGGCAGATTGCATGTCCTTCCAGTGCAGTCTGTTGCACCTAACGTATGGCTGGCGTTTCTTTACCCGTCTCACCAGGCATTGCTATGAAGTCACTCCCAGATGCATCTTTTTCTGCGAGACGCTCTATCTCTTGGGTATGTGCAGCGTACTGGAGTTCAGTTATGCTACAGTGTGCTGCTGTCCTGGGAGATGAGAGCTTTGAAAGCACGGCCTTTCTATGAAGTGAGTATGTGTAGCTGGCCAGCCACCGCACTGTTCATCTTCTCCTTAGTGCTGGAACATATTTAATTACTTTAGAAGGAAGGAATAAGTTTATTTCTCATTCTCCAGTTAGTAGAGTAGAGCAAGCTTGTCTAAGACAGCATTGCTACTTGCAATAAAATTATTTTCCGTGAGGGAAGGCCCTGCATGAGCACATGGTAGCAAAGCACACTTATTGGGGAAGCCAAAACTTGACTTGCAGTATCTCTGCCCTTACAGCATCAGGAGGTGTACATTGATTCTCCTTGCTTGGCTTCTGTCAGAGTTTAATTGGAGGACACAATTTTTTTTTTTAAATCTCAGTTTCATTCACATATTAGCAGGTTTGAATTGCAACTCTGAACTCTTGCATTTATTTGGAAATCAAGGGCTAGTGGGATGGAGGGAAAGGCAAGGAAAGGGGGGGAGCAAGGGAAAGCTAACTTCTCACTTCAGGGTGATGCTCCTTATGCCCGCAAATAAAATCAGAGTCTTCTTCTTGCTAAGCAGGAGTACATTTTTTGAGGCTGCAGCGTGGAACACTGCCTGTTTGCTAAACATTTTTCCATGCGAAATCATAAGAGCAACACTCCTCCCTCCTCTGCCTCAGGAAACCTCCACAACCAGTACAGCCCTACCGTGGTTTTATTTGTGAGATCAAGAAGTCATTGACATTTTTACATGGAGCATCCGTGCTCTGCCGCTGTTTTGGACATGCTCAAACGATAAGGCCCAAAGACACATCCTATTTAAAAAGAAATTAATAAAGAAAATAAAAAAGTGACTAAGCATATTCCCATCTGTACTGCAAAAGCCAAGCTATAATGGTCAGTGTTCCTCTAATAGGATTATGGAGTCTTCAAGTACTTCACTTAACCTGTACTCTGGGCCTATAGCCATAGTTATGGATAATGGTGGACCTGTGTCTAGCCACGATCAGTGTTTTAAAAATGAGAATTAATTGTTTCTCGGTGTTTTATTTTGATATGTTTTATGCTTAACCACCTCAGTCAAGATGAATTACAGTTTTATTGGAGGAGTTGACTTTCAGTGTGCTGCTTGCACAGTGCAGCAGCATACTCAAAGCATGGCTTGTTCTGCAGAAAAAGATTTCTTTTACAGAAAATTTCGTTGAAGCTGACACGTGTGTTTGACCAGTAAACTTCCCTAATTTTCAGACACATGCTGTGTTAAGTACAGAAACTAATTCAATTTTCTGTAAAATATAGAGAGCCTGGACATCTCAGCGCAGAAAGGGGATGGCTGTTTTCCCTTGCTCCCCCCTTCCTTTCCCCCCTGTCCCACCAGCCCTTCATTTCCAAACATATGCAAGAACTCAGAGATGTGATTCAAAACTGCTAATATGTAGGTGAAATAGTAAACTGGGACTTTTAAAAAAGTTGCGTCCTCCAGTTAAACTCTGACAGCAGCCAAGCAAGGAGTATTGGTTTACACCTCTTTTTCCTTACTGTCCCGTTCCGCTGTCCGGCCCCTTGCTACTCCATTTGAACCAGTGAATGCGTTTGTTAATGGAATAAATCCTAATTTTTACAAGCCCAACCTCGGGGGCTGCAAAGCTTCAGAAGGTCCATGGAGAAACACGCGTCTTACCACCGGCATTTCTGGTGTGCCATGAAACTGCTTCCCTTGCAGATGGCCACAGACTTGTTTGCTCATGGCGAAGTACGGAGCTTCTGACACAAAACAGGGCTACCAGAAAGGTTCATCCTATACTTCTGTAGCCAAACCACTGAGTGTAAAGGGTTGGCTGTTTTAAGCAGTCATTAAATCAAGCATGCAAGCGCTGATTTACCTTAGGAAATAAACTACATCTAATTAAATATGGTTTTAAATAAAACAATAGAAAACACTTCCTGTACTTCCCATCAAGGATATAATAGCCCAGTGAAATCATTAGTTTTGTACACAGAAATGCCTTTTCCCCAAAGAAACTTAGAACCCTTGCAGAGCATGTTACAGCAGACTGATGTGCTGTAGGTCTGTAGGAGCCCAGCTGTGTCCTCCTGTGTAGGCCTGGCCTCCTTGGGTAGTGCAGCCCAGTATGTGGGGTGAGAGACACTTGGGGTTACAAACTCCTCTGGTTAATGCTGCACCTTGGGAGTTACCCATTGGTTTAGTTCAGTCTGGTATGCCCTAATGGGCTTTCCGTGGTTAACACATGTTACCAGGACAGGAGACTGACCTGTTGGCTTGGTTATGCAGCGCTAGCGCTCTGCCCTGCTCTGCCACCATGCTATGTTATTTTGGAGGACCCAACCTTGGACCCGTGCCCAGCTCACTCTCCTGACAGCCTGCTGGGTGTATTTCGCTGCCAGCTTACAGGACTGAAGTGTTATCTGTGATGTGGATGCTCTTACAGGGATTGATAGTGTTTATTAAAATTTAGAGGGAGAATTTATTTTGTAGTCTGGAGCAGAAGGTGACACGATCATCCTCAGCACTGGTGATCCTGTTTTCCACTGCTTGAAGGAAAACAATGCAACAGCTGGGTCATAGGCTCCTGGTAATAGGCATTTCTTGTTTTCTGTCGTACTAATGTGCAGTTCTAAAGAAATGCCTTAGATGCTGTTGAAATAGGCAGAAAATCATAGTCTGCCTTTTTGGCTTTGTGTACAGTGTTGGGGAAAAAACACTGTTGGTTTTCAAATGATTGCATTGTTTGGACTGTCAGTCAGTAAGAAGGAAGTGATCAAGACTGATAAAGCTTCCCGTTTGCTTGGAGAGGAAATGTGTGCCATCCTGCGAGAGGGGAAAGGATTGGGAACAGACTTGTCTGTGGTGAGCTGTGAGGATGTGCAGGCACGGTATTTGAGGAGGAAGCATCGTCTGGACCTCTCTGTAGGGAGGTTTTTGAGGCAAAGTCTGTTGGACACAGCTGAAATATGCTTCGTCCTGAGAAAGACAAGGTTTTTCAGAAAGAACGTTTTCTTTTTTTTTGTCCAGACCTCAGAATATTGGCCTGAATCAACTCTTCTGGTAAATCTGCAGTGTGTATATGACCATCGGAGGGTATATTATATTCGCAGTCTTCTGGAACAGAAAATAAAGCACTCTGGCTTAATATTAGCCTGTGCTTTAAAGTGTTTTACTCTTTAAAATCAAGTGGCTTTGTCTGTCCTCTTCCCTCTCCCTTCCCCTCTCTCTCCTTCCTTCCATAAATTATGAATGATGCTTACAAATCAAATGGGCTGATTTAAACAGCTTTGGGCTTTATTCTGCATCTAATAACATGTGCTGGGTTAACACTGGCTGGAGGGCAGGTGCCCTCCAAAGCTGCTTTGTCATTGACCACCTCAGCTGGGCAGGAGAGAGGAAATACAAGGAAAGGCTCGTGGGTCATACAAGGACAGGGAGGGATCACTCACCCATTACTGTCACAGGCAAAACAGGCTCCACTTGAGGAAATTAGTTTAACATTACCAAACAAATCAGCGTAGAATAATGAGAACTAAACCCAGATCTTAATAACACCTTCCCCCACCCCTCCCTTATTCCTGGGCTCAGTTTTGCTCCCCATTTCTCTCCGTCCTCCCCTCCAGCGGCACAGGGGAATGGCGAATGGGGGTTGGCGTTGGTCCATCACACGGTGTCTCTGCTGCTCCTTCCTCCTCAGGGGAGGATCCTCACACCCTGCCCCTGCTCCAGCGTGGGGTCCCTCCTGCAGGAGACAGTCCTCCACCAACTTCCCTGACATGGGTCCTTCCCATGGGCTGAAGTTCTTCATGAACTGTTGTGGCGTGGGTCCCTTCCGTGGGGTGCCATCCTTCAGGAGCAGCCTGTTCCGTGTGGGTACCTTGCGGAGTCACAGCCTCCTTCAGGCATCCCCCTGCTCTGTGTAGGGTCCTTTCTGGGGTGCAGGTGAGTCTCTGCTCCACTGTGACTCGGTACAGCCGGCCTCGCCATGGGCTGCACCATGGGCTGCTGGGGAATCTCCGCTTTGGTGCCTTTGAACACCTCCTCCCCCTTCTCCACTGACCTGGGCATCTGCAGAGCTGTTCCTCTCACATACTCTCACTCTTGTCTCCAGTTTCAGTTGCTGTTGCACAGCCACTTTTTCCTCTTCTCAGCTACGTTATCCCAGAGGGGCCACCACAGTCGCTGATGGGCTTGGCCTTGGCCAGCAGCAGGTCTGCCTTGGAGTCAGCTGGTATTGTCTCCATCGGACACAGGGGAAGCCTCCAGGAGCTTCTCATGGAAGCCACCCCTGCAGCCCCCCGCTACCAAGCCTTGCTGTGCAAACTCAAGATGTAACAGTTGCCAATGTCAATAACGAAGCGGGGGAGCGTGCGCAGGAGGTGCCCTTCTGCTGTGTATATTAGCCACATAGTGTTGTTGATGAAACAGGTTTCTGTGCTCACCAGGAAAATCAAATTGAATAATGAGAATAGAAGAAAAGGCTTTCCATCTGTCTCAGCACACCGCTTTATCCTAGTGTTTAAACTTGTTTTTTTCCTGATTGACATTTTTCAAAGAGCAGCTGCTTGCCTGTGAAGGTCTCTCCTAGCTGATGCTCCTTCAATTCAGCTGTTACTTTATTCACTCCAATGGCAGGCTAATCAACCTTTTCTTTTCAAGTGTGTCAAAGTGCTGAACATGAGACAGTTCATAATTATGGAAAATGGGAGTACGCTTTTCATCCTTAGGGCAATTAGATTAAATGATTCTGCACTATGAGCTAATACTACAAATAATCTCTTACGGTTGTTTTTCCTGAATGGTGAATTTTACACTGAGCTTCAGTGGGCGGGGGGAACATCTATAGCAAATAGTGGTGATTTACAATGTAAAAGCTCAAAGCACTTTACAAAATGTGCTTCCACTCTTCCTAGGTCAGGTTATTAGGAATTTTTATACCCAAACAAACTGTGATTTTGCTCTTTTCACACTGCGTGCTGTTAGAAGAGGAAATAATTTGTTTGCTGTCACCCTGCTACAGAGCAATTCTATGCATTCAGAAAGGAAAGGGAGGGGTTCTTAATTAAATTTGAAAGAATTAATATAAATTACATTTTATGTAAAATTTCTATCAAAAATGTATGTACAACTTCCATTTTACTGCAGGTTTTTTTTAGTCCAGTGTGTTATATAGTCTTAGGTGACCACTGCTGTCTAGCATCCTGCCCAGTGTGTTTAGACACAGTTGAGCAGAAATGAGGTGGTACCAGGGCTTTGCTTTGTGAGGAGCTGGCATGTTCAAGAAGAGAGGTTTACTTAATTTCCTTTGAAAGTCGCAAATGAACTGGCACTTGCAAGCCAACATTAAGTAATAGATGTTTTACAATGGGCATCGAGACCCTCAGAATCAAAACAGCAGCCAGTGAAGGTGGGATGAAGGGAATTGGCTCTATAGTGCATGAGAACCGCAGTCGGGGGGAGTTTCACATGGTGTTAACTAATTACTCTCAGTTGGGAATGCTAAGGGAAATGAGAGGAGGAAAGAGGTACCGATAGCTGGCAAATACTGATCCTCATGATTTTGGCTTCAAGGAGGAAGATGGTAGAAGGGCTGCTCCTGTGAGCTGCGTTTATGGCAATAACAGCAAGGCCTTCACCCCGGTGTCATTGTGGGTACAATCTTGAGCGTTCAAACGAAGCACTAGCGATTGGTGAATGTTTTGGGGTGAGTGGCCTGTGCCTGTCTCTTCCTGACCCCGGTGTTTTGTGAGAGCATAGAGATGCTGTTGTGCTGCTGAAAATTGCCAGGGCCCTTTGGAAACCCCCCCTTGGAGGCCTATTTGCTGTTTCCCTTTGTTAGAGCTTTTGGGTTAGGACTTTGTGACAGATCTGGCCATCTGGAGCTGTGTGGCTGAAAGAGCCGTGCTATAAAAAAGCAGAGCCTTCTCACTGGGCTAGGTGTGGGTGGCGTTTCGATTTCAAATTGCTTCTATACTTAAGTCTTAGCTAAAAGAGAACACCAGTAAGTATTTCTGTGTTTGTTGTGGTAGGAAAATGTCATCTTCTTTCGTGAAAACCTAAAAATCAAAGGAGAGCTTATTATAAGGTATGGTAAATGACACTGCTGACACACTCACCAGCTAATTCAAAACACATGGTTTATAGCTGCTCTTTGAACTACAAACTATTCTAAGATTTTACTTAGGCTCTGTAATTGTGAGGTGGTTCAGGGTGGAATGTGGTTTAAACCTATAGTTGCAACTGTTGTCTTTACAGGCCTGTGTTTTTTAATGTTGCCAAAGGGAAAAGAAGAGAAGGTTGGTTTGTGGTCTATGGATCATTAAAATGTATTAAACTAAAATAGCCTTAAGTGAAATTATTTGATACACTTGTAACAAATAGAGAATAGTGTGAAACGGTATTTTTCAAACAGGTAGAGTTTGGATCAAAAGACTGACAATTGGGTGGGTTTTTATAGTTGCAAAGATAAAAGGCAATAATAGATAGGAAGGACTCTGAGGTGTGATGGTTTGCCATGGAAGCTGACATGACAAATGAATAGATCTTTGAGAAAAGGTCTTTGTTCAGGCCCTGACATAAACGTGTCTAATGCTGTTTATGCAATGCCGGAAAGACAAAGCAATCTTAGCTGTTTAAATGCACTCTTGGTTATGCCACCCTCCGCTGACATGTTGGAGCAGTGGTTGAAATGTCAGAGGTGAGTTGTAGAACACTTTTACTGGGAAACTTTTGATAAGTACATATGCAAAACTTCTTTTGAAATGAGTGGGTTTATTTTTCATTTGTCTGTAGTACCTAACAACTGATATAGCTGTGAGGTATTAGGCTTTGCTGGATGGTGTACAAGGAAAGATAATGTGTGCCCAGCGTCTCTGACCAGGTTGGATAAACCAGAACTGGATGAAATCCCACTCTCCAACTTCAGAGGTCTCGTTGCAGTTTTAGACTCTCAGTTTCTCAGTTGAGGGAGAAGAAAAAGCATGATTTAATGTTTTTAAGCATGCAGTGCAGGCAGAGTTGATAATATACATCAAGTAGTAACATATAGTTTGACGGGGCTGTTGGGAAACTAAAATTCAGTGTATTAGAAAAGATGAATGGTTACTAAGCTGGTTAACTCGTAACTCAGTATATCAACAGAGAGAATGCTTTCTCTGTGCTTGATGATAACTTCATTTTCCGGTGTGAAACTGCTGCCAAGAAAGTTGTTTCAGCAGTGAGGTACTAGATGATAGCTGAGATTGTTTGAAGGACAGCAGGCACAGAATGAGCCGTCTAGTCTGAAAGTTTGAAAAGCATCTCAGAGTCTTACCTTCCTGCTGAGAGCGAGTTTCCTGAATGAAACCTATGGAAACCACAGCATTAGTACTAACGTTCTTTCACATGGCCCATGAATGCTCAGGGCAGTTTTATTTCTTTCCTCTTCATCCTGCTGCTTGGTTTTTTCCTTGCAAAAAGGAATGTAATGTGTGCCGGAATAAGCTTTTCAGAGTGCTGCGCATTGTACTTTTCAATTTACAAGTATATCTGCAGCAGGGTTCAACAAACATTATTCATTTCCTAAATATGTCCTGTACGAGAGTCTGGTAAAGTGTTATTGCTACTGTAGTTTGGATTCTGGACAGGGAAGTGGATGCCAGAAATTGTGTCATGGTCTCTCAGCAGCAGCACTTTTTTTTTTTCCTCCCTTGCTAGTTCTCCAGCATGTTGGCCACATCACCAATTGACTTTGTTCTAATGCTAAAAACATTACAGCCTGCTACTTCCTCATAAACACATTTTCGCCTCCAGTTGAACTACTGAGTTCAAATGCTTCAATCACCATAGCAGTATTAAGTTTTGAGAGATCGGTCTTAATTTGGGTTCAATGGTATATGTATCAAAAGGAGTAAATGACCTTTGGTCGTGGTTGTTAAGTGGATGGCCCAACCATCTCTGCAGAGAGGAGAATTGCAATTTAGTGCCTTAGACAATGAAAGTTGGAGAAGAAAGCAGTGAGAGAGACGGAGCCCTGGGTCAGTCATGCGACTAGGCAGGCGGACGTGCTGCAGGAGGGAAGAAGACAGGAGGGACACAACATGAGCATCGTTGGCAGGAACTAGGGGAAGGTGTGAATATTTAGTAGTAAAGGGGCCATAAGCTATTTCCTTTACCTGTTTTCTAACCTTTTCAGAATACCACTCACTTGGTATGCTGGTCTCTTCTTCCAGGACGGCTAACCTGATAACATGCTGCAAGCATAAAAACAAAGAAGCAGGCAACACCAAAACGCAAATAGGCATTGATGAGAGGGGTCTTAATACTGATGAGGAAGTATAAATGGTGTTGATTAAACTTGGGACAATATGAGGTGCTCTCCATAAACTTTATGGAGGGGAGAAGTCAGAAGGATGAACTGCTCGAGCTACGGGACAGTGGTAACAACAAAAGAAATAACTACGAGATGATTTGAGTACACGTAGGTTGAATATTTGAAGTGTTGAAGCTGCAGCAATAGGACCCTCTAGAAAAGTTCGCTCGGTGTGGCTCTCACTACTTGCATGGTGTTGTCCCTAACTAGTTTCACGACAAAGAGCTTGCTTATCTATAGAGGGCTGTGGTTGCCTGTGAAAGCCATTTTTCAGAACAAATACTTGATCTATTTGTAGTTAGTAGCTGAATGCAAAGCTCCTGAGCTGTCCTAGAATAAAGGATCAAGTTTCTAAAAGGTGCATTGAACCTGCAACGATTATGCATTTTATGTTGACCTGAGAGTTTGTTTCTATTCTTCATACATAGTTTGTTTACGGTAAATAATAAACAAGACCCACTTTCAAGTACGTGCAAACATTAAATATTTCACTAGGTGCATTAATCTAACAAAGCTCTTGGTCTGTTAACTGGATGTTCATTTCATGTAAAAATAGGCTCTGTTTGGCTATCAGATTTTTTCTTTGTGTAATGCAAGTGTGCCTTTTTATTTGGGTTTGACTTTTATGTCCTTTTTCAAATGCTAATTGCTTAAGTTTTTCCAAGGGGTTCTAATGCTCAGTTTCCAGAGTACTTTGTTCCATGAACTGAAAATGTAGTTGAAACAAAATCAATACTGTGCTTTTTCTGTCTCAAAATAACTACTAAAGAAAACTACATATAAGTAATACATCTGCATTTCTCCAAAACATATGTTGCTGCATGGCAACAAAGCACTTCTGGATTCAAGTTGCAGCCCGTTAGTTTCAGGGTCACGATGATCTGAGCTCCATGGAAAGACATTTTTTGGTACAGGGAAGCTGTCGATCCTTACTGTATAGTTTAATTTGACTACATGACATCACCCTTACTGAGTTAAGAACACACTTGATGGCAACTACTGCTGCATGTTTATGCAAAAGTCCAGCAATACCCGAATGCTTAAAATGCTCGACATTTTGTAAGGTTCTTTGATTTCTTCCTACTGCAGCTTATGGTATTGTTAGTGCTCAGGATTCTCTTGTTTCCTTTTTCTTAAACATCCTCAGACAGAACGTGTCCTGTTGATGCATTGACATTTTGTTCAATAAAGAATATGACATTTGCTCAATGAAGAGTGCTACCTAAATTTCCCTGAATTTTGTGATTTGTTCTGAGCTTGCTATCTTTAGAAAAATGTAGAGATTATGCTTGCTTGTTCATGGAGGAAATCTAAATAAACCTTTAAAAAAAAGTATTCATTTTGCTTCCGTGGGTCTTTATATTCTGAAAAGTGAATGCTTCACCACTTACAGAACATTAGGACCTGGGGTCTTTTTTGTTTGGATTGCTGTTTTTTTCTCCCTGCCTGGATGTCAAGGACAGATTGTAGTTATTGTTGGTTTATCTCATTCTCAATTGACTCTTTTTTACTTTACAGCTTTGCTCTGTCAGATGAAGCATACAGATCCTTAAGGGACCAGGACAAAGACCAGTGTATCCTTATTACAGGAGAAAGTGGAGCTGGAAAAACAGGTAAGAAGCAATTTTGTTCTTATTCAGAAACATTCAGACTTACTCAGAGTCTTGCAAAGTGATGATGAAGTCTGTAAGAGTTGAGAGATACCGGTATCTCTTTGTGTCTGACGACTGCAGAAAATGAATGCTGTCATGCTTGTTGCTGTAGGTGTGAACTCACACAAACTGGTGTTTCTTCACACTGTCACCGTGATGCAGTCCTCTCGTGTTAATACAGTACCCTCATCAGTATGCCAAGTCATACTAAAGGAATGCTGGTTTGTCATAGGGTACTGCCAGGGCCTGAAAACTTTTAGGCTCTCCCTGTGACAAATCTGAAGATGGAGAAAACGGAATGCTCTTGGTCTTCTAGACTGGAACACAATTCTTTCGTACTTCTGCATGTCTTTTAATCAATATATGCATTTAAACTATATCATACCATTTATTCAGGGAAAATAAATAACAGTAGCTGATGGCTTTGGAAATTTCAGTCTTTTGCATGCTGTGCTCAGCTGCAGTTCTAAGATTGGCTTGTGTACCAGAACACTGTGTTTCTCAGGCAAAGCTGAAATTGCCTTGAAAATGACTGCTAATTTTTTAACTGGAATGGTAGAAATCAAGTGAGGATTGTGTAACTGCAGAATATTTTAGGTAGACCTTAAAAAAGACATTGCTATTTTCTGAAATAACAATTTAAAACCGAGGTGACTTGCAAAAGACACAGCGGGTAGGAATGCATGCATCCGTTTCCATGTAATTTCAGAGATTTTTCCTTTGAATCTGAGAAAATGTGGAGCTTTATATGCTTATACTGAGCAAGACTTAAAGTGGGTAGCAAGAAGTTGCTTTCCAAGCCTTTTGTGAAAATGTCGTGTAGCCTTCATCTTTGTTTTTCTTTGTCTGATTAGTGGCATCCAACTGAGAGGTCTTGTAATCTTGCAATATAATCCTCTTTTTCTGTTCGATAACATGAAAATAGATGTGTCTTCAGTAAGAGTGTGTATCAAAATAATCAAGTTCTTATTAATGTGATTGTTAGGGACTCTGTCTAGGAGGTCAAAATTCAGAAAGGAGTTTTGTACTGGTATTGTGTAATGTCTTGATTTCCTAAGGAACTGTGAATTATGAAGCACCTCAGATGACAGAGGTCCACCTTTTAATAATTTATTTATTCAGTTGAAAGGTGTAGCAGTGGTTGAATTTCTGAACTTCTCTAGTTGTAGAGAATATTCTGGTAGATTCAGATTTGTGTGGAGATCCTGACTGTTCTGTAATTTTCATAGCCATGTGGGACATAATATGCATTTCTCCTTTATAATGGTAAGTATAGAATAATATTGGGTTTGAAATTCAAGGCAATAATCAACTTGTAATCTGTGCTATTCTTTCTCTAACATTTGATGTAACTACTGTTTCTGAAATGGGGCTATTAGCTGAGAAGTCAGGATTCCATTGCAAAAAGAAAAAGGAGGGGACAGGGGAGGAAGCTGCCGGAGTTGAGGAAACAAACTTGTGTAGTCCAGATCCTATATAACTCTGGTTTAGGGTTTTGGTAACCAGAACATTTGACATGTTTGGGCTGGAAGAATTGAAACTGAACTGTCATCAGTGGGGGTTTTTTAATTTAGTTCCAATGTTGTTCTTGTTTCACTGCATGTTTATATTGTTAATCACTACTAAAACCGGTACAAAAAAACAAGGTACCCTACCAGAACGAGTGGTGTATTTAAATGTTTTCAGATGTTAAGGTGATGATTCCCTTTGTGGTGACTTTATTGGATCAGAGTTTCTAATAAAAGAAAGGGTCTTTATTTTCTTTCAGTGATGTTCAAAGCCTATCTTGAAATCGTTGTGTTATCTTAATGCATATTATTTTATAATACCCTATTTCCTGCTTCAGTGCTTTCTTCTCTCAGTGGTTGAGTAGCTCTACTTAAAGATGTTGACTGTTTTAGGAAATATTTCAGATCAAATAATTTGGTAATTCCAAGCTCTGAAGGGAATGGATTCTTAAAAATGAGAGCTGGGTTAGAAGTGTGGGTAAAGGAGATGGGGGGCCTTACGGACACACCTATGGTTCTTGCTCCTTGCTTTCTTCCTGTGTGGCAGGTTTGCTCAGTTTTCTCTGCAATATGGGATGGTAATTTAATACCAGCCAACAAATTTGATCAAATAGGAAAAAATCAAAATCCAAGGGATAACTTCTTGTTTGTCAGTTCTTTCCTGAAATGAAACCCTTAAATTTGTAACAGCTCTCTGAAGAACAAGTAATGGGTTTTTATGACCACTGTGTTGAGTGGATAGGGATTCCAGCTGTTAGTAATTACAGTGTATAGCAGCTGATATTACCTCAAATTTCTCTACTTTGCATCATACTAAACATCACAGACTTTGTTTATAAACAGAATCCTCTCACAGCTGCTCTTTGTTCTAGCAGTAAAGGGGTAGGATGGATTACTTAACATTTGTTTCTGTCTGTATATGGGTGATGGACACCCATATAAACTCGGCTTTGAGAGTCCAAAAATTGTTGCAGACTTTGTTGAAGTTTGTACCTCCAAATTGGTTTCATTGTTTATGTGTCATTCAATGATGCTGAACTGCAGTTCCTTTACAGTTGTAATTACATGTGAATAGTGCTGTGTGTTTACGCTTGTGTTATTGTGTGTCTGCTGATATAAACTGATTGAATTTTGTGTCTTGAAACTGCTTGGGCCTGTTTTTTCAGGCTGGATTAAAACATTTCCGGTGTGTCAGCTAGGGATAAAGTTCTTCCCTTACTGAATGCCTCTTCCTGAGGCTAAATTAAAAAGTAACAGGTAATGTGCCATATCCACTGGTGCCTTCTTTAGCTTGGGAGGGCTCTAGGTGTTGAAGTCAATAGGGCTGCTGATGTGATGGATCTCATAGCACAATATGCTCCTTCCTCATTTCCAGATGGTACAGCAACGTAGAAGGAAACTGAAGTGAATTGTGCTTACAGGTCCTGTCTGGCATGATGAAAATGTGACGGAGATCAATTCTGCAAACCATTTTATGGCCTCTTTGCCAATACTTATCACTGTTTTATTTTGCTCTCTCCCCACAGAGGCGAGCAAACTTGTCATGTCATATGTAGCTGCTGTGTGTGGAAAAGGAGCAGAGGTTAATCAAGTGAAAGAACAACTTTTGCAGTCAAATCCGGTTCTTGAAGGTAAGAATCTCATTGAGCATGTCTGAGTGTATCGCCTCTCTATCAGTTTTCCTGCTGAGCTGGATTGGAAAACTGTATCTGTTGTTTAATTGTTATTTGGTGTCCAAACCCATAGATGCTTTCTGTGAAAGCAACTACAAGATTTTATTCAGTTAGGGAGTGGTTTTCTTGAGAATCTGGGGAACTGCAGGCCTGTCAGCCTGGCCTCAGTGCTGCCGAAAGTTACAGAGCAGATTATCTTGAGTGCCATCACAAGGCATGTCCAGGACAATGAGGTGATCAGGCCCAGTCAGCATGGGTTTATGAAGGGCAGGTCCTGCCTGACGAACCTGATGTCCTTCTATGACAAGGTGACCCGCTTAGTGGACGAAGGAACGGCTGTGGATGTTGTCTACCCAGACTTTAGTAAAGCCTTTGACACTGCTTCCCGCAGCATTCTTCTGGAGAAACTGGCTGCTTGTGGCTTAGACAGGAGCACGCGTCGCTGGATAAAAAACTGGCAGAATGGCCAGGCCCAAGAGTTGTAGTGAATGGAGTTAAATGCAGTCGGCGGCCAGTCACAAGTTGTGTTCCCCAGGGCTCAGTGTTGGGGCCAGTTCATTTTAGTGTGTTTGTCAAAGATCTGAACGAGAGGATCCAGTGCACCCTCAGCCAGTTTCCAGACAACACCAAACTGAGCGGGAGTGTGGATCTGCCTGAGGGTAGGAAGGCTCTTCAGAGGGAACTGGACAGGCTGGATTGATGGGCCAAGGCCAATTATATGAGGTTCGACAAGTCTGAGTGTTGGGTCCTGCAGTTGGGCCACAACAATTCCCTGCAATGCTACAGGCTTGGGGATGAGTGGCTGGAAAGCTGCCTGGTAGAAAAGGACCTGGTGTGTTGACAGTGGCTGAATATGAGCCAGCAGTGTGCCCAGGTGGCCAAGAAGGCCACTGGCATCCTGGCCGGCATCAGGACCAGTGTGGCCAGCAGGACTAGGGCAGTGATTGTCCCCCTGTACTGGGCACTGGTGAGGCTGCACCTTGAATCCTGTGTTCAGTTTTGGGGTCCTCACTACAAGAAAGACACTGAGGTGCTGGAGTGTGTCCAGAGAAGGGCAACAGAGCTGGGGAAGGGTCTGGAGCACAAGTGCTGTGAGGAACAGCTGAGGGAGTTGGGCTTGTTCACCCTGGAGAAGAGGAGGCTGAGGAGAGACTGATCGCTCTCTACAGCTACCTGAAGGGAGGGTGCAGAGAAGTGGGGCTTGGTCTCTTCTCCCAAGTAACAAGTGATAGAACAAAAGAAAATGGCCTCAAGTTGCACCAAGGGACACTTAGGTTGGATATTAGGAAAAATTTCTTCACTGAAAGGGTTATCAGGCATTGGAACAAGCTGCCCAGGGAAGTGGCTGAGTCACCATCCCTGGGGGTATTTAAGAGATATGAGGCTGTAGTGCTCAGGGACATGGTTTAATGGTGGACTTGGCAGTGTTAGGTTAACAGTTGGACTTAAACGTCTTTTCCAACCTCAGTGATTCTATGGGAAGAAAACCATTTCCTTCATGAAACGAGGGCTTAGGAAGTGAGGTCATATTTCCCAGACTACTCCTGCTGCTCTCTAAGGGTGTACCCTTTCTTAACTCTGCCTTGAAGATGCTTGGCTGGATCAAAAGGATTAACTTCAGTTCAGGCCCTCTGATTAATTTCCTCCCAAATGATATTATTATAGTCTCTAGTAAACAAACAACCTCTGTAAAGCATTATTTTTCTTTTAGAAAAAAAAAAAACGTGGATCTTAGAAAAAACTAAGGCACTCCATATGCATGCCTGTTGTTCCCTGAGACTTATTGTTCCCTGGGTCTGGTGACTCTGTTGGCCCATCTTCCTGACAACTGTCTTTCCTGCGCTCTCATGAAAGACTTTTCATTTTTTAATTAGTCATTTTACTTTAAAGATGTTGGCTGCCAGAAACAGGATCATCTTATTTTCCTGGAGATAGGATATATGATCCTCAAAGCTTGCAGTTTTGTCCCATTGTCTAATAATTGCCTTCAGAAGTGCCTTGTTTAGCACTGACTTATTTAGGTCTATTGTGTTGATTCCTGGCTTGGTCTTTCCCACAGTTCTCTAAGTTGGTGGTGCCGAGACAAATTCTCATGACTGCTGTACAGTAGTTGTGCTTTATGGCTAGATGATGTGCAGAGTCTGTAACACTGTTGAATGTCAACATTTTATTTATTGCCTAGCTATATATACGTGTATGCAACGGTTTGGAGCCTGTAGGGAGCAAGCATTCTACCTATTATACAAGTGAGAACTGGGGATAAAAATTAAAAAAAAGGGAAGGGAAAGAAAAAGTGGGCTGAGAGCAGTGGTGAATTGGATGGGTAAAATGTGGTACACAAACCAAAAATTGTAAGCGAAGGCTTGTAAAGAAAGGATGAAATGTTCCAATGTAAGAATAATAAAAATGCTGGATAAGTCTTTCTTTGATGATTAGATGTCTTCCACTTTAAGCTGAATGGGGGGATTGCAATCTTCCCTTGTTTTGGATTCCCGGCAAAGAGCTGAGTTGCTTTTATCACTGTCCTGGAAGGCAGATTTCAGATACAGATGGAAATAGTATGAGAAGTACAGGGGCTTTTCTTGCCAAAGCTACGTTTCTCCTCAGGGACTGCCAAATTTATTGGATTTCTTTTTGGTCTGTGAATCTTTGTTTTAATGCAAGAGGAATAGAGTAAGCTTACAGAAGAGTGCCTTATCATTTTAAGGTATTATTTGCTCTACTTGGTGCAGTGGTAACTGCCTATTTAGCTTTTTGGAAGGTAGGGCATTGGATTATTCCATGAGGCCACTGAGCAAGCCTGACTGCCTATATACATTTTAGACAGAAATTAAGCATTTGTGGTTAGATTTATTTTTCTTCGGTTGTGTAGTTCTGTTTCAGTCGAGCTCCAGTACAAGAAAATGACATAAATGTTACGTATGCATAATTTGTCTTATGGGATATATTTGTTTTTAATGTACAGTTGCTACTGTAAATTAACTTTCAGAAACAATGAACTTAAGAGAAAACCCAGGAATGTGTCTCGTGCTTTATAATGGGACGTTTGTACTTGATTCTGTGCAGTTATAAATGACTCTACTGTTCAGCACTGTGTTTAAGAAAATGCAGCTCAGAGATTTGGTTGTTGAAAAGATGATTTATTGCAGGGCATAAAGATTTTAAAAACAATTCTTTCACTTATCCTTGGCCTCCATGAGCCACAAACTTTTTCTTTTGGCTTCAGTTCTTTGATCAAGAATAAGTCTACTCACGCCAGTTTGTTGAAGCTTAAAAGCATGTATTTATTTCTGTCCAAAAAACATTGACTTGACTTGATCTTTGAAAATACATATGCTATATAAATAAACACTGGAATAAATAAAGTCTTCTGTTGGAGTAGGAGTGCTGTACTTAATAATGCAGGGTACACGCCCGACTGACTCGGGGTGCTTTGACATTGTGTGATGTTAAGAGCTTGGATAGTCCTCTGCTCTGAGTTCTTGTCCTGCCTATGTTCAAAGCTAGTGCCTGCCCATCTGAACATGGCCCTGGGAAGTCCTGTCTTGGAAAGTTTTCATTATGAGAAAATTTGAGCTAAAGAAACTAAACCCGTATCATTCAAAGAGCTAGTTTAGGTCAAGCTGAAGAGAATGTTCTAGGCTTTCTTTGTAAATCAGACTTATTTCAGCTGATCAATATTCAGCTTAAGCTAGGATAAAGGTGTTGGAATAGCGTAAATAAATCAGTTTCAAAGCCTTGATTAAATTGTCCCATGCAAATATGTTTTTAAGTGTCACTAATTTCTTCTGTTCTGGCCTTCATCTTTTACCGTCTTCGTTTCTGGGAAATAAGTTTCATTTCTTCTTCTCTGAACTGAAGAGAAAGAAGTATTTCCAGTATTTAAATCTGATGATTCAAACCCCAAGGATATATGGTCAATCCAGGTTCAGTTTTGACTTGGAACCATTTCCTCCCATATTTTTTTTCTTTCACTTTTTTTAAACAAAGCGTGTTGAGAAGAAACCCTTTGGACTTCCATAGGTGTTTTCTCATTTGTGATCGTGTCAGTCACACTCTGTCTATCCCCAGTGGTTGATATGTATGCAGTGAACAGGGTATTGGTTCGCAGAAGTCTAGGATTCCTTTAAATATATGAACAGTCAGAGACAAATTAGCATTTAAGTATGTTTTTACTGACAGATTTGGTTGTCATATTTGTTTTTCTCTTTCTCCAGCTTTTGGAAATGCCAAAACTGTGAGGAATGACAACTCGTCTAGATTTGTAAGTATTTTCTTCAAGGATGAGTTTCTTTTAGGGGAGCATGTTATGTTGTTGGCTCTTTCTGTTTTCCCCTGTATTTGCCATCAGGGCATCTGTAAGGAGGGAGTGAGTAATTTGCAGAGAGAACTTTCTTGTAGTTGTCTGAGAACCGTAATGTTTGGAGAAGGCAAACCCCTTCAGTCGCAATCAGTGTTTCATTTCGTGCATTTAAGCATGTTCTCCTTCCCCAGTGTGTTAGCAGTGCGTTATTAGCAGTCATCCCTATTTTTAAAAGATGCTTCAACTCCTTGTCAGAAATCCTGTTTTCTGACGTGAGCACAGAGTTCTATGGAGAATCAAAGTAGAGGTTTAAAAAAAAAAAAAAAGGATGTGACAGCCTGTGACTGGATGAAAACTTAATTACAGCACAGCTGGATTCTTTAATTTTCTGGCACTGATGACCTTCATGTCAGTGACCATGTGCCTAACAATTGCTCTGCTTAGCAAGTCGATCTTTCTGCGTGATCTCATTTTCTGTCTGTATGTATATACATTTCTTTTTTAAATTTCTACTTCAGGTTCTTATTTTCTCTCTATGATGTTTCAACCTGTGTTTACAAGTTTAGTAGTAATATAAACATTTGCAATGTTACTTTTTTGCTTGTATTCTTTATAATCAACTGATTAAATTTTGAGGGTTTTAGCATGAAACTGCATGTGAAATTATAGACATTGACAATTGCGAAAAAAAAAAAAGAAGAAAAGTTGAAACTGGAATTGGGAGATTCAGAGTGTGAGTATTCATCATGGTTTCTCCTGCTAAAATCAGAAGACTGAATGCAGCTTTGTAATTTGCTTACTTGTGTCCAGAAGAATAATCCAGAGTGAAATGTGTAAAGTAGAAAACAGAAGACACATTAGTACACTGGAAAAACGGTGCGCTGCGAGTAAAAGCACGTGGATAAAGGCCTGGGATATAGTGACACTGGAGAGCATATGACAAGCTTCCCTCCCTTTCCCTCCTGATTCTCGAGGGTTGATGTTGTTTCCATGCGGCTACGAATGCTCCTTCTATGTCTTGTCATTGCCCTTGCTTGCCAACAGGGCAAAGGGTCTTCATCGCAGGCCCTGTGGGCTCCACAGATGTCCGTGCAAGCAAGGACAGGGCCAAAATTGGAGGCACAGTAGAACATTTTTTTGAATAGAAAGGGTAGAAAAGCTTCAGCTGTCAGAGATGACATACTACAGAAAGGAGGAGGAGCCAACGAAGAGGAGAGGTGCCGTTTGTGAACAGAAGTCCTTCCAGGACAAAGTGCAGTCAACTAGTATTTTGCCTTTCAAGTCCTTGCTTATAAACACAAAGCTAAAAATACTTTTGGAAACATCCAGCTGGCCCGGTCCTTGGGAAATTAAAATTTAATTATCTGATTTAATTCTTTATCTCAGAAATTTGAATCAGCTCAGAATTAACTTCAAAAAAGAAAGTACAAGTACTGTCCTGTCTAGCCTGGCTCAGCTGCCAGCAAGGAGAAGAATAGAGTTTTAAGCAGAGTCAAGCCAATCTTGACAAAATACCCAGTAAAATAGAAAATATCTTTGAGGGAGTCAATGTAAAGTGCTTGGGGTTTATGTTCTGTAATTAAAAATCAAAAGAGAAACGGGGAAAAAAAAAAAAGCAACCTCTTCCTAGACGCAGTGATTAAGGATGTATAAACACCAGGCTCCTCTTTTCAATAGGTTGGCTTTGTCCTCTGTTAAGTAAGCACCAGAGGGTGGTGAGATCATTTCTGTGCCTGGCCTGTGGAATTGGGTTGAGTTACTACCAGCAGTTTTTTATCTTTGCAAACTTCCTTGCCAACGTGAGCTGCGCGGCTTTTGATTTTCTACACAGTATGGGTCTGTCCATTTTGTCACTGTTAAACGTAGCTCGTACTACATTAAACACTTGTCACATAAATTAAAGTGATGCAAAGAACAGAGCGATCTTCCGTGATGTGGAAAAGTCAAACAGAAGTCAAGGAAACACACTGCGCCAATACAGCTAAAAATGAAATCGCTTTTGCGGTGACAGTCTGTTAATTGTTGCCTCTGGTCTCCTGAGTTACGAGGCAAAGAGTTCGGTGGGAAAAATCCATCACTTTTACAAGGCAGGCACACGCTTAGGGACAGGCACCCCACGATTACTAACAGTGATCGCTGCCAGCCAGTCCTTCAAGCCAAGCTGTGCGGCTATCCTTCAACTGCCTTGATTCACGCTCTGAGA
Organism: Rhynochetos jubatus; assembly: GCA_027574665.1. Lineage (NCBI taxonomy): Eukaryota > Metazoa > Chordata > Aves > Eurypygiformes > Rhynochetidae > Rhynochetos > Rhynochetos jubatus. The sequence goes on from CM050654.1 coordinate 10,957,246, forward strand.
AGATTCTACACTGGGAAAATACGCCTGCGTGGAAGATAATTTCTTCCTGCATTCTTCCGTTCATAAGCATAGTAATACCTACCTCCACAAGTGTTGTTTGGAGTTCTGCTGAAAGTTTGTGTAACGTGCTTTCTCTTACATAACCTTAGAAACTGAGCAAATTACCGGGTCGCGTTGCAAACCTGATTAAAGCTATTCTCCTGAAAATCTCTGGCTGTGATAATGCAATTGTCTTAGCAGCGTTCAATAGTTTTCTGGGTTTCAGAGTTTGACAGGGTGTACAAGAGGTTGCCAGATTGCTCTTTTAGCGTGTAAAAATGGCCAACCGTCATCTTAAAAAATGTTTTGACCTGTTTTTCTTAAACAGAACTTACAGTCTTAAAATGTTGCTTTCACAGGGAAAATATATGGATATTGAGTTTGATTTCAAGGGTGACCCACTCGGAGGAGTTATAAGCAATTGTGAGTATTACTCTTGGTGTTAGCATGTTAACAGCTTAAAATGTTTTGTTCAAAAAGGAAGGTGGTTAAATTATTGAAAAGATCAGCTGCATTTGACTAATCAAATATCCATTATGTGATAAATTCTGCTTTTTTGCTTTATTCTTTTGGTGCTGAATAGCGTACCTTAGAGTTAGTGAAAACAGGCTTGGAGAAGTAAGCGTGAATAATGAATGTACTGTATTCTTTAAAAGGTACTGAGCAATGTACGTGGGTTCATATAGTCTCTGAAGCTGATAGCAGATGGATAAGGGTATCTGAGACTCTTTTTATACTTGAATCCCTGGGCCAGTTGTGTTACTTGATGTGATGGGCCATGTATTTATGGCAGATGATGTCTGAGATAGGCTGTTTTGTAACTTGTAAGTTCAAAGTATGCTGGAGAACACCAGGAGGTGGGTATGTTTATTTGGAATCAAAGCACTCTGTACTGATTTTAACACACCTCACAGTGTAGGACAGGGCTTCTCATGAGAGAGGATTAACAGCTGTTGAGTTTAGGGAGGCAAAGGTGGCCTTGGAGGTTGTTACATGATGTGAGGATGCTGCTACGGACTCAAGTCAGAAATTTTAACCAGCTCTCTTGGGAAGAAAGAGGCTGGGAACTGAATGCCAGCCCAGGATGCTTTGACTTGCTTTTCTTTTGAGAGTTTAAATGCAGCTTTTAGAAGTAATTGCTCTTCTGTGCTATATAAAGCTATGTTTGTTTGTTTTTCTGATTTTTAAAAAGGGATGGAGGAGGGCAGTGAGTGACTATACTAGGTGTCGCAGACCTAGCCTTGACCTCTCTTCCCACTCAGCCAAATTCATCGCTCTTTCTAAAGACTGACTTTTGATTCCATTGGCATTTTTACGGGTTGTGAAATAATGAGAATCATCCAAGGTGAACTGAGCTCTCCATATATAATATAAACATTCTAAAACACTGTGAAGAATTTTACACATAAATATAGTGTTTGGGGTTTTTTTTCATAGGGCAAACATTTTTTCTGGACTGGGTCACCTTTTGGAACCGTGCCTGAAAGAGCATGATTTTTGTGACGGAGCTCAAAAGAAGCTCAAAGCAGTCACAGTTGCCTTGAAGCTCAAAGCAGTCACAGTTTAAGTTTTTATGGCTATCTAATAACTTTGTCGTTTGGCAGTCAATGAAATTAGAGGCCAAACATAGTGTATTCATCAATAGTGAGATATGAACAAAAAGGTTCTAGCAGGCTAGCTGTGTTGTTTGCTTCTTTTTATTTCACACTTGAAATAGATACATAAAAATGAAATCTCTTTTGTAGAGTGGACGTTCATCAGTTTGTCTTTGAAAATACTGTGCTGAGTCATCTAATTAAAATCTTGTGTCATACGAAAAGGCAATCCAAATAGTTACTCTGTAGTTTATCTGCCTTACAGATCTTTGTGTGTTGTAATTATAACATTACATGTCATCATAATGATATGATGACATGTAATCAAGGGCAAACATATTTTTAGATCTTCCTGAAAGATGACTATTTTAGGCATTCTCCCTGTTTTCTCACATTTAATAAATATCTAATAGCAAAAGGATAAATTGAAATGTAGAAATAAAGAGCTTATTTGTAAGCCCTGTTGTGGAAAACTTGTTTCTTGCTGAACTGCGAAACACCCCATACTTGGCGCAGGGTACGTCACAGGTAAATACTGAGTTCCTGTAGCTGCGTGCTAATGTATCTCATCTTCACTTTAACATTCACAAAATCTGGTAATCCGTCCGTCTCTCTTTAATAGGGAGTCTGAATTCTGTACAGATTTAAAGCAGGTTTGTTGCCCTGCCTTAGATCTTTTCCACACGGCTGCAGCGTTGCATTGCAACCGAAACGTTTTTGTTGTGAGGTATCACCATGCTGGAGATAGTGGGGCCTTAAATTCTTTTACACCGCTTACGATTTACTCTGGGTTTAGTCAAATTTAGGATTTGTTTTCTTAATTCATCAAGTAGGACTTCAAGTAGTGCTGAAGTTTCCTATCCTTAAAAGGGAAAGTATGATTAGTTTGTTCATAAATATTCTTTGCTTTCTGACCATCTGTTGGTTCGGTGTTAACACGATGTGAAGACGGTATCGTATTATTTTGATTAAACTTTAATAGTTGTATCTGACGAGCTTGATTTCCAAACATCAATGAAGTTAGTGGGCTTTTGGGATCACAGCCTATGTCACCAAGCTGTATTTCATACTGTGAAGGGCTGGAAGCAGACACGGTGAGCATCTAGTTTATTTTGGTGGCAAGAAGGGCAATGAAGATAAGTACCTAATTTTATCAACCTGGCAAAGATAAGCAGAGACCCATTAGACTAGAGGTCTTGTTTGAGATGGTCTGGTCTGTCCCACTCTGCAATGCTGTGGAGCTCTGTGAAAGGCTGGTCAAGCTGCCCCTGCCCCTTACTGGAGCAGCTCATGCTATTGCGAACTACCCTTGGGCCATTCTCCTGGTGCCCTTCAATGAGCTTGCTCTTCTTAATGACAGGGCTTCACCTACAAGTGAACCTTTCACAGGATGCAGCTAGAGGGTAAAATTATCATGACAATGCCTACTGCATTGTCTGTCCTGTCCAGTTTGTAGTGAATGGAAAAGTCCATGGGCTTCAGCAGGAGCTGATAGATCGGAAATGTCTTCATGTGCTGTAAATGGAAGGGTAAATCTTCTGAGTAAAACTAGAATGGGAATAATAAAATGGAAGGGATTGTGATGGAAGAGGTTTGTAACATCTCTGAAGTCAGAACTGGTATGTTACGAACAGGTAAATTGCATTTGCGCTTCCTCTCCGGAACGGGGTATGAGGGGTATCTGCTCCTTCTGTCCTCCGTGGGATGTTTACAGCGGCTGCTGCTGCTGCAGTGAACACTCTTGTCAGCGCTTATGTGCTCAGCAGGTTTTTTTCCAGAGCACTTGAGAAGGAAGGCAGTTGGAGTGTTGGGTAATTAGCTTGCTTTCACCTGAGTGTAATACTGCAGAAATAAATTACAGAAGCCATCAATACTCTTCTTAGTTTTCCATTTGTTGTAACTACCACGTTTGCAGGGATGGGAGCAGATGAAAGAATAGTAGTTTCTTTTGCACCTGTAATTACAGAATAAAACATATGTTATGAAAAATGGGTATGTTTGTTTTCAGAGTAATAGGTGCTAATTGCAATAGCTTGTGCAGCTCTAAAATATGACTCTCTATCCACAGATGCTGCGTCTGATTTGTACTCAAGGCTGTGTTTGTGTGCGCACTCGGTTCGTTAGTTTTGTGTACACTTAATTTTATGGTTGAAAGAGTTTTTCATGGTACAGTCCAAGATGTTTCACACTTGCAGTTGTTTAGGCCTTTTGAAAAACAGGGATCTTGTGATGTCTTTCCCAGAGTATTTGTAACTCCTTAATTTTCCCATTCCACCTGGGATTTCTTGCTGAAAGATGCCTAGCTTTCTAGCTTCAGGTGAGCTTTCCTGGTCTCCTAAGCCCTTCAGTGATTTAATGATTAACTAGAAGATAACAGTGGTGCAGGTGAAGTACAGTATAGGTGATGCCTGCTTTTGAAAAGACATTTATAACCAGCACAGGGTACTTAAAGTCCAAATAACAAGTGATTAAGGAAAGGCCCTGTTTTGCCATTTTCCCCACAACAGGAAAGAAACACGTGAAGTTTATCTAAAGCATCCACTCTATTTTTAAGTTATCAAAGTGATAGTGATAAGTTTACAACTTACTCTTCTTTCCAACTTATTTGTTCATTTTCGAAGAAAAATAATTACCCTCTTACTGAGAAACCAACAACTCGGGTGGTTGATTGTCGCTATGTGAGTGCTGTTAGCAATGTCCTTTGCTAGGGGAAATACGATACAAATTTTACAACTAGAGATTTTGGAAAGAGACACTCGTTGATTCTTTTATTCTTAACTTGTTCCAACATCTCCCTTGGTCTTTCAGTTAGCACAGTTGCCACCTTTTAGGCAATTCTCTTGCCTAAATTAGGAAGTGTTTAAAAAAAACCCCAACCCAACCAACAACAAACAACACAAAATGTTTTCATTAGCTCATTTTTAAACATCACTTATCACTTGAGTAATCCAGATTCAAGACTCCTAAAATTGTGCAATTGTTGTTTTTTTATTGCATGTACTACCCAGATTGTAGCTTTTGTTTTATACAATTATTGTTCATTTAATTCAAGAGATCTTCATTATAAACTGGGTGGGAGTAATGGGAAAAAATTCCTGAGAAACCACTACTGTGTTTTCATTTTAAGCAGTGACTTTGATGGCAGCTGAAGAGTCAAAGTAGGAAAACAGAAAATACAATTTAACATGATGTGGGTGTAGAAATAAGCTTCTGTGACTAGGAAATGTTCTGTAATTTGGCTGAATAGCTAAAAAGTTTTTTGGTCACGGACAGCTGAAAGGAATATGACTAAAACAAACTTTTTCTGGATTATTCAGAAGGTACCAGGGCAGCATCGTTTTTTGTTTGTAGTGTTTACTTCTACGTTCTTGAATGTCGATTCAGTTTCTAGTGTATTTAGAGGATCAAAAATATCGTAATTTTTTCTGCATCAGTCGAGTTCAGGAGACAAGTAACTGAAAAGAAATAACGCAAATGTGTATGTTAGTTTGCAGAGGTATTCAGCATCGTTGACTTTTTTCTTTCATGTTACATACAGTCAAATGGTTTAGCAGGATGCTTACACACCTCTCTTGCACTTAAACCAGTGTTGTCAAGGAATAGCAAATAATCTTCAGAACCTGAGGGAATGTAGCTGGATTGAGTCATCTGAATCGACGGATATTAAAACAATGGGATTTAATAAGTATTGCCAGGTTGGCCCTTTCCAAAGCAATTTAATTTTTACAGTTGCTTTGATAATACACAACATGTTAAATGTTTCAGTTCAAGCGGAAGCATTGTTAGATGATGCAGGAAGAATACCTAATCCATACATACACCATGTGTAGTTCTGTATGTTCTCTCTAGGTAATTCTGCATAGTCCCTACATATAATTTGTATAGAATATCTAACAAAATGTAATATAGAGAGAGTTTTGGGGTTTTTGCTTGTGTGTGTGTTCATACAGACGAGCACCATCTGTCCACACATGCCACTGTAAACAGAATTACCAAGGAGATACGTGCCGAAAGCTGATGTGCATCTCTGCGTCTTCTGACTGTTCAGTCCGCAGAATTTGTAAACATGTGAGAGTTAACACAGAAGTTACTTGTTGTGCAGTAGTTGCTTTAAGGAAAATTTGGTTGCTTTATTAAAATGCTAATTTAGGAAACAAAGGGAAGAAGTTTTCTTAAGAGTAGGGTAGATAGTCTGGATCTCTTCTTCCAGTCTGATTTCAGTCTATATTATATTACATATAATATTTTGCCAGGATGTGTAGCTGAGCTTTTATGACAGTATTTGAGTATTTTTATACATAGAATGTTTTTAAACCCAACGAAGCCAAACTGCTCCACAAACTGCGTTGCTTCAACATCCTTTGAAAACACAGCCGTTTCCTGAAGTGTGTGTAGCCACCGCGGGAGCTGAAGTTGTTTATTTCTTTGAGATTAAATTTGGCTGCGATCTGTTCCAGCCCTTCCCTGGAGAACTTTCACAGCCAGCGTGCCTCTGAACTGCCTGGCGCTCACCTTGCCTTTCTCAGCCCAAGTATTAACACTTGGATGGTGGACCCCCCCTCTGCCTTTCAGTTAGGAATTCAGGTATCCGATAGTTAGGCTATCTACCTGGATAGTTAGGATGAACCATAGCTCAGGAAGGGGAGCCCCAGCCTTGGGTGAAGTCAGAGGTATTCAGGTTGCATACCAGGCTGCTGGTGAGGACAGCACCTTCTGATCTATGCCTTTCCATCACAGCATCAGCCATCGGATGTTAGTCATCTGGGATTTTTGAAAAACAGACAAATGGAAATCTGTAACCTGTAACTGTAAGGTACAGTAGAATACACATTGGATATTATAGTAGCCAGGCAGGGAAAGTGTTTAGCAACCCCACGTGTCCGTAAATGAATTGGTGTTCCCTGTATTTTACATTTGTGAAATGTCACCTCAACTTTTTGGCAGCTTTTTCTCCTGAAGAATGACGTCCAAGGTGTGCTAATTTCCCTTTTAGGGCTTTCTTCTTGCATGGGCACATCTTAGAGAGAACGTAACCCCAGTCAGAGAACTGTGGTGGGCACGTAGCGGTAGGTGTGTGGGGGAACTCCTTTGCTGTGCGCTTGGAATAAGGCACTTGGATGTGTCTGTCTTCAAGCTGAATATATGTGGCTTAAGAGAAACTGTATACTGGGATCTGTGGGTTCACTGTCTGGAAAAATGGTGTAAAGCACTTGTGCGAGAGTGAGAAAAGAAGGAAAAACTTTTTTGTTGCACAAAAACCTGTCCAGAGGTTCTTATATTGCATCCCTTTCCTGGTGTTTGAAGAACACAGACTTTCCGTGCAGTACAGGCTGAACAACCTCTGTATCGTCACCTCTGTGGTAAATATGATGTGGAGTCTGAAGTGCAGTGTGCTGCAAGTCAGCTTCTGCTGTCTGCCCAGATGCCTACCCATACTGCTAAGGCTTAGAAATGTGCCCGTCAGTAATGGTGGTGGATGAAGCAATCTTCTTGTCAAACTGCTCAATCAGTGCAGTGATGCTTTTCATGTGCTGCTTTTCCATTTCACTTTAAATGCCTTATGATGGAGCTGCTGTCAATCCCATTGGGAATTATTTCATAGTCTGATGCACCTAGGAACACTAAGTGCTACATGATTATGCCATTTAAATTCTTCCTTTATTTGGCTTCCCCCTTTCATTTACCCATCTTTCATATGCCTAGACTTTTGACATTTCACTTCTTTTCAAACCTTCACCCATGCAATCATTCTTGCCAATTCTTAATTTTGTGGTTGTACTGTGTATTGATTGATGCCTTTTGAGCACGTTGCCTCCCTGACCTGAGTTTTCTTTGCAGCTGAGAGACTGCAGCATTTAGACGTGTACCCGTCTTGCACCTCGCTCAAATAACTTACTTGAGAAATATGTACTAATTTGATACATTGTGATGGGATTTGCACCTACCATTCATCATCTTCTGATTTGATGATGATGATATAAAGCAATGAAACAGAAAACGATGGGGGATTATGTTCATATTAAAGTGTCTTGCTCTAACAGTCTTTCCCTGACTTGTGAGATTTTGTTTGTTTGTTTAGATCTGCTAGAGAAGTCTCGTGTTGTTAAGCAGCCAAGAGGAGAAAGAAACTTTCACATTTTCTACCAGATACTGTCTGGTGCCTCGGAAGACTTCCTCTGTAAGTGTGGCCCCTGTGCCACTTTCAGAAATCAGTTGTCTTCATATGTAACGTGCTGTCCCACACGCATCTCCTTTGGTGGGAAACGTGATACTGATTAGTTCTTCAAATTACTGGTGGTAGTGGAAATAGTGGTACCCGGAGTAAATGTGTGATTTGGTGTGATCCAGACTTCTTAAGTCGGAGTTAGCTTTGCAATGTATCCTAAACAAAGAAGAAAGACTCATTCAGAAGGCTTGTAACTAAAAGATCCTTAAAGAAAACTTAATCCTACTAATAACAACACTTCTTGACAACACTGGTTCTGGGCTAACAGAGCTGCTACCAAGAATGCTGTCACGAATGCTGATTTGATTTGATTTATTAGGCAAGCTCAAACTGGAGCGGGACTTCAGCAGATACAACTACCTGGGCCTAGACTCTGCCAGAGTGAATGGTGTGGATGATGCTGCAAACTTCAGAACAGTTCGGGTAAGGAGTACAGGGGTGGGGCGTGAGCGGCAGCAGGGCTCAGCGGTAATGCAGAGTTCTTACGCCCTCGGTCTGACTGTTCGGCTGCGCTGGGAAGGCCCGCTTTTCCAGAGGGCAAGGGTATGGCGTGTTTGCACAGGGAAGCTTAGCTACAACTGGAAAATAGGAAGAAACAAGTTTCTGGAGTATTCTCGTGGGAATACAAAAAAAAAAAAAAAAAGAAAAAGGAAGAAAAAAAAAGCCCAGACCCCTCGATCAGATCATGGAAAAGGTGGTGTTGTGTAGTTGCTTATGAGGGTAGTGCCTGAGCTTCGTGAACCAGGTGATCCTGACCAAGTCAAAAGAAAATCAAGGCTGGAATGGTTCTCAAGATGATTTACCACAATGTTTTTGCTTGATTGTACTCAAGGACAAAAGAATGCAGTACCCCGTTACCCAGTGTATGCAAATTTAAATTCTAGAAGTTCCTGGCTTTCAGAACAACAGAGTGGATTGAGAAAACATCAGTACCTCTTCGTTTGACTGTGGAAAATTGGGTTGGGTTATAAACTAAATTAAGTGGCTAAAAAAAGTACTGCATTTCAGACACCCACAAACTGAATGAATCCTAGGAGTGGACTGGACTGACATGCCAGCTCGACTACCAGTTCTTCTTTAACCTGTCTTCTGTATGAAAAACTTACTTATCGAAGCGTAGTAATTATATCATAATCTTTTTGTAGCAAAATTGTTCCTAAAACATGTCTAATTTATGCGAATGCAGATAAATGGTGAATCTTGCAAGTATGATCTGTTTAAATGGAGATTCTTTTATCTCATAATTTTATCTGTCCCCTTTACAGAATGCAATGCAGATTGTTGGTTTTATGGATCATGAAACACAGTCTGTTTTTGAAGTGGTGGCAGCCGTTCTGAAATTGGGAAATATTGAATTTAAGCCTGAATCTCGCGTGAATGGCTTAGATGAAAGTAAAATCAAAGATAAAAATGGTAAGATGAGATTAGTGATGGGGGGAAAGACACCAATTTGTCTGAAGTCATTATTAATTTTGTAGTTTCTGTAGACATACAATAGCCTTACAGATGAATTAAATTAGATTGTTTCCAAGACTTGCCTGCAGGCAAATATGGGTTGGATTCTGTGCCATTTCAGTTGCTCTGTTTGAAATTCAAAAAATTATTATTTTCTTTTTTCCCACTTTATTAACACTTCCTTTTGAAATGTTAAATGGTGTGTGCATTTCTGTAACTGCTTGGTTGTTCTGCAGTGGTTTCGTGCTTTTGTTGTAGGGTATTTCTGTCTGTAATATCAGATTAGTTTAGTAATGTTTTTGTAGTTGATACATTTTGAAAGTTCATTTATTTTCATTTGAAAGCTTTTCATCATGAAAAGTAGTTTGTGATAAATGGAAGAAAAATTCCTTCACAAAATAACTAAACAGAAAGTGCTTTCAAAACTCATAACTCTCTTTCCTCATGCTGTGCATATGTTTAAAAACTTTGCTTGGCAGGGTAGCGGGGAGAGAGGGTGGATGGGGGGACACCTCTGCTGAAGAAAAACCTGTTTTGAGAAAATACTGAACTACTTGAAAGCTGATAGTCTGGGGGAAGAAGAGGGAAAGACGTGAAAGGATTCAGTATATTTACACTGTCCTTTTTCATGCCAGAACTCAAGGAAATCTGCGAGTTGACGGGAATAGACCAGTCCGTATTGGAGAGAGCTTTCAGCTTCCGGACGGTTGAAGCCAAGCAAGAGAAAGTTTCAACAACACTAAATGTGGCTCAGGTAAAGAGAGATCCTGATTTTAAGAGAAGGAATCATTTAAAATGGCAGTTTATTCTACATGACTCAAGCATAACTGCCCAAATAAAAACTACAATAGGCTGTAATGCATAAAATATATCACTGGCGTAGCGTGTTTATTCTTCAGCAGTTTCCTAGTGTTAAATATACTGATGTTTTGGTTTTATGTTTGAATTACCTGAAAAAGGTGAGCGATAGGAAATCGTTGCAGAAAATGAAAAAATGAAACAGTTCTGCACAGAACGATGTTGAAAGTATTGTGGCAGGCTGTTTTCATTTAGAGCAAGTGGTGCGCTTTCATGTGAGTTGTACGCCCCGGGCTGCTGAAAAACGTCTGCTGCCAGTTTTGTCTTGGTGTAGCGCTGCAGAGCCAGTGTGATTGCCACCTGTGTCTCATCAGCTCAGCCTAGCAGGGACGTGGGTTCCCCAACCGCAGCTGCTGCAAGTCCCTTTGCTTTGGATTAGGATGGGGGATGTGAGTCTTTAGAGGACATCCGGATGAGCAGGAAGGCAGTCGGAGTGCTCTGACTGGGGTGGCTGTTCTAGCCATCCCTCAGCCAGGAAGGCCAGAGTGGTGCACAAGCAAGGCGCTGATGCTGCTGAAGTGTCCTGGCACCCTTGCTCTGGCTCCAGTGCCTGCTTAGGCAGAAGCACTGCTGTCCGAGTCATTCCCACCCTGCTCATAGCACCTTTAAGATCCAGCAGTATCATAGAAAGTTTGGTATTAGCCCAGCATTTGTGACATTCTTCTTTTTTCTATTCAGGCTTATTACGCCCGTGATGCTCTGGCAAAGAATTTGTACAGTCGACTGTTTTCTTGGCTTGTTACCAGAATCAATGAGAGCATTAAGGTATTGTTGGGTTTTGCCTGTCAAAAAATCAATAGAAATCCTTTAAACTAAAGTGGACAGTAAAACTGTATTTGCCAACTTCGTTTTTTTCATGGTTGTACAGTGTTACACACGGTACAGGTGAAGAACTATATCACGTCTCAACAAATTGCTGTCTGCTCTGTTTTGAAGCTTATGAAAATACTTGTAAGTGTATTTTGGGAAACCGTACGTAACAGCTTACAGAATTTGACAGCCCACTTATGACATACATTAGTTCTCTTGATTCCTAAGTATGAAATGTACAGAGGACTGACTCGGTGTTTAATTTTTTTTAAAGGCACAAACAAAAGTGAGAAAGAAGGTAATGGGGGTGCTGGACATCTATGGCTTTGAAATTTTTGAGGTAAGAACTTTATAATGGTAAACGTTGAACGTGAGAGCTGTTACTAAAGCTTAATAGAGCAGTTCACATGGGTGTAATCAGAATACATGTAATTTGAATCGTGTCATTCCTGAGAAAACAAAAAACACTAGAAAAGTAAGCCAAACAAACATGTCTTAGCATGCCTGACAAATGAAACAAAAATCTATGAAAGCCCAAATTGTATTTTTATACCATAGGTAAATAAATATTTATGACGGGTTGACTAAATGTATTTTGGTGTGACATACACTCTGACCACAGGAGAAACTCTGACAGTGTCAATTCTGCCCTGAGGCATTTTGTGGCTGCCTTTGAACAAGCTTTGTATCCTTTAAAAAACACAACAAAAACTATTCATTTTTTCCTGACAAAATTGAACAAGGAATTATGTTCCGTTTCAGCTCTGTCCACTTAGATAAATGTTCTGTACCGATTCCTAGCTAACGATCTGTGGCTCGCTGCTGTTTGTTTATGGTAGTATTTTTAGACTGGCGGTATTCTGAAACAAAAACAATAAATGAGGAATTTTTAATTGGGTTAGAGAACACCACAGAGAGAGAGATTTCATAAATCGTACTCTTGACAGTTTATTTAAAGAGATTTATAGTTCTTGGTTGGAAACTGTATATAGTGTTTAATCCAGAAACCCAGTTGAGTTTCTAGAGAAAACTCAGTGCAAAGCTTGCAATCCTTACCCGCTTTCCTACATCCTTCTTGAAAATCCAGGGAGCGTCTTTAAAGTGTGTAGAAGATGGGAATAATCTAGACAAATAATTACATATTGGAGGGTGGTGTAAATTTTCTTTCAGAAGCATAACTTCAGAGTATGTTCAAGTGAAAATACCCTTATGAAGAGGAAAAACAAAGCTGATACTTCAAGTTTTTCCTAAGCAAAGTTGCATTGTTTGCGTTAAACACGAGCATATTTATGAAAATACATTGCAAGAGGTAGGGTGGCCAAATGCTGATCTCGGTGCCAGATCCCTCTGGAGCCGGTCCTTGGGGAACCTTTAGAGAGCTGGACACTGGAATGCTACTGCTGGCATCTTTGGGCAGGGCGCCTGTTTTCGCTAGCTCTTTCTTTCATATTTGATAAAGGATAAACACGCGAGGTAAGGTGGGAGATGGAAGCTTGCACTAGTACATGTGCCAACTGAATAGTTGTGTTTATGGGATGGTATTGCAGAAACTAGATAATTTTTTTTTTTTTTTTTTGGTAGGGGTTAAACATCTTAGAAGGTCATAAGTAAGTAATTGAGTACAAGAGATGTAGTTTTGCAGAAGAAAAATGAAGAAGACCAGGCTCTTTTCACTTACCTTGCATACTGAATTACAGTGTAGCTTTCCTGATTCATATAAAGTCAAAAGTTTTACAATAATATGGGCAGTTATGTTCAGTCCTTTAACTGCTGTGTATTGGTTCTACTGGAAAAGATGGGAAAGGTTTGCCTTGTGACTTAAGCGGATCAAATTCATCGGTACGTTCACACAAGACAGGTCTGTTCCTCTTGGTGAGTTAAGACCTGTGGTGAGAGCGCTAGCCAAGCAGCTTGGTTCAGCGTCTCAGAAATCGATGGAATTATTTCTGAACAGTCAAACTGGAATTTGGGTAGTGGGCCAGAAGCATACATGGCTTGTATTATACCATGTTTTAATTTTAAGACATTTGGAAAAGAAACTAGGTTGGCTTAGGTTTCTAGAGGTGACTAGTACGGTTGCTGTCTGGGCCGCATGGCAGTACTGTAATTCAAAGGGTGAATGGTAGAAAACCAAACCATTAGAAAATCCTGAATCAGCTGCATTTCCAGTACCGCCCACTTAGCCATCCCTGTGTTTCCAGACAGGTTAATTTTATAGTCAGAAACTGCTGACTTATTCTCAGTTGAACCAAAAGCAAAGATATTCTTTCAAGGCAAAAGAAAATGTATTTTATATGCAGCTGTAGTTGGAACAGAAGTTGATGTTAGTCCTTAAATTGAGAAAAATAAATCAGTAATGAACACTACAAAGTGTAACTGGTCTTGTTGCGTGAATGAATATGGTGTAGTAAGGTCACTGAAGACGATACCTGCCAAATATTTTTGTGTTGAGTTTTGTAAGAAATGGCTGAATCTCACAAAAATTATTAAGGATCTTGAGAAAATGCTTACAAAAAGCAATTATTGCGGAGAATTTAATTCACAGAAAATATGTTGTTTAAAATTAATTATATTAAACCAATCAATGAGTGACTGAAATGTTAACACTGTACAATACAGTAACTCCAGGAAAATTCAATAATGTCTTAAGATTTATAGCATTAAAAACATAGAGGAATTTGGAGTACCTCTGTAAATACGATGACTAAACATTTAAAATATTAGCTGAGGTGTAGCTCATGGCAGTAACTATGTCCATCTAATAATAAGTTACTTAAAAACACTGACTAAAAATGTGCAGTTCCCTTTTGAACCTAAGTCTTAAGTCAAATTTTGATTTTCATATCTGTTCTTGAAGGTTGTAACTAAGGTGATCTCTACAAATAATGTTTTTTTGGCAAAGAAGTATTGAAAGACTTCTTTATTTTTGAACTTGTACATTTTAAACCTGTAAGCTACTTGATATGCTGAGGGTAAAAAAGCCTACTTTAACCATATTGCTATTCAGGAAGCAGAGAGTTTTGTCATTAGTGCATGTTCTTTGACCCAAAGTGTCCTTGTAACTTGGAGACAGAATATATCAAAAAAGAAGGTCTATTATGAGTTTTTTATATACATGCTGAATATTTACCCATGAAGCTTAAATGCTATTCAACTAAGCAGCAAGGTGGGTGTTTACTGAAGGGTGTTTTGGTTTGAGTTTGAGTTTTTTTTTCCTTTAATATGAGACTTACCCCTCAGGATCACTGAAAAAATAAACTAATCATATTCTAGTTTACCTGTTTTGCCCTGAAGTTCTCACTTAAAAGTTGCAATACATTATAGATTAGTCTGCTTCAACTGCAAAAATATTAGTGTGCTACAGATCTTTGAGGTTTTTGCTTTGTTTCATAATGGGCAGGGAAGACAATATTTCTTGGACCTTATTCCTGTTTAGGGTGACTCCTTCCATCATCCTACAATTCCTCATATAAGAAGAGTAAAGGAATTCAGATTTACCATTCTGAACGATCCTACACTTCACATTCTGATGACAACATACAAATTGAAGCGTATATAAATGAGATTTTTTCATCTCTTTTTGAAAGATTATTTACTGTCCACTGCAATTTCTACAATTTTCTGTAACTTAAGATGATGTTACCTTAAAAAGTAACTTGAGGTTTCTTGAAAATTAAGAAAGGAAAGATACTGGAGTGTTGATAATGCTGACATATACTCTGGGATTTGGTTTCCACTAGTATTTTCATCAAGCACTAACCCTGTTTTTCAGACAAACCCAAAAGCTGTCCAAGAAAGCAGATTTAAGGACATGGCTGTCCAAAAATTCAGATTAGGGAATTTAAATCTATCGATAATCCTCGGTCTCTGTGGGTTTGGCAGATGTTAACGGCAAGCTTGGCTAAACAATCCACAAAATAGGTGCTGTAAAGCTGTGTTTATTTTCGTATCCTGCCGTGCCCTTTGTGGTAAGCTGTATGCTGGGACTGAATGCTTTGAAAGCGAAATGCTGAGATTTTGGGTGTCTCTGTGTGAATCGTCTATGGGCACGGATTTAGGGACTAGGTTTAGTGTGAAAATTCAGGCTACAGGGCCGGGTTGGTTGTGTAACGCTGCTGGAGCAATGTGTTGAAGCCTGACACTAATTGCTCCAAGTATGTTTATCTAAATTTTTGGGCGGCTGTATGCGTAGTCGGTCTGCACTCTAGACTGTGATTTGAGATAGGGCAGGGATCATGGTTGGCGGCACTGGGAAATTCAGAACGAGCTTGACTGCAGACTTCCTGGGGTAGGTTTTGGGCTGGTCCCGTTTGATTCTGTATTTCTGGGCAGAAGTGGGTTTCTGCATCTCTGCAAAATGTTGGGGTAGGGTTGTGGAAGGGATTTATGGAAAAGAAATGAAGGCTGTAGAAGACAGATGACAGGGCATGGCAGATTTCAACACAGATGGGCAGAAGACTCGCTCTGGTTTGAACATTTAAATTTGTCACATACATTTCCTGTGTAGATGAGGGCTAGGGTGTGTAAAAATGAATGTCACGCAGCAAGTGTGAGTACTTCATCCTGCCTAGCCTTCAGAGATAAAACTGTCTGTCTGCAGTAGCTGGCTTAAAGGCTTTATTCTGAATTTTCAGAAGCCGTTATGTAGCTAGTCCATACAATGAAGCTAATGATTTGGAGTGCAGTTTTATGAAAGTTAAGGCTGCCAAACAAGGCTTATTCTTGAAATTTGCCAGGCCCTGAGAAGACAGTTTGAGAGTGTGAATGCTTTCTGCTCAATCCCTTGGCGGAGCAGATTGTTCCACGTATTTTAGCCTGACGAGAAGCAGGGATGTGCTGGAGCTAGAGCTGCAGAAAGAGAGGGATGGATTACATTTGGTTGACCCGAGGTGATGTAAACGCCTTGTCTTTGGAGACAGCATCTGACCAACTCCTCTTGCTCCAGGTACACAAGAACGTGCAAAGACATGGCAGCACCCATCCCATTCTGAATAAAACCCAGCAGTAAATAAAAATACCACCAAGAAAGAGCCAAACAAACCACCCAGCAGTACAACCAGGTCCACCTCTCACAGTCTGTGGTGCATTTTGATAGTGCTTCTATTTATTTATGGCAATTAGCTATTTTCTTGTGTGTAGAAGTCCCTCGTGGTGATAAAAAGAAGCTTGGCCGTACAGCATGTACTGTGTAAACTGTGATCTGGTCATTGATAAAATGCCAGTATCTTTTTCGAGGGAATCTGTTAGAAATACAAAGAGTGCAGTTTCATTATATTACCATGTTCATAGTTGTGGTAATTTTCTGTTTGTAGAGGGAGATAGGCAAATAAGGAGGGGGTAAACATTGAAAATACCTTCCTGAGATGTTTAAGGCATGAAAAAATGGGAGGTATTTCCACTTTTACCATAAACCTGTACGACATCTTGGTCCAGTTGCTTTGCCTTTTTCTATTCTGTTCATTGCATGAATGAAATTACAGTTGCAGAGTATGCTGAGCTCTGAAAGATTACTGCCAGCCCAGAGACCTCCCTCTCACTCCCAGGGATGGTTTTGCTGTAGAAGGGTCTAGTTGATTTCCAAAAAGATGACTTACTAGAGAAAAAAAAAATAATACAAAGAAATTGGCTTATCAGGATCTTATTTTATCTTCATATTTCTCCCCCCACCCCCCATTTTTTTAGGTTCTGGGGACCTTTTCTTCACATCTTGACTTTGGCCAATGGTGTCTGTTGTTTTGATTGTTGCCTTGATCTCCAGACTGTAATTTTCACCCACCTTTTCTAAGCACTCTACCTTGTCACAGGTTTCCTTTTTGAAACTGTTCAACCCTTTTCTGATGCCCATCAGCATACCGTATACTGGCAAGCAGCAGTGCCAAAACGTGTGTACCTGGCCCTCGATTTGGTCTGATCGCACAAAGCAAAGCCCAGTCTAGTGTGACAGAGAACTGAATTCTTAATCTGTAACTGATCAGCTACATCTGCTGGCAAGTGTTAGGGAAGAAGGGAGCTTTACAGAGGGGGACCCTAGGTTGGACTCCTAGGTGCTACGGAGAGTTTAAAATACAGTTAAAGCAATAATTTCCTTAAGTGCTTGAATGCTCAGAAGCAGAGGTGCATCCCAGAAAGTTAATCACCATTTAATTAATCACATTCTATTTTAAGTATTTAGAGAGGCTTATTTTGCAAAAGACAGGTTTATGAAGTAAATCCCATTGACCGGCTGTTTTCAGTGGAGGAAATATTTGAAATGCTGGAGCAAATATACACAAAGGCTCTGCTTTGGGTTGTGAGAATAATGTTTTGCCCTACAGCAGCTATTCTATCTTAGTAGAGGAATGGGTATGATCATAGAGTAGGTTTGCCTGTTTGTAATTCCTGTTGTTCCAAGACTGTAATTTATCAGGTTGAGTTTGTTGAAGTGATTGTACCTGGGTTTCCCTGCGGATCACACACGCATTGTGTGCTCTGGATTCGCTGTAGTTTCTTGCTCTTTTAACTCCAGATTTGGTTTAGACCTGTGTGTCTGGACACCGGTGATGAGAGCAAGATAGATTTCGGAGTGCCTGGTTCTCTACCAGTGCCAGTAGAGTCAGTTAGGCCTGCAGCTGGTTGTGCTGTGCAAATATGGAGAACGGGTAATCCCTGAAGATCCGGCATATATCTTTCTTTCTGCCATTAAATACACCGAAACACAGTTTGATTACATATGGATGGAACATTTATAGCTAAATGATATGCTTCTCTGGTTCTTTGCCTATAGAGATAAATTTACACAAAAACACAGAGCTTATTCTAGTTCACATGAGATATTTTTCAAATAAGTTTGATTACCCACATGTTTGTATATGTGTAAAGAAAAGGGATAAGTATTGATGCCATATCTTCGCTAATTTTGCAAAAACTTTTAAACAAGTTGTTATAATGGGGTCACAAACAGCTCATCGCTTCCTAAGATAAAAATAATGCCTTTTTCATTTTCTTTATATGCACTTCCCCCATTTTGCTGATTTTCATTTTCTACCTTTTATATTTCTTAGTTTCCTCTCATAAACTCTATGCTTCTGTGGTCATACATAAAAATCCCTGTCCCCAGACACCACAGTAGGATATAAATTAAATTTGATGGTTGGTTTCACCATTCATTCCACCATTCATCTCTGTGAAACAAGCATGTTGGTCTTTCATCATCATTACTTTTGCCATCTGGCTTTTTCTTTAGGAGCCTCAGTAGTAATCTAGGGCCCTGATGGAAATACCTGGGATCACCTGCCTATGTCAGCAAGAGACCAGAGACTTCTGGTGCCCAGGGCCACATTGGTGTTTAAAAAATCGTTGCTTTCTGGGGCTGTGTGTGTTAGAGCAAAAGAATCAACCTCTGTCTGTCTTTTTTTCCCCTGTATTGATAAAAAAGTTCATTTTAATGGCATTGGTTCTGTTGATTTCAATAGACAGTCTCATGACTTGAGATGTTTGGGTTTTGTTTTACATGATGCTTTTTCCTTAAATACTTCTTATGTATTTTTTAGTCGTATGTGTTCATAAAAGGCATGTGAAAAGGTGTTGCTGAACACCTTCTTGTCAGTAGTCTGAGCAATATGTAGATTTTTTTAATTGGCTCTCAAAAAGAACTGGTGTGATGAAAGATTAAAAAGGAAGAGTAAATACTGAGAAACACTTTGTGTAAGTGTGATACTGTTGATATAGCCGAGTCTGTAAATTTGTGTCAACAAAATCTGCTTAATTTGGGGAAAACAGTGAAGTTGAAAGGACACAAGAGTATCATAGAATCATAGAATGGTTTGGATTGTGACCTTAAATATCATCTGGTTCCAACCCCCTTGCCATGGGCAGGGACACCCTCCACTAGACCAGAGTGCTCAAAGCCTCATCCAGCCTGGCCTTGAACACTTCCAGGGATGGGGCATCCACAGTTTCTCTGGGCAACCAGTTCCAGTACCTCACCACCTTCACCCTGAAGAATTTTTTCCTAATATCCAATCTAAATCTAACCACTTTCAGTTTAAACCCATTACCCCTTGTCCTGTCTCTACAGACCCTTGTAAAAAGTCCCACCCCCCAGCTTTCTGGTAGCCCCTTCAGGCACTGGAAGGTGCTATAAGGTCTCCCTGAAGATTTCTCCAGGCTGAACAACCCCAGCTCTCTCAGGCTGTCCCGACAGGAGAGGTGCCCCAGCCCTCTGAGCATCTTCGTGGCCTACTCGGTAGAAAAATTTTTTCACAGAAAGGGTTGTCAGGCATTGGAACAGGCTGCCCAGGGAAGTGGTGGAGTCACCATCCCTGGAGGTGTTTAAAAGCTGTGTAGATGTGGTGCTTAGGGATGTGTTTTAATGTTGGACTTGGCAGTATTGGGTTTACAGTTGGACTCAACGATCTTAAAGGTCTTTTCCATCCTAAATGATTCTATGATTCTATATATATTTTTTCAGAGAATACACATGACTGGAATCTTCCAAAGAAGAAATTAGGTAAAATATTAAGGAACAAAAAGTATTTTCCTTAGACTTTCAAGCACCTGTATGTAATTCATGTAAATTAAATTCTAGTCGTTCAAAACTGGAACTTCCTGTCATTGCATGGTTGTCTCTAACCGTCTTAGTACAACATCAGGATCTGCTTGTTAATATAAGCATTATATTTTTGCATGGAGCAGAACTTTTTAGAGTTTTAAAACTTGCTATTCATGAAATGCAACCTTGATGTCCAGTAGTCTGAAGGTTGATAAAGTATAAAACTGTATGAGAAAGACACCATTATTTGTGAAGTAGGCTGTGATTTTTGTCAGTGAATTTTTCTACTTGTCTAAATTTATTGTTGCACCTGATGAAAGACTGAGGTGATAAGCTGAGGGTCATTGGTTGATCTGTATCTCTAAATTTGACATGACTTTAAGCCTATCTCAGGTGACACTCTGTTTCCCTGCACCTTTAATCTAATTTGAGAGTCTGAGTGTTTTTTTCTTCCCCAAAGGTTACATTTTGTATTCCACAGTGATGCAAAGGGATAGTTTGAAATGCTGCTATAAAAATGCTCTCAACATGAAAGTAGCAGAATTACAGCCTGAAAGAGAAGCTGACACTCTTCAGCATTTGGGAAGTGCTGGGCTTAAATTTTTTTTTTCCCAAAATTTCCTAAAAATATTTGAATTTACTAACTCTTCCTGAAATTTTGAGTCTGACCGTGCTGCTTTTGTGATTGTCAAAACCCTTTCTGGTGCTTAATGCCAGCATAAGGACCAAGTACAGTCTCTGGACCGCTGGATCCTGCCAGCCTGTTTCTCTGGAGTTAGTGGTTGTGCTGTCACTGATATCAACCATTCTCTACTGTCTTCTAAAAAACAATGTCAGAATTCCTTTAGATCCCTTCTGGTTCTATCGTAGTAATTTTTAGGATAGTTCATATTGGAGGACGATTCATTTGTGAGCATTCATCTATGATTTGTGGAGTCCTCACATAATAAAAAATTGTAGATATGCAATAAGGGAGAATAAATTCACAGAATCTCTGTTGCTTTATTCAGATATGTCCAGAGATAAGCACTCTAAGTGTTCTTTTTAAGACAGTGTTTCTAAAAACCTGTAGGAGATGCCTCTGTCTGAAGTGCGTTTAATTTACTAAATGTCTTCTCGTCTGTTCAGAGTTAAGTGTTGTGAGAATTTCAGTAATTCCAAACATGTTTCCTCTTCTTTTCTGCTGTAATTAACTGTTAGCCTTTTGCTCTGTATCATATATAAAGACCAAAATCACTACTGCTCTTCAATGACTTTTTCCTGGAATAGCAATTTTCAGTGGCTTGGCAATGTCAAATACAATTTCATAGCTTAAAGTGAGTGATTTGTGAAGAGCTCTGTGTATTTTGGTTTGCCTTTCTTTGGCGAACCATAAATATCACAGATACATAGCAAATCAGGAAAGCATCTAGCAATTACTTTAATATATTGTTAATGACATTTTAGTTAGATGGCTTAGCTGGATTTGCAGTTCAGTTGCCATCCTCTTTTGAAGACGAAGGCAGTGTATAATACGTGAGTGAAAAGTCCTGCAGTCCTTGTAATTGGAATAACACGGTCTGAAGAAACAATCTTTCTGCATTGGGTGGCATGTGCCTGGCACGTGGATGCAGGGTGTGTTTTACCCTGCCTCTTTGCCAAGGTGATGTGTCAGTTGGGGTTCTTTTGCTTCAAACTCAGTATGTCTAAAGTGATGGCCTTATCTGAATGTATCCAATAAACTTGGACTCTTTCTCCTCCAGTATTCTCTCTTCCTTTCCCCATTCTCCTCTCCCTTCACTCAGATTTGCCTGCCAAAGGTTTTATAAATATGGCTTTTGAGACAAAAGATCCATCTCAGTTTAGAGACGTGACAGTGCAAAAATGTTGTTCTGTGTTACACTCTGGTGTGCCTCAG
Organism: Rhynochetos jubatus; assembly: GCA_027574665.1. NCBI lineage: Eukaryota > Metazoa > Chordata > Aves > Eurypygiformes > Rhynochetidae > Rhynochetos > Rhynochetos jubatus. Next base: position 10,978,656 of record CM050654.1, read on the forward strand.
TCCCTTGGGTTATTTGATAATCTTGGACGGTACCACCTAAAGAAACACTCAACTACAGAGAAGTAACACGTAACATTTATGTAGTCCTTCACATTTTCAGTGACACAGAAACACGAAACTGATAAAAAGACTGATCTACATGGTATGCTAAATAAATGTTAATAGATATATTCTGTGTTGTTATGGAAGTAGAATAAGTACTGACTGCAGTTTATGTAATTTCTTTTTGCAACAGAATGCAGTAAGTATGACTTGTTTGCAGTGCTGATTTTGATGCATGCCAAATTTTAACTTTCTCATCTACAGCTATGCGAGTTTCGCAATCTCTGATTGATAATTGCAATTGATGTGAGGGGCAGTTTGATGTGGCTGAGAAAATTCGGTGATCAGTTATGATTTTGCTTTACCTAAAACTAAAAAGATAAAAGTAACCTGTGCTACCTCAATATTTGCTAATCTGCTTGTGTGTTCTTAATCTCATTTAGCAACCAGATCCTTAATTTAAACATCTAAATGATTGCAGTTGCCCTTAGTCATAAAACTGCTAGCATAATAACTGGAGCTTCACAGGAATCGTATAGCAGATTTATTTGATAGTGTAAAAAGACACAAAGGTTTATTCTGCAAATTTTCAGGCTTCCTAAATAACCAAAGTGTTCTTGATGACTAGTAATGAAGAAAGGGAAGGGAAAAAAAATAAAGGCAGAGGGGAGGGAACACCACAACCACATAGCTGAGAAGACCAGCAGCAGATATCCAAAATTACTCTTGGTTGCAGTTCTTTCTGCAGGTACACGTATGGAATTCTTACAGCATTAATGACACTTTCAAGCACTGGAAAAAAGCAATGAATGTGCTGTTCCCTTTTTCTTTGAAGGGGGCGTTTTAAACTGGTGCTCAAAATGGGCACCCGGCCTCCAAACTGCACTCGTTAAAGCCGACGGAGATGAAGGGGTGAAGCGCAGCTTTTGTGCTGCAGTCCCGCCCTGGTGATGTTAGCGGTAACACTGACTTGACCTGAGCGCGCGGGCTTGACCCGCGATATTTAGGGGCTTGCAGCGGCCATCGTTTCGGATGCTGGCGTGTGTCCTCCTGGAAGCGTGCTGCTGTAAGGTCACAGCTCTGCTCCTGCAGCAGTCCTGCCATGCAGCTGTGAGGGAGTAGGCTGCCCTGGTGGCAGTCGTTGAGCAGCCTTCCCACTGCCCAGCCCTCCTCCTGGGGTCTGCTCTGCTCCCCGGTCCCTTCTGCTAAGGGTCACATGCGTGCCTGCTCATGTGGGTAGGCCCAGTTTGATACAGGTTAGCCTTTTAAAGGATTTCTAGTTGATAAAGTTCTTTCTATTCCCATCATTTCAGGGGGCAGTTACTTGAGCAGTTGGTTGGCCCGAAGGAGGTGGCTTGACCTCTGGAGTCAACAGTCTCTTAACCCAGGCTCTGCTGCTATCAGCTGGGGCCTCGCTCTGTAGTGAAATAGGATACTTATTGGCTACCGAATGATCCTGGCTGGAAAAGAGTTAATGCTGTCTTCATAATTTTATTTATCAGAACTTCCTCAGCTTCTGTTGTTTATTGCCCAACACCACAGGCCTCCTTACGACTTGTCCCAAGGAATTAGCGATACAGGGGCATCACAAATATAAACCTACAGAGTTTGTGTCCCTCCCAACGGAGAAAGCCTCAGGGAAGGGTTTGGTCTAAAATTTCCAAACTAATCTCATTCTTAATAAAATAAGAGCTGGTAGGAGTAGTTAATAAAGCAGCTGGTTGACTTGCAGCTGCTGCAGTAGCTCACTCCAGCTGAGTTCCAGGGTGTTTACACAACAGCAAATGCAAACATGTTTTATCTCACAGGACAACAGCTTTGAGCAATTCATTATCAACTACTGTAATGAGAAGTTGCAGCAGATCTTCATTGAACTTACCCTCAAAGAAGAGCAGGAGGAATACATCCGAGAGGTAATACTCAATGGATCTTTCCTTGTCTTCTCCTCTTCCCATTGTCCTTGTAATGAAGACACACAAGCGTGCATGCTGGAACCCCTTTTCAGGGAACAGAGTCACTTTCTGACCACAGCCCTGGCATGGAGCATGTTTGTGTAGGACTGCGTGGTAGTTAGGTCAAGCAAATTAAGCTGGGTCTGGTTTTGTGTCACATTGAGTTCTCCAGGTATAAACCAGACCCAACTCTCGTTCATTGGCAACAATAACTGGCAGTTCTGAGCAAGGGCTAATTAACTTATTAGAAGACTAATATTGCTTTCTGGTATTAGTGCCATTACCCTGCAAGCCTGTGGGTTACGGACAGGCCTTTTGGATTACACACTAGAGTCTGGGATACACCCCAGGAGTGGCCGCAGCTAACCCTGGTTCAAAAGGGAATCGGGTGGGTGAAACAATGTCATGCAAGAAGAAAGAAACTACAAATAGGTTTTTTGGTTCTAGTTTTCTTTCAGTTAAGCATTAAAGGGAGATGTGTAAGCATTACAGGTAAATTTTAAGTTGTGCTTTGGAGCCCAGACTCTGGTGTTTGATGTTATTCTGTGAGGACACGTCAAGTTTCAATAGGTTTTAGCAGTACTCCCCATGATACACAGAGCTCAGACAAAATACCAGCTTACAGCTGTAGAAACTGGCATGTGCTGTCCATACTCAAATTGGAGATAACATTTTGCTGGGTAAACATGTTCTAAAACTAAATAAAGTTCCTGCCTTACAATCCTGAGGATAATATGAATTTTGGGCGTGTGTTTTTCAGTTTTTGCATTCAGTGGGGAAACTCTTGGAACATCATTACCGCAATTTGCTTCTTGAGCGACATTTCAAACACTTAACTGCAAGATGTACTGTGGAATGCAAATTAGAGTATTAAATTAATATTTTCTTTTTTCAGTCTTTTGCCCTATTAGTATTGCCTCCTGATGCACTGGCATCTCATCCTGGAAATTTCATCGCTGATACTTGAAAAAATTAGGATATTAGGAATATCTGAACAACTGCCAGACTCTGGATTTTTCAGATGGTGTCACCTAAATTTAGCCCTCTTTCTTCTTCCCATTAAAAAACCACCAACAACTAAAAGCTTAGAAATGTTGATCTCAGATGCTTGCAGTGAAACGGGCTTAATTCCTTATAGCCAGTGGGAGTGTGGGCAGAGCGGTGCTGGGGCGGGCGGCTGGCGGGGCGCCAGGGGAGTGCATGGGAAGCTGACACGGGTGGGGAAAGGAATGGAGAGCGGGTTTGGCAGCCCCTCAAGGACAGTCATTTTGTGCAGATAATGTTAGTAGTAGATGATGAGATATATTTCTTTCTTAATAAATAAAATGTTGGTAAGCTTATAGAATTAAATTTGAAATTAGTATCTTAGTTAACTGCAATATAATTCAAATTGCCTGGAGGGAAAAGCTCCCCTGATTGTTTTCCTGTTATTACTTTTTTTTTCCCTTATAGGGGATTGAATGGACTCACATCGAGTATTTCAACAATGCTATAATCTGTGACCTAATAGAAAATGTAAGTTATATTCAAGAAATTCTCTGAATAATTTTTTAATGCATGGATTGAATGAAGCTGTAAAGTCTGTACACACCCTCACGCACTTGGATTTTGTAAAACAAGCCACTCGTAGTAGTCGTCTTTGTACGGTAAAAGTTTATTTTACTTAAAATCTTTTAATAAGGCTTTATGTTACTTTGTTAGAAATGTTCAGCAGCGTCTACGCCAAAAAAAAAAAAAACCCAAAACACAAACCAACCCTTAAATGTTTACATTTAGTGCTGTTTTCAATAGCAGGTATCACATGCTGCATTGTATAACGTTTCTTTTTATATGGAAACTAGAAGACTCAATGACTTGTTACTGAGTGCTCAAGTACAAAAAGTACTTGTGTCTAATAAGAGGCCTTCCTATGGGTTTAGCACAGCAAGAAAGTTAAAATTGCTTAACAATCGGAAAAGAACAGTTTTTAACCTTTAACATAAAACGTGTGCTGGTTTTACCCATAAACTGGCTACTTTCTGTTAAGTTGGAGTTTTTACAGTCTGAATAAATGACATGAAATTCCAACATGAGGTTCAAGATTCAGATCTCAGAAGCAGTCTTTCAAAAAAGCATATACTAAAAATCTGTTGGAAATGGAGTTGAGGAAAAGAGCCAGACTTTGAGATGTCTTGAAGAACGTTTTTCTGAGTAAAAAGTCAAACAGGAGAGCAGTGTCCTTTTTATGCCTTGATGGAAGTGTGATGGAAACAAACACTCAAGCTCTTGTCTTGAAACTTCAGAACCAAACTGGAATCCTGGCTATGCTAGACGAAGAATGCCTGAGACCAGGAACTGTTACCGATGAAACCTTTTTAGAAAAACTGAACCAAGTCTGTGCCACTCACCAGCATTTTGAGAGCAGGATGAGCAAGTGCTCCCGATTCCTCAACGACACCTCCTTGCCCCACAGCTGCTTCAGGATTCAGCATTACGCCGGCAAGGTACCTGGTGGAGCGGGGAGTAGGTGGTGTTTGGAGGGTGTTGTAGCTGTGTGGAGCCTAGGTTTGGTACAACGGGGAGGCTCTTTGTCCATTAATTGTTGCTACAGTACTGGGGGAGGATTGCTTGAGTTAGTAGTTAGCTCTGGATTTGTTGACCGTCTTAATCTTTTCTGACTTAAGCCTAAAATTTGTGATTTGGACTGGCAGGTTTTTGGAGATCATGCTGCTCTATCTGAAACCAAGGGCAGTCCTCCTTTCTGCAAAAGAGAAAGGTGTCCCATGTATGTGCTTTGGTGGTGAACTGCTTGTGCTACTAGGTCTCTGGAAATAAAGAAGTTGTTTAGAATGAAAAGAAATTCGCACACAACTCAAGGCAAGATATTTCGGAAAACATGTTCTCTGCCACTGAACTAGCTGAAGTCTTTAGTCATGTTGATGAGAAAGTGGAGTTTTTGTACGTTTGAAGGAGCTGAGTTTATTTTGACAGCCTGTGTGTTTAAGCTGATGGAAGAGAAAGCCATACGGAGGGCTTGCAAACGTATTTGCTTTCTACAACATAAGCAGCATGAATAGTTGGATAGTTTTTGGTATATAATTCAGTATAACTTTTTATTAATGAAAATCAAAATAATTAAATTTGTGAAAAGAAGACAAATTATTTTTAGAAACGTAGAAGTAAGCATAGGGTCGAAACTGTAACTCTTGTTTGAATCTGCTGAACTGTTAGTTTCACAGAGTAATGAATATTTGGGAAGTGTTTCATTTTCCTAGGACGGCTTAATACCTCCCTTGTTTTTGCTATTTTCTCAATCTCACAATTTTGAATACCTTGATAATTTCTCATTCAAAATAGTGCTGAAACTATCATACTGTCAGCCTTTGAGGGAGCCATTCGCTAACTTTGTTATGTATTTACTAAGAAGATCTTGTATATAATCGCTCAGGGGTTAATACATACTACTTTGGTTTTCAAAACTCAAAGTGAATTGAAAATAATGCTTTGAAAAGGACTGCGAACAGATTGCGTCTTAGCCAGTGAGGGTCTTCAGTTGCTATTGGCATTCACTTATACAACACAGCAGTCAGTGAGTTCCTCCTATTTTGGGAGGAATGTGTTTTTCCATCCTCATCTGAGAACATTTTGATCTAGTCACTGGACACAAAGGTTTGACTCTCCTTTTATGAAATATAAGCAAAGCTCATATGAACGGTTTTTCCAGCAGTAGCATTTATCACACCTGTGAGAAACAGGAACGTGTGCTCCAAAGAAAAATGTCGCCACAGTTCACAGTCACTTGCTGTTGTGTAAAATGTGGCTATGCCAGTATAGTTTTATGCCCTGTTCTGTTTACGTAGTACGTAGTTACATAGAACTGTGAAATCGTGAAGCTGAAGAGTCTGCATTACCAGCCAGATGACTTGTCACAACTAATCGAACTAAATTCCCTACCCTTAAAAAGGCCGGTAGCAATCTGAGATCTACGTGAAGTTCCCCTGGACGCCTCCTGGGTCTCCAGCTGCAGGCCGGAGCTTTGCTTTCATGGTTGTTGCCATTGGACTGTTTTCCTGGTGAAAATCCTTTAAAGTAACAGTCCCCTGAGGACTGCACAGATAGCTGCTTGCTGCTGCGAGACCAAGAGGTGGTATTTCATATCTTTAGTTAGGCAAGTAACGTCAGCGTTGGTACTTTGAAGGGAAAGGGGTTTTTTTCTGTTATGATTCAAAAGAGAGGGAGAAAACCTTTTGTCTGCCACAGAGAGATTGTTTTGGGGTATTGGCAAGTGTTGGGATATCAGACTTATCAAGGAAGAAGGGTTTTTTCCATTTGAGAATCCAGAATTGATCAGCACAAGGAACTGTTAGTAGTGTGAGAAAATGCCTCTTTCTCAGGAAACATGTTCACAGAAACTTTATCCAACAAAAAGCCTTCCAAAAGTCAAATTTAAAATGAAATCTGAAGTGTCTTTTATTTGTTTTAGATAGTGAGAAAGGAGAAGAAATCAATTTTTGGTTCAGTTTTGAACTGACCTATGTTTTCGTACAAAGCATGCTCTGATGAGTCTTCTGCACTGTTCAGGTTATGTACCAGGTGGAAGGATTTGTCGACAAAAACAACGATCTTCTGTACCGTGACCTCTCCCAGGCCATGTGGAAGGCCAGTCACTGTCTTATCAAAGCGTTGTTCCCAGAAGGTAACCCCGCTAAGATCAATCTAAAGAGACCGCCAACGGCGGGTTCACAGTTCAAGGCTTCAGTTGCTACCCTGATGAAAAATCTTCAGACAAAAAATCCAAACTACATCAGGTAAATTATCCTGTGGCAAAGCTTGGGTGAATTTAGCTTTGGCAAAGTGAAAAAAACCAAACGCCCTTGTCTTTATATCCAAGGATCAACCTGGGGTTTAACTCACAGTAATACTTGTTGGCACGTACAGTGCTGCAAACAAGCGTCCCTGTTTGTTTCCCTTTCCAGGTGCATCAAACCCAATGACAAAAAGGCTGCACACATTTTCAATGACGCCCTGGTGTGCCACCAGATCCGCTACCTCGGTCTTCTGGAGAACGTCCGGGTGAGAAGGGCTGGTTACGCGTTCAGGCAGGCGTACGAGCCTTGCCTGGAAAGGTACAAAATGCTGTGTAAGCAGACATGGCCCCACTGGAGAGGGCCAGCCAGGTAGGAAAACATCTTACCTGTCCTGTTCCAGCGATTGAAATTACTATCTTCCACATGTTCTGATTTTTATTTATGTATTTTTCAAATTTAATGCACTTTGATGTATTTAAAAAGTAACTTTAAAACTCAGCTGGTGTGGCTCAAGTGTTTTACTTGTATGTTGTTCCTTAGCATCTTGTTCCAGATTTTGGATGACTTAATTCACTGGGAAAACTTATACTTTTCAGTAGGCTAAAAATTACAGTTCCTTGGTGAAAGGGATGATTTTAGTGAGGGACCAATCTACTAATGGAAGAGATTTTGTGCTTGAGCAAGGAGAGCACATTGTTTTTAAACTATATTCGGCCTGTAAGAAATGGAGGGAGAGAGGTACTGAAGTGGAATCAGAATGACAGGAAGCTCTGGAGTGATCTGAAGGACATTTATCTTTCGTAACCAAATGTAGGAACACCCATTTCTTTGAACGGTCATGCAATCTTCCTCTGTCTTTCAAGAATAATCTTACATAATGATTGGTGAACAACCGTAAGATCATACTTCTTGCAAATAATATTAAATATGTAATTTTAAATTGCATAGCATTCACGTGTATTTTTACACACGACGTCTTGGCTAAGCAAATGAGCTTCTCTCAATTCTTTTTACACATTCCCACCAATAGCGTAATTTAAATTTCTCTCATAATAGATTACTGTCTTTAGCCACACTTTGCATCTTTAGGTTATGAAGATAATGGTGGAAGTGCAGTATTGATAACAACAGCATTGTTACAATCCTCACAAAGATCTGTGCAGTTCCACCCTTTTTTGTTGACATTTTATAAAATGCAGTTGGTAGTGTGGAATATTAGCATTTGTCAAACTTGTCAGCCTTTGTTTCATGTTTTGACCTTTATGTGAGAACCCTTCCCTTTTTCTTTTTTCTTTTCTCTTTTAAGCAAAATCATTATAGATGTAAGAGGAAAAAATAGGCCATTGCTGATGATGTCAAATAAAAAGGCTCTTTTCTTTCATCAAATTATTCTGAATCTTTGCAGTGATTATTCTTGCCTTTAGCTAAATAACCAGTGAGTAAATGAGTTAGGTTTTCAATCTTCTTATGTCAAGCACTGTTTAAGAATTTAGAATATGCTTTCATATACTTTCCATAAATTAATCTGTGAATATGTAAAATAAGAAGTGTTAGAGCTGGAGGTCATGTTTATTAAGTTCATTTACTTCTTATTAGGACTGGAGTAGAGGTACTGTTTAATGAACTGGAAATCCCTGAAGAAGAATTTTCATTTGGTAGATCAAAGATATTCATCCGCAACCCAAGAACGGTAAGCACAAAACGTCTTCTCCTGCAAAAAATTAAGCCATCTTTCATGAGGGTAGCCTGTTAGCCGTAATTCACTACCTGGTTACTGCAGATTTTTCTAGATACAGGGCTTTGATATACTGGGGGAAATACAGCATTTAAAAAGGCACTTTTTAACATTAGTCCCATTAAACTGGTGTGAATGAAGACTCTACAATAGCTGTCGGCCCAAATTTAATGTAACTTTTGCGCGCTGACTTTTGGCAACATATCTGCCGCAAACCCTGTTGATGTATCTGCCTAGAGCTCTGAAGATGAATAAACCAAAAGGTGTCCGCAGGGGAACTTGAATAAAGGAGAGAGTTCTCTTACAATAGCTGTGCTTATGGGTGGTTTCTTTGTCATTTCTCCCCTACTGTTTTTCTTCCAATCTCAAACAAAACCCTGAAAAACGCCACACCCAGCTCTTCAAACTAGAAGATCTGAGGAAGCAGCGGTTGGAGGACTTGGCTACTCTAATTGAGAAGGTTTATAGAGGTTGGAAGTGCCGCACACGCTTCTTGTTAATGAAGAAAAGCCAGATTGTGATTGCTTCCTGGTACAGGAGATATGCAGTAAGATAATATCCTTACTAAGTGGGAGTTTCTTATTGTGTTTGTTTTTCCATATAACCTTGATATGATATTTCATGTAACCCCCATGATGTTTTTCCTTGATATGTATGGAGAAGTGTTGGAAGAATTCAGTTTTATGTTAGTATTTAAGTACCAAAACTGTGAATAAAAGAAGATTTAGTTTTTAGAGACCACTGTTAAGTATTTGCTTTGTGCTTGGGCTTCAATAGTTAAAAAGCTCACCAGAGTTCTTTAGCTCTGGGCCAGCAGGATTTTCTGGCCCAACTGGCAAGAGCCTTCTTCATTCAGCTAAAATGCTGTGCCACCTAGCACTTAGAGCGCTTTTAAACCTTACGGTTAATGTGTAAAAAATGTTCAGTAATACACATGTGCAATTCTGTGGAATTTGGTCATTCCTAAGCCTTTTTGTATTTTTGCCTTATTTGGAACCTTTGCATTTGTGGCTCAGGAATGCTGCCTGGGAGGAACCCAGGGATTTATTTTAATTATAGCTCATAAGACTTGAAGTTCAGTAGTTGCTATTCAGACAGTTATAAAACAGCTTCAGATCTGTTTGTGGGCTCGGTATTCCGTGCCATGAACTGAACAGTACTGTTACATGACTCTTTCATGTCTTTTAATCAGTTACTAAACAACATTGACTTGATCATTGATGATAAAAAGATGGGGGTTTTGTATGTTTTAAAACAATTCCTAAACATCTCAGCTGCGTTTTGTTACCGTGTGCGTATCAGAAAGCTTGATAAAATGTAGGATATGGAAAAAAGCATGTGAAACTGCAAGTTGCAGAATTGACAGTCGCAGTGTTTCAGTTGAGGAGCACTTCTGTTTATCAGCCTGAGAGCCATTAGTGTTTGGTTCAGTTGTCTTGGATAATTAGAGAGAAGTATGGATTATTGGAAAAAGTACAAATAAATGTTTCTTCACTGTAAACCCCCTCTTATTTCTGAACTGTGATTGAATGCACCATTTCTACAAACAGCATCATCACAGAATTGCATTGGGCCCAAATAGCCTCCTTATGATCTCATACAATCTTAATGAGTTAAAAAGGGAGTCACCGCAGCTAGATTGGCACGAAGAAATGAAAACAAGTGTGTGACCAAGATCACATAATTGTTGATGCTTAATCGTAGACCTTTATTGGTTCACTGGTGAAACATGGCAGCAATTGTCTTTGAATGCAGGATGAAGTCACAGCAAGACCTTCAGAATTGCTTACGGGTGACGCGAGGTAGTTCCTCAGCCTCTTCAGGGAGATGGAGGGCACCGTTCTCCTAACCCAACATGACTACTAGGCTCTGTGGTTGGGAAGGTTTCATAAGGAAAGTGTATCCCTTCTATGAACACAGCTTTTTGACTGCAACTTGTGCTGGAGCCTTGGCTAAAGGGGCTGCAGATACTCCACTGTTCCCTCACAAGGCGTGGCAGACACCAGTCATGGCATGAATATGGAGGGGGCTCTCTCCAGCTCGCTCAGAGATGTTCATTGTAACAAAGCCTATCAACTCTTCTTCACTTACTATTAGGCTAACCACTGGTCTACTGGAAAACCAGGCTTTTTAGAAGGAAAATGCTCAGCTGTCCAGGAGAACTATTGTTCAAATTGGCATATTTGGATAATATTCCAGCACGTCATTCAGGAATCCATGGGGTTTTTTTCCTATTCCAAAGCTGTCATCAGCATTTGGTATTATAAAGGGACTGCAGGAAATAGGAACAGCACCAGTCTTATGAAAAGATGGTAAAAAGCTTAGCCAACAAACCTGAGCATTTGTGACCATTTGTATGCTCCTCTGTTGGTGGGAAAGACAAATAAAGCTGTTACTGTTGGTATTTAATCCATGTCACTTTGGTGCTGCTGACCATGAACTTACTTAGTGTTTCTGTAAACAGAGTGACATTGTCCATGCAGCGTTGTTGATGTGCTTTGTTTCTCCTCGAGCTGAACACGGCATCGGTGCTTTGATCTGCTTGTTCAAAATTACTAACGTTTGAAAATATGGTTAAGGATACAAGCGCTAAATGTAAAATGTGAACAATGAAGGCTTTGTTATACAATATTTTACAGCTGCAGTATTCTGTTCTAAGCCTCATGTTTTTGTTTCCAATACAGCAACAAAAAAAGTATCAGAAGATAAAGAGTTCAGCTATCGTAGTACAGTCTTACATCAGAGGATGGAAGGTGAGTTGCCTGTTACTGCGGCTGTGTCTGCACGGTGAGTTAAGGAGCAGGTTGGAAAACGCACACCTTCTGTCCACTGAGCTGTGGCTAGGTCGTAGCTGTTGTTAAACACTTGTCTTTGCCACAGAAGAGGTGAGTCTGGGATATCTGCTCGTAGCCTGGACTCAATACCTGCAAGTGGTGCAGATGGAAGACTGGGACCACGCTAAACAACTGTGTTTGGGGCATCTTCAGCCAGAGAATGTGGGGAGAGGTGCCCTCTTTACACGGGCCCACTCTTTACATGGGCTTCAGGACTAGAGTGTGAGTGAGTGAGTCCGGTGTTCAGAGCAGATCTAGGTATGTGCTAACCAGGCAGCCCAGCAGCTCCAGAGCAGGATGGTGTGGGACTCTGCCACTGGACTTAGGAAACTCTAACGTTTTGGAAGAAATAAGTTGTGTTTGGTGGTTGGTTTCGGTTTAACAGGATTCTCAAAGAAAGGGCAGACTTGAAAGCAGGTTTAAAACAGCTGGGGTCGCCTGCACAGTATGCTATTTGGGTTAAGTCTTCAGTTCTCTGTGTGCTAAGCGGAGAGGGGGAAATGTGCTGTATTCAACCTGTGTTGAGCAAGCACTTTATTGCTGTTTGCTTGTCCTCTGCCCTGTTTGCTACAACTTGGCTTCTTCTCTGAGAGTTTTGTACTTCATGAAGGGATAATCCTGCAGCCATAGTAGAGCCTTAAGGAGTGGTGCTGTAATAAAAGGTAAAAATGAGGTTAACAGCTCACATGAAAGGAGCCACGGTGCTTAAAGCAACGACTGCTGTCCTGCTCAGAAAAAATGTCCCTGGGCTTCTCTGTTTTCTTATTAACCTTTCTCCACCCCACTAAGTGTGGCTTTCTCCTCTAGTTAGGGAAGAGAGAACTGCCTTTAATTCTGGAGTCAGTTCCCTTCCTGTCAGACAGGGAAGGAAGGGGCCACAGTTACTAGCTGTAGGTGTAAACAGCCCTCTTCTGCCCAAAAGGTTTTGAAGTTTGCCAGCACTACGCTAGCATAATTTGATTTTACTATTTTTCTTGGGTTTTACTTTGTCCATATTGTTTTGTTTAAATAAGTTAAAAGCATCCTTTCAGTCTAACTATTGATATGCTGTCTTTTCCCATAAGCATTATTTGAAGAAAACTGGGTAAAAGCATCATCTCATCGTGTGCTGTGGTTTTCTGTTTGCCGTTGGAGAACACGCTTTTTTGCGGTAGCACTGCCATGGATAACAGCCTGGTGTCAGAGCAGCCTTAAATGTGGCCTAAAGCCAGGCAATCGAGTTGTGATTTATTCTTTATTGCAGTCTAAATGGATAGGACATTTACTGTGGGGAGGGAAAAGTAGTGTTGCCATCGTACGGACAGACGTACAGGTGTCTCAGGTGATGCAGCAAGTCTGGGAGAAAGCTAAACATTGGACTAAGATCCCCTGAACTGCCGGTCCCAAGCTCTCACTCATGCACAGAATCCTCCCTGGAACAGCGAATGTGAGGCTGCATAGTGCTTATGAATTTATTTGCTTGGGGGTTTGGTGGCATTGTGTTTTGGTTTTGCCTAGACTTACAGATTGCAGTGCCTTGGTTTAAAATCATGAAGAGATTATAGTTATTTGTTTGAATAAAATAATGTTTTCACTTGTTTACAGGCTCGGAAACTTCTTCGGGAACTTAAGCATCAGAAACGGTGTAATGAGGCTGCCACAATAATTGCCGCTTATTGGCATGGTGCCCAGGTAAGCCAGTAGCAACAACCTGCGCGCTGAATTGTCTCGACGTAGAATGAAGGCGGCCCTTCCGGATAAATTTATCTGGGAATATTTTCAGTGGCTTAAACTACTGATTTTTATGTTTCTCTTTGCTGCTAACATGTTTTAGCTGGTGCAATCTGGGAAGCTGGGACACGCTTTAATATTTGCTGTTTGTGGTGAATGGTTTCTTTCTTTCTTTCTTGCACCATTGGGAACTTGCAGTAACCTTTTCTTTCCTAAGCTTTTCTATATCCCATTTTCAAATGCATCACAGGCGCGAAGGGAACTGAGACGACTGAAGGAGGAGGCTAGAAATAAACATGCTATTGCTGTTATTTGGGCTTACTGGCTTGGATATAAGGTACTTCATGCACATATCACATGCCCCCCTTCATTACCCGACAGTATCAACATTTAATCGGTAGTGAATAGTGAGAATTAATGACTAATACAATTGACTTAAAAACAATAGAGCATGATCATTAATTCCCTCCATTTCCATTCATGCCACACTTAATAAACCTGACATGCTGTATGTCAGTTTTTTGTAGAGTAGGAAATTCTTTGCATGGCAGCCAAGTAGCGATTTGCACTAACAAGCCATTAGACTTGATTAAAAATGACTAGACTACGGTATTCTCAAACGAGGAAATGCTTTTAACGACATGTAAATATGCAAAGCATGGTTGGGGGGGGGGGGGGGGGGGGAAAGTTGGGGGTTTTGGTGTGTTTTTATTCCCCCCCTAACAAGTGCTTTCAGTGACACTGTGTTAGTGATCCAATTGAGATTGTCACCAGGCTGTATATTCTGCACCCTGGCCAGTCCTCATTTACAAGTTCAAACCAGTGCTATTAAGTTTTATTAAATTTTTAATTTTAATTGGTTTAATTGATTCTCTGGCTGTGATTTGAACCAATAAGAAAATATCAGTAAGTACAAGTAAAGCACAGTTTTATGACCCGGTCTTTTTAGCAGAAAATGATGTTAGTTTGCAATTCTAAACTTAGCAGCCCTAGAAAAATCCCAGGAATTCCAGCATCAGCTGTTTGTTTTCAGAAGCAAAGTCCCACTGAAAGATTCTTGCTAATCCCCAGCCTGCAGTTGTGGGTTATGTGAACATTTGAAACGCTGTTTGCTAGAGGTCAGAAATTTATTGGTTTCAATTAATAAATTCGTAACTTGGTTGAAAAGCACATTCAGAAAACGCATTGCGTTTAACACATCTTCCAGTTCTTGTTTGGGTTGGAGGGGTGGGGGTGTTGTCAGAACACCTTGCCAACTAGATGGAGAAATGTGCTCAAACTACATCTCGAGTGTAATGCTGAGCTTGACCTTTGCTATTTTGATATAAATCCGTTAGATTTCTAATGAAATGGCAGCCCTGGGAATCCAAACAAACATGCACAGAATGTCCCTCATCCTAGAGAGACTGCATCTTTTCAGTTCCAGCTTGGTATTTAGGTAGCGATGTAATTTGACAGGCACACTGTTTCCTCTACTTTTATTTAAATGCAGTACATCGATAACTAATTTTATTTTTAACCAGAGTTCCTTTCACCCCAAAAAAATGCTCAGTACTGCAAAAATTATATTTACATTCCTAGGCTTAAGGTGTTCTTTAGATTTAAAAAGGACGCATCCGGAAAGCACTGCTATAGTGTTAATTGGGTTAGAGCTTCTCATTTAAATATTTAGTAGATTTGGATAATTTTAAACATGTTTTAGTAGCTATTCTTATCAATTGGCTCACAGGAATTTAATGAAAAAATTCCTTCTTATTCCTTAAATACAAATAATCTAAATTTAGTATTATATATAACTCAAAAGATAATAATCTAAATTCAATTAAGATTAGGAAAAGAATTACAGTATCTGATAAAAGATAAAACTTGTTATTGGTGTGATGTTTTATCTTTTCCCAGGGGAATATTTAAAACAAAAGTTTCTGAACGTTATCTTCAGAGATCACTTGCTTTATCAAAAAAATAAAAAAGCTATAGACTTCAAGTACTCCGTTTCCTTCCTTTCCACAAGGCAGACCAATACTTCGCTTTGCAGTCCTCGTTTTCGCAGTGCTGCATAGTATGAGCCTTTGTTCCAAGCGGTGGAGTGAAAACATGTCCTTTACGAGGGCCTACATCTAACGCAAATTAACCTTTCTAACTGCATCAAGAAAGTGTAACTGGCACAGGCTGGAAGTGCCGGTGCCCAGGTCTGTTTGAAAACGTGCCACTTGACAACTGCAGATATCGCTACAGCTGCTGTAATACTGGAACTCTGTGTTTCGTTTGACTTTTATCATCACGTAACCGAGGAACAAATGTACTGGTATCTCCAAAAATGTGGGATTCTGTTAGGTTGCCCACACATGCCTTTGTGTTCAGAATACTTTGCAAATTGCTTTCCTAAAACGGGAGTGATTGATGTAATGTCGGTAGGTGTCTATCTCCTTGTACGTGAGGTAAGGCTCTAGGTTTCGGGGGTTTAGCCCTTCATTCCATAAAGACAGACATAATTTACCAGGCTGGAGAATTTTTTTTTTTTTTAAGAGTATGCAAAGTTCAAAATAAAAAAATAACCCCCAGAAGAAAAGCCCTCAGCACAGTGCCAGGAATTCATCATTACGTACATAGTTTCAGAGCTGATTCTGTTCTGCCCAGGCACTTGCCAGTGGAAGAAGTGACTAGGTAGGGAGATTTTAGTAAGCCTTGACTTTCATACACATCATTTTGATCATGCAACTGCAGGCAAAGTTCTCCATCAGATTCAAATTGGGAGATACTTACTGCTGATTGCGAGGTGTGCGCGGAAGAGGAGATGGAAACACTGATAGCAGATAACCGGGCTGACAAAAATTCTTATCAGCAGATGCCACTTAAGTAGCAGGGGAGACTCTTTTGACCTCCTACATGGCTTCACACCAATTCACACTGACACGCTGGGTTTTAAAGGTTAAACTCTGCTCTTCCATCTTTCTGTACCTTGATTGTAAGTTGTCTGTTCTATTTGGGAGAAGCCTTTTCCTGGTCGTTGTGCTGTCTGCATCGGGCTGTCTCTTTTGTTCACTATCTAAACCTTTTAGGCTCGAAGGGAATTGAAACGCTTGAAGGAGGAGGCTAGGCGTAAGCATGCTGTTGCAGTCATTTGGGCTTACTGGCTTGGACTGAAGGTACTTTCTCAAACACTCCTGTCTGTCAACATGAACTCAGTAAAGCGTGGCATCTTACTAACACTTCATAAACAAGCAGTTGTGTGGGCTCACTGGTAGGGATGTTTTTTTACACAGGATTATGTTGCTTAATGTTTTTTCTTGGAATTTCATCATCCATAAGCTGAAAATGTCTCATTTACAGCAATATTTAGGCATCGTGAGGTTTTTGTCACATCAGGATTTTCAGTTTTCAAGTGAAAGACAAATGTCACATTAAAGGGACCCTGTTATGGTCGTTGACTTAAAAACCTGACCTACGTTGGCCAAGATCCTATCCAGAAAGATTACAAGCATGTGTTCTCTTATTGTGACCTCTGCTTGTTTGAATGGGAAGTAGGGTGGAGCTGTTTGACTGCCAGTGCTGCTCAGGTTAGACCCCTGACCCCAGTGTCGAGGGCATGGTGTAATGTCCTGTCACTGCCATCCAGCCTTTTTAGGGCATGGTGTTACATGCAGTTACCTATGGCTTCTGGCAGCCAGGAACGCCCCAAAAACAGACGTACAAGAGTCTTGTTTTCTGCCCCTTGCTTTCAAGGGCTGGTTGGCAAAAGAAAACACATTTGTAATCTGGAAAAATGTAGTTCTGCTCTGTAAATAGACTATGAAAATGGCATCTTGAGATGTTTCAGGTCTGTGCCCAAGTGATTTCCACAAGATAGTTTTCCAGCCTAGTTTTACAGACGCGATTCTGAAGAACTGCGGGAATCCCAATCAGTTTTGTTGGGCTGGGTGTCACTTCTGCTCATAGGGGTATTGTTCCCTTTTGTACTTCTGTAGTCCACAGTTTACTTGATAGTGCAGAGTGAAGTGCAACGGTCATATTCTCATACTTATTCTAAGAATTAAGAAGGGAAAACATAGTTACAAAACATAGAGTTATATATAATATATGTATCTTATGTATATATAAAAAATCCATTACAATACACGCATGGAAACCAGAGCTGGAAATACAACGGAGCCATTTTAGGAAGTCGTTCTGCAGATTAGAATCACACTTGAGGTACTACTGCCGAAGTAGGTCTGGCTTTATGGTTTTAAAACAAGAATATGTCCCTCCTGAGAACTCAGAGGCTGTTTTATATCAAACAGCGGCATTTAAATAAAACCTGAAGAATCCCAAACCTTTAAGGCACATTGCGGCAGGAATGTGTTTCCGCCTGTCTGTGGTGTGGTTTCTCCATGTGTTTTTTAAATAGCGTGAGCAGCACTTCTGTCTCACCTGAGACACGCAGATTTTTCTGAGTAAGAGCATAGTCTGTGGTTCCGATACAACGCTGTTACCACAGGCAAATCTCATTCCTCTGGTGGCAAAGTATTTTTTTTTTTTTGATTGTATGATAAGCAGATGATAATAGTGTTTGTGGTACTTTCCAGATTTAGGCTTTTCTGGAATGGCTTGCATTTCTCAGTGCTTGCTTCGCAGCTTCCCTGCAGCGCCAGTAGGATGTGTGGGTGTCTATTAGTCCCTTTGTTCCAAATTAATCTGCACACCTTGCAGCTCACGAAGAATAACATAAAGCAGCATGATTAAAGAGAGTCTATAAGAACATGGTGAGATTTGGGATGATTGTGGTTGGAGTGGCTTTGAGTGTGTTAATTTCCGTCCTTGAATAATAAATAAAGGATGCACACTAATTACAGAGCACTAAACCTTACAGAAAATCAGTGAATAGGAACTCTAATAATTTTTCTTTTAAAGTGAGGAGGAAAAAATTATGTGCTGTGTTTGCACAGAAGGAGGCCAGCTGAATGCTGTCAGTTTTGTTGAGGCATCTTAAGGTGTAACTAAGGAAAACCCATTTCCCTGTGGGTTGTTTTTTTTTTTAATCCCAGAATGGTGACAGATTCTTGCTTTCAAAATGCTGGTTTATCTTAAAACCCACGACACAGTATGGGGCAGAAGGTGTGCCAGGGCAAGCCAAGCCAACCTCTTCTTGTAAGTTGATGTGGGTTTTTCCTCTATGGGTTTCCCTTTATTTTCTGGTTACAGAGAACTCAGCAACACGTAGCGAGTTAGCTAAAACCACTAAATTTGCTCTGGGGTAAATTACGCAAAGCCACGATGTTTTCCCTGGTTTTTGCTCAAAACGTCTAACAGGTGTGTTGCAGGCTTTGCCAAAGGTTGGGAAGAAATCAGGGGATGTTTCAGCTAACGTGGTGTGAGCCTGGGCTTCACAGAAAACTGTAACCCGGTTGTGCCGTCTCTTGGATTGGGTGCTCCGAGGGCGGCGATTTAGATACTGTGCTAATCAGCACTGATAGAAATACCTGAGGTAAAACAAGTGCTCTGAAGCTTACATTTACCAGCATGTATAAAAAATCAGTATCTCCTGCAAAAATGGTTCTCGATGATCACTTTTTGATTTTTATTTTTTTTTAAATTAGATTTTAGGAACAAATATCAAGCTTGCTGATGTTAAGCAACCTTGGTGTTGATTCTCTGCTCTTATCAAGCACCAAAACCTTATTTTCCTTTTGGAAGACTGCTTGTGTGAGAAGAGGTTTTTTCATGCATAAGTCCGCTCTGGGAAAAAAATTAATCCCCTTTTTATTAGGGAAAACAGTGTATTAAGAATCTTAAAGGAGAAAAATCAGGAACAGTTCATCAGTTAACTGTGTAATTAACATCAGTTCACTGTCACTTCAGACACAATCACATATGTATCACTGATGATGCCTCGCTTCTTCCAGTCCAACCTTATACAAAAGCCTATGAAAATAGATTCATGCTGTGAATTCAACAATATTTGAGTAGTTTGCCTTTTCGGAGGAAAGTATTTAAAAGTCCCTGTTAAATTTGCAAATGAGTGTACTCGGGTCATCTGAGGTTTCTGACCTCCTGGTCCACGTTCTGGTTCATATATCTTAAGTCTACCCCGTTACCGTTCCTATTTCAGGGAACACTTTGCATGTCTGTACGCTTTTTTTAGTGTTTTCTGCCATAGAGCTTTAGAAAAAAAGTACCTGTGCAAACAAATTCATTCTTGGTATTCACTCCGAGGGTTTGTTTAACTTTTCAGGTCCGTAGAGAGTACAGGAAATTCTTCAGAGCCAATGCTGGAAGAAAAATTTATGAATTTACCCTTCAGAGACTTGTATGTATATATCCGTCCAAAGTACATTTTCTGTGCTTTAAATTCTTGTTTTCTAGCAAAAGTAACAGCTGTATTATGGCCTTGATAGTCTCTGTAAGGAAATGTCCAAGCTAAGCATATGGAAAATTGACAACTTAAATGATGTTGTAAAGAAAGGACAGCGATAGTGTTTTGAGGGTGTGGGAATGGTATTAACTAAGCATTTGCCACACTTGTACGATACCTAAATCTGCATTTCTCAATATACCTGACTTTTTAAATCCATATTCAGCTGTATGAAAGCTGAGAGTTGCAGTTTGGTAACTGTGCTTTTAATCACAGAGCATCTGCTTTTCCTTGCTTATTTCAATAACTCTGGGATTTGAACATTAATAAAACATCTTGCTCCAATTTTATCACAGATGCAAAAATACTTCCTGGAAATGAAGAATAAGATGCCTTCTTTATCACCGATAGATAAAAACTGGCCAGCAAGACCCTACCTTTTCTTGGATTCCACTCACAAGGAACTAAAGAGGATTTTCCATTTGTGGAGGGTAGGACACATTCTAGAAGGTCCAGTCTGTACAGACCTTCATCACATGACTGTCAGTAGTTTTATGTAGTTCATGAAGAGCTATTTTTAGGATGTATTTCTTCCCGTTCCAGACAGGATATTTTATTTCTTTGGAACAAGTGTGTCTTTTGATCATTGTCTTTGGCCTGCAAGGGGTATAACTATCCTGCCTACTGCTTTTGGGGCTAGGGGAGAGGTTTGCTTCCTGCCATTGGCTTTTAACTTCATAGTAAGGCAGTATGTCTGCTGCCTGTTAATTGGTAGCTTATAATACTTGTGCCCATTGCCAGGACCGGGACTAGCTCTTAGACCAACATTGGAAGTATCGGGTGGAATTTTTTACTTATGAACTGTGGTTAGATGAAATTTGTTTTGGATCTTTGGATGGAGAAAACAGCAAGAATCTGTGTAAGTGCTGAGACGTTTTACTGATCCTTGTGGGCTATGGTTTCTGTGTATTGTCAAAGAACAGTTTTTCTTTCTGAAAAATTCATCCTCTCAGCGATGTTTTGTTCTGTTTACGTAAGCTTCCACAATTGTGGAACCTGTGTATGTTTCTGTGAGCCTTTTTAGCAGAGCCTTCCAGTGACTGGTATCTGAGAGATGGAGTTCATGGGCAAGCGCAGCATGCTTAATGTTTTAGAGATCGGTTCTAGTGTCACTCGCAAGTATCTGGAATGGCTGAGGAGAAAGACACCTCTGCTGTTTGTCGCTGTGCTACAGCGGCAGGCAGGATGGAGCTGAGTCACTTCAGAAGCACACAAAGAATGTGCGTCTTGAGCAATAAGCAAACATCGGTCTGTGGTGCTGCCTCTTCAGATCAGATTTGGAAGGATAATGGTTTGGTTTCTTTCATGTATCGTGTTTTGTAGTGTAAAAAGTACAGAGACCAGTTCACAGATCAGCAGAAGCTTATATATGAAGAAAAACTGGAAGCAAGTGAACTTTTCAAGGACAAGAAGGCTTTATATCCGGCCAGGTAATGACTTGCTCTGTTGCTTTGAGTGCATAATAAGCTCAGTATCATTATACAGATTGAGGAAACTAAGAAAGATTTTGCTTTTTATCTGAAGCAGGAAAGGGCTTTTTCCTTGTTTGACAATGTCCCTCCATCATTTTTCTTTACACTCCTGGAAATTGGCCCCAACTTGCCTCTAACTTGGATGTTGTTGCGCCTGCAAATCCTGTGATCCTGAGCGCTTCTGCCCAGAAGCCCTGATGTTCTGTTGTTCTAACCCCCGTGACCTGTTCACATCCTAACAGTTTGGAGAACTCGCAGAAGGGAATAACTCTCACCCTTTCCCCTAGTTTCCATCACGCTGGTTCCTGCAACCACAAATGTTGAGTGAGCTGAAGGGACACTCTCAGCCCCAGAGCAGGCGTGCCAGGGAGCGCTCCTGTGCTCAAACAGTACATTCCACAGTGCTCTAACGTGAAGACTAGGTCATTTGGGTTAGGTACATCGGTATGTACCTTTTTGAAGGAAGACTTTTTTTAAAAAAAAGTGCTTAGAAATTCATTTCCATGTTAGGTTTTTTTTTTAATTGGAGACTTTTAAAAAATGTGAAAGCTCTGGAAATAAGTTTTTTAGTTTCCCAGATTATTGGGTTGTTAAAAACTGATAAATTCCTGTCATTGCTATCTGCAGAGCTGACATTACTCAAGAAAGTGCAGTAGTGTCTGATTGTACTTAAGGGATGCACTTTTTTTTTGGTGCATGCAATAAAACTGACAGAATAGCAATCTGATATCCTTGAAAGAAGCTGAATTGAACTTTTCAAGCGAATATGAGCTTAGAAATTGTGGTTTTCTTGAAAGCAAAGGTCTCTTGGGTCTCAGGAGAGTTTTGTTTTAGAAGACATCGTTTGAGCTGAGCAGGACCAAGGCCCTGTAAAGTGAGAAGCAAGGTTCAGTAGCGGGAGGAACAGGAATCTGCAAGGGTTGATGAGGGTAGTTCTGTTCACGGACAAGCTCTGCTTGGATGTTTGTGTGTTATATTTCTTTTGTTTTGTTTCATTTTTTATTAGACATTTTCTTTTTCCCTGTAATGGGCTCCGTATATGTTTCTCTTTCTTCCCTTCAGCAGGTCACTTATCTGATGGCTGTAATGTTGGCTTGCGGTTTGTTCCTTATTTGCTTTGGGATGTCGTTTTATGGTGCTGGGAAAAGAGAAAGAGGCTGCCGTTTGACTTCCCTAGGAGCAAGCAGGCTTTTCTGCTTTCAGCCAGTATACATCTGATTGGTGTAGAGCTCCTTGGGAAGGAAGGAATTGTGTTTGCACCCCTGGTTTGGTACCTTTTACACCAAGCCTGAACAATGAAATATGGTACAGCAAAATATATACCTGGGTTACTTTAATCCAAGACACGCTGAAGTGGTATATGTGATAGAGAGTAACTGTTGCTTCATTTCAGTTTCAGCTTGTGAGTCATCATCATTTGGGTAGGGACAAAGTCCACAGGGAATGTACGGTTTTGGTGACTATGGTTTCATAATGCTAATTAATGAAAACCAAAAACCCCCAAAGCTTCAACATGGTGGAAAGTTAGAATGCTCTCGCCACCCCGCACTCATTTAGAAAACGTTGCCATCTCTTTGTCTTGTATGCAGAGCTGATTAGCTCTTGTTGGGTTTTTCATTGGCCTAAGGGTGGAGGAAATTACTGTGTTAAGTTTTTGATTAGTTAGTATGATAATGATTTAAAGGATGTGGCTGATTTTCTGTGTGTAATATAATTATTTAAGAACAGAGAGGGACTTCTTGTGAGTCCTGTAATACCAGTACTCTTTCTTTTCTCTCCCATGTCCCTGTGTGCCAGAGATGCAGTTACAAAGGTGTTGCTATTCCACATGATGTATTGGTTCCTCTTGGGCTCTGGTCTTGGTCGAACTTTGCATTTAGTACTTTGACTCTAATTTAATCCAACTGAGTAGTTAAAGAAGGGACTTCCAAACAAAGCAAGACGGAGCTGTATTCACCAATTCCTGACTGATAGCAGAGCTGTTACCGTATAGCCCTGAGGTGGATAAAGGTGGGGTGATTTGCAAACACAACAAGCCTCGAGGAAGAGCTGGTACACATTTAACAAACAACAGTAGATCTTGAAGGCGAATTCGAGTCCGTCACCCTGAAATACTGTGGCAGAGCAGGGGTGTCAGTCCTACTGATGTTTTATTTCCTCTGTTTTCATGGAGACTGTTACTGGGTGATTTTAAATCCAAATTGATTGCATATGCAAGGATGTACTTGCATCTGATATCCATAGCAATTTGGCCTATTTAATTGGAAAATGTTTCCTGAGCAAGGGGGAAAAAAAAAAATCCCATTACTGTCATTGGTGACAAATTTCTTTATTCACCATCACTCTGCTGTTAATGCGTACAAGATCCTGTGTCTAATACGCATACTGTTCCTTGCTCCTCCTCTCTTTCCCCGGGATAATGTGTCAGGAGAGATATCCACATGACTCTGTGGCAATTCCCAAGTTATTTTCATCTGGTGTAGGATGCCTGCATGGCACAGATTGATGCCAGCACCGCCGCACTGAATGGGTGGTGGTACCCACCTGAAGAGTCTCAGGGCAGAGCGGGGGGGCTGCAGTTTTCAGCTTCTCAGCAGGATTGGAGACACTTGCGTTGCATAAACCTGCTAAGAGCCCCGTTTGCTTTCAGTTATGTATTGCTCTCATTACTCTGTTACACAATTGCAAATGATTTTGTGCTGCTGTTGTTTGAAACAGGTAAAAATTGTGACTAGGGGTTTCTGGGTTGATCACAGTATTCTTTAGCTAAACATGAGGCAGCAGATGACTTTCCCTGGCAGAGAGGGTATCAAAGTTTAAGGAAGCTCCTGGCAGCGTCGTCATTGAAAATGGTATTTGGTGCATCTCCTGGCTCCACAAAGCCCGAAGCAGAACGTGACAGTTTCAGGGGGTTTACTTCTTCCCTGTGATTCCTACTGAACTCGTGTTTCTCTTGTCTTTTTTTGGGCAGTGTTGGGCAGCCCTTCCAAGGGGCTTACTTGGAAATCAGCAAGAACCCCAAGTACAAAAAACTTAAAGATGCTGTGGACGAAAAGATCATTATTGCAGAAGTTGTAAATAAGATCAACAGAGCTAATGGGAAGGTAATAAAATGGCATTGCTTTATCCAGAAGGGTAGATCATTTCTGTTATAAGCTCAGAGGGAGACTTCTCTCCTGTCATGTAATAGGCTGAGGGTTTAAAACAAATGCCTTTTTTTTTTTTTTTAGGGAAAGACTGGAAATACTGGATTTATGTAAATTGGTGATTTTCAGCACCCACTTAAATCTAAATGGGTGCTTAGAATCTTATTTGGGTTTGTAGTTTTCAGTGATTTTTCTGAACAAAACTGGCATGTTATCAATGGTAACAGGCTGTATTGATTGACAACTAAATGTACCAAATTTAGATCATCTGTTTGCCAATTGAAGGAAATAAATATTTAGAGAATATTGTTCCTGTTCAAATATTTAAAAATGTAACCTTTCAAGTTTCACACTGTCATTTGAGCTCCTGATTATCACATTTTATTATGTTTTAAAATGGTGAGTAGCAGTAGTTTTGCCTGTCTTCTGATTGATATCGAAAGCTTTTTGGAATGAAGAGGCAGGTTTCTTGTATCATTTGAATCAAGCTGTTTAATATGTTGGGTACTTCTGTTTTTATTTTGCCAACACAATTTGTTTTGCATTTAAATGATGCTTATTCAAACAGGCAGTATTATCCTCCCTTAGTAAATGTAACTGTTTTCATCATATCTGTCTGAGTATTAGGAGTAGTGGATCTCAACTTCTCAGATGTAGATGTCATTTATGCATTTGTAGGAGTGAAATTAGGTTGCCTCTTGTTGGTGACAAGTTAATTTTCTGGTTTAGAAGAAACTGATCAAATGAAGACAAAATCTTTCCTGTACTTGCACAGGCTACAGCTCTCAAGATTAAAAAAAAAAAATAAAAATAATGAGCTACAGTTCTATATGCTTGACAGCTACTTCTTAAATATAATATTTATGATTATATTATATAACATTTTACAGGAGAAAAAGCTATATGTAGACTAAGTTCTCATTTCTCTTTATTACTGTTTTCTAAGAAAAATGTAAGAACACACTCATGTTTTAAAAAAATGTGTCATTTGAAAATATGAATGTGTATCCTCCTAAAGAAGAATTCCAGTAGATAAAGGGAGGAGAACAAAACATTGAAAATACCTCTGTGATTTGGGTTGATCTGCACCAGTTTTGTTGCCTGACAGTAAACAGCGAGGCTTAGTCCTGAATGAGCTGTCACTGAAAAGGTACTTTGGTTTTCCTGGGGATGGACAGAGCATGAGAAATGAAGTTATCCTGATTTGCATAGTTTCTGAGCTTCAGTTTCTGAACTTTGTAAGTGTAAGCTAGTAATTAAAGGAACTGTTTATATCTAAGCATATGTGCCAAAATGAGCTAAGCTTCTTGATCTGTAATTAGGCACATAAATAAATTTGACCTGCTTTTAACTGATCTGCAGCTTTTACTGAACATCCAATGTTCATTTTTACTAATTGGGCCAAGGCTGTTAACTCTAGGAACCGCTTGTAGTGTTAGCAGGTGCTCCGTAAAGACCAGTTCTCTCTTTGTGTAGGTAATGCATTTTTGTATTCTCACAGGCTACATCCAGGATTTTCTTATTAACCAAAAATAATGTTCTTCTTGCGGATCAAAAATCTGGGAATATCAAGTCAGAGGTTCCACTGGGAGATGTTACCAAAGTGTCCATGAGCTCCCAGAATGATGGCTTCTTTGCAGTGCACCTCAAAGAGGTTGGTTACCACTTTATAATACAACTGTTTCACATGCAGTGATGTAAGAATTTTTTGTTAATTATCTTGTAGCATTAAATTGTAGTGGTTAGCCTGTAGGTTTAAAAGTTTATTGAACTTTGCCATATCTACAAAACCTTTGGTTTAAAGCTACTGAAGCCAAGTGAGAACAGTTAATACATTACGAACAATCATTTACTTGTGAAAATCAGACTCATATTTCACCATAGCCTCTTCAGGACAGGAGTTTTCCATTTGTAATATGGGCCTTTGATCTGGTTCGGATACCTTGTGGCAGCATTTCCCTTTTTAGTTGCTCATATAATTCTTCCTGACACACTGGCAGAACATTTCTCTCTCTTCTTTATGGGACGCCAAGAAATCCACATTGTGGCACAGCTGATTTGGTCGCTCAGTTCCAAAGAACTTAGGCCAGTGCTACGTTTGCTTCGCTGCACTGTCAGCGTTGCTCTGCTAAAATCATTAAGCTGGCGCTTGTATTCTAACTTAAATGGATTTGAAGAATGTCACGTGTAGTGTCTTTTCATACTGATCACCTTCATCCTAATACTGGCGTTGGCAGTTGGTTTCTGTCCCTTTCTGAAAATACCATGAGCTTGATGCGGTGTGGAAGAGGAGGGGCACAGGAACACTTCGGTTCCATAGGGCAAATGAAGGTGACCCTCCTTTAGGGTCAGGAGCGGGTGTTAACCTTCTCCAGTGCTTTGTTGTTCATTTGAGAGGGAATTGCATTTTGATCCTGTACACTGCGCTGCATCGCTATTTAATTGACAAGAGAAAAGTTTCAGCGCGCCGAGAAGAGGGGGCTCCTTGTAAAACCTCCTACTTGGCTGGCATTTAGTATTTTTCATATTCTAGGTTTTGGTAGTCCTAACTACTTTCCTTTCTGTTCCAGGGTTCAGGAGCAGCTGGTAAAGGAGATTTCCTGCTCAGCAGCGATCACCTTATTGAAATGGCCACTAAACTTTACCGCACTACCCTCAGCCAAACCAAACAGAAGCTCAACATTGAGATATCTGATGAGTACGTTTCTTGTTTGCTTAGAAGTGCATTTCCTTCAGTGTGACATGCTAAAGAGTATCACGTTTGTGTGAACTCCTAAAGCCTGCGGAGTGAGAGTCACTCGCTCCACCGCTGTTACGCACTCAGTTTGCCGTGTGGAGTGCCCCCTGACTTCAGCAGCGCTGAAGTGGTAGTTTTACTCATTTTGAATAAAGAAGAGAATTTGGAACCCTGTAACCACAGTGCAATAAAATTGCTGTAGGCAAAAGCGGAACCTTTTCTCTGGCTGCGCAGCACTGCTTGCTTTCTAGAGTCATGGCGAGTACCGTTTGCTCAGATTTCAGGGTTTATTTAAAGGCTAATTTTGCTGTTTCCTTGAAAATGACATCTTCCATTTTCCTTTGTTTGGTTACCAGATGTGATTCAGTCTGCACAAGGGTGTGTGTTTTTAGCCTCTCAAAGAGTGTGGCCATTCCCAGTAAGATTCTGGTTTAATGATGGCTACAAAAGAATAAACTACTAAAGCAAAGCTTAAGCATGCCTTGCGCTAGCCTAGGCTGCCTTCCCCCCTTAGATCTGGAGAACAGTCTGCTTTCTGGGAGTCCTGCAGTTTGGGATGTGCTTTTGCTTCTTGTCTTGTGGATTAAAAACACTCAAGTGTGCATTGCTATTGATTTATCCAGACTAAATAATTTTAAGTAGTTTGCTTCTTTTTCAGCAGTCCCGTCTCTGTTGACGGTGAAGCAGTACTGTCTTCTCCCGGCTAGAGTTTAGATACAAGCACAGCTAGGAACTGAGGAGAAAATGTGGCCTTACTTTGTACTGTACACAGCTTTTTGGGAAGAGAGCTTTTAGAAGTACAAATGCTGTTGATCCAGGGGTATGTCTAGTAAGAGACATCCCATTTAGATGTGTAATATTGAAACAGTGGGTCTAGGAAAATGCAGCGTTGGTGGCGGGAGGTGATGACTCCAAAACCTACTTGCGTTTTCCGGATGCTAGCATGGCTGGGAGCGCCGAACAAGTTAATCTTGGAGCGTCTGGGCTGTTCAGCAGGAAAGCGGGACCGAAGGGCAGCTCGGCACAGCAGAGGCCACTTCCTCCCCTGAGCTCTGCCGTCAGCTTGATTTGTGGTTTCCGGCTGGAGAACAAATTCTTTGAAGTTTTTGGCCCCTGCTGGAGGACTTTTTAAGGATGCTAAAAGGGAAAATCTGCTGTATTACTGAGGACTCTTTAGGTCAGCAAGCGTGTGAGCCAAAAGACAGCGCTGCCCTGTTCATTGCTTTTGGTCTTGCTATCCCAGCCAGTGAGAAGTTGGAGGCTCCACAGCAGCCTGTTGGGTTTTTTAAGCAATTCTCTACCTTCAATGAAATTTCTCTTCCAGTAAAGAGAGTCAAATCCAGATTAATTTATCCTGGACTGTAGGAAACACATAAACTTGGAGATTGCTGGGGTGGAAGTGAATTTTCCCAATTGCCGAGCAGGGGGCTGCAAAGGCTAACTAAGGATTAGAAATATCAGAGCTGCTCAAATACCAGATATACTAAATTAAGCGTAAAACAGAAGAAAACCTCTCCCAGTGTTGCTATACAAGAATTTAGCTTCCTTCCTTAAAAACAGACAAGTCCCTTTGGACGACAGTCAAGCAGTTGGAAATAGTCTTTGCTGCATTTCTGGTACGTTAAAAGTGCTGTTTTAAACGGCCTTCTTTCTAAAGGAATAGCAAACTAACTACCGTTAAAAGGTCCAGAGTTACAGGCAAAAGGCAGTAATTAAGACAAACTACCTGTAGGAGACTCAAGTTATACCATCACCTATGGCTTTTTTGTATTCCCCAACTCTCCTTATTAATGCAGGCCTGGAAATGACATCTGGAGTGATGCTCAGAACCAACAGAAGACTTC
The DNA here is from genome assembly GCA_027574665.1 of Rhynochetos jubatus. Classification (NCBI taxonomy): domain Eukaryota; kingdom Metazoa; phylum Chordata; class Aves; order Eurypygiformes; family Rhynochetidae; genus Rhynochetos; species Rhynochetos jubatus. The sequence continues at coordinate 11,007,306 of CM050654.1, forward strand.
TGCTCCTCATGTGGTTTTTTCCACCTTTAACTAAAACTTCTCTCGTTCCCTCTCCCAGGTTTCTGGTCCAGTTCAGACAAGACAAAGTGTGTGTGAAGTTCATACAAGGCAGCCAGAAAAACGGCAACATCCCAACTTGCAAGCGAAAAAACAATCGGCTCCTTGAAGTGGCTGTCCCTTAAGCGCAGCTGGTGGCTCTCCCTTTCACGGACTTGTCTCTTTGTAATAGTGCAATTTTAGTTGTTTGGTTTTGCTGGTTTTATCCCTTTCTGGAGCTGTTGATGGCTAATAGCTTTAGAAACCCTTGGCAAAACATTTGCTCAATTGACTTTTTAATCTTGTTGTTCATGCCAGAGTTTTAACCCTCAAAATGCTGGTTTTCATCCAGTCAGGCATTTTGACCAGCTGGCACATACCTGTCATACACGAATCGTTCTCTGTTTAGCGGTCATATTTTAGCAGCATACCATAAACCCATATATTAGTGATAAATTACTCGTATCCCCTAGTTTAGAGATCCGCTTAACAGGAACTATACACGGCGGCCTTGATGCGTGATGGCCACTTGTGCCCGGTGTCTTTTTATAGCGACCTGCTCCGGCGTTCCGCTGGGGAGACCGGCAGAACGGAGACTGACTCACTAACGCCTGTAGTTAACACTAGGACCTGTGTAACTCGGTACAGCACAGGACCATCTAATTCTGCAAGACAGAAGGGACATGATTATACAAGCAGCTATATGCATAATTTTATAGTAAGAAATGCAGAATTTTTGAAGCAGGATTTTTAATTAGGGCAGATGTTTTTAATGACTTTATACGGTAGAAATCAGTAAAATTAAAAAAGCTTGTTTCTTTCACAAAAGCTCTACAGTTCGAGGCGTATTTTCCGTTCTGCTTTTTTCTTTTCTTTTAAATTATCAGTTAAGATTAGAGCCTGAAAAACGCCACAGTATTCATAACACAAATAAATGCTAGGTATTTAAACAGGTAGTTATCAAGCAAAAGGTTTGAGCCTTCCTTTTAGATATTGGCATGTACAATGTGCAATAAAACACACAAGACATTTTGTGAGAAATTATTTATAACACATTTTTGTGTGCAAGAGAGAGGATTGGTGCAGACTGCATAGGCAATGTAGGGGTTAAAATAGATTTGTGTTGTTAGTTTGCAGTTTTTTAGAGTGTACACTACAGTTGTCCATTTGGGAAGAATACTTAGAATTTAAAAAAAAAAAAATAATCCTTAATTTGGGGGTCTGTATATAAATCGGTATTAGGGTAATAAAACTGTTCTAATTCTGTGCTGGTTGGTACTCCTATGTTATAACCGTATTTTTGTACTCCAGACTATTTTATATAACTTGTGTGCCTGATGTCAATGCGTGCACGGAAAATACAGTCGAGAGCTGCATTATGAACTTTCAGTGTAACTGATTGCACTTAATCTTTCGTAAGCCAGAAGCGTGAGTTGCAGTCCTTGAGAGGAGGAACGCGTTTCGAGACAGAAGCAACGACTCAAGTGAAGGGTTTGCTGGATGTGACTGTTTGATTTGTTGCTGCAAGGACAGTTGAGAAGGCATTGTATTTTTGCAGTCTGATGTAGGACAGATTAAGACCCTGGGTATCTGATGTGCGGTGCTGGAAGTCCAAGCATAAATAAAGGAAAGATGAAGAAAAGCTCAGAGTCTCGTTACTCTCCCGGTGGTAAAGTTACGTAGCGCTCGCGGCTACGAAGGCTCCTCTGGGTAGGTAGTTCAACGCTAACGCCGGCGCTCCGCGTTAAAACGGCGCTTACGGCAGGAGATGCGCTAGCGCTGATGGTTGTCGGCCTGACGAAAGCAGCGGGTTTGGGTTATACCCCGTTGTGCTTTGGGATCGAAGTAGATGGTTTTGCTGTGATTTGGATACAAAGCAATTGGTTTAACTGGGTGCTTTAATGTTGCCGTTAGAAGTCCACGCGCATGACCTCGCAAGCGGGGAGTAATCAAAAGATGTCTTTCGAATGACAACAGAAAGTTGCCCCTTCCTTATGATCTTAGCTCGAACCCTGCTTTTAACAGTCGTGTCAGGCTGATAGTTTAACAAAATTTAAATAATTTTACATGGGTTGTAATTAGAGATGCTTACGAAGGAAATCGTCGTATCGATTTGTACTGCAGCATTAGGGTGCTTCAAAGGAATTATTCCGTTGCCTTAAGAAGACAGCACACCATAGCGTGGCATTTTAGCCTCCTAAATCCTGGGTTGGAATTCCTGCGTGGTAAAGACTGGAGGGTTGGTAAAACTGTTCGCTGTCTTGCAAACCTTATGGTGAGAACCATGAGGAGCAGGTTTTTTAAATGGATACAAAAGTAAGGAAAACAAACGTTTGAAGTCTGATGTAACCCTGTTACATCCTACCTGTAAGCCTGCAGGTAGGAAATGGGAGGGTTTAGATGAAGTGCACCTGGATATTTGGCTGAGGAAATTAGGGCATTACAGGATAATGTTAGGGTATTTGACCCATCCCAGCCAGACCCAGTACACATCCCTTCCGGAACCGTAGAACAGTTTGTGTCGGAGGGACCTTAAAGATAATCTAGTTCCACCCCGCCCCCCCCCCCCTGCCTATTTTTTTGATCTTTGCAGCAAGTCACGATGGCCATACCTGCAAAAGGCTGGAAGAGGGACAAATTCCTCACTTGGATTTCTGTTGTTTCATTCCTTTCTCTGGCCCTTTACAATTTTTGCCGTGCGTATCAGCTGGTACTTTGTGACAGTTACCATCTGACACTTAAATATTTCTCAATGTGCAGAGAAATGTTGCTGACCATGAATTGTTTAGATGTGCTAGGAGAGTCGTGGCATCTCGGTGTTTAGATTTAAGTATCTAGGATGTTGAAAATAAAAATGCAAGGTCACCTGGTTTCTCTGTTTTCTTTTATAACCGTCTGTCAAATGGAGTTGTAAAGCGAAGGCTGTTCCTCCTGTGGTGCTAACCTCACCCATCCTTTCACTTGTAAATTTTAATCTGTCACCCGAAAGCTGGGCAAGATCACTATAAACGATGCGATTTGTTGCATGATGCTTTCCAGAATCAAATAAAATTCTCTTCCCAGACCTATACTTTCTCTATATCTGCATCTTCCTTACTGCCATCAGACCTAAGAAGAGCAGGTGACCGGGTTGGAGGTTAAATACACAGAACGCTGGTGTCTGACTTGGAGAGAGATTTTTGGTTCGCAGGTGGTCCCTTAAGAGGCGGGATGTGTTCCTCGGCGATTAACCGTCACCTTTGTGGGTGCAGTTCTTCAGAGCAAGTCCTTTCTGTGACAGGGTTTTCTCTGAAAATTCTGCAAACTCAACTTTCTTAACAATAGGATTTGGACTGATTCCCTAAAACCTGTATTAATAGCCAGATTAACCTGAGTTGTTGTTTGTTTTTTTTTTTAAATGGCCTTAAGCCCCAAACCCGTTGTGTTCCACATGTTTTGTCTTGTGATCTTTTTCTTACTTTTCATCCTTAACAATTTTACCCTGATTTATATATATTTTTCTTTATGGTACAAATTCTAGAAGAAAGAAACTAAAATGTAAATTCAGAAGAAGCTTCTTCAGTTTTAATCCAGGTTTGTTTTCATTGATAACATGAGAGCCTTTTTCTAAACAGTTCTGGGGAAAAAAATATAAGAATTCAAAATTTTTGATATGAAATGAGATCATTTTCCCCAGTCGGCATAAACACCACTTGTAATTCTTAGGCTTTCAGATCCTTAATCTTGAAGAACAACCGATTTTCCGTATTCTGTAGGAAATGCTCATGGTTATTTTTGAAGATCGCACCGTAGCGTGATGGCGATGGGCAGGAGGGAGATGCACGTGTCCACGCTGCTGTGGACATTAGAACCTCCCAACAAACATGTCTTCCCAAGCCAGAGCAGGAAGCGTTTTAAGGGGATGCTGCCAACTTGTAACAATAGAGACAAGTGTGAATTGTAGAGGAATCTGTAGCATCACTAGCAGGGTTTTTGCAGGGTGACACCCACGGCAGTACTCGCCCATTGGCAGCACCGTATCCATTCTTCTGCACCTGTGCCGTGGAGTATACAGAGGATGGAGGCGGGTGGTGAATTTACACTTGCTCTTAATTCTTGTGAAAACATATTTACATAAATTCAGGCAGATTTGGTTTGGCTAGTCTCAAAAAATTCCCTGGAATGGAAGAGGAAAAAGGTGCTCCTACGAATTTGCTGGTTTTAAGGAAACACACCAGCAATTCACGCCCAGCTGTATTTGTCTACGCTAAGCTAGGGCTGTGTCAAGGGTTGGGGCTGGGAGGGGAGTGTCAAACTTAACCCCAACGGGTTATCAGCTAGAACCAGTTCTGCTCCTGTTCCCCTGCACACGAGTGAGTTGGGAATTCAGGCTTTAAAGTATAGGATAAGTTTGAGGGCATTGTAGTTCACTTTGATTATAATCAACTGGTGAGATCATGTCATAAAAGGTTTTTAGAAACACATTCCCTCTCTCCTTCATCCTACACTTTTAAGACGTTGACCGCTGGTGGTGAACTGGCTAGGCAAAACTTTGGAGTATGAAGGACAGAAGCCGCCTTCGTGAATGAAAAGAAAATTCGAAGACTCTGAGTACCTCTTCTTAATAATTCAACTGATTTCCAAGGCTGCATCTTGCACTGAGCCCAAGGTAAGGCTCTCTCTGCCGTATAGCATTCCACTATTTATGGTCTTTAATTATTAGAGAAAAGATAAACACTAAATATTCCTCTGGCCAGGGAGTCTTTTTCCCCGGAAACATGGCGAAGCGCTGGGAATCTGCAGGGAGTCCTGTAGCAGTCCATGCCCAGGCCCCCCCGAATCTACTGCCCAGTCTCACCTTCACCCTCCGAAATGTCCAATGCCTTTAGGCTGTCCTGTGAAAGGGGGGGACTATGCTTCTTGACGCAATGAAGGGTGACTTTTACTGGCCTGGCTGTGTCCCTTCTGGACGTTACAGATCCTTTCCCCACCAGTGTCGTGATGCTGGGTGGGCCCGGAGACGCCGGCTGCCATTTCCCACCCCGGCTCTCATCACCCGTTTGCCTCCCGCCCCCGTTCCCTCCCGCCTCTGCCATCTCTGCAGTGATCAAGGGAGGGGTATGGCTCCAGAGCGAAGCAGCAGTGGGTTCCCTTATCTCCCCCTGCATCTTGGCACCTCTGTGTCAGCCGAACTTACAGTGTCTTGTTTCCCTTCTAACCAAGAGCTGCTTTGAGTGGCAGATGCTTTGCTCCCTTCCCAGTTAGCTTGCTGGCTGTGCCAGTATCACCAGTGTTCCCCAAAGCTCTGACCCAGTCATCCCGAAGCCTGCAGTGAAAAGCTGCTGTTGCTTTGCTCTCTGTCTCCTCCTGTTAGAAGTCCGCTCAGTGATGCCGCGATGAAGTCCCTGTTGGTTTGAGTCACGGCACGCAGCCTTCAGGGCTGCTGTACCCGCTTCTTGTAGCCTGAAAAAAGGAGCCCGCCAGGACGTGAAATAGGTGGTTTCAAACGTGGTGCCAGAAGGAGGGATTTTGTTTATATTGGGACGCACTAAGTAGCTGTGAACGCACCTACGTGTGCTTTGACTTGCCCGCGTGCTGCTCCGCCTACGGAAAGGGACCTCGGCATAAGTTTAGCCACGGAGTCCAGTTGCAGGTGTTCAAAGCAATGTTGTCTGATCAAAACCACCACAACCTGTCGATTAACGGGACAGTTTTAATAATAATGTCCGGAAACTGTGGGTGAGGTTGCAGTGGAAGATCCTAAATGTTGATTGCATCCCAAACTTCTTAATATTATCTGGAGATGGCAGTTTCCCGAGTTTGCATGAGCTGCTGTGGGGATAATGCAAAAAGTAAAGAATTCTAAAAACATCAGCTACTTCTGAGACAGGAAAAAGGCGCTTGTTTTAAACCAGCAGCAACCTCACTGCAGCTTAACTGTATGGTTGTTCCCAGCTCACAGCCAGCCCCTGCTGGCACAGAGATGTTCTTCCTGACAGTCCTTGATTTGGATGCTCCTACGGAGAAAGGGTCGCTGCGTCGACACCACGTGATGCCCTGCCCGTGCGTGGCTCCTGAGCACCGTGTGGTCCTGGGATGTGGGGTTTGATCCTACCTGGATCAGAGCTGACGACACTCTGTTCAATACCCATGACAGCTTCAGTCCCTGGGAAACGCTGGGATGTGGCAGGGCGGCGCTGAGGAAGCCTTGTTCTCGCTGTGGTGCTTGGAATGCTGCTTTTGGTGGCCTCCAACGGGGTGTGTGAGTGTACATACTTCCACAAAATGAAAATGTGCCTGGTGCGTGAACAGCTTCGGCCTGGCACGTCCGCCGGATGCGATTCCTCATTATCTAAGGCATTTGGCCTTTGTTCCTTGGAGATAGTGCCTGGTCCCTTGTCGAAGCCTGAGTTCAGGATTTTTGTGTTTTGATGTTGTTTGTGGGTTTTTTGATTGTCATGCTCGCAATGTGACATAAAGGTCACTGTGGCTTTAAGGATATGTCTATTGCCTCGGGGAGAAATTGTAATTTAACACAGGGATAAATTTCCTTATTTTTATTCTTTAGATAGTGAACTGGCTGCTAATGGAGTTGCAAAAAACCCAACATGAACCCTAGCAACTACAAACAAGACCTCTGTTTCTAGCTAATTCTTACATAAAAATGGCTGGAAAAGTAAAACTGAGGATTTGTGTTTCAGCACAAGCCGAACCAGCGCGTTCCTTGCTACCACAGCAGCGGGGTCTGGCCCTCCATCCCCTGCCCGCGGCTCTGGCTGTGCCACCCTGGCCCTGCAGTGAGTCAAGGCCAAATGCAGGGTGGCAGAGAGGTCACCCCACGACACAGGTCCCTGTGCAGTGACGTGAGGAGCTGGGAATTCGGCTCAGGCGTGAGGTGAAACCATGCGCTGGGGTAGCGGTTGTGCTTCCTGAGGTCACAGTGGGTTTCAAGGACTTCATGAGCTCTCTTAACAGACACTGTGTGCCAAAATCCCAGGTTTTCTAACTTCAGGAAGACAAAAGTCCCTGAATTTTGCCGGTTGCTCCTTGAAAGCATATAAAGGAGAACAAGAAGTAGGTACAGAGCGCGCTGCCATGTCTCTGTCTCTTTACAAAGCGCGGTTCAAGATCTCTCTCCCCCTCAGTGCTGACTTTGTTACACGAGGACTCGGCTGGGCAGCGCTGGTAGCAGCGCAGGGGATGTCCTGATGAGCACAGCTTTTGGGAGCCAGACGTGGGAGGCAGGCGATGGTGCGAGTGCTGTGATTGCACCACAGCTGCGTGGATCAGCCAGAGAAGCTAAAGATGAGCACAACGTTAATGTCTGTGCGTAAACCTTCACCCTCCCCTGGCCGATGACAAAATCCTCATCGGCTCCACGGGGGCCTGAACCTCGCTCCGTTCTCATGCAGGTTTCTGCGCAGACACCAAGCCCATCATCACAGAGCTCCCCGCTGGGATCATAATGTCATTTCCTCTGCTATTTGCTCGGATTCCTTTTTCATATCTTCCCATTCCCCTTCAGCCTTGCTGAGGGAAGTGCCTTCTGAATCCACAATTTCCCTACCAGAACTCTCTGGTGAAAAGGTTTCCCCAGGTTGCCGGAGAAATCTGTGCACCACATGCAGAGCTGGTGCCTACAGCAGGCACGGAGCAAAGCACGCACCTCCTTTTGGGGCCTGCGGATGCGATATGCAACGTGCACACTTCGGCACGAGTTCTCCCGCTGGCCCGTCTCCAGGCCACGGATCGCATCCCCCATCCTTGGGGGACGTCAGGTATGAATCCCCGCAGCTCGGCGATGCGGGGAATGTGCTACCAGCAGCCCCCGGCTGCGCCCCCCTCCAAAGCAGGCAGTGTCCGCTCTCCCCGCACGCCTGCGGCAGATACAGAGCGCAGACGCGTTGTCAGGGCCCTTGAGCTTGCCTCTCGCTTTCTACGCACGGTCTGGCAGTGGTGGCGAAGATGGAAGGAAGGAGAAGACGTGGGGAGGCAGTGCCGTGCTGGCGTGCTTTGAAAGCAGACTCCTTCGCTCCAGATGTTCTACATCACATGTGGAGAAGTGTTTGTGGTCAAATGCTGCTTGAAACCGATTGCTGATAGTCTCCCGAGACGGCTCGTGACAAATTGTATAATAAAAATGTTAAAAATAGCATAGTTATTCCCTGGAAAAGCAAAGTTCCCACAATCCAATGAGCTGGGAAAATTGTTGAACTTTCTTTGGACACAACGTGCTCTTTTTTGTGTGTGTGTATTCTTCAACCTTCCGTGGGTCTGGGGCTTTTTTCTTATGACCCTTCCTCCTCTTACCAGCTCCAGGCAAACGCGTTTCCAGCCTCCCTGGTCCCAGCAGCAGCTGAACTGACCACCAGCCACCGACGTGAAAAACTCTCTCCCACTCTTCTTGAACCTCATCATTTGTTCCCTGGTGTTGCTGGTTGTTGTGATTTTCTCTTGGTAGAACATTTGTGTTGTAAACTGTGAGGACAGCCAGCTCACGGGACACGTAGCAGTGACACCAAGAGGTCTTTAGCACCGTGGCCCACCCTTGCCAGCAGCAGTCCTCCACCCGCCGTGCCACCGTTGACTCCTTTCTGGCACTGCCTGCTTGCGGCACTGCAAGGCACGGCACTCCCCTTCCTTTCTTGGAGCACGGGCAACCGGGTGTGCACCAGCGTGCCAGGGCTCGGTACCGCGTGTGTCCCCTAGGCAGAAGGGTTGAGGGCAGCGAGCGAGGCGGTGCGAGGAGAAGGTTTGCTACGGCCTGCTTACGCTGCAGTAACGAATGGCAAGGCCGGTGGCGGAGACAATAAAAGCTTTGGGTACAGACAAGCTGTGGAAGCGTACGGCAGGCCCAGGGTGCGATGGCGTGTGCTTTGCCAGCCGGCAACAGCCCTTATCATTTGACCGATGCTAAATACGTACAAGTGACCTAGTGACCTCTAGGTGATCCTGCTCTGGCAGGGGGGTTGGACTGGGTGGTCTCTAGAGGTCCCTTCCAACCCTGAACACTGTGAATCTCTGTGACCTTGGTTTGCTGCTGGAAAAAGCTACCCTTCTGTGTGCTCCTTTCTGTATTTTTCTGATACCGGAATTAGTTATAGATTCTGCCCCATTCTGGCATGAATTGCAGCTCTGCAGCCACATATACTTATTTAAAATTTTGTTGCCAATAAATTTAGGGGAAATCCTGGAAAGATGAGCTCAACTTCAGCCGTGCATTTATGTGGGTGATGATTTCAGCCGTAACTCAGTATCGCCATTGGGTTTATCCGACTGTTCATTCTGGAGACAAGTGACATTTAGACTTTCAGCAGAGTGAATAATTGAAGCAGTCGGCATTTTAACATAAGCACTTAGGTAAAGTCCCAGTCCTACGTGCCAAAGTCTCCTCCGACGCTTTTTGCTCGATGGGAAATTCCATGCACCCACCAACCCACTTACCAAAACCTCTGTCACTTCCCTGCTGTCAGGCAGGTCATCGGCTGATGCCCATCTCTGTGTCCCCTCCCTGTCTGCTGTGGGGCTGCATGGCCGTGGGGCTCTGCTAGTGAAGCATCCGAGGAGCAGCTGGTCCTTGCCCTTGTTAAAATGAGGCACGCAGCAGATTGAGGGGTAGAGTGAAACCAAAGACACGGAGCAGGGCGCAGTGAAGAACCCAAATGCTTTAGAAGTGTCATAGATGAAATATGAAAAGACTCCAGCTTCATAATGAAATTAAGTTTGTGCTGAGCTGTTGGTCTGAAGTTTAGATCCTGCGTGATGTCTTGAGAATAACATTTGTAATAGATTTAATCTGCTGACAGACTGATACTCCGTCCCAAAACCACCAGCACAGTTGTCTCCGTGAATGCCTTCCTGCCAGGCGCTGCCTGGAATAGAGTCTAACAAAAGACAGAAAACTAAAGTTGCTTTTTTTGCCGTGGGGATGAAATGCAGTACATGGTGGTGTACGCGAGCAACTGTCCTGCTCGCTCAGGCTGGCTGCCTCCCTGCCCCAGCCAGCCACCTGTGCCATGGCTGCTCCCCTGCCAAGATGCTTCCCTGGGCATAGCGCTCCTCATCCTCCCTTCCTGGGCTCGGGAAGCCTGTCCGGCCTGCGCCCGGGCCACCCCTCTGCACAACGGCTGCTTCTTCGCCACTAATGCTGTCCCTCTACTCTGACGCAGTGGTCTGAAGACCTCTTGTTCACGAGGACTTGCTTCTGATATTTCTTCCCCTACTTATAAGAGTGTGTGTATTTATTTGAGGGCTGATAGGTCCAACCCTCCCAGGAGTCCTTCCTTCGGCAATTCCCGGGATCCATCGCCAGTAAATAAACACGGCTCTCAGTAGAAGAGAAGATAATTGGCTGTGTAATGAACAGAAAGCAAAATTGCTTTCCAGGAGATTTATTAACCAATTATGGTTTGCCCTGGATGATGCAGTTTGAACCATTTTCTGGACGGGGAGAAATATGTCAAATAGAGAGAAAAAGCTGTTGTTATAACAAACGACTGGGTGCATATGTGCACGACTGTGCGTTTCAGGTGATCCAAAACAGGTATCCCATTAACAAACTAATGAACATGCAAATGAGGAACCAAGGATTATCATTACATTTGAGACAATAATGTGTATTTTGGCTCTTTGCTTGTAATTAATGAGAATGTTGTCTGGCTTGTGGGTGTCCCCTGGGTGAGGTTGTTTGCTCGCTGTGCTCTGCGAGGAGGACACAGCAGCCAGCGTGATGTGCAAATCCTGCCTCTCCTTTCCCCAAGCTCCCTTTGCCTCCAGCCGCCGAGCCCAACCTTGTACTTGTGGTGGAACTCCGACATCTCTCCAGCCCTCTGGCTGGGGATGCCAACGTCTGAGCTAAAGCTAAAGCCAAGTCAGCTGCAGTAAATGCTCAAGCTGTATTTTTAATTAAGGTTTTAATGGAAACAGTGCATTTGTCCCTCTCTGGAGAACAGACTGATGTGACAGTGCTGCGCAGAATATTATGATGTTGCCAGACAGATGATGTTGCCAGTTACGCTTCCAGTGGGTCAGTAGGGTACATGGAGAATAAGGAAAGGTATGATATGGAGGAGGGGTCTGCTATTTCATAAGGGCTTGTCTGTGGGTGCTCAGTTCCCTCAGCTACTATTTACTTGTAAACCATTTAGTAGGACCTGAGAGCTCTCAGCGTCTGGTGGGATCCAGCCCCTTTGCAAACACACTCCTACGAGGGTGCGAGGTGATTTGTGAACCTGCCGGCTACCACGCTGACTCTCATGCTGCTGCTGTTGACCTTGTCTCATTATTGGTGTTAAATTGGTTTGCTAAGAGGCATTTACTTAGTTTCCTATGTTTTAGCAGGAATCGCTCACATCATAAGTCACTCAGTGAGCCATGCTGCCCAGAAATGCTCCTCTGATGCTAGTTAATACACCAGGCCGAGAGCTCACCATGGTGTCCTGCTGCCTGTGAGGCCACCTGCAGGTCAGATGGTCCAGGAGAAGGTCCTTTCCTGTGGCCAGGGTGCCCCTCTCAAATGAGAGAGGTGAGATCATCTGAGGCAGGGATGATCAATAACCACATCTGTACACGGGACCTCGCCCAGTAGGGCTCCTGTGACATTTGGGTGCTGGCTGAATATATTGAACATCTGTCAGCCAAGAGAAAGAAGTAACACCCCGTATGACTGTCAAGGAATCTGCTGGTTGCTGCTGTGGCTGATAATAACATGCGCAGGAAGGAAGGAAGGAGAGCACACCCCCACTCACCCTTGTGCAGCTCTTTCGCTTCAGAGACACCTAACAACCGTGTGCATCCCTGCTCTGTCCTTTTAGGTGCTTATGTCATGTGGCCACCTATAAGAGAAGTCAACAACAGCCAAAACGGAGTTGGCAGGTGCAGGCATAGCTGGCTGCCCACCTTTCCATGGGTCTGGAAAATAGTTATTTATTATCTTTGCAGTCAAAATAATTGACTAATAATTGAATTAGAGCCTCTGGATCCTGCACTTTGGTGAAAACCTCGTTAGCTTTTTATTTAATTATGCTTAACATAATCAAGTGGCTCAAGACAGGAAAATGTCTGTCCCCCTTCTCCGTCCCTGTCTCCTCCAACAGACAAGTAAGTGTAGAGACCCGCAGATGGATGGGCTATGAAAAGTGAAGGCAAGGAGATGCTAAACTGAAGAAGAAGGGTTAAGGTGCACACAAGAGCACGGGAGACCCGTAACTTGGTACAGCGTGGGGTTTGAAGAGAGAGAGGAGGACTCTAGGTAGGTGGATAAAAGGCTGGTAGCACTGAAGGCTGCAATTATGCAAAGGTTAATGTATTCAAGCAGAGTGAGGTATATTTATTTGCTAAATTGCCTGTTGAAAGCTTTGCCTTCCCAATGAGGCAGGGTCGCTCAGGTGTGCCTCTCGCCCAGCCCGCCCGTGCCAAGGGTGATTGAAGCAGGTCATTGGCTGCAGGCTGGGCAGCCCAGCCTCGCTGTAGGCAGGGATGTACAGCCCTGAGAGAGCCGGCTTGAGATCTAATGCAGGAATACACGAGGTGTTTGATTACCCAGCAGTGTTTTCCCACAATTAATGCCTATGCTTATCTCCAGAGTTTTGTAACATGTAGACTTTTAAATAGCTGAGTCCTAAGGCTTATCAGACACATCAGCTATGGCCTAAAATATTGCAAGTCAATTTTGCTTAGCTGAAACGGGAGTCTTAATGTCAACGTGCAGTGAATTATCTCCTTTCCTTCCATTTGCCTCAAATAAAAATAGTATTGCAGGCAAGGTGATGCTGAATTTGGACGAAAGAGCAGTGGGAGGAAACTATACTAAAAGACTGGAAGATGTCTTTGACATGATTAACGCTCTTCTCAGATTAAATGGGGTAAAATTGCTTCAAGATGCTTAGAAAACATCTCAAGAAAATACTAAACAATTTATTCCACTGAGCATCCTCTTGAGAGTCCCTCCAACTGATTTCAAGATATGGGTTTAAAAACCTGGAAGACAGAATAACCCCGTCAGGTGACACGGGGCATGACGATAGCCGCCAACAGGGGTGTGGATGGAGTGACGCTCAGACCACGTAGTAAGCTGCCTTATGTATCTCTGTCTCCCTTCTTGCCCTTGAAGGAAGATTAAATAAAGTGTGTTTACTGTGTACCTTGTGTGGTGATCAGCTGCCCCACAGAGAGTTGATTGTTCGGTGTGACATTGCACAGGACCCTTCCTTTCCAGATCGTGCTGCACCACTACGTTACCAACAGCCTGGGGAAGAGAAAGTCACATTGCAGAACGACTCTGGTGGGACTGATCAGGATATTGATAACCCAGCATAGCTGGTTATGCCTCCCACGGGTGCTCCTTCGAAGTTCAAGGGCTTTCCCATAAATGCAGGGCACTGTGATTCATGGCCAGGATAGCAGGGCTCGTCTGACACAAGTCAGGGAAGGGGCACTTCCATCGGCTGTGTGCATCCCAGGAAGGGTAAAAAGCATTTCTACCCTCCAGAGGAGGAAAGAAGCTCAGGGAAGGGGCAGGCTTAGCATGGACAGAGCCCTCAGGAGTCCCTCCAGTGCAGTGAGGAGAGGGGAGATGCTCGCAGAGCCTCCTCCCCAGCCTGCCAAACCCCTCTGCTTCTGCTCTCCTTCACAAATGATTTCCCATCGGTGTAAATTAGATAGGAATTGGTTCAGAGTCTTTGATTGTGATTTTTATTTTTAATCTGCATAATTAGATTTGTAATGGACTATTTTCACAGTCTCGGGGCGGCCCTGAGATCATTAGTGCCGGGCCCTGTGAGATCGCCATCTGCGTGGAGAAGGCGCGGGCTGCAGGGCAGCCTTACGAGCCTCCTGTGGCTCGTTCAAATCACTCGCTGCTTGAACCCCGGCTGCTTTCCCAAGCCACTCAAGGCGGTACAGCCTTGCACAACATTAGTCATCTGTCCCAGCTAGTGTCCTCAGCAGATGCAGTTGTTTAGGAGAATGTGGTGGCAAGGGGAGGTTAATAGGGACTGGGCGTTAGAATCACTCATTTTATATATCAGCTTTGTCTTTAACAAAAGAAAAATAAAGAAAGCAAAAGGAGAGGCAATACAGTAGTGCCGAGTCTGGCACCCGGTTTCAGCTTCCCAGGTTGTGGGGAGGTACTTGGAGATAAGCAAGGGTTGAGCGAGGCAGGGGATGCAGATGAGAAGGTACCTGGATATCCTGGGGTACGGACTGGGGAGCTCTCCCAAAGGAAGGTGGTGGCTTTGGAGAGGGATAAGGCTGACAGGGTGGTTGGAAGGCGAGCAGGAAAAGGAGAGTTGAGGCTTGCTGAAAATCTCACTACCCTGAGATCCGCCTCTTCCCTTCCCATATCCTTATGACTTCTCTCCTTCTTTCCATCCCCTGCATCCTCCTGATCCTTCCCAAGTCTGTTTCCCCAGCCATGGATGGCCCCAAGACACCCTTCTTACCCCTTACTCTGTCTACTTTGGACTTCGCTGCTGCTGTGAAGTTTTATTTTGCAGCTGCAAGGAAGAGAACAAAATAAATCTTCATGCTGGGAGTGGCAAAACTCACTGTAGCCTGCGCGCTGAAAAGCCTTGAGCTGGCTCTGCCGCCACATCTTGTTCTACTTAAACTGCTGCTTTTAATAGACCTAAAATGTCTGCTTTACCAAAGAAGTTTCCTTCTCTTCCAGCAGAACCATGAGCACTGGTTGGTTCGTGTCAGACGTAGCCTGGCTGCGGGAGCTGCTGCCAGGGCTGTGCTGCGTTAGCTCACGTGGCACCAGCAGCACGGAGCCTGGCGGACCACCCAACTGGAAATCTTCTGTTTGCCTTCAGCTGTGATGGAAGCTAGACTGGAGATTGTGTAAAGGGGATCAGAAATGTCTGGTGAAAGCACATTTCAGATGCCAGCTCCTACCTCTATTTAACCCTTTGAAAATGGGACTGGCCAGCAGGGAGCTGTAGTAGATTTTGGAGGTTGCATTCAGAGTAATTGGTAACTTTTGATGTTAAAGCTGGGCATCAGGTATTAGCAAAGCAGGTCTCCTTTATATCTTTATCTCTTTGCCTGCAAAGATCCTGCTGTGAATTTGGGCAGTGAATATCCCTGTGAGATCTAAATGGCACAGTATGCAAACAATGTGCATTTTGCTCTGCAGTAGTGATTGCCAGGACCACTACTTCTCCCCTCCCACCAGCTCCAATACAGTTTGGTGACGAACAAGGTTGAGGACAAGCCAAGACCCGTGTGAGAACAGCTTTCCTCCCGCAGCCCTGGGCAGTGGCCTGTGTGTATGGTGGTAGGGGGTGGGGAGCAGCAGAGAGGGGCAGCTCCCCTGGAGTTTTGATGTTCATTACGTGTACTAGGGAGCAGCCAACATAAAGGACTGTGCTGCTGCACGATGCACCTCACCACCCTGCCCTGGCCATGCCGTGGGAGAGCCCCGATGTGCCTGACAGGACATGCAGGTCCCCTCTGTGCTCAGGCAGCCACCGCTGGGGTAAGCAGCCCCACTCTTTGCTCGTACTGCTGGCTCAGCATGGTCATTGCGTCTTGAAACCCAACCCGCAGCAGGTGGCAGGATCTGACCACCTCCTGAGTGCACATGGCCTTGCCAGTGCTTGAAGGTCACTCAGCCACACACGCAGGCACCCCAGGGCTCAAAATGATCAATATACCACAGAAATGCTTTTTCACTGCAGTGTTGATTGCTCTGAAGCGCTACTGCCCTCCTGTATCTCTGGAGAGGGCCTCCTCATTCAGATGTCCCCCTTCAGCCAGCTGTTCTTGGCCACCTGCCCCACGCCAGGCCGGGAGGCTGGGCTATACTGGAGCAGTTGGGCGATGAGGGCTCTGCAGGGCTCTGGCAGTGGGGACAGCCCCTCCAGGTGCAGCACCCCTTTCTGCTGCTGCTGGGGCATGCTGAGGATGTGGGTACTGTCAAAGGGCACGCAGCCAGTCACCATCACGTAGAGCATCACCCCCAGGCTCCACATGTCGTACTTCTTGGCATTGTAGGGAATGGCCATCAGCACCTCTGGGGAAGCGTAGGCTGCTGACCCGCAGAACGTGGTGCTCAGGTCTGGGTAGGTGTTGGCCTCCTTGCTGAAACTGAAGTCACTGAGTTTGGCTCGGCGGCCATCAGCGGTGAGCAGCACATTCTCACACTTGAGATCCCGGTGCACCAAGTTGCGGTCGTGCAGGTAGCGCACGGCCCCCACGACCTGCGCAAAGATGTCCCGGGCCTGGGGGACACAGGGCAGCTTCCCCAGCTGCTGCACCAGCTGCAGCAGGTCAGTGGCTGCCGCCTCCATCACGATGTAGAGCTTCCCATTACAGACCTCAATGAGCTCGAAGATGTGCACGATGTTGGGGTGCCGGATCCTGCGCACGATGGAGAGCTCCCGGGGCAGAAACTTGTACACGAAGGCTTGGGGTGCTCGGCGCCTGTCCACCACCTTGATGGCTAAGGGGCCCTTGTATTTGTTGGAGGTGGCCGCCTTCACCTTGGAGAAGCTGCCCTCCCCCAAGGTGTGACCCAGCCTGTAGCCCAGCTCACGAAGCAGCTTCTCTCCTGAATCGTGTTTTGGCATGATGTGTGAACCCAATGGGCTTGATCCAAGTTGGGATTTGAAAGCCTGACTATATGCTGCGTGGCAGCTGTTGACCTTTGCTGGCCCTCATGGCCTCAGGGGTGCCTCTGTGGGCTCCAGGCCTCACCCAGGCATTGTGACAGGGTGGAGTGTCATGTGGCAGAGCCTTTGTGAGATGGCAAGAGTGTCTGGTGGGCGTCCCCTCCCCTCACAGATGTCCTAGGCATGCCCATGCACACGCAGGGGTGGATGTTTTAGAGTTTTAACCTTTTCCACTTCTTCACCTGCATTTTCAGAATAGGGCTCTTTGGATGATGAGAGTTTAAATGTCAGCTTTCTGGGGTGAGAAATCCATTTGGGGTCCTATACCAGTTGCAGCACCCACTCCGAAGCAAAGCATCGCACCCGGTGTCTGCTCCTTCCTCTGGGTGTTGCATCCTTGGCTGTCACAAACAGTTGTTTCTGGTCTGTGCTGCTTTTTTTAGCTGTTCGAGGATCCTGTCCTCCCTGTGGAGCCCACATTTCCTTTCCAGCTGTACAAAGGAGCCTAGGACCACAAAATGTCCGTCTTCCTAAATACCAACACAAATGCTATTTTTAATTTTTGAATATATGCTTCATCCTGCAAATCAGTTCTACAGTGGAATAAGAATCAACTGAAGACTGAAGAAAATCTTTCTCATAAGTCCATCTTATCAGTGTTCTGAAGTCACTCGAGGAAATCAAACCAATTAAAACTGCAAACACAGGTCTATATGTGCCGAGGGAGAGCTTTGCCCTGACTCCTTGGGGCAAGTAATCATCACATCGAGTTTTATCTGCTGTGGAAATTGCAGGTCAAAACCAAACCACTTTCTCCCTTCAGATGCTGCTTCTACAGGCAGGTTGAAGTATGGGAATCCGATGTGCTGTGGTTGAGTGCACGTTGCCAGGCATGTATCAGGCACGAATCACCAGGTGTGTATCACCAGGCATGCTGTCTGAAGGCCAGGCAAGCAGCATGCACGTTGCACAACAAAGGACTGGTTCCTGTGCAGGGACTGCCCTGCCAATCCCTGAGGAATGTCTTCAGTCCATCCTTACCTCCTCTGAAGAGAGCCGAGGTCCCATTTGACCCCCAGGGCCCTGCCTGGGGTTGATGTCTTTAGGGAGGTGGAGTGGAAGGAATCCCATGCACACACAGTGGTGCTGGATGTGACCCAGCCAACAACCCCTTTCTGTTTGGGCCATCAAATAAATGCCCCCAGATTTCTCACTTCTGAAGCAGTTCAGAAAAAAGCCATTTCCAGGAGTTCCCGTTCTAATCTGCTGTTACTTAAACACAAAAAAATCCTGCCTAGCAATCAGTAGGTCAGATGCAGAAAGCCATTTTGCTGGATACACACGATTTCCTGGCACTTCTGTTTGGCCTATGAGTCATAACCACAGTAACTCAGCAGAGGTCTGAGCAGGACTTTTCACAGGAGCAGGGAACTTTGAGGTGGCTAAGCATCACTGAACCAACGTGGGCATTTTTACGAGGGAAAACGCTTAGGCCGGGCGTCCCTTTGTCGCTCACTATGGGAGAACCTCTGGAAAATGCTGTCATCACACACCGTGACAGAAAGATGTGCGTGTAGCTATCTATAGGGGTTTGGCTGATGCTCAGTGTATCTCTTTAAACAGGACCAGGAGTTCATGTTCCAAAAGCCTACAGGTAAAATCCTCATCTGTGGGAAACATCCCTGAAGCCCCCTGTAATACCATAACCAGAAGTGTTGTCCAACCCACAGCAGAAAAGCCGCTAGGAGCGACGCTAAGGAGTAACGCTGCGGAGTGCCGCACCGCTGGCTGAAAACCTGCCCAAAGCGACTAGCTCCCTGGTTTCCCAAGGAGCTTGTCGCTTTGGGCAGGTTTTCAGCAAGCCTGGCTGTGGTGGACAGCTTCAGACTCAGAAATCGCCCAGTGAGTCCTCCTCTGAGCGCAGTTAGGTGCTGCAGGAGCATCCTGGGGGCCGGAGGGCTTGTGTAGAGGGGTGGAGGAGGCAGGGAAGAAAGCGCTGGTGAAAGCGGAGATGGAGCAGCTATCGTAGCACATGCTCCCCCTCCTGTACGCTCCAGGCTACAGGCATCCTAGATGCCTGCTAGGGCTGCAGGCATCCTTACCGTGCACCTCGAGCTCCTGACCCACGGCATGGCCTGCCACTGCTGCAAGACACCCCAAAGATGGTCAGCAAGGAGCACGATGAGAGGTTTCGGTTTGGCAGGGCACTGTCAGGCAGAGGTGGAGCAAAGACGTCTGAGCTCAGCTTTTTGTGCTGTGCTTAGATCTCTGAGAAACGGATTTTGGCCTCGTTAGCTGCTGGCTCAACATTAATTGGTATAAAAATGCACCAAAAATCTCTCTTGCTTCCAATCCCTCCACCTCAGGCACTGCTACCTGTGCTATACATATGTAGGTCACACCAATATTTTCAGTAGGGTACTCGGTACTAACCTATGAAAGGATGCTGAGCTGCTGAGCTTTCTGGGACGTTTTACATCAAAGCTGTGTTTGTAGAATCTACTTGTTCCATTGCTCTTGTAAACGAGAGTAATTAGAAATCAGGCAGCGATTACTGGTTTGTTCAATCTGGTACGTGAGCAGGAGGAGCTGGTTTGCAGAGGTATAAATTACCAGAGCTCGCTGTCAGGGTCTTCATTAGGGGATGTTTTCCGACTCTGGCAGTGTGGTTGTTCATCAGCCCAACACACAGTCAGTTCCTTTGCCAAAGGGCTGACAAACTCCCGAAGGACCATTCACTTATGCTGCTGGGCAGTGCAGGGGCACCAGAGAGCTACCAGGTGCCCCAGAAGCAACTCATCCCTTTCAAACTCAGCGTAAGCTAATGTACCTCCCTGGATAAGCTCACCCGGGGTCGGTCCTGCATCCCCTGGGGCTGAACTGCTCAGCAGAGACCTAGCTGTGCTGGGCATCACTTTCCACCAAAACCGAGAGGAGTTCTGAGCTAAAGCCGGTCCTGGGGGCAGTACAATTACAGAGTAAGGTGTTCCTCAAGGGGTAACTCACCTTGCTGTGATGCTAAGGCAGCCTAAGGTCTCCAGCCCTCTGCCTTGTGCACAGCTACCTTCAACCAGAGAGAACACACAAGCCATGACATGTAACAAAGGAGGATTCTTTTTCTTTCTGTGTCATCCCATAGATTTTCCTCAGTATTAATTAGGCCTTCTCTTGCAGGAAAACCCTGGCTGTGCTGCAGCTGATAGCTGGGAAATCACCAGTCTGCTGTCTGAATATCGGGACCGATCAAACGTGGATGTGCTGGGCTTTTTTGGGTGGCTGCCTCTTGCCGAACCTCAGCGAGGCAGAGCTACAGCAGCCAAATCACTGGGCTGAGATGCCAGCTGCCATGCAGTATAGCACACAGCCGAGCTGACAAGGGGGCCATTAGAGCATTAGACACTTCTCTCTCTCTCCCCCGTGATCCTGAAGTCCCCCATCCCATGACCCGATCCATTGGGGCAGGGCTGTGGCGGAGTCCCACTGGCAGGGGGGCAGAGCGGCTACATGGGCCCAGAGTGCCGGTCATTGATCTGAGGGCAGGGATTTCTCACGTGAGCAAACGTTCACGAGGGTAATGTGGGTCCTGCCGGCACAAGCGTACCAAAATATACCTCCTGCTAATGCAGATGTCCTAGAAGCCAAAACAAACCATAGTTTTACACCTTACGCCATGAGGCTGTAAGTCACAATGTGTGAACGATCTCTGTGCTTGCATGGGGCCCTTGGGATTTCTTTACATACCTCAGTTTCCACACAAGCAGAGATATTTTGCCCAGGGGTCGTAACATTCAAGACTGACCAAGTAATTCCTACATGCCCCACTCTGTGGCCAGTCTGTGATCAGACCTTATCGCTCAGCACCTTGTGAATGTGGGAATGGGCAGACAGCTGCACAAGAAGCAAAAATAACTAAGGTTAATGTTTTTGCTTGACTACATTATAGGCAACGGGTAGCCACAATAGCTGATGCTGAAGTTATCAGGATCATCTTGCCAGCAATGAGTAAAAAGAGCTCTTTAAACATAAGCTTTTGATGTTTTACCCTGTATTTGATTTCTTTATATACATATAGTTGTTTTACAGAGAACACTGGGCGGACAAGAAACGCGCTGCTTGTAGCACTATTTTCCATCCACGTGGGTGTTGCACGGAGTCCGTGCAGGTGCTGAAGGCTGGTGGAAATTTTACAGGCAAGAACTGCTCTGCAGTCCCATGGAGCTATACTACACTCTCTAGGTATTAGTACCAAAGGGAACAAGCCGAGGTAAGGCTAATTCGTAACAGGTACAGACGCTCATTAGATAGGGGATAGCCAGTAATGAAAATTACGCTATTGGCGAGTACTCTCATTTTTCTAGTGCTGTTATTTGCCCCTTACTTGCCAAGTATTATTCAGTGAGCTATTTAAAGGTAATTGATCGCTGGCCTGTGTGGCGTCTGAGCAGTTGGAAAAATGGGGCAGATCCCACGTAAAGTATACCGAATCCAAGCTGCCCAGGAGCTGAATTGCTGTCATTGCCCTAGATCCTTTCCCGCAAAATCAAGCTGTCTGTGAAGTTATTTTAAGCACTGGTATAAAACGGACCTGGAAGTCAAAGGTACTGACTGCAAAGCCTTGTCTCTGAACACTTTATGATAGCTGTGTGTGCCTACAGCTGCAGCCTGAATTTGGCCATGGTCTCCATACTGGCTCCTCACTGACAGCAACAGCAGCATTGGCAATGGAGAAAAACAAAGTCACAGGCAGTCAGAAAGCTGTGCTTGGTAATGTGCTGCTTTGTCTTCCTTTCTTCTCAAGCCTCAGGGACTGGTGTTTGTTTAAAGGACTCTGGAAATGTTAGGATTTTTACCCCTTTGGTAGTTAAGGAGATCTGGGACCTCACATTCCTGGTGTTGGGAAGCAGCTGTGATCTTCACAGCTGTTTGCCATCAGATCTTGCCCTTAGTCTCTCATTCAAACAGAATAAACTAGAAGCTGGCTGTGGGACTAGTAAGAGGTGTCCTAGAAATCTGGCAGGATGAGGGGAACACTGAACAGAAAACTCTATGGATGTCCATTTGATTATCCAAGGTTGTTGAGACAGCAAAGAGAAACCTGAGCCTGGCACGCTTTGTGTGCCAGAAGCATCTCTTCATGTAAATGAGAATTTAAACTGTGTGAGGGACATAAAATGGGCTTGTAAGCCATCAGAGGGAATGGATATATGGCAAGAAGCCACACACCACCTCTCAGGCAGCTTGTGAGTGCCTCAGTAGGTGCCAAAGGAGATGAAGGATGGAAAGCGATAACGGGCTGGTCTGCAAACATGATTTTGCAGTTGGCATTGCCAGGCTACACCTGCCAAAAGTCTCAAACCTGAAGGCAATAAACTAGAGTGGGGTGGGAGACAAAAGGGCCTAAGCAGGCTTTGGCAGGTTGGTCACTGTGGGAGAAGGAGGATTCCCCTAGCAGGTCTGTCATCTAGAGGCTTTGCACCAAAAACCCTTTTGGAAAGGTGGAGGAAGGAGAATGAGACCTTATGCCTCCATCCTTGTGATAAGTGGAAAGTTGTGCCTGGCTTATTAGAGCTGAGGCAATCCAGCTCCATAGGGAGGCAAGCTTTTTGGCGCTGGAATGCCTGCTGAACAGGCAGATGCATGGTGGGGTGAGAACTGGGAGCAGAGGGGGGACTCAGCCCCAGGAGCTCACACACCCCTTTCCTGGCCAGTGGTGTTGATCTCTGTGTCTTCATTCAGATGGCTCCTTCCCACTGACTCCCTTCTGAGAGCTGGGAAGCTTTGTATTCCTTGGCCAGTGCTGCAGGCACTTGGCTTGGCCTTCAAGAGCCTGACTCCTGCACGCTTGGAAGCCGGTAAGAAGGACGTGGGCAGGAACTGGGGCTCAGCCGGCATGCCTCCTGAGACTAGGGCACGTTTCTCTGCTTTCCTTGTTGCTTCAGCATCACCAAATCTCTTTTTCATAGCTGAAAGATTAAATGCCTATCCCAGCTGCTGACTTGCTTGCTGTATTTGTGTGCCTCCTCTCCCTGTCCCTAGGCAGAGCTAGCCAGTGTTTTGTCACAGCTGGCTGTCAAGCAGGAAGGAGAGGGATTCAGGTGAGGCTTTAAGAAATGCAGAGGTTTCAAAAGCTGCAGCAAGTGTCTCTTGGGTTAGTAAAAATGGAGTTGGAACTGGGCGGTGAGGATGGTCAAGGGGAAAGTTGGGAAATGAGAAGCTTTTCTTACCACATCAAGTTATGACTGTTGCATCCAAATAATTAAGTTAAAAAAGCAGGTAAGTGTTTTGTCATTAACTGTCCCAAATGAACAATACTTAAATTTCTTTCTTGCTCTGATTTACTGACTTGCCTGTGGAGAACCTCATTGCAGAGCATTATGTATTCAGAAAGAGATTCAGTTGTCTGGCACCTATTGTAATTAATTAGTGGCCAATTAAGGATGGCAGAATTTGGCCAGCAATTAGGATACAGCAGTCCATGGTACAAAGAGTTGGATAGATGACGGCAGAGTATTACGGCTATGGAACAGATGTTTAAATGCCTTTAAAAGGAAGTTGTCAGAAGCTGATTTCATGAGTTGCTCTGTAGTCACATGCTAAAACACATCCTGAAAATGCTCAGATAACCACTGAGATGGCCCCTCCCACAGGTGTGGTTGGCCCTGGATGAGCCAGTCCTGTACAAGAGCCTGGCAGGGCTGGAGTTAAAGGAGAGAAGGGACTAGACGTGCAAACCAGAAAGTTTCAGAGGTGTCAAGACTGATGAGGAAACTTAGTCTGAGACTGGGAAGATCAGTAAAGACAAACTCTTAAGTAGTAGCAGGGAGTAATGTTGGACCACACAGCTGGCGTGGGTATGCATGTATCAGAAGGAGGCAGGCAGGCGCTTTGGGGACAAGGCTAGAGGCAGCCACGGGGACTGTACTGAAGGTCTGTTTGCCAAAGCCTACTCCATCCAACATCTTACTGGACAGTTTTGTGGGATTTGAAGAAACCAAGTGAGAAACCAGTTGATATCCTGAGAGGAAAACATCCAAAGCTGGCTGAGGCTTGTCACACGCAGAGACAAAAGGACGGTCGGTTTGGGCGGGCAGTGAATACGGATCTGCTCGCATGAGTAGCAGGGGCCTTGCATTACATTTGTTGCTTTGCTTTCCAGGAAACAGAACTTTTTGCCACTTTCCTGCTTGTGTGTTTCCCTAAAGGGGAAATAAATCCATTGAAAGCAGAAACCAGGAATTCCCCTTGATTTACCGACGATGGCTGCAGAGCGTGGAGGCTGGGATGGACCGGGATGGGATGGGAGGATGGGCATGCCTGCACCCCGCTGCTCAGGCAGTGGGTGCCCACAAGCCACGAAGTGTATATATATAATATCACAGTGCCCTCTTGGGGGCAGGTGTTCCTTGGAAATAGACCTTTATGATTTGTGTGCTGCAGATCTCATTGCTCACCACTGTCATTTACTCTAGGGGCTCATGCTGCCTAGCTAAATCACAGATTTTCCCACTGAACACTGCTCGTTCTAAGGGAGAGTTCAGAGTTTTGGCCTTAGATTTTTGGTTTATTATTATTTCAATATGAATCCTTTCTCTGTGACTGATCTGTACTTTAAATCTAAACTAACAGGAGTGAGGAGGGTGAGGAGCTCCTGAGCGAAGGTGCCGGTCTGCCCTCAGAAATGAAACCTGTCTTGTTTAAACACTTTCAGATGACTCAGCCTCAGCAAGAAACAAATTGTTTTAACAACAGATTTAATTAGCTGGTGTTTGTATTCCTTCACAGCGTGCTTGAGTCCCACTGCAACTGCTGGTAGACCTGTCTCGAAGCCTTGGCATCTCCCGCAAAGGAGCGTGAAGGATGACTGAGGACGTGGGTGAGTGTGGCAATTCCTTGCCGGTAGCGGGAACAGCCTGGAGAGGATGCTCTACTGTTGCCGTTAGTGCTCTGATGTGTGGTACTTACGACCAAACATTTTTCCTGGATTTCAGTAGCTGCTCTGACTCAGGAAAACAGGCACACAAACTAACCAACTTTTGTTCTGGTGTAGATTTATCATTTCCCTCATTCCTTATGTTTGTAGGATTATGAAAGTGCCTCTGTTTTAAGGAAGATAGGAAATGACAAGCCTCTGACATTTGTGGTGGTTTTTCCTGCATGTACGCATATGAGACTGTGTGTGTGGCTTTGGGGGTTGGGTTTTTGTGGTTTTTTGTGGGTTTTTTAACTAATTCAGCTAAAAGCCCATCTGTGGTAAGGATTCAGTTGAAAAAGATGTGCCACCTGGCAGATGAGTCCGTGATCCTAAAAGCTGGTTTCTCTGAAAAGCCAGCCTCTAAGACTGATGATGAGGGCTTCCATATATTTTCTTTTTCTATTTCAAGATCTAGTTTACTTAAGAAATAGTTTTCCTAAGTGCCAGGCCTGAGATCTTGTTCTAGGCTCCGACAGCCTTTCATGTTGCTGCTTCTCCCCTTCCCTCTTCCCCTGTGATTATCTCCCTAAAGATAATGACGCTGTTACAGGGGAGCAGACCTTGGACACCAGCTGGCTATACCAGGCAGCACGATTGGGTGGGAAGAGAGTAGCGTGGGCCAAAAAATCATGGTGTGAGGAATGCTTATCCAGCTAGCTGCCGTTGGGAAATTCCAGGATAGATCTCCTTTTATTTTCCTTAATCAGGCACCCCTTTGTTAAACTGGGAGGGGGGAGAAGTCCCTGCATTTCTGAGCGCACCTTGCTTTGTGTGTAGAAGCCTTTTTCCTGGCAAAGACAGCACTTGGCCTCTCCAACTCCCTGCTTTACTCTCTAAGCTCTCACAAGGCAGGACACGCCATCTCTTCCGTGATGTCTTCGTTTCCTTGGTTCTCGCTTGTCCTCAGCCTGTATAAAGGCTGCTTTCGTTTTGCTATTTAGTGGCCCTGTTTTAAGGAGGCAAGTTGTTTGATTGCTACTTACTGGACCCTGCTCTCAGTTGTAAGTTTGTGCCAGGCAGGGCTAAAGCTGAGTATTTTGGGTAACTGTCTGTATTTTAGGAAAGTATCATTTCTGCAGACAAGGAAGGAGGAGGGAAAACCTATTATTTAAGAAGCTGTGACAGTCTTACAGGAAAAGGCCAAAATTTTGCAGGTTCCCCCTTCCAGTTCACAGCTTACAGAGAAAACAACTTATGGGTTTTGTTTGATGGTTTGGGGTTTTTTTTTTTTTTTTGAGAAGATTAATGGAGTCAAACCTCATTTTGCTGTCCCATCTAGCCCGTATCACCAAGTTGTAATGGCAGCATGGTAAATGGGAGTGCAATGATGGTATCTCTGGGCTCTTAGGGATTGCTGTAATTCTGGTAGTGGTATGAGTCAAGAGCAATTGGTTTGGGAAGACAACAAATGTCTTATTCCCCTGAGATATTTGGGCGATGGGTAGGTGTGATAGAGGCATGAGTGTAATCATTAAGATGGTAATGTCTCCTGCATGCTCTTCCATCTCAGAGTCACTCCAGTGTCCTGAATGCATGGGGGGCATGCAGGAATAATGAGACAAGGTTCCATCAGTAGCTGTCAAATGCAGAAATAAATAACTTCAAGCAATATAACTTCACTCATTTTATATCTGCCTGTGCTGTCCATACCTTGTATTTACATGGTGCCACGGGAAACTATTTTTAAATGTTAAATTTTAAATTAACATATGGTCCTGCAGGCTAAATCTGTTACAGATGATAACATTTCCACTGTAGTTTGTTTTGTAGCACCTCAAGAAAAGCAGCTGATTGGAGTGATTTATTTTCATTCCTAAGGGAATAAATAGCCCTAGAGCTTTTGTGAGCTCTGGAGGAGAAGCAACCATCATTGCTGGGCAGGTGGTATCTGCAACAACTGATAAAAACTTCTCATCTTATCTCTTCCCAGATAGGCCTTTGCTATAGGATGCAGACATGAAAGAGTCTCTAGGGCCCTTCTACCCTACATCAGAACAC
This sequence comes from Rhynochetos jubatus, assembly GCA_027574665.1. Classification (NCBI taxonomy): domain Eukaryota; kingdom Metazoa; phylum Chordata; class Aves; order Eurypygiformes; family Rhynochetidae; genus Rhynochetos; species Rhynochetos jubatus. The sequence goes on from CM050654.1 coordinate 11,033,904, forward strand.
TGTCAATAGTCCTGGCGCAGTTTAAGAAATTCATTGTACTAGTCAGTGATTAAGGCTTGGTTGACTGATAAGGTTCTAGGGAGGCACAAGGGCATGGGAATGGTGGGCGTGAGGAGAGCCTGGGACTTAGAAGGGGTAGCACATACGATGACTTACACTTGTGGCATGAAGGGAGACAGGTCCACAGCCTGTACACAGGGCACCCCTGCATTTCATTTCACCCAAGTAAGTGTGAAGTGAACCGTTACCCTATGGGAATAACTCATACTTCTAGACCATGGGTCATGCCTGTGGTGATCCCGTACTTCATGGTATAGGGCTGAGCTGGGCATGGGTGTCCAGGTCCCAAGCTGATCTGGAAGTCTTAATGACCCTTGCGACTCTTTCTCCATCCAGACTGGGATTTGGTTCACCCCATGGTAGCCTATTCACACTGGACGCTGTGGCATGAAACCCAAGAGAGGACCAGACTTAAACTACTCATGAGCTGCCATAGCTCATAAGTCTTAAGACTACACCCTACAGTAATCAAAAGGGCATTCAGGAGAGTGGTGAAAAAGGTCCATGAAAAAGACCAACACGTTGTGTCTGTGAATTTTCTGCAAATACTGACTTTGTATTCTTGAAGAAGCAGGAATATTTCCAGGACCACAACTCTCTGTCTCTATTCCACCATAATCAAACGCATAACCTGCTTGTCCCTCTGTCTTCCCAGATCCATATCCTGCCTGGGTATGCTATGTTGTTCAATAGTCCATTTTTTGGTGGATCACAATAGAACTGGTGGTAGAAAAAGGAAGCAGAAAGGCCTAAAACAAGACTGTCAAAATGCCCTTCCTGTCTCTCTGCAGCGTCTTTTATCAAGGTTGCACCCATGGCCAGTAGACGCAGGCCTCTGCCAAGGCAGGTTGGCTGGTCACAGAGGACAGATGGCAGGAGGCACTTTAGATCTTGGTCATCTGCCAGTTCCGTGAGTGGCTTCCCGTGTACGTTGCACAGCAGCAATGACAAAATTAGACCACTGATACAGCCAGATTTTACTTTCCCGTGTGACATGTGTGAGAAGTTGGTTTGACATCAGCCGAGAAAGTCCCTGAGGGCCAACAAGTAAGCAGGCACCACCAGTGATGAAGCCCTTCCCAAAAGGAGTGGTCAGACTGGTGGTGGATCAGCCCTGCATATCTCTGAACCACAGGTGATGGATCCAGCCCCAGCAGGAAGAAGATGACTGCTCAGTGTGCATTCATTCCATTTTGATGCCAGAGTATAGCATCAGGTGTTGATTTCTCTCTAATCTGCCTCTCAGAATAAAAAGGCTTTTTTTCACTTTTGAACTCCTCAGCACTCAAAACCAACACAGCAGAGGGGAGCTGTCAGATGTTCTGTATTTCATGGCATTGCAGCGCCAGCAGTGGTCTAAGGACAGGCAGTTCTTTGGGAAGGAAAGTGCCATCACAGAGGTAGATATTTCATAGGAGGAGCAGATGTAAGAGGATACAGGATCAGGGCGTGATCCTTTGGATACCTCCATTCCTTCCCAAAGACTTGCAACTTGCTGCACTGTGACAGATCTGCTTTGCACCAGTTGTGATTCTGTGCAAGCAGCTTTACAAGAGGGAGGCTCCTGTTGATGGCAGAAATGGTCGGGGCGCTCTCTCCTAGCCTCCCTCTCCATAGGTTTCTTGCATTCCTAGGTGAGATGCATCATTCCTTTGCAGATTTTACAGCCCTAGCTTCTGAGAAGGAGTATTTGAAGGGGAGTTTCTGGGTCTGAATTGCTGAGGAAAAAAAAAATATGTTTAGGAGGAGATGAGGATTTACTTATTGATCTTCTTTCCCTGACTTTTCCTAGTACGAAAATGCTCTTTACGCTTATAAAGAGGGGAATATCGCTGCCTTTGTTTTCAGCTGGGTTGTTCTTTCGTCATCTCCTTACTGGCAGACACAGCCTCTGGCTATGGAGAAACTGCTGCTCCTCCAGCCCCTCTGAAATTCCTGGGCACCTCTCAGAATACCAAGCATATCTGAGAGTCAGGCTCACAGGCTTGACTGCAAGGTGCTGATGAAGCATTTTGTCCTCAGGCATGGGAAAAGGCCCTGGACTACAAAATCTTCAATTATTCTGCTGCCAAAGCTTGTGGATTCTCCCTGGGCTGCTGTGACCCTGAGATGTCCTACCTGGCAGTGGTCAGGGGAGCGTGGCAAGCCATCATTAGTGCTTTCCAGCGGCACTCTGTAGCCCCCCTCCTCACTCTTTCCAGGAGAATCTGACTTTAGGCACTCTTGCTGCTTTCTGCCAACTCCAGTATAGGTGGTTCTGTCTAATTATGCTTAATGCTTCTGGGTGCATAACTGCAGGAACCAGGTGAGAGTGCAGCGTTCTGCTTCCTCATCTCTTTTACCCAGGACTTCATTAACTGATTGTCCTGTCACCATTTTGCTTGCATGCATGATCTTTCCTCACAAATCAATCAGCTTTTTCCTGCTCTGAGCTTCCTTGCGTTAACCAGGAAGAGATCCCAGTGGCTGAGCTGGGCTGCCTGAGGTAAATGTGGGAACAGGAGCAGTGTGTCCTGCAGGTTGGCTGTCCTGTGCTTACCCCCGAGACTTGCACTCGAGTGCCCCAGCTATAGATGGGACAGTCACCGGGCAAAGCCCTGGGTGGGCAGCGATTACAGTCCCTCCAGTGCCTGACTCTTCTGCACCCCTCCAGGAAGCACTCCTTGCCTTCCTAGCACAGGACTTGTGTGGGCACACGGGCATTTCCAGCCTTCGGCCATACAGCTCGGAGGGAAGCTTCAGTTCTGCAAATCCTCGGATAAAACACTGGGGAAGTTTTGCTACATGCTTTCCCAGTTATCTACGAGGTGGCTACTGCCAGGGACTGGCAGTGTCAACACCACTGGGAAGACCTCTCTTCTCACCCAGTCTGGCTGCTCTTGCATTCATCTTGTTCTGAAAATAACCAGATTAGCTGCTGGGTGTTGTCATGGTGTTGCCTCCTGCTTCCCATCCCACTTTGTGTGGGCAGGTGTCACTTGTTTTCATCTTTCTAAGGTGACTGTAGCCAGTGCTGTGATTCTGTTGGTGCACGAGACCCTGCATGTTTCTATTTGCGAAGCCTCGTGATTTATACCTGATGAAAAGGCAATCCCCAGCAGCGCTGCACCGCTCTGGGAAAATACATCTTACAGGCTCCCTCTGCTTTTCTACCTCTACCCAAAACCGCTGCTGCCGCAGGAGATCTCAGCTCAGTTGCCTAACCAGGGGCCCAGGAGCAGCTTTTCTCCAACTGGCTGGCGAGGAGCAGCTTTCCCAGGGAGGATGTGCTGGCTGCTGCTGGATGGGCTATGGGAGGACTCGTGCTGAGTGGCAGCAGCAATGGAAGCTGGGCTGAGCCAGCAGCAAAGGAGTTGTGAAAGGAGCAAGAGCATCGCTGAGAATGGGTGCTTGTGGCCGTGCTTCATGCTGGGAGCCTGCACAGAGGGTTATTAGGTACCATTGGTCTTTAGGAGCCGGCTCTAAACCCTTCCTTTGCGGAATCAAAGCCACTCTGTAATTTGTAGGTTTTGGCCTTTATAAGATTTATTTTTCTACCAAACTCTTGTAGGAAGGGGAAAACTAGGGCAGGTGGGTAGCTTTAGCAAGTATCTAGCAACCTCTTGAACTGAAAACACATTCTCTTTATCTCCTGTTCTACATCTCTCACTTTTCCAGTGACCTCTGACAGATTCCCAGGAAGCAAAATAAACACTGGGTTTGGTCTAGTTTATTCTGCAGAACAGCTACTTGCAAAATCAGTGGTGGGTTGTTTTTCTCCTTCTCCTCCGCTGAAGCCAGAAATAGGTCAGGCAGCAAACCAGCGTTTCAGGCAGCCGTGAGGCTGGTGTACGTAGGTGTGTTTCAGAGGTGGCCTCTCTCAGGGGTTAACGTTCCCATCCTGCCTGACATCCCCGCAGCTTCCTCCTGCTAGAAGAAGGAGGAAGTGAGTTGTTTGCAGCACAGAAATGAAACCACTTAGATTTTCTTGAACAAAGAGGGTAGGTTTTTCAATAGAAAATCTCTCTAGTACATCCTCCTACGACGCGCTGTGCCCATGACACCCAGCTTTGCTTTTTGCTGTCTGACGTCTGTCCTTGGGAGCCTCGGCCCTTCACGAAGACCCTCTCTCATTAACGTTGTACCTTGCCTGCAGTGAGGCTGCGTAAAGCAGAAAGCCTTCTCCATGGAAGTGAATGAGGGTGCCTTGCATTGTATGAAGCTATTTCAGATCACATATGGAGTTGCCAGCTCTATTTTAAGTCATACAAAAGTTAATTTGGTCACAGCAAGACAGCAATATTCACAGTATTTTAGGTCCCACTCTTCCTGTTCAGTAAGGTTGTCCCACTTAATTTCCTTTAGAAATTCCCAGCCCTGGTGGCTGGCTTTATTTTCAGCAGATCTTTCAGATCTTTGCTTATCTCTTTTGAATGTTTGGCAGCGTTTTCAGTGACACAGACTGTAACAAACTGCTGCCAGGCCTTTCATAAGCAGTCACTGCCTTGGAAAAAATAGGGGTCTTTGTGTTCTCCTGTGCCCCCCTGAGTGTGAAATCAACCCTTCAGAACACACAGAGTCAGGGCACGAGGGTGACAGCCCACAGATCATTTAGTATTGCCCCTAATTGTAAGGGCGGCAGCAGGAACAGTAATTAGACACATGTGATGTTTTATTTCCTATCTATACTGTGGTTTTTCATATCAAACTGGCTTGCTTGAAAAGCTGAGTTCTTGGAGCTGAAACCTGGGAGGCACCGGGCAGCTGCCTCTGACGTGCAAAGGCTGAGAACTGCTGAAATGTTCCCCTCCCTGTTCCTGTGAGCAGTCAAGTCAAATAGCAAAAGTAACTTGTGGGCCTTCTCCAGCCAAGGTCATAGGAAAGAATTTTTAAAAAGCAAACCAACCATCAGCCTGTTTTGGAAAATGCAAATGAGAAACCTGCTTTATCGCAGCATCTAAATGGGAGCTGCTTGCAGAGAACAGCAAAGAGAGCCAGAGATGGAAAACGGCCTTCCAGAGCTTTCACCCCGCTGACGCATGGCTCTGTGTCACGAGGGACTGTTCACTAGCCCAGCTGCTGTGACAAGCCCAGCAGTGTCCTTTCCTTGACAGCTTCCTCAAGAGTTCTTGGGAAGAGATCAGAACAGCCCTGCTCAGACTGCGCTCTTGTGCTCACACCTATTGTGCTCACACCTATTGTGCTCACACCTATTGTGCTCACACCTATTGTGCTCACACCTATTGTGCTCACACCTATTGTGCTCACGTTTGTTTTCTCTCCTTCCACCTAAGGGTCTCTTTCAACACCTCCTGTGTTGGCTGCTGCAGCCTCTTTCCCTCTTGCATCCTGCTATGCACAAAATCTCCCCCTAGTCCAGAGAATACACAGCTAAACTGAGCTTTCTCCAGTGTGACCTTGTAATTTCTCCTCTCCCTGAATTCCTGCATGACCAAGGTCACACTTCTTTTCAATTTCAGGATCTCTCATGAGTCTACTCAACTTTGTATTTTGCTCCTACGTGCTTTCCTGTGACTCAACTTTGCGTTTCTCTCTATTCCTACGTAGTACCTCTGATTTTTTTGGTGGTTTGGGTTTTTGTTTGCCTAGGTTTCTTCTTCCCCCTTCCCATTGTACCTGCTATACTGCTCTGTCCTTTAGATGACTTTGGTAGAGGTCTCTTGCAACCTCCACCATGTAGAAGCATCTCTGGCCTTCCTCAGATAGGGTAGCTGATTGTATCTTGAACGCTTTCAGGAATTTGGAGCCACTCCAGCCATTAAAGTAGAAATCAGCAAGCTCAATTTAACTTATGGACTCGTGGAACCGTGTTTAACTCTGAACTCTGGAAAAAAATGTGCTCTGCCTGGGAGCTGAAAGTACTGGAAGCCTCATGATGGAGCACCTTCAAAACAAATTTGATTTAGAAGCAGGTCTGATACTTATCCAGGTTGAATTGTCTATGATGTTTTTGGAACTCACTGATCAAATTCAGTGTCAGAGAGAAACTAATTTCTTGGCTCCATTCCTCTTTGGTATGGTCAGTGTAATATCACTTTCTTTTTATGGAACCCGTAGGCTGACTTTGTATAGTATACACAAAGAAAAAAAGCTTTCACCCATTCTTGTTGTTAATGATGGTTATTAGGGCAGGCACAAGGAACAGGCAAGCAAGAACGACATCCCGTTGTGATGCACGGTGTATGAACACAGAGCATTACACTAGCCCTGCTTTATATTACAGTCTAATTACAGCCTGTCACAGTCAACAAACCATTTCTTCCATAATGGAAACCACACGTACTGTGTATTATACAGTGTGCTAAAAGATATTGTGAGAGCTGGAGAAAAAAAGCTCCTGACTTTTAATTTATGATGAATTTTTGTTGGTATGTATAATTTATCTAGTCAACAAAGGGTAGTTATTCCCATATTGACCTACAGGATTTTAATAAAGGGTAACTGTGGACTGACAGCCTTTTCCAAACTCCTACTTAAAAAGTAACAGATGTTAGGTGAGCATGAATAGTAGTCTGTGAACGGGGTTGGTTTTTTTTTTCTCTTTAGAAATGAGGGTTTTTTTTACAGAACTGGGATAATTTACACCATTTAACCTACCTCTATTATGCGTATTCTGGAGGCACAGCCCAGCACTTGTGCAGAACAAGGCATTAGGGCATGAAGGGTCAACAGTAATGCAGCAGGTTACCACAACTCAGTGGGTTACCACACACCTGCTGAGCAAAACGAGCTGTATGGTACCTCCTTAGCCCATCCCAGCATGGAAGGAAAGCCCCTTTGCTTAATTAACTGTTAGAATTTGAACAATAAAAGTGCTTGCCCTGCCCAGCCCTCGTGTCCTAACAGCGTGTGATATCCTGCTTTGCTGTTCTCTGCCCTCAATGCAGTGCTGGTCACCAGCACCCTTGGGGCCCTGGTTCCTTGGCTGAGGACTGTAAAAATAACATTGCTAACAAAGCCTGGGAAGAAGCACAGCGTGGTGTTTTGTCCCTGGGCTTTTCTGTGGAAACTCCTATGTAAAGGGGTTTGCTCCAGTTGTTGCTAATTTGATACTTGTATCAGTGCTGTGGTTTGTGCTTTATATCCTGGTATTCTGAGGGCGGGGAACAAGGATAGTGTGTGGTTGTGAGCCTAAGGTATAAGGACAGAATCTGATGGGAAAGCTTGGATTGCAGTGTAGGGGCTGGGGATAGAGGGAGGGGAGTGGGCAAATATAAACAAAGAGAGTATAGATGTGCAGGGGGATGCCAAGATTTAGCATGACTTTGTAATTTGTTAACTAAATTAAGTCGCTGAAGCACAAACACTTCGGCAAAATCAGCTCAGCAAAGGAGTCTCCCCGTAACAGCAGCTTTGAGCAAAAGCAAAACAACAAAACGCCCTGGGAGACCCGGATCTCATGTTCATCTTTCCTGTAGCATCTGCAGCATCAGGGGACTTGCTTGTAACTTGATGCACCAAAAAGATTTCAGCTACAGCTCCCTTTCTCAGCCTGCTCTGCCAGGCAAGCAGGTCAGCTATCAACCCGCTCTTCCCTTGGGGCTTCATCCTGCTGGAGCCAAGGGAAGTCTTTGCATTACCACCAGCTTCACAGACTTAGGGGCAGGCTCTGAAGCTTGTCTTCAGCCAGCTGAACCCTTTTCCAAGTTCTGAAGCATAATACTTCTTATTTTCTGGTTTCCCAAGGCTCTGAACAGCCTTATATGAAAGACAGGGCTCAGGGACTTGAGTCTGAGTCTATTCCCTGAAGTGTGCAAGGGCTAAGAACAGAGGGGGGCTGCAGAAACCTACCTGCTTCTAACCCTGTGGGGTGTGGGCCAGTGAGCTCCTGTGATGCCTCTCACCCCAGCCAGCGCAAAGAGGCTTCAGCAGGAGCAGTAAGAGCTTATCCCCGCGGTCTCCTCAGCCGAAAAAAGGCGGGTGAGGTGATAGTGCTGTTGGGCAGGCACGGGCAAAACACAGCAGGCAGGTGAGCAGTGCTCTGCTCCATCCCCACAAAGCTTGGGTACCGTACTGCTTCCAGGTGAGCATTTCCTCCTCTCCTCGCTGGGGAAATCATGTTAGCCTTTCATGTCTGCCTGGCTTTTAATTCATGTCTCAATGAGGAGAAAGGAGGAAGCCGAGGTATCACTCTGCAGCATTGCCTGCTGCTGCTTCTTATAAAATCATTTTTAAGGCAGTAATGAGTTTGTAAAGAGTTAAATCCAGCTGAGCAGCACTAAAAAAAAGACAGTATTAAACGTGAAAGCACAACCTCTGCAGAAAAAAAAGACAGTGTCATGCAAAAGACAGACACAATGGTTGTTCTAGATCAGCACCTTTCAGCTCTGGCCCTAGTATCAGCCAAGAACACTTATCCTCTGCCAATAACCGAGTGAAGTCAAGCTAATTGCAAACTTGTGAATGTGAGTGCAGTGAGCATGATTTCATCTTTTCATACAGGTGGTGTGAAATGGGTGCTGCTTTCACAACCATAGTATCCAGAGTACAAGTTGATGGGTTAGATGTTAATTACTCTTCCACGGAGGCAAAAAAAGGAGATGAGTGTCCTGGGTGGCCTTTGAAAGGAATGGCAGGGCTGTTAGGAAGCTAATAATCATGGCTGCAAGTCACATCTGATTCAGCTTTACTATCACTTGGAAGGAATGCTGGAGAACAGCCTCTCCAGGAAAGCTTGGAGATTAGAAAGGCCCACTAATGGAGTCTGAAGTTGCTCACTTCTGCAGGGCCAAACTCTTGCTCCAGGCAGGTTTTAGTAAGAAAGGAGTTGTGAAGGAGGCCCTTGGTCCAGGCTGGTGGGGCTACTCCTCAGCATGCATCACCGCCACAGACTGGCTTGGTGGCAGCCACCTCTGTGTCATGCTCCAGGGAGCTGTAGGAGAATTACACAGGGATAAAGCAGAACTGAACACAGGCATAAAAATATGCAAAATGCAGAGCTGAGCACAGCACGAGTGGGACGGCAGAGCTGTCCCAGGCGCTGAGGCCACAGCGCAGCCTGCATCTCCCAACCCCTTTAGGGCTGCTCCCCCCGGGTGAGCTGCACACTGCTAGCAGGCCTGCGGGCAGGCCCATGCCGAGCCCCCTGAAGGCCTCCTGGGTTCAGGACCTGCTCCTGCTGCCTGGTGAGCTCTCTGCTCAATCCAGGTAACACAAAGGGGGAAACGGCCACCACAAACTCCAGCCCAGCTGCCTGAAACCACCAGTTTGGTTTTCATCAGAGGGCTGTGTTTCCATTGCTGCACAAGCGAGCCAGCCCATCCTCTCTGGGTGGAGGAGGAGGGCTGAAACCAGGAGGCCTGGGTGGCTCCTGGCCCCTGAGGTCCACCACGACTGACCCCAGGTTTCGGTGGCACTGAGCTCCACCCTGCAGCTTCTGCTTCCTTAGCATTGCTCTGCTGCCTGCTCTCCATGTCTCAGTGTCAGACAGATTAAGACATGTTCACTGTGTTTAGCCCTAGTTTAATGCTTTCCTTGCAGTTACTTGATGAGTGTATTTACCTCTTTTGCCTCGGTGTATTTATGTTGGTGATGTGGCTGTTCTGGAAATGGCTATTGTGTTTGCTCTTGGATGTAAAATACATGAGCTACAGACCAAAATGCTTGGTGGGAAGAAAAATTATTCTTGAATTAATTCAGAGAGATCCCTTTCCCCTTGTTCTGATTCCCCCTTCTTGTGCTTTACAGTTGTTGTAATATTTAGGTTATCTCAGATACAGTTGAAAGTATAGTATTTTGGCACAGTTCACATAGGAAGACTGATCCATCGTGGGAAAACACTGGCACACCCTACAACCGGTGAAAAACCTTTGTGTGAATCCTCTTCGGGTCGCGTCCCTGCACGAACCCGGCTGTGATGGGCAGGTCCCTTCTTTCCTCTCCAGCCCCAGGCTGCCAGGAGAGGGCAGGCGCGCCAAGCCCGGCCCTGCAGCCCGCTGGAAAATATGGATCCCTTCACAGACAGGTGAAAAACGTAAATACACCAAATAAAAAGCAGGAGAAGCATAATATCAAATGATCTCGCAGCACGTTTAACGCCTGCTCGTTGAAATTACAGAAGCAGAAAAATAACATGAATTTCCTGTGTTTGCAGGTGTGGACACAAGCAAACAACCGCTATCCAAACATCTGCCACGCGTAGGGATTCTTAAAAAATTAATCCAGCGTCGCAGCTTGAGCCTCTCTAATTGTTTCCAAGTGATATGTCTCTGCTCGCTCCTGGAGCTGAACGGCAGGCTTTCTAGTGTGTGCACAGGCATCCAAAGAAGACTGATGAAGAAAATCAGGTGCAAAGTTGTTATTTTCAGAGCAACACGGGCAGGTGAGCCAGTACTTGCAGCTGGCCAAGCAACTGAGCTGACTGTGGGTGAAGGGTTCTGCAGCCCTGGTATCGCTTCCTAAAATCAACAATGGTTTCCTTCACGCTTTCTTTTGCCAAGCTGCAGCCTGCCAGGTACTTTGCTGTGGCAGAGGGGAGATGTGGTCAAGGGCTTGTGGGGTTTTTGCGTCTGTGCTAGAGTTAAGGTGTGTGGAGCAGGAGGCTGGGTCAGCTCAGCGTGTGTTTTAAGTCCTTTCCCAGATTTTCTGTATTCAGACTTAAGGCATGCTCTTCTTAGGCTGATTTTTCAGCCTACCTGAGTGCGTTTTCAGATGAGCACACACCTACTGGTGTGCTGGCACATGCATATGGGCACAAATGTCAGGCCAGAGCTGCCGCAGATGTCTTTAGCGTGCCTTGCAGTGAACCTTAGGCAGCTGTCTATCTGCTCCTGCAAGCCAGCGTTAGTGGAGGATCTGTTGATTGCACCCTGATATTTATATTCAGGGAAAAACAGCTTCTGTCAAAGCACACTGGTGAGTCTCCTGCTCGGAAACTAGCAGAGAAAATCCTGCAAACCCAGTATTTGCTGTTATTTCTGACATTCCATAGTTCAGTGGCTTGTAAGTATGTCCAGTATGCTGCTACAGGGTCTCCTGCCTCACAGAGGGTAGTTGCTAATAGGGTTTTGGTGTTTCCCCTTGCATCCCTAGGAATGGAATTAGAAATAAAGCTATCATCTCACATTAGGATAAGCCTGATTAATGAGGCAGACCTCCCCACCTGATACAAGCAGTGACAGTCACCTGGGAGCCTCTGGGCATGATGCCTTGCTGTGCCTGCTTTCAGGAAGAGAGCGCCTCTAGCTCCTGGCAGAGCTTTTGGTGGGGTCGAAGTGACTTCAGAAAGAGAGCAGTGCCTTGCTTCTTTGCAATCAAGTCTTCTTTGCTCTGCTGCAGCCTAAGGTGAGCTCGTTGTATGATGGGTGTGTTGCCAATTAGCCAAGTGCTTTGCCCCTAATGCATACAATCAGCCACTCATCTGGAGTTACTGTCTCAGGACTGGTGTCACGTTACAAGACTGTGGGGTGTCTGGTTGGCAGAGCTGAGCATGTTCTCCTGGACCTGCACACTGAAGATAGTACAGCAGTAGCATGAAAAGGCAAGCTGTGAAGGACATGTGAGGGTCCTTCACCCCTGAGAGCGTGGTGAGGCACTGACACAGGTTGCCCAGAGAAGCTGTGGATGTCCCATCCCTGGAAGTGTTCAAGGCCAGGCTGGATGGAACTTCGAGCAACCTGGTCTAGTGGAAGGTGTCCCTGCCCATGGCAGGGAGTTTGGAACTAGATGGTCTTTCATGTCCCTTCCAACCCGAACCATTCCATGATTCTATGACATCTGATATAGACTGCTGACCAGAAGGCAAGGCAAAGGGTCTGAGAGGTCCCCCGAGGTGTAGGGTCCCAGCTGTGAAGTGCACTGAATTATTCTGCTGCCCTGCAGGTATGCAGCTGTAGTGACAGGGTAGTGTGACTGATGCAAGCCCGAACCTAAATGAGTCATCAAAAGTCCTGGTTAGGTGCAGAGAGTGGGAGGCAGAGAATCTCTTTTGTGTGGTTTTAGAAGCAGCTTTGGAAATTGAGGATCTTGAGGAGCAAGAGAGAGCAGAAGTGCAGTGCAAATCTACTTAATAACAAAAACTATTAATACTCAGACGTCGTTCCGGTGCTTTGTGATAGAAAAAAATAATTAGCTTATAGCACAAACAAATGGAAGATCACGGATTATTAAAATTATAATTAAAGCTCGGGAATGACACTGGCACCATGGACATCTCTGCAGACTATTTGAGCAGTGCGTTAAACAAAGTCAATAATTTCTTCTAATAATGGTATTTACAGTAACACAATGGGAATGCAAGGCATTTTGCTGTAGGCAGCCTGGTGTTTTAAAATATATTTACAGCATTAACACCCAGAAAGAATAGGTATGGTCTGTGTTGAAAAAAAATGGTTAATGCTGCAGTTCAATTTTCAGCTACTAGGCTTTGGTATAATAATAAGCAGCAAAGAAAATGAAAATGAAGGAGGATGTTGAAACAAGAGGATTTGTTAGAGGGAGTTTAGAGCAGGATGATTTTGATTATGTGATTGTACTATATAAAATGAAGCTGGAGGAGTCATAATTATAAATGTCTATAATCCATGAAAAACAATTTAAAGATAAGGTGATAGAATATTATTAGCAACTTCAGGCCAAGCTTTCCTACTTGTGGTCATTATTAGTTGCCTTCTTTGGATCTAATTAAGAAAAAAAAAAAGGCAAGGTGTATTTCAGCACCCAGCAGGGAAGGAGAAACCTGAGATTTTCTTTTGCTCTCAAGGGCTCAACTTCTTTCCAACTGGATGGTTATTTTTTTTGAGAAAAAAGAAGGCTTCAAAATTTGGCTACAAATGTGTTAGTAGCCCTGGGAAACTTTAAAAGGAACCAGAAGAGAATTAAGGTGTGCCTTGCCATACCACGCCACACTCTGCAATATTGTGAGGAGGTAGCCAGGAACTTAATTTCATTTTTCTCTTTTAAGGATAAACAGGGGACACGCAAAGATAAAACCAAGAGGAGTTAAGCAAATCAAAGAAATGCTCAGAATTAATTTGCATAAATCCTCGCCACAAATTACCGCTTTTATCAAAGAGGTTGGTATGGCGCAGGAGAGAGCGTAAAGTGAAGTTCTTGGTCCTTGCCGCTGAGTTGTACCAGCCCCATGATGCGCCTGTTTCTTCTCTAATATGTTTAAGAATTGCATTTTCTGTTTGGTATTTTTCTGGAAGAACTCACTACCTTTTCTTTTTTGTTTTATTCAAAGCACTTGGCACTGCTGGCTTACAATTGTGGGTTGTTAGTCTGCTCTATGATCAGAGTTCCCATAATCCAGTTACCTGATTTAAAAAAAAAGAAAAAAGAAAAATCCCCACCACCCCACAACAGATTAGATTTGTAGATCTTTTCATTTGCTTTTCATTCACAGGTACAGATCCAACTGATAGCAAGGCTGAGCTAGCAAAGCATCATTGTTTGTTAGGAAAAAACACATCTCGGCTACTCTCATCTGTCGGAGCTCTTCCTGCTTGCCAAGCAGAGCTCTGCGAGGCTCCTGCAGACCCTCACCCACAGCCGAGAGCTGCCACCCCAAGGCAGAGGTCTGAAATCAGCAGCCTCTTCTAAAAAAGGTACGTGTGCCCCCCAGGTTGATTCAGCCAGTCCTGGCAGATGCAGAGCGATGCCAGTATCAGGCACCTCAGTGGTCACAGAGGTAAATTTACTACAGTATTTACTCTTCACCTCTTATTAGCAAGGCATAGCGTGAAGGAGCTGCTTCACGTTGAGCCCCAGCCAACAGTGTCATTAGCCAGGATGTCCGTGATACTCGGTACAGAGGGAACCACAAGTACTTTGTTGATACCACAGGCAGGCTAAAGTTCTTGATTTTTGGTGTATCAAACATTGCCTTGGGCAGGTTGTGGGGCCAGATGCTGATCTCCATTGTAGCAGTGGAACGTTGATTACGGTTGAGTTACTCCAAGCTAGAACAGGCCAGAAACTGGTGAGGCTTTGGCCATGTTTCCCGGCCCATCTACTGGAAAATGTAAACAAACCCACAACTAATAGGTTCTTTACCATCCATTCAAAGTTATCAGAAAAATACTGGGCATACAGAAGACGAGGGCTAGGGACCTGAGGTTCCTTAACGATGTTGGTACCTCCAATAAATGTTTTGCTTCTGCGTTCAGAACGTAGATCTTCCTTGGGGAAATGAGAAAAATGTATCACGGAATCCAGCTGGTTTTAATGCCCTTGAAATATTTTAGTTGGATTTTTTAAAAGGCTAAAGCGATGGCAAAAACATAGGTATGGTGCTGTACACAGAAATGGGGAAGACAGCATGAAAGTGCTGCTAGGAGAGCCTTGTTCTCTGTAGAATAGTGGTGAAAGAAAAAATAGGCAGGAGGAATCTTCAATTAAGATAGTATAAGGAAGCAAATATTTGAGGAACCAGTAAATCAACGAGATAAGGGTGGAATAAATGTAATTCAAAGACCAATTTCTTGTTGTAGTATGTTACAAACATCAGAGCGCAGGGCTGCATTTGATGATGGACTATAGTGTACAAAGTTGGAAAGAGGCACCAGCTCTCTTTAAAGCTCACTGAAGGATAAATAAATCACAAAGGTTATTGTATCATACTGTCAGTGAGGTTTTTAATAAGTAGGTACAATTATTTTAGGCATGAAGACAATATAAGAAATATCTGCCCCCAAGGGCTGTTATTTTCTCAACAAATGTGCTGGCAGAGAAAGTCAAGCCGAGGCACAAATATAATAGGATGAGAAACTATGTGCTGGGGAAAAGGAGTTTGTGATGTTGTTAAAAGTGCCCAGTAGAGAGAAGCAGATCCAAGTGGAAGACTTTCATAGACAGGAAAAAAAAAAACCACCCAGTTTTACATATGGCAATGAAAATGGGATACTAGGCATTCATACCAAACTTCAGACTTAGATGGCATTAGAAATATGCTCAGGACAATCCCTGGTGTGCTGGGGTGGGAGGTGTTAAGTCCCACTTGCATTCGTGAGGGCCAATTTCAAAAGCCTTTGCTCTTACTGGTGAGCATTTAATGCTGACCATGCCATCAAAACCGGCACCGTATCTGGGGCGAGTAAAGGCTCCATCAGTTCAATTTCAGGCCAAGTCTGACAATTCAAAAGAAGTTTTTCCTAAGTAATGACTCGCCAAGTAAGGACTGGAGGATTAGAAGCATTAGAGAATATCCCTATCAGCAACATGAGTACCAACAGAGGGGGTTTTAGCAGATTACAGAAGAATAACATTTATTTCTCTGCTAGGGAAAGTAAATGTAAAGCAGGAAAAATGTCCAAAGAAAGACAGATGTGGCAGATCAAGCTTTCATACTTCGATTCCAATGGTATGGGTAAGTGGGAGGATAAATTAAATGTACACCTTGAATTTTAACAGTCCTGGTGACTTAGGAACATGTCAACTAAGCACAGTCTAATGATACACCATAGAGGGCAGTCCACGTATCTTATTTACAGGCTGCACAGCAATTTCCAGTCTCCCACCAAGCGTGTTCCCAGCCTATCAATGAGAACCCCACATTCTCTTGGTTATTACTGTTCTCCATTTCTGTAGCTACTTCCGTTCGGTTTTCATTTGCAATTTTTTAAACCTGAGCATTGCATCTGGAGGCAGGACATTTGTAGAGGCTTTTATTTTTTGTAAAGTTCTGGAGAGAGTGGTGCTAACTGTGCAGCAGCCCTACGATGTCAGGTGTGGGTGCTGGGGGTACCACCCCTGTCCACGCGTGGACCAAACAGCGCTGTTACTCTTTTGTTTCAGGGCTAGCTTGTGGAGCCTGGCAGCGGTAGGCACCTAGATGTGTGAGTTGAGCATACGTACAGTTTGAGGAAAGAAACTCCTCTGTCTATCCCTTAGAAAGGAAAATCGCTGTGGTTACTGTAGTAACCGTGATCTCGTCTGCCAGCAGACAGTGACTTCTGACTAGTCAGTACCGCAGCTGTAGAGTGCTGCACACGTATGGCTGTAGCAAACAGGGCTGGGATAGCATTTTCAAAGTCATCTAGGCTCCCCCTTTGCCCCAGGGCATGACTGGCTTTACCTTCACCAGGCAGGTGTCTGTCTAACTCGGTTTTTAAAATCTCCAGTGATGGGGAAGGGTATGTTTTTCCTTGTCACAGCTGTTGCCTGTTTCATAGCCTGCAGCGTGAAATGGATGGCATTTCCATGCAGTTTTTATATTTAGTGATGTAACTGTAGCTCATGTCTCTGGTTGTTTAATAGATTGCACTAATGACCAACTATTAGGTTAGTGATCTTTGTCGTCTCATTTTTAATGTTGTGGGAGTCAGAATATAATCATGTAATGCTGAGGAGGTGGTGGAGAGCAGAGCTGTCCTCCAACTTTCCATGGCTGGAGGGCACCTGGGCAGACTCAAACTAAGCCTTTTTCTATCTAGTCTGTTGGGCTCTATTCCTTATTTATAGAACTGATTCTCTCCCAAGCCTGAAGTAGTATGAAATAGTTTCTGTTTGTGACTCAGTTCCTACATTTTGCTTTTCAAATCTGCTGTCATCACTAAATAATACATCTAGGATAACAGCAGGTTGTGAGAATATCTAGGTCTTGAGGAAGAAAGAAATGGCCACCTAAGCAACTGCTGGTCAGAAGGTGCAATGTGTTTATCAGCTGCAACAAGCCAGAGGCCGTAGTGCCTCCAGAAGAAAAGAAAAGGGTTGCTTTAACTGAACTGATACCCTCAGCATGAGCGATCCACTCATTTGTTCAAACAGTTTAGCTTCCCACTGCTGGCATGCTTTGTTTTCAACTATGGCACTCCCAATTTTCAGCTATAGTCATAAGCAATCTAGTAACAGAAGAACCAACATTTTAATGAAAGTACATCAGCCCTGTGATAACATTTTTTCTGTTTTATTTGTCAGTTTGAGCTTGTGCATCCTCCTTTCACACCTCACTCCCAACACCACCTCGGTCCATGGCTCTGAGGAGTTGTGTTGGATGCAGATGCTGCCCTGTCACACCCTGCAGCAGGATGGAGACAAGGAGATCATTTAGCTGCCTTGCAGTGCTTTTCTACCTCACGCTTTGCTCCGCTCGCCACCCCTCTGTGAGCAGGGCAGTTACATAGGTTTATGCTGACTTTCAGCTTTTAATATAGTAATAAGAAGTATGGAGGTTTTTTATTTCTTTAGTTCTGCAAGTTCTTTTTTGGCTTTGCCAATTTCCACTTTGGGTTTTTCCAAGGTAAGGTGTGTTGTGTTTGTTTTGCCTGGGCTGTGCTTTCGTTTCCTGAAGGACAGGTATAAAGTTCAAAGTGATGCGTGAATTTTGCAATTTGGCCATAAGGCTCGTCTCTCCCCTGCCTCCTGTTCTTCTCTCTCCACCCCACTCTCGTTTCTGGATAAAAATGAGATCAGCTTCAAGGCTTGGTATAACTTCTTGTGCAGCCTCCATGCTAAGTTTAAGGATTTTAATGGTTGTGCGGATGCCACTAAGAGTTTCCTTCCTAGCCCCCAGCAACTCTGCCTCTTCTCCCATCCTGCCTTCTTCTCCAGTCCCTACTGAAATGTTTGTTGGAAGCTAAGCTAATTCCTTCTTGAAGATAGGAAAATTTAATGATTGCTCAGTGAGGGTAACTGGGTTTCCTCATGGACCCATTCCCATCCGCCAAGCTGGATGCCTGGGGCTTGCAGGCAGTACATGAAGGCCCAAAGAGGCTGGGGGCACCGTCAGAAAGCATCAAAATGAGGTTCACTTGTGAAAAGATGGACAGTAAAAACAGCTGAAGCCACAGTCCTTTGGAGGGGGGAGGGGGGACCCCCAGACCTCCAAAATGGGGAGAAAGGAGCAGGGGGCAAGTCCCAGCTCAGGCACTACAGCCCAAAATCAGCAGCCTGGCCAATGAACCAGGAAAGGTATTTGAGTGCAAAGCCTCAACACCGAGCCACTGCTTCCACCAGACAACCCAGCAGGGTAGCCCTGTGATGTCTCTGCCCAGCTGGGAAGGATGGTCCTCTTCCCAAGCGAAGGGCAACACAAGGCTTGACCCACTGAGGCCTTCAGCCTGTCTGCCGTGGGCCTTTTGCAAGGAAAGATCCCACCTACAGATCAGACCCCCTGGGTTGTTCACCTGAGTGACGGGATCACCAGGCTTAATTTAATTTTTGACTGGTCAAGATCTGAGTGATTTGATGGGTGCAGTTCTACAGAGACAAAAAGAAAAAAAAGTAAAAAAAAAAAAAAGGCCATTGTTCCTGCTTCCCACTGTATTTGATAAAACAACAGGTTAGTTATCACTGAGGTAAAGGCACCAGCTGCCCAGAGTGATGGGCTGGAGTGTTGCGTGTTTAAATGATAACAGGGCTATGTGAAGACACACCACCTTTTTGTTAAAGGTGCCTCCTACGTAATGAAGAGTTACATAAAACTAAGTTGTCCCCAGACAGTCTTAGTCGGGCGTATTTGGGTAATACGCAGAGCAACAGCTTATTAAAATGGAAGAAGCAAACAAAAATGATGATGAAAGGGATCCTTGATTCAAAACGAGACGGCTTGCCTCGCAGCATTGACATTTGTGTCAATACCGTATTAGTGGTAATCAAATTTCTCATTGTCTGCTGCAATGTAACCAACTCCTGGGGTATAAAGCTCCATTAATCATGGAGGTGTGCTCTCTGTGTCTGTGTTGGTGGGAAGATAAATTAGGTGGCGCTTTGCAGATCTGCTGGAAGAAAGGAGGGCATGCATTGGGTACAGATGGAGGAGGATAAGCAAAATCTACTCCTAGATCTTTTTCCTTGACGTCTTCTCTGTGCCAAGACAAAGAATGGCTCAGGGACTGTAATTTTATTAACGATCCTGAACCATTTTGTGTCACAGTTTTCATTTTAGAGCAAAATGAAAGTGTATTTCTATGCTTAAGGCAACAGGTTGTGGGGGGTGTGTGTGAATTTCTGTAACTCTGCAGATTGTACAGGCATTTTCACCAGCTTAAAATGGGAATGCTACTTCATTGTTGTCTTGGTCCTGATAGAACCTGCAGTGCTGTCAGTAGACTCTGGAGACCTAAGTCTCCCACAGCTCTGCCATGGACCTCCCTGCATGATGTTGGGTAAGTCACATCATTTTGCCCTACCTTGTTACCTGTTTGAAACACGGGTGACAGGACTCCCTGGATCCAGAAGGCACAGCGTTAATAACGCCATGTTAATGTTCATGAGATGGATCCAAAGGACAAACTCGTGGGCATGGGTTTTCTGAACTATTCGGGTTTCTGAAGTGCGACACACACGGCGGGTGCCAGCTGACTGGACAGGGGTGTTGAGGCTCTGTACCCTGTCCCTGGCTTTCTCTTCATGGGTTCCCTTGGAGATGCCACTTGCTGTGCGTGCAATCAGGAGGCTGCTCTGTAAATAAACGCACAGCATCACTGCAGCCTGGATTATATGCGTGGGGAACCTTCACCCCAGGGACCTTTCATCCCAGTAATGCCTCCTGTCATTTTCTACAGCCTGTCCTTCTTATCCCAGTGACTTGTTCCACACAGTTTGCCCGTGCTTCAGCCCCAGACACCGTGTGGGTTATCTGAAGGGGCTGTATGTTTGAGGAGGTGATTTCAGTACTACAGCATTTAAATGGGTGTGGTTTACCTGAGGGATCCTTTTTATTTAAAACTGATCAGACCTTCAGTATCTTTGTTTGCAAAAGCAATGACAGCACTTCTTACCCTCTGACACAGAGCTCTTGGAAATAAAAATGCCAAGTGTGGTTACTGTGCAGAGTGTGACAGGGCTCTGCTCTGTAAGAGTTTAGAAATCTTTGGTTGTCCATAGCAACCTGAAGGCACTGAAATACCAGCTTGCACACACATGGGGGTTTGAAATGCTGCTGTTACTGCAGGCTGCTAGGAAAAGGCTCTCTGCTTTGTCCCTGCCATCGCTCCTACCACTCCATGGAGACTGCCGCTCTTGTCAGCGTAGTGGTTTTCACCAGACTGCTTGTCACCATCCCCAGGAGGTGTGCACCTCGTATGGCCAGAGAGAAATCGGCACCAAGGAAGCCCTACCCAGTTAGTCTCCAGCCCGCAAAGGTGTCAGTGCTGTGATGTCCACCGCTATAGAGCGTGTGACAGAGCTGGAGCCATCACAGAAGACTGCCAAGTTCACTGGCAGAAGGCAGATTTCCTTTTAGTTCAAAGTAGGAGAAAGAGAACAGAGACACATTGTTTCACACTCTCAGGCCACTGACTGGGCAAAACCCCTCTTCCATGTGCCACAGCTTACAAGCGGGAGGCAGGGCAGCATCCCAGGCCGTAGCCAAGTCAGTGGCCCAAAGCAGTGCCTGTGTGACTCAACATGGCAGGGTTCCCCCTCTGCCACGAATGTCTCAACACGCTGGGTCACCCTAAACTTGTTGCTGACCTTGTCAGAGGTTGCACCCCTTGTATACTTTGGAAGACCCAGGTGCCAGCCAGCTAGTGCACGCTCTGTCCTGGTGTAGGGTGTTGTGGCAGACCTGAAAGAGTCGTTGCTACGGGTGCTTCATCACTACCTGTCACCGCCTCACTCCTTAATACAGCGCTCTGCTGGGAGCCTGACTGCTCAGCTTCACTGGGGCGCTCCTGCAGTGTTAGAGTATGAAGGCAGCTTCTGTGCTTTTGGCAGGACACAGTCCCCGATGTGATTAGGCTTGGGTGTCCTCCAAAATGGCAGAAACTTCAAAAGCCCCAAGCCTAACGTTGGGGGAACATATGTGAGGCTGTGATCTGCAGGCAACGTCATCCTGGGAGTCTTTCAGGTCCAGTGACCAGTTTACGTTTACAAGACTTGACACAGAAAAAAAAAAAAAAAAAAGAGACTTATGGGCCCATGACTTCAGTCTTTTAATCCCTGTTTCTACCCGTAATCCTCATCCTGTGAGTAGACCTTGCTTGTGCAAGTTGTGCTCTTGGCTTCAGTGGAGTGTCTTTGACCTGCCTGCCTTTAATGTAAACTAAGATTACTTTTGGCATCTGTGGAATCCTAAAAAATGAAAACAGTGGAGCGTGATCCAGGGCAACAGGCTTTATACACCCAAGAGGTCACGCTGGAGTTTACATTCGCTGCTGGCAATTCCAGGGGGTCTCTAGCACAGGCAGAGCAGAGTAATTTCCCTTCTGGCTGCAGAGTAAACACTGTGTGGGGGGTAAATATTAAAGGAATTACTGTAACAGGAGTGGAAAGGAAGGAGGGCTCCTTTGCCAGACGCAGTCAAAGGATGTCTGTTTACCTGATGTCCCCACATAGCAAGCACTGCTTACTGGAATGTTTTGGAGGTCAAGCGATAAAGCCTTAAACAGGGACAGCCAAGGCACAAAGACGATGAGTGCTCTTCCAGCTTTTCAAGTTCTGTGTAATCGTGGTCATTGCTAATTTTCATACCATGATGGTTTAACAGTTTTGTGCCTGTGATTGCACAGCCTGATTCACATGGGAAATGCTTCTTGGAGCCTAATAAGCACTAAGGTGCACATCCTCTGCGCTGCCATGGCAACGGTGGGATGCAGGAGAGCTGGGAGCTCTGTCTGCCGGGAGCTCTGTCTGCCAGGAGCGCTGCACCTTGGCAAGAGAACTGTCCTTTGGATGTCCAAATTGGTTTAATTACCAGTGGTGGAAACTATCTGGTGACTAGTGACTGAGTCTTTAAATGCGTGACACTTGTCCGAGCAGAATTAACCCTTCAGGTGCTGGCTTCAGCTGGCTGCTGGGCCCCCACCTAGCACAGCTGTGTGTAGTGGGGGATGCAGTCCCAGGGGGACTGCGGTGCTGCACACAGTCTGGCAGCGTTCACGCAGAATTGTCAGTCTTGGTAAGGAAGCCTGGGGAAGCTTTATTGACGGTGTTCTGGCATCCACTGATTGTGGTTTGGGTTTTTGCTTGTACTCTGCTCTCCCAGTCACTGCTGATGCCTGCCCCTCTCACTGCTGCTGGGTCACATGCAGGGCAGCCTCGGCACCCTGCTGACCTCCAGGCAGGCCCTGCAGCTTGTGGCAGCAGTGTTATAACCAAAATTTTGTCCCATGGAGAGCTCTGCTTCTTTGATGCTTATTTTCCCGCAGGGGAGGGACAATGACAGTCATTTTTCTCTCTGAAAAAGACCGTGACTGAAATGCTGATGCCGCATTTGCCAGGTCAGCTGGGCAAAGAAGTCCCAGCCTGAGCAGCAGCAGCATCCATGGGAACTGCTGCTTGGATGCCCCATGTCCTTGATTCTCCTCTGTGGCCCAGATTTCCTGCAGGGCAGCATCCCCAGTGCCGCAGCCTGGCCAGGGAAACCCCATGAGGCCCTGTCAGTGCTAGGGGAAGGTCAGTGGGAGGGAAAATTAAATGGGGGAACATGGTCCATGTAGAAGAACGGGGGCATGAAATAACTGTAGTTCCTATGAAGTACTCTGGCAACTTGGGCAGATTCCTATTAATGGCAGGCTGAACAGAAACCAACTGGGGGTTTTTATTCCATTTGACAAATGGAAGCATTTTGATTAAATTCACACAGACCTGAAACTCATCCTTTGGTAAAAAGGAGTATTTCCCTCTCTCAGGTCTTGACATGGAAAATAGCAAGTGTTTTGCACTAGCCAGCACTGCCAATTTCAGTTCCTGATGCACCTTTAGCAATATGGCTCCTGCCGCTGTTACACCTCTTGCTACTGGGATGAGGGGAGCGATGGTTGGTAGAAAGCCTGGGGTTATTTATACAGCCCTTAACCTGGTCTGCAAATTGCACACCAGATAGCTCCATGCCAAATCAACCCCGTGAAATCAGAGGGTGGCTATCAAAATGATGCTCTTACATCATTCTTCCACTTCTCCAATGAGGTGTTGGGTAACCTGTACCCGATGAGCTCTGCCCGGAAAAGAGCTTGTGTGGCCATCATCCCAGCACGGAGTGGTTTGTGTGACGCATGCTCCACGTGAGCTCTCTGCACCCTCCCCTGGTGCATCATTTGGCTGAAAACAGACAACACTCATTGCTAATTATGTGTTGCTCTGCTACTTGCTAATTAAGGAGCTCTGCAAAGTTGAGATATGTCTTATCTGGGGTAGTGACCACCAAACGGATGATAAAAATTTTAATAGAGAGAACCTGGAATGCCTGGAACAATGGGATTTTTTTTTTTTTTTTTAATTATTCAGGTTTTACAGATATTCCTGTTCAGAAATACAGCAATATTTGCTGGGATAAATGTAAGTGAATGTCACGGTTCTTCACTCTAGGGAAGTGAACAGGCTGTAGTAGGAATAGCCATTTCTGCTTATCCAGCTGGAAAAGAAACCCAGTCGTGTTGGCACAAAAGCATTTTGGAAAAATAAACAGCAGGGAGAGGGATGACGCCATGGTTGTGCAGGCCTGCATAAAGGCCATCAGAGGAGGGAGTTCCCTTGCTCTGCAGGCTTCCAAGAAGGCTGAGGGGAGCCGCAGGAGCGGCTCTCAGCGCTGGGAATTCAGCAGGGTTTGCTGGGAGTGAGCAGTCACAGCAAGGGCTGCGCGGAGAGTGGGTTTCTGTCAGGCTCAACAAACCCCTCCAGCTCAGCAAGGAGTTCTTGGTATTGCTGGCTGGTCCCTGTGCACTGCAGACGGGCAGGGACGACCATCGCTGTTAGGCTGGACTGGCCATGATTTCACCTTGGTAGCGAGGCTGACAAATGCCATGAGGAGTTTTCCTTAAAATAGCACATGTGCGTTGCAGAGTTGCATTATGGTTCCAGTACAGGGCTGGCTTTCAAACCCAGAAAGGTGCCGTCAAGTTTCTGACATTAACATCTGGGTAGAGCCCAGCTGATATGAATGTTTGAAGGACCCTTGTTGTATCACGAGATAAAAACGAGCTTGACTTTGAAACACCTGAACAAAAATATTCATAACGTGTCATTACGTATCTTCTTTTACGTGGCATTTGATGACGATCAGGATCTAACTTGTTTGGGGAATTACTGAACGGTGTTACTGAGGCGTTCGTGTCTCAGTTCTGTACTGCAGCAGCTGAAGCTCAGTCAGCAGGGACTGAACTGTGTAGGCAATGAGCGGATGATGTGCCTCCTTACGATCCTACGGGAAGTAAACAAACTGAGCAGAAGGGAAGGCTTCTCATGGACACCTAGATGTCCCAGTAAGTACTTTCTCGGTCAGACTCTCCGTGTGTGAGCCTGCGTGGGAGGGAGAGGCTGATTGACTTTACCCATGCCTGTGAATTGTGTTGAGGATATCACAGGAAAACACTTCATCGGGCAATGAAGTACTACTCCTACTTATGCCAGTGGTAAGATCATTTTAACAGTTAGCTGTTTGCTTTCTCTGGAAAGAAATAGCACGTGTTGCAATACAACTAGGGAAATACAGATTTTACTCCCAAATCTAGCAAGTCCCAAACTGAAAAGACACCCACATTCCTTAATATCTCCTCATCTGTTGACCAAATATAATACCCATTAATTTACATTCATTTCCAGAGGTTAAATTAATTTCCTATTGATAACATGCCTGGATTCTATCCAACGGAAGATGCTACACAGGTATCAAATATTACTCTTTTCATCAATATTGCAAGATAAGTGGATTGTTCTTCTGTGATTTTGTTCTAGTGTACCTAACAATATTTTAACAGTGTATGAAATAGTAGTCTAAACGCCCAGGAATGAAGATGACGTTCAAAAGAACAGTGCAAGGAGCAAACCTATAGCATAATTTACTGGAGAAACTCCCTCTTGGTCGAGTTAAAAACAGAGAACACAGCAGAAGGTAAAGAACTAGTGTAGAAGGAGTAAGACAGAATTTCGACAATAAATGTGTATTGACTTTAATATTTGTGCTGGTTTTAGCCAGGAGTTCACTTTCTTCGCAGTGGCTGGTGTGAAGCCAGGTTTCTGGATCTACCCTGAGAAAAGTGCTGATAAGGTATCTTTTTAGCTGGCACTGGGGAATGCCTGCACTGAATTCAAGGTCTTTGTCCGCTTCTGATACTGCAGCTGCATTCCCAACTCTCGTTCTCTTGTTACAGGCAGTGTGGGGGACACACAGTTCAGACAGCTGATCCCAACTGACCAAGTATTTCATTCCATAGCACATCATGCTTGGTACATAGGTGGGGAGTGGGCTCAGGGGCCATTGCTCTTTTGCTGGGTCCTTAGCTCTTCTGTTAGCTCCTTAACTCCTTTGCTACCCCCTTTGTTAGCTGCTTTGCTAACTCCTGTACTGGCTTGTTCGTGAGTGAGCTGGTGGGTCAGCTGGCTTTCCCCGTCGTGCTGTCACTGATAGGGTTCGCTCGGACTCTGCTGCGATTGCTCTCGGGCTCCGGCTCTCTGGCTCTGACTCTCACTACTCAGGGACCCGGCTGTGCATTGGTCGGTGGATGGTGAGCAATTGCATCATGTTTTATTTTCTATTATTTTAGTTACTTATTATTAGCAGTATTAGTATATATTCGTTTATATATATTATTAATTTATATTCAATTAGTAAATAGTTCTTATCTCAATTTTATGAGCTTCCTTGTCTTTCTCCTCCAATTCTCCCCCTCTGCTGGAGGAGAAGGGGGGGAGGCGTGAGAGTGGCTTCGTGGTATTTTGCTGGCCGGAGTTAAACCATGACAATCTTTCACACTGAAGTCCAGAGTATGGAAGCAAGCCTGATAGGTGAAAGACTTTGACTACACTAAAGCCTTCATGATATGAAGCAAGCCAACACCGCAAGAAGCGTACTCTAGGCTCATGGTCACGTGCCCAGCAAAAACCCATCACCTGGCATCTTTTACGAGTCGCCTTTGCATGGCTGCCACTTTAGTAACATCCCTTTTTTCCACTGTTGTCATTGACGCTACTTGCCTCATAGTTAGTCTAATCATTCCGGAGATGCAAGGGAAAAAGAGGACCAAGTTTCAAATTTCAAGTAGGGTCCTTCAGATTTTTCTTGCCATTGTACCCAGCCTTCAGAGAAGAGGCTCTGGGTATTTTTATGTAACAGCTGGGTGGTATTTTTAAGGATTGGCTCCTCCTGGAGTTCAAGATCCCAGACACAACCCATGGATTATATCAGGTGGAAGTCAATATCCACCTACAGTAAAGGTAACATACATAAAACAGTGGGACTGATGCTCTTTTACTTCTTTACAAATTACAAAAGAAACTTCAAATCTCTGTAGTATGAAATAGTTTTCTTGTATGCTTTCAGTATTGCCTAGCTTGACTGGAGAACTTAATGAAACTACAGTATTAATATAACTGGGAACTGAAGAACCTGGAGGAATTTGTGGTCCTCTAGCTACATGAGACTTTTTTATTTATGTTTGCTTGTTCACCTTAATTCATGATTTCATGGTAGTAGAGGTTTTACAATAGCAGAAATGCACCCCATTGGCAAGCCCCTTTAAATAAAATCCATGAAGGCATCTGATGCCTTGGGATAACCGTTTCCCCAGCAGTGCCAGTGAGGAATTACACTTCTCTTCCCTGAAGTGAAGCTGTGTTCACTGACATCTGATAAGGGTTGTTTTTCCATTTAAGCCTGCGTAAAATCCCCTTTGGCTATGTGATACCTACTTCACTGGCACGGCCTTCTTGGAGCAGCTCCCGGGGACTGCAGTGAGAACGCAATCGGGCCTCTAAAGGTTAACCTGGTAGGCGTAAGATGCCAGGAGGGAAGGATCACCCAGCTGGTTTGCGGCTGATGACGTGCGACTCCTAACCAAGAGCCTGTTGCACAGCTTTCCTGCCAGGAGTTTCTGTGGCATCATAAGGAGCTGGGAGGCTCTGACCCCGATTGTGCAATGCTGGAGCAGCTCGGCTGCGCTGCCCTCCTGACTGCATGCCTTTCAGTTGTGTCGGAATTCAAAGTGTGCTGTGGATGGGCCTTTTCTGAGCCGCCCTGCCTGGATTACTCAGGAATATCCGGGAATGTATGCTCCTGAACTGTCAGTTATCAGCACCGCAAGAGCTGGGAAGCCCCAGGAAGCTTTTGCTGTATTCTGTTTATTTTTCCATTCCCTCTCACACCCTAACACAACACAAGGCAACAACATAGACTGCAGTAAATTGGTTCCTACAAACACATTATCACCATGAGTTAGGCTTCCCTCTCTGCTCCCCCCCCCCCCCCCCCCCCCCGTTATAAAATATCCCCAACTACACCCTCCCAGAGGTACTCATCACAGAGGACCACTTAGAGTACCTGTTTGATTTCACATACATTGGTGGGAAGACACCATCTCCTTTGCTATCCCATCTGGGCAGTGATGTTGATTTTACATACGTTCAGAAAATGGAAGTGGAAATGTAAGACCAGAGGTACAAAACGTCTTTGTGTTACCAGTGGCACTTGGAACGTGCTGCATCGCCAGGTCTGATGTTCTGACAGAACAGTTTTTCACCTGCTGACCCTTTTGGGCCCAGGATAACGATTCATAGGTGCTCTCCTGATGTTGTAACTAGAGGTAATAATGTGCAGCCTATGGAAATCTGTGGCAACGGTTAGGTACTCAGCAGTCACTGACACAGAGTTTTGCACATCAGAATCTATCTACAGGTGCCACAGGGAGGAAGGTGAGAAAGAAAATTGTGTTGTACTCCGGGATAAACAGCTTGATTCCCTATTAGTCTGCAGGAAGCTGAATTAGTAATTTATGAAGCACTTTGCCACGATGAGATTTGTTTAGTCCGCTTAGGATTTGTTTTTCGCTGTTAACACAGAGCTAAACAACTGAGGCCGTGTCTACCTGCTCCTCTGCAGACAGCAGCTTGCTCCGTAACCCAGTGCCTCCCAGCGCTAAGCCGCACTGCCGGCAGCATGGCTGCATTGTTTGCACAGCACGGGTAGAGCTAATACTCCCACAGTTACTCATCCCAGCACCGCACCCCCTTTTCCCACCAGGTGTTGCAGCCACTTCTGGCTTGTTAGCGAAGCTGTCTGCCTAACAGGAATGCGGCGGTCACACGTGGAGCAGTGCTGGGAGGTCAGGGAGGAGCGGTGGCGACTACCTGGGGCAGGGTGGGGGTCATTACATCTTCATCCAGCTCTGTGGCAGTGCCAACAAAATGTGGTTCCTCTGCCTAGGGAACAGACTGTATTGCTTATTAAGATCTGAGAAAGGTAGAAGTCCGTGTTGTTAAGACCACCAACAAACTTTCAGGAAAAAGCAGACACTGCTACAGAAAGAAAAAAAGTAAAAAAAAAAAAAAAAAAGGACATAGAAAAGAAACCCAAATCCCCATTACAAAAAATAAATCCAAACCGAATCAAATCTTCAAAGCCTCCTTCCTGGACATAAATCCCCTATTTTTCTTTTGAAGGTCAGCATTATGTGACGCAAGACCAGCACTGAAGTCCCAGCCCATCAGCTTCCGTGGAGCCAGCCGGGCGATGTGGCCTCTCTGCAGACCTCCTCCGGGCACTGGAGGTGAGAAGCAAAACCCTTCCTGGGTGGAAAGAGTTAAGAGGTCCTCCTCATCTCTAAGGGCACGTGTTGCTGCCATGGGACGAAGCGGGCTAGCCTGCAGGAATCGTCCCCAGCAGAGACAGGGCTCCCCTGGCTACAACTGATAGGAAAGGGCTCGCCTTGCTGGTGTTGTAAGGGTTCCTGCATCACTTCAGACAGCTACCCGGTGCTGACTGCCCTGCGCCGAGCCACCCGTGTGCGAAACACGGGGCTATGTCCCTGGGGGGACAGGCTGAGGGGTCTGTGCAGAGCTCCGTGCCCCACCGCAACTGCCTTCTCTGACTTGAAGCATTTGCCTCTTGTATGAGCCAACCCACAACGGCAGCGGGGCTGGTTTAAGGGATCACTCCACGGTTCTGTCGGTGCAAAGCTGGTGTCTGTTTTCCCTATGTAAACAGGAGTTACTGTACTGGTTTAGGTGACTGTGACTGGTGTCCTTGTGAACAGAGTGGGGGTTATTCTGGCACAGCTACAGTGGGAAAGTGCTAATCCCCCCATCTGCACTTGTTAAACCTTTCAAGTAAAGACCAGCTGATGAAGGAGCAAAGCTGTGAGGTCTGGCTTTTGCTAGAATACTCGCTGGAGACCCCAGAACCAGCAGTTGTGAATGTCAGTGGGCTTTAAGCCAACAGATCTTTGTTGTGTGTAGTCCTTTGGTTCTCTGAAAAGCTGAGGAGGCACTAGCTCCTATGCTCTCCATCTTTGTGGGGCAAATTCTGACCCAAATCCCTCTGGACCAAGCCCAGATTCACAGCTGAGCAGGAAAATTGCTCTAGAATTGCCCCATGTCGGGGATTTCATGTAAATCATCCTACTGATGTGTGTGGGATTAACTGAAAGAGGGCAGCAAAGAAGTTCCACAAACGCCCTGCAGGACTGGGTGCTCTGACGGAAACATCAGCTCCTTTGGAAAGAACGCTGCAAATTCAGAATGGTTACTTCGCAATGTTGTGTTTTTCCTGCGGTACATTACGGTGCCCTGGTACTCTGTCCTGCAGTCAGCTTCCTTAGCCAACAGCTAGGTAGACAGGCAAAGCTGTCTGCAGCGTGGGTGTCAGACACCCGGCAGTCCTGCCCGCTTCAGGCGTCACGCAGGTACACTGCTCCGAGGCAGGGAGGGCGGCAGGCAGCTCAGATCTGTGTTCCTGAGCCAGGAGCAGGACTAGCTGCATGACCTGACCCCAGCCAAGTGGGGATTCCCCACCGCTTCTGTCCCACTGACTTCTGGGCTGAAGTTCCTCTCAGGCCTGTGTGGCTTCCCCTGGAGTCATTCGTGTTTCCTTGGGGAAATCCTGACCCCAATGGCTGAATACGGTGTGCTCGAGAAACGCTGAAGGCACCAAACCACACGCTTCTGGGGTCTCCAGCATGCCAGACTGGCTGCCAGCCTGTTAAATGGGCGCTGAAGTGTCATCAACGTTGAAATGCAGCCGACCGAACCTGTAGCTTAATTTAGGAGCCTGACAGATGTATGGTAATGGCCTGGTAAGGCTTGGTTAAAGGTGGCGTTTGGGAGCTTCCATACATTTTTAATCTCTGTGTACCATAAAATATTAAACATCAGTTCCTGCTCTTGCTGCAGATTTCTTGCAAGAAGATCTACTCTGGGATTTGAACAGCACTGAATACTGAGCAACTGAAAGAAAGTGGGAGTTTGGACCAGTGTCTCTGCTGGCGTAACTCCATGAAAGCCAGAGGGTGAAATCCCAGCCCTGCTGAGATAGGTGGGATTTTTGCCAGACTTACGACTGCTGAGAACTCTTTTAACAACTCAACCCTGATTTTGCTTTGGACTGAAACCTCCCCCTGAGTCTCAGCCTACAAACACTTGTATCTTACACACAGAAGAAAAACGTTCCGCAGCAAGCAAATGGGCTTGGAAACGGATTTAACTTCATCAGTGGAACCCCTGCTGTAGACATTCACTGCAGGCTAAATTTGGCTCGTGTGGTAAGACACTGAGTGGCACACAGACATTCAGCTCACTCAGTGATGGGAAGGCTCCTGCTTTGGCTGCAGTCACGCTGTTTATTCGACGTGCTCCCTGCGAACTGCACGAGCAGAGTTTCGGTGCTGTCTCTTGGTGTGACCCACTCATGCAGTCAAGGCTCATTAACATTATTTTAAGTCCTCTCTTTCCATTGCATATTGCTGTCACGTCTAACCGACTTCTTTTTAGGCCTACCCGTTATTACAGGGGATTTGTGAGTCTGCTGGAAGCTCTTGTGGTTGAAGATACACCTGCATCGAAGCCCTTTGTGCTCCTCCTGTTTGCAGAAGACTGACTCCAGTGAGGAGGTCAGAAAGCAGATGCTTCCATCACCCACAGCTGCGAGCTGACAGCCTTACGGTTCTGAGGATAAAAGAGAAGCAGGAAAGAAGATGCTAGGAAAAGCCCCAAATAAATTAATAATCATTCTAGTTCCTTTATACATTATAAAGAAGCAGGGGAGAAAAACTGTTTTGCTTTGCAGGTGACCTTCACAGCAAAGAGGAGTTGTTCAGTCACCGCTGGATAATACCAAGGGCACTCTCAGGGGCTGGCAATTGGAACGATGATTAAAAAAATATGAGCAAGATTTTAAGCGTCTCTTTGTGAAACAAACAGAGCAAAATTATTCCTCAGTGGTGGAACTAACAGCGTAAACACCACCTCAAAACGAATCTGGAAGGAACATGTATGTCCTTGATAAAAACAGAGAAGATGATCAGCTCCCAGCACAGTCCCAGCCCCCTACGGATAAGAGGGAATTTGTGACCTTGCCTTGCTACTCCATGCATCAAGCTTTCCGGAGCTCTGTGTCTCTTTTTGCATTTGAGAAGACCGAGTTCACAGAATCGATGAAGTTGGCTGGGACCTCTTGTGATCATCTAGTCCAACCGCCATCAAGCAGGGTGAGCTAGAGCAAGGGTGCCAAGGACGGTGTCCAGTTGGGTTTTGAGCATCTCCATGGAGACTCCACAACCTCTCTGGGCAACCTGCTCCAGTTTGTGAGCACCCTCACAATAACTAAGACGTTTTCTTGTGCTCAAATGGAATCGGATGTGTTTCAATTTGTGCTTCTTGTCCTGTCAGTGAGCACTACTGAGAAGAGTCTGCCTCCCTCCTGTCGCCTGTGCTCGATTTCCTACTTGTTGAGATGGACCTTCCCTGAGCTTGGAGGAGGTGATCACTGAAAGCCAGCCACCTCTTCCGGACCCTTGTGCTCTCCAGGACTGTATCTCAAGCAGATCTCTGAAGAGGCCAAAGTCTGCTCTTCAGAATCAGAGTTGTGGTCCCACCTTTGCCTCACTCTCCCCTCTTAGGATCCTGAACTCCACCATCTCATCGTCATGAGCCCCAGTGCTGACCCCACCTCCATGTCCCCAACTAGTTCTTCCTTGTTTATAAGTACGAGGTTGGGAGAGCACCTTTCCGTGTCAGCTCCTCGATCACCTGTGCCAGGGAGTTGCCATCAGTGTGTTCTTGAACGCTCCGAGATTGCTCGGCCCCTGCTGTATTGCCATGTCTAGTTCAAAGCTATTCACGTGTCCCTGCCCATGGCAGGGGGGTTGGAACTAGATGATCTTCAAGGTCCCTTCCAACCCAAACCATTCTGTGATTCTATACCAGCTTTACTTAACCTGAGTAAAATAAATCCACCTTCTTCTGTGCTCACTGTTGGTCACCACACTCCCTGCTGCAGGCCTGGTGGCTGTGGCTGATGAGCACCAGGTGGCCTGGCCACTCACTGAGGCAAAGGTAGCCTGACTGCAAGAATCCTGACTACAACAGCAAGGTGGCTTGGTAGCCCAGATCTGGCGTCCTTTGCACTCTCCCAGATGCTGTGTTACACTGACACTTCACTTCCTGGACCGATGTTCACTTGAAACTATCTTGCTGGTGACACGTAACCAGAAGCGTGTCCTTGGTGAAGTGTTTCTTAGTGTTTTCTGCTTTTGAGCTAACCTCCCTCGTGACCCCCTCTCTGCCCAAGACTTGTGGTGAGTATTCCTCTCCTTTTTTTCTTGCAAAACGAAGGAGTCTCCTCAAGTCTCCAATGAGATTTGCTGTATGATCCGCTTTCCCTTTTTTCTCTCCTAGGAAGTCAGAACGCAAGAGCTGGGGCCGGATGTGGAGGATTTCCGTAGGGTCGCTCTCCGTGAGGCAGAGCAGCATATGGCCTTTGGCTGTGCTGTCCCTGACCTTTTGGTAGAGAGTCACGTTTTGATTTGGTAGGGCCCAGCGAGTGACCCAGGACAGGGTCCTACTGAGCTTGGGGCTGAAAAGAATGATTCTTTCCCAAGGGCTCTCACTAGATGGGGCAGACAAAAGGCAGAAAGGAAGGCAGAAAAATCCCATCTGTGTGGAAAAAAATTTACCAGTTCTCTACAAGTATTTTTGTCTAACCTTCGCCAGGTCATTGCTAGAGTTTGGTTTGAACTCTTCACCAAGTGACTAAACGAAAGGCATTCATGTACTGACACACAGTTGATCACTCTAAAGGTTTTAGCGTTACCAGATTAAAGTTACAGAGCCAGCCAGGAGAGAGGCCAAGGGAGTCTGTCATCCCCCCATTTGCACCGACTGAAGGATTTGGGACATGAGTGGATTAAGCTCTTGCAGGCTTTACACAAATTCTCCTGTGGCTCGTGTTGCCTTCCTCTCGGATTCTTGCATGTAGCACGTTTTATTCCGAGCTGCACCCAGCAGGGTTGCTCCACTGCCTACACGTAAGCATTGCACAACATCTGTGGGACCAGAGCTCCAGTGCGGCAGAACGCACGGCCAAGCGTTTCACAACTGCTGTCATCTACAGATTTCTTACAGAAATAGACGGGGAAAGCCCAGCTAGCTAAGTCTGGCCCTGAAAAGGAGAAGCTAAGTGCGCATACGCCGCTCTGCCCCCTTTCCTAAGGCAGTGCGCTGAATTACAGAACCACCTGCGTGTCCTTGGGCTGTTCTGTGGCCAATTCCTCAGAAGCTTCCAGCCAAGCACCTCACACGGCTGAGGGGCTTGCTGTTTGTCTGCCATCTTGACGGCTTTCCCCTCAGAGAAGCTGCCCTCCTGTTTGCCCTGGCCTGAGGCAAGCTCATGGCAATGTCTCCCCGCAGGTGGCTCCTGGCAGTTCAGGGTGCTTTGATGGCCTTTTTGGAGTTCAGCAGGATTTAGGCTCACGTTTTTTACCACGGAAAAGTTCACAGCGTGGTACCGCACAGCCCTACTTTCTCCTGCCTTCAGCCATCGGCCGTTTCTGCCTGGTGGAGACAAAGATCAGGCTTCCCCCGAGCAACCTCAAAACCACCCCTGGCTGACGTCCCAACGAACGCATGCTTCCCCTAAATACGCTGCGTTTTGCTTTATGTTCTCAGTGCAGGAGGCCGGAACACCTGGGGGATCGCCCACCAAGGAAGCTCCCTGACACGGCAGCGGGGCCTTAAAATGGCGCCGGAAGGAAGTGAATCGCTTCCTCACTCCCCTCTGCCCCACCAGCCGCGCATCGGGGCGCCGCAGGGCTGTCCCCGGGGGAGCACTGAGCTGTGCGGAGCCCAGCCAGGGCACCCGTGAGGCGGCCCGAGCCCGCCGCTGCCCCGCCCGTCCCGCCAGCGGAGGCGCCCGGCGCGGCGGCTCCCCGAGAACGGGAAGATGGCCGCGGCGCAGCCCAATCAGTGACCGGCTCCGGCTTGCGCCCGCCCATGGCCCAGTAGCGGCGTTCCGCGTGCCCCAGACGGTTCCATTCGGCACCGCCCACCCCTCCCGGCGCCCCGGGGTGGGCCCGCCCGATTGGTATAAAAGGGAGCGCAGCGCACATGTGCTCCTCAGTGCCGGCGAGAGCGGGAGGGCGGGAGCGGGTTGCGTGGGTGGTGTCGGTGGGGAGCGGGGCGGTGGGGGTCGGGCGTGTCGCACAGTCACCGCGCAGCCCCTCGGTGCTCGTGTCCCCGTTCCCCTGTGAGGGTTGCCGGTGCCTTCCCCCTGCCCGGCTCTGCGCTACTGCCGCCGCTCCCCCGCGGGATGCGGGCTCGGCCCGCCCCGCCGGCATTGCCCCCCGCACCGGCCGCAGCATGAGCGCGGCGAGCGATACGTACCACCTCATAAAAGACATAAAACCCGGACTGAAAAACTTAAATGTCATCTTTATTGTGCTGGAGATCGGTAAGTGGCGCCCGGCACGCCCCACCCCCGCACCGCCCACGCGTGACCCGCGTGGTTATGGGGGGGGGAAAGCTGGCGAAGCCGTGCCCCCCCCCCCCCGCGCCCCCTGAGCCGCGCTTCTCCCCGCAGGGCGAGTCACCAAGACGAAGGACGGGCACGAGGTGAGGTCCTGCAAAGTGGCGGACAAGACGGGCAGCATCACCATCTCCGTGTGGGACGAGATCGGCGGCCTCATCCAGCCGGGGGACATCATCCGCCTGACCAAAGGGTGCGTATGGCGCCGGGCCCGCGCCCACCGCCGCCCCGTTCCCGGCCCGGCCGGCACCGCCCGGGCTCCGGGCCGCCGTGTGTCACCGCGGCCGGGGTGCGGGGCTGCCGGCGGGCTCGGCCGCCGCCTCAGAGGCACGGAGGGCACAGCTCGCCCTCCCCCCACGCCGGGCCGGCTCCTCGTTACCGGGGCAGCGCTCTGAGATCAGTCGCCAAAATAAAACCTCCTCCTCCTCCACCACCCTAGAACGCGCCTAGCGTGAGCGTACCGTATAGGGAGGCTTGTGTTTCTAACGAGGAGGTGGTGTTTTAAGAGGGTTTGGCTTTAAAGACTTGGTTTGGCTTTAAAGAAAGCTCCTTAGGAAAATACATCTTTTGGGGAGGGAGGGAAATGCAAGTCAGTCCTGGTCTGTAAATCAAGCGGGGAAGTCAAAAGTGTGTTCTTATTTTTACAGTTAATTCTTTACTCTAGCAGTCAGCTCCTTAATGAAAGGAGGGAATGATTAATGTCTCTCACGCAGAAAAGTTGCTTTTCATTACAGTGGATTTAACAGAAATGACAGGCAGTGAAGGAGAAGTTTTTCAAATTCACTATAAAAATTCATACTAGGGCTACACTGTAGGGGATGTCAGTTTGGTTACGTGCAGTTCATTTATCTCAGAGCTGGTTTCAGTTAAAAAAAAACCCAAACGTTTATTATCTGTGAGAAAGAATACTAATTTCAGTTTGCAAATCCATTTCCATGTCATTTACATTGTCAATAGCAGAGTGATAGTCACTGTCATTGGAGTTGGTTACACTGAGAAATCCATTACACTGATCCTTTGGCCTACAGCACTCCTGGAGATGGTGGAACTGCAGCATATGTAAGGTCTTTTTTAATTTGTTTTTTAGGAAAAAGTATGTAAAAGGTTACTCAGTAGAGCTGCTAACTCAGCTGCTCTTAAGTTCTTCATCTGAGTGTAATTCTAGGTTTTGGAGCGACATTGAATGACCCTTGCCAGCAAAACTACAGCTGCTTCCTCCTATGCAAATGTCCTTTTACACGAAACAGGCTGACTGCTCGCTTGGGGAAGCCTGCTTGAGTGGAGAGAGACCACGTGGAGTGCTGGGGCGCTGAGATGGGTGGAACTACACCAGAGCTCTGGGCCTGTGCGTAGGTGACACTGAAACAACTTAATAGCGATACTGGTCAGCACTGTTAACCGTGCTGCGCTCTGTGACCTGCCTACTGCAGCTGCTTGGTTTGTGTGAATTAAATTTATGAACCGACATGTCTAATTCTGGTGCGTGCCTAAGGCATGCCCTCAACTGCTGCTCGCTTAGGACTGCGCAGGGGGTGAGGCGGCAAAAGCTAAATACCTTCTGGCTTAGCTCTCATCTTAAGAAAAATGCCCTCATGCTGGCATACAAGGTTTTCCACACACAGTTTTACACTTAAATAGGATTCATTTCAGTGTGTGATGCTGCATTGCAAGGCAGGTAAATTTCAGCTCTATAGGCTCATCTGACTTCCAGTGCAGGATGCTTACATATAAGCACAAAACCTTTGCTAGGCCCCACATGGAAACGTATTTTTGCTGATGCATTCCATGCTGTAGGTGCGTTGCTCTGCAAAAGCAGACACTTGCTCATTTTTGTCACTGTCTGGTTAATTCGTTTACAGGAAACTGCTGCAGTTAATATTTCTAAATTTGAAGTTAGCTCTGGAGATTAGTGCTTTATAGCCAGCCCTTTCTGAGACAAGAACAAATGCTTGCATACATGGAATAACTTTGTGCTGGGTGTTATCAGTCCCATGACCTGCTCGGTCATGTCCCAGTAAATGTATGTTTGACTTGCATTTATTGTTTGGTAGCTCTTTCCCTTTGTGCTCTGCCACAAGACTGTCCCACTAGCTGGTTATTAAGGGTTAAGCATAGAGGGAATCTTGAAAGTGAAAGGTAGTGTTATAAAGTCAAGAGCATTAACCTTACTTCTGGATGGAAAGCTCCTGAGATAGGCACCATAGCTGTAGATACTACCACTTGAGCTTAAGTACGGAAAAGGTTATCATTGCACTGGAATTATGGTCCTGTTCTGCTTGTCCTGGCTCCTCCCTGCTGCCCCTGTTTGAGTTCCTGTGTGCGACCGGAGGGTTCCCAGTCTCAGCAGATAAAGCAGAGGGCAAGAGGAAGGTTTGTTATCTGTGTTATGGATATAGACCTGGAGCATAAGAACTGGTGACTTGTACAGATTATCTGTGACTCCTGAGAGTGCAATTTCCGGGGCTCCCTGTTCCTTTGCTAGAGGACATTCATATTCCTGTGAACTCCCTTGTGCTGCACCTGGTTTTCTGGGCTGCATTTATCATTTTCTTCATATGTGGTTCCCCTCACCAAAAGGAACAATTATACAGAAAGTTTTGCGTAACTCAAATTCCAGTGCTTGAAGTCAAGTGCCACTATAAAGACTAGAGTGCACTCATGCTGTCTTGTAAGTGCGTGTTTCTGCAATCGGAAAGTGATTTCATTGCATTTCTATACATCATGTAGAACACAGTGGTCAAACTTGTGCCTAAAAGAAACAAGATCTGCTAAGGACCTGTACTAAAAAAATAAGCACTTCCTATTATACATATTCAATAGCAGTGTTTATATTCTGCAGTGAAGAAAGGTAATTCTTCCTGGCTCCTGCTGAAAGCAGAACTGAGAGTTGTCAGCGAGTGGTAACACAGATACTGCTTTTGGCAAGATGCCTTTCCTCTGCAGAATAGTCCTAAGGGCTGCTCCAGCCAAGGAAAGAGCGTCCAGTCCCAAAGAAATTGGCTGCTTTCCTGGAATTGCCAAACGAGTCAGCTGAGCTTCCAGTACCTTTCTTCTAGAACTAAAACACCGGGATCTATAAAATTTTAATGTGGTAAAGTTGGTGTCCCTGGGAATTTCTTCAGTTGGTTCATGTTGATGGGTAACATTTATTAACTCCTGGAAGATAACATGCTTCTACTTCCTTTTTCAGCAGTGGTTCGCTAACAGGCACTGCTTTGCTTCTTTCTCTGCCCAGGTACGCATCTCTGTGGAAAGGATGCCTGACACTTTACACAGGACGAGGAGGAGAGCTGCATAAAATTGGGGAGTAAGTATTGCGTGCTTATACTCAGCGTGTTATGTCCTGTTCTCAGCAAAGTGTGAAGGTAAGTATAAGATGTGGTAGCTCTTAGTAAATGGAAGCTAGGGCAGCAAAAGTCTGTTGATTCATCGTGAATAGGTGCAGTACAGGCAACTGTGGTGTGAGTTGTTACATGCTGTTGTAGTCATGAGCGCTGACCCTCTCTGGATTCTAGATGTATCAAGAAAAATTGTCCTCCATCATGGCACAGGTCTGGGTTTTACCTACAGGGGGAAATTGTATCAGTGACAAGGGACTTAACCTGTGTTGCTTACCTAGGCCACAACTTGAGTAACCGCTTTATTTTGGTGGAAGCCTTGTGTGTGTATCATGCTTTAGAGATGAGCGGTGCAAAGGAGGAAGACAAAGGTAACTGGTGAATCATATCTAAATAGAAGCAAGGTTCATTAAACCTTTAAACTGCCCACAAACTGAGGCGGCGACTCCTGACTAAGAACAAACATGAGTAACATACTTGACAAGCAACAGGAAAAACGACAACATTTTCTAACCAGAAGAGTATTTCCGCTGTTGCACGAAGTGCCGTGGGAGGCCTTGTAGTCATCAGGGAAGTGGGGCTGTGGGGTGGCCACCTCTTTTCTCAGGTGGTTCAAAAATGCCTGGTGCTCAGCTGGATTTTGTGAGGGGTGACCTGCACGTTCTCTTCGGTGAAAAGCCATCACTCCAGAAGTGGGTTTACTCTCCAGCAGGCTGGAATGAGGGGAATCCTTGTCTGGGTTGCACCTCCCAGCAGGAGGTGGGATCTCCACTTCTGCTCAACCAGCCCAAGCTGCATTATGACCCAAATCTGTCTTCTCTGCCAGGATTATCATGTGGGGGGTTGGTGGGCCTATTCCTCTCTAGTCCCCGTGAGCAGAAAAGGATGCTTTGAATTTCACTCCCTGTTTAGGACTCTTCTGTGCTGTCAAGTTAATGGGCACTCCATAGCATGGGAGTGTTTAAGTATTCCCTGGAGAAGAGGGAATGCAGTCCCAGTCTAGGAGCAGGCGGGGTGACGGTGCCTGAGGTGACCTTGTGAGTGGACGCTGGACAAGATTGTGCAGCTGGAAGACCAGCAAAGGGAGCCTTTCATCACCTTTTGTTTTCTGAAGGCTGTTTCACTTGCCTCTGCTTGCCTGAAACACTCACCAGGAAGATGTGACAGCTTTGCCACAAGCCTATAAAGGGATCAAAGAGCCTTTTGATACCTATGGATACTCTGAACGGTGGGGGTCTGGATCAGTTGCTTCTGGGTGATGGGATGTGTCAAGAGCATATGCTATTTGAGTTGTGCAGTTAGAACTGTTGAAAAAATGGCTTTAGAACTTCCTCATAATCCTAATTTCTCCCCAGGTTCTGCATGGTGTACTCAGAAGTGCCAAACTTCAGTGAGCCCAACTCAGAACACATCGGGCAGAACAAACTGGTATGTTAAACTTGTCTGAGGCTTCTGGCATAAAGTGCTCTTTGTTCTGAATACTTCACACTAGGCTGTGATCAGATGTGGCTCTTGTGGAAAAATGGACTTGAAGTGATACACAGATAAAAATGACCCAACAATTTGAGTAGCAGATAAATTCCACGTGAAGCCACTATAAGAACACATGAAAAAAAATCAGTCCTTTTCTGTAAAAATGTGAAATTTCTCTCTCTGATCCATGTCTTGTCTTTTTTTTTTTCTTACATTTCTCTGAAGGCACAGGGTGAACAGAATAATAGTTCTGCGTCAAGTAATATGGGTTCTTGTACTTTCGGGCCACTGGGTAAGTTTTTTCATTTTGTGAAAGTGAAAGGATAAGAACAACTTAATGGGAATAAGAAGAAATTTATCTTGCTAAGGGTTCTTCACTCCGGGGCA
The DNA here is from genome assembly GCA_027574665.1 of Rhynochetos jubatus. Classification (NCBI taxonomy): domain Eukaryota; kingdom Metazoa; phylum Chordata; class Aves; order Eurypygiformes; family Rhynochetidae; genus Rhynochetos; species Rhynochetos jubatus. The sequence goes on from CM050654.1 coordinate 11,073,771, forward strand.
AAAGTGTAATATGCTCTAAGTCTTTTAGACTGAGGCCTGAACCTGCAGGTGCGTAAGCGTGAATGTTTCCTGAATAATGGTTTCAGGATTTCGTCCTTAGAAGAAGAAGAGATCAAAATATTCAAGGTGCCTGTAGCATGTTAAAAAGACTTAACTGATCCTAAATTGTTTTGATGCTTTCAAAGAGTTTTTGCAGCACTTGAAGTTCTGTTTTTTGAGCCACCTGAGACCTTGACTTTAAAAATTACTTTAATCTTGTCAGTCACCTTGGCTGTCCTGCCAGGTTAGCTCCCCAAAACAGAAGTGGCAGTGTGTAGGTACTTCCTTTGTGTCCCTGCTTTGGGCAGCAGGCAGCTGTTTTCACTGAGCTTGTGCATATCTTCTTTTCCTGCTTCTCACGTGGTTTTTAAGTGTAATGATTTGGGTTTGTCTCTTCCTTCTTTCCCCATGCTTCCTGTCATCATTCTGCCTTTTCAGCTCTGTCCCTCTTCCTACCAGCAAAACATGAGCAGTTTTGGAGGCTCAGGTTCATGAGAACTTGGTGCAAGCTGAGTTGTTTCTGTGGTTGGACTTCCCAGGGTAGCTTTCTGTTTGCGTGTGCCTGGTAGTAGTGGGGAATGATGCAAGGGGCTTGGCATAGCCGGCTTTTACTTTTGCTGGTTTCTCCTTGACGTCTGCTGCCCTGCTGTCTCTGGAACACCTTGGTGTGTGACCTACAAGCCGGTGCATGTTTCTGAACACACCAGTCTAGTTCCCGTGAGACTCCAGTCTCTCTCCTGGGCAAAGGATCAGCTTGCAACTCTGTGACCCTTCTTGCTTTTGTTGAGTTGGGGGGTAGGGATGGAGGGGAGGTAGTTTGGGAGAGAGGGGAAAAGGTTAGTTGTGGTTTGGGGCCTTGCAGTGCCAGAAGAGCTTCTCATTCTGATGCTCAGGGTTTGGTGGTTGCCGCAAACTCCCTGCGTTCCCCCTTGCTAAACTTATATAAAGGAGCAGTGATTTCAGTCCATGGGACTTGTGATAACCCTTTTTCCTGTCTTTTTAGGAAATGGTTTACAAACTGGACCAGAATCGAGTGGATTTCCATTTACGTATAATCATGGCCACACTTACGCAGGTAGTGGGAGAGGCAGTGGACGAGGACCTGTAAATCCAGCACCAGCTAATAGCGTTCAGCCTCCTCTCCCAGCTGTCAGTAATGGGAGGGACCCACGCAGAGCCTTTAAAAGATGACTATGCCAAATGTGGTTGTACAGCTTGCTTAAACTCTACACTGTACTTGAACACTTATTGCACTTTTATTTATAGTTAACTGTGAACCAGTTTGTCCTTTATTTTTTACCTTTTGGTCTATGGAGCAAACTTGATGTGATCTATTTCTTGTTCTGCTTAGGGAAGCACAGAGAGTCTTCCCCATGAATTAAGGGGGTAGGGCGAGAAAGTGGATATAAGAAAGCGAGGGTAACGGGTTGAAGAGTGTCAATTAAAACTCGGTGCCCTTTGCTAAAAGGAAGAAAGTTTCAGTTACATGTATGTATTTTTCTGTTTCTGTTGGTCAGCCATATAGCCTTAAAAGGTCTATGTCCTGTGCACGCCTACGGTGACTTCCGTCAGGGTTAATGGGAGTTCTTCGTATTGGAAGAGAAATGAGTGGGAAGAGCAAAGGTGCTGTGGTGAACAAGGTGTCCTTGGAATCAATATAGCTTGTGAGAGCAATAAGTGTGAGGAAATGGTGGTGCCAGCACCTGGTGGTGTCTCCTAAATCAGAGAATGGGTAACTCAGAGGAAAGTTAAAAACATGGTGAGTGTGTTGAAGCTTGACTTCTGATTCCCAAAAGGTGTACGCTACTTAAAACGTTCTTCATAAACACCATTATCACTGTCAAGGAAAGTGACAGACTTCTTGCTTTGGATCGAAGCTTGGGTATTCTTGCTTTGCATGAAATAGCAGGAGAGACGGATCTAATTTGAGACAGCAGTGGAGAATCCACTGTTTGTAGCCACTCCTGGTGTAAGCACCCAAGGAATTGCAGGAGTTGGAATTTCCAGGGAAGAACTGTTTTCAAATGCTGCATTACCTGTGTCTTCTGTGAGGCTGCTTACTTCTCCTTCCTTCCTTCACTTTTACACATGAATGATGTATTAGGTGAAGCTGTAGGTGTGGATTGCAGAGGTACTGGCCAAGCACACAGCTGCACTTCTGATGCTGTTAAGCTGCTACACTTTCCTTCCTCTGTTTTATATAATTCATATTTCATCCCTTAAAGAACTTAACCCCACCAGCACCATCTCCCGGGGAAAACAACTGTGGTTTTATTTCTGAGATCACGAATGCCTTGACTCTTGGTAAGAGTCCAGTGCCGTATTTCAGATCAGGTTCAGAAACAACTTGGAAGCTGAGGTGTCATACTGGATTTACCTGTTTAACTCTTCGTATAGCTGACCTCTCCAATAAAATTGCACTAACCATTTCAAAAACCTAATTTTCTTTCTGTCAAGCCATAAAGACTTCATGACAAAAGGCTGTTTGGGAACTGAGTTGTCTCTGTGGTCATTCATGTTAATTGAATCTACTGTGTCACTGTTTACAAGTTAGTTACGTTTGATACTTCTGCTTTTGGTACTCATCATGATGATTTGTTGAAAATTGCTTCTGATTGGCAAAGGTTCCTTGCTTCGTCTGAAATACAGAGCTTTCTTTTAAATGCAAGCAGCAGCAGCAACCAACTTCTGAAGGAAAGTTTGGAGAGACCTGTGTGCTCAGACACCTGAGGGTGTGGTTAAGTGCTATCCTGATACCTGCTTCCAGGTGGAGATAGTACAGCTTGTCTTGGGCACAAGAGGGTGGCATGCCTTATGAGATCACCCATGAGTGCTGCTTGGAAGAGCAGCACTAATCGTTAGACCAGCAAGCATGCAATGACTTCTGGGGGAATGGTGTAAGGCGGTGATGTGTAACTCAGGGACTTCAGATTGCTCACTTACTATTTTAAACTCGGTCATGTGTAGTCTAGATGCACGGACAAGCTTTTAGGCAGTGTTGCATTAAGACTTTTGATGTGCTTGTGAGAAGGAAGCCAAGGGGCCTTGTAAACCTGTGCAGTATGTTGACATGTTCCAGACGTAAATGAGATGGAAGTACGGTGTGAGAGCTGAGCTTGCCAGTCGTAGCTGTGCAGGTAGCAAGTGAACACTGCGAGTGGTGGCGTGCTGGGAACTTCATGCTCCTTGCGCTGTCTCCACCGTGGACCTCAAATCCTGGTGGTCTTGGCCTCTCTACAGCATAAAGAACATTGAAATAGTGCAGAGCTCTGCGTTAGTGTGTGCTGAGCGGCCTGATGTTTGTAGCTCTATGCATCTGAGCTCTTACCAAGCTAATAAACGGAATACTTGTTCACAAATTCCAAATAAAAAGTGAGATGATTACTGCTGATTAAGTGGCATAACATCTAAAGCCTGCTGTCAAGTAGATGATTGATTTGCAGCTGGGAGGAAAAAAGCAAGAGGCTGGTCTTCATGTTTTCAAGGTCAGTAGCATTCCTGCCTCCCTGTTTCCTATGTGAGACTACTTCAGTTTATTAATAAATTTTTACTTCTTTGCAGGGGAAATCTGTGCCCTGAAAAGTCACGTGGACTTAAAGTAAATAGTAACTTTCCAAGGTCTTCTGATCTGCCAGTGGACCTAAGGCCAAGTTGTTTCCCTCAGAGGTATCGGTGTCAAGATAGTGGGCTCTCAGCTTGCAGAGGAACTCGGGAGCCTGCCCTACACCTGTGTGGATCCCATCACCTCGGACAGATGCATTTCTCCATGTAAACAAGCAGTTGTCATGAGTTTCTGACACTGATAGGCAGTTTGGGGGTGCCCATGGGTTAGGTCATTAGGGAGTCTCTTTACCCTTTCCAAGATGCTAAAGGTAAGGCTGCTCTAGGGTTGTTTCGTTCTAGAGAATCCAGATTGCCAAAGGGAAAATACCCTGGAAGGTGTTCACGTGTGCAGGCATAAGCTGAAGTGCAGTTGAGTGGTCATGACATGTCACGAGAGGCCCAACTCCCATCACTCCACAGCGCCTTGCCTCTTGTCTGCCCTGACAAAAGGACTGATGGTACTATGCAGCAGTATGATGCTGGAGAGAGTTTTGCTGTGCCTGCTGCAGTCCTCCATGTGTTCCTCCTGTCCATCCTCGGCGGGAGTCTTTCACCTCCATCCCAACGTGGAAAAGCAGTCCTTTACTGTGAAACACTGTCCTAACCACCAGTGCGTGGCAGGGTCACGCACTCCATGTCCACAGTGAGAGTGGGAAGGTGCTGTAGGAGCAGATCTAAATGCTGGACCAAGGCACATGGTATATAATCACTGCTTTCACAACACATTTAATTAGCTTTGGCCTTCACTTGGCATGGGCAGACTGCGGTCCTGCTCTTTGGCATCAGAGCAGCTCTGGTAAGGGTAGCTGCATCCCGTGCTGCTTGTGGGAAGCTGCCGTGGGCTGTGTGGAATGTCTTGTGTCGGTGCAGTCAGCACAGATGACACCCTCAGCAGCGTTGCAGGGATGTTGGCTGTGTTCCGCTAGTGACCTGGCTCTGCTGTGGTCATTCTCTGCAACTCGTGTAGTACTCCCAAAGCAAAGGATCCTCTCCTGTTCTAGAAGGCAGTTTTCAGCAGCAGGACCCCAAGAGCTTTGTTAGGACTAGAAATTGGAAAAAGCAATGGGGTTGTGAGTGTTTCCAGGGAAGTTTCCTGGGCTGCTTCATGGCCTGCGTGTTCTCAGCTGCCAGGTTGTTCCCCTGCCTCTCTCAAACGTCCGTTGCTGTGCACTGTCAGACACACTGTTTGTCCTTAGCCCTCGAGCCAAGCAGTGCTTTGCACTGCCTAGTGTGGTCCCTGGCAGGGATTTTGAGGAGGGTCTGGGGAGGTGCCCTGCTTTCTCCCTGCAGCTCCTGTTAGCAGCTAGCTCTTGAGCTAGAGCCGATTGATTCTGGGAGTTTCCCCGTAGTTCAGCGCACATTGCTGAGGAGGTTGCAGGGCTGTGACTCCCTGCCCTGGCTCTGATGAGGCTGTTAATTGAGGTACCTGAGCCAGCAGCTGCCCTGTGTGATGATGCAGGGTGAGGGAGCCCCTGGCCAGCCTGGGCTGGGTGCCCTGGAGCATCCCCCAAGGGTGGGTTCTTCTGCAAGCCCAGCACCACAAGGTGGAGTGAGGGGCCTGGCAGCGTGGTCTGGGGCTGAGCATGGGTGCTGGAGTCCCTGCAAGGCCCCTGCTCCGGCTGCTGCGTTCGCGTGGCCCCTGCCAGAGCAGGAGCTCCAGGCGCTGTGTTTGGGGAGCTCAGGGGGGCTCTGCCCCTGTGGTTTCGGTGGTACTTCAGGCACTGCTGGTAATGCTCAATGTCTCTGGTGCCTACTCTGTCTTGGGGGGGGAAGATGGTTGCTTGGACCATAGAAACACCCTGACCTGTGTGCCTGGCTGGCTTAACAGCCTCTCTGCTGGTGTGCTTTTGTTTGTTTCTGCATAATTAGGGAGACTGGGGCTGACCGAGGCGGGAAACCGCTCGTGGGGACATGGCTTCAACTAAAACAAACCAAAAAAAAGCCATTGTGTTCCCACTGGAAGACGCATACCAAACCAGGGGCAATTTTCTGGAAACAGGTTGACGTTTTCAGCAAAGCCCTTCAGGAATTCGTTCAGAAATGTGCTTTCTGACTTCAGCCTTAATCGTACTACTAATTCCTTTATTCTTGATGCCACAGAATTTGAAATTGTTAAGGCTTTTTATAAGGATTATGCTTTTTAATCTATTCTGATGGATGTTTGTGTGTGTGTATATAACGTATAAACATACACAGCGTCTTGCAGTTGGGATGGAAAATAATAATCCTAAACAAGCTGTTGACTAAACTACAGAGATTGGAGTTCAAAGGGATTAGGAAAGAAGTTTGGAAGTGATTAAGGGGCAGACTTCAGGACTTCATTTATCTTTTTAATTTCTCTAAATTGCTGATGTGTTTTCTCAGGAAGAAAGGCATGCAGTTTTAAGAGCTTCATCTAAAACTGCCCTGCCCCCCCACCCCCAGCTGATCAAGACTGTCCAGATTTGTACGTTTCCTAGGGAGCGAGATTAGGAAAGGTGTAAAACGTCGGGATTTAGCTCAGAGAAGAAAGTGCTTGTGCTGTAAATGCACCTTCAGAGCTCAATGCTTCCTTCCCATACAAGTTGAAATGGGATGGTATCTGCTCCGCAGAGTGGAGAACCCGAAGCAGTGCAGTCACTGCAGGGCTGACCGGGTGCTACGTGTGAGATAAATTGGCATATAAAAGACAAAATTGGCTCACTGCTTCATTAACTGAGACTCCACGGGAGCGGAGTTGTATGTTGGAGTGTATAAAGAGTCCTCTAGAGAGCAAAGCGCTCTTGCAAAGCTGTGGACAACCATTTGGGGTATTTGGAGCGACACTTCCCCAGCTCTGCCGGATGCCCCGTGGGAATGGCCCGGAGATCCCAGCATGATTTGGATCGGCTCCTGTGCAGGCAGTAGGTTCTCATCTGTAAAACCAGCATAAGGTGGTAGGGCAGATGTATCAGATGCTACATTCATAATTTATGGAAACACTGAGTGCTGTGGAAAAGCTGAAAGCCACGGCCAACGTGTACAATTTTCTTTCTAAATCAAGACACTTTTAAGAATATATATATATTCCGAAGCCCAGATTCTTTATAGTTATGTATTTGGGTTTGCTGTTTTTCCAGAGGTGCCAAGTGCTGCAGTTCATTGCCCAGAACTGCAAGTGACCCACCAGTCATGGAGAGCCAGTGGGTGCGATGGGGAGAGGCTGCCTCGTCCCCCAGGCCCTGCCTGCAGGGGTTGCACAGCTCCGTCTCCCGCAGGGCTGGGTCCCACTGGCAGGCAGGGTACGGCAGGCCCTTCCGCCCCAGCGGGAGTTACTGGTGCCTGGGAGCGTGCGGGTGGAAGGCTGGGCTCTGGACACGGCGACGCTGCCTGCCTGCACTCGTTGTGGTTAAATGTTTAAAATGGTTGGGCCTGTCGGGGGTGGTTTGGGAGAGGGGGGTTGGTTCTGGTGTGGGACAAGCATGAAGATGCATTAAGTGATCTCCTGTAGCCATTTCCCCCATTATTTTCTGTGATTTATGCATTAGCTTAATTTTTGTAATTTCCTCCTTCCTAGGTTGATTAATACTATATTTAATTTTCTGTAATCAACTTGAGCATGTAACTTGGTGAGATGAGGTTTAGGCTGATTGCGGTAAAAATCTACCTATCCTGTCTAGCTTGAATAAAGCAAAACTATTTTTATCTCTAAATTATGCAATATTTTCATGGAGCTCTGCAGCCTACTTATATTTAACCTTTGAATGGAGTGCTCTGTTTTTTCAGATCACCTAATGCAAACTTTGCAAATGGGTTTTTTAATTATGAGAAACCCACCTGCATGCCATCAACCAAATTATTAGCGAGGCAGAGAAGGATAACCCATAGTGCTGTCAGACTTCAGCTGAATATGAAAAATGTTTAAATGCCAAGAACAGAAGTTGCCAGGAAATAACTTTAAACACCAGGTGCTGGAGGAACAAATTAATATGACTTATTGTATTTTTAGAAATAGTGAGTCGAGGCCTGATGCAGATAGACATTTCTATGTGCAGCAGCGCTTGGCTGTGCAACGGGACTGACAAAATCAACACAACCGTCTCTGAAAAGAAAAATAAAATATCTAATTTAGTTTTTAAAAGCCTTGGGTAGGAAGAGAAAGAGAGCTTGATCTACTGTCTACTATTCGTAAGACTCCGGTGAGGTGTTCTCCTGCTGTTGCTTATCAGAGCTGCCCGTGATGTGGTTTGGGATGACCTTGCAGCAAGAAACCCCTGTGCAAAAGCCACTCTTGGAAGCCTTTCCCTGGTACGTGCGATCCAGTTTCATTTTGGCTGTGCTTTACTGATGGCATAGCCCATCGCTAGGGACAGTGAGTCTCAGTGTTCTTGCTGAGCTTATTTTCCCCCGTAGTGCAGGGAACTGGAGGTAATTTCTAGAGGAAGCGAGACCCAACACATCGGTAAGTCAGTATCACAAAGCCAGTAAGAAGGATGTGTCAACTCGGGAAAATTGCTGCAATAGCTTTTTTAGCAAAGGGGATTTGCAGAAGCCGCCTGTGCAACTTCGTCAGTGTTGTAGGTGAAGGTGTGAGTTACAAAACTCTGGGTCTTTGAGGAGATGCAAATGGCTGGAAGCCACGTTGGAAAAAAAGAGGTGCATTGATAATGGTTGCCCTGATGGATGTCTAGTCACCATCAGACAGAAACTGGTAGTAGATCTGTAACTTCCATGTGGTTCTGGGGATGTGCTTCGGCAGTCTATTTTCACTGGGCTAATTTGGATTATTTTTGGGGTGGTATGAGCAAATAGCTGCTTCTGTGGCCACGGCTGCTTTGATGTCCAAAGCTGTTGAGTTGTAGCTGTTATCACAGGCTACTTCTTCAGTCCAGGTATTGAGGTGACACCGTAGGAATTAATTTAAGGCATTCAGGTGATGTGTGCGGCAATTTGGGTGATGCGTGTAGCCTGTGATCAGAAGTAACAGCCTGCCAGAGGACCCTGGCTCTCATCAGGGTGCTGTTGGTGATGCACAGGAGGAGGTCTTCCTGGGACCGTATTTTTAGGTACTGCAGCTGTTTCCTCTTTCTTCAAAAATGTTTGGTTCACCCGGCCCAGGATGCGTGGACTTTGGGTTGGTTTTCATCTCTTGTTTCGGGTCCACTTGAAAGATCCCTGCTGTGCAGCTGGGTTATCGCTGACTGCCCTCTCTTTTGCCTGTCCTGAGAAAGTCTTGGCTAGCAGCCGCTGAGGGGGCTGCCCTGCCGAGCCTTCCCCTGCCTGCCGCTCACCTTGCCGGGTGATTGCTGGCCCTGCTGCTTATGACAACACTCAGCTTCCTTAATATAATTCTGATTTGTCTCTAATGTGTTATTACTCATTGGGTATTTGACAGGTCTGTCTTTTATTATTTCTGCTTGTTCCGGCTCATTTCTGTATTGCCGAAGTGATTTGCAGCCTGCCCGATTAGAGCCCCTGTTGCCCTCCCCGGGCAGGTATGACATTGGCTGCCCTCCAGGATAACGGGGATCCTCCCGCCATCCCCTTGATCGAATCCTCCGAGGCTGGAGAAGGCATTTCATGCATCATCCTAACAAGTTGCTCACAACTCCCTGTGCGCTGGGCTTCAAATTCAGCCTTTCGAAAGACTTTGATAAAGAAGAAAGGATCATTTTTTTCCCGACTACTGGAAATGAAAAAGCTTTTCACGTGGGAGTCGTGGGTCATATTTATGGAAATGGGGAGAGCACTTGCAATATTTATAGCGGTTACAGAAGCGATTGGATCTATCTTTTATTGATATGTATTTACATGCCCACAAAAATCTTACCGCACAGTAGTTGAGAGAACTTTATTTAGATTTAGTATTTTGAAGTAATTTTTTAGAGCTTCTTTATTATCCATGGAGTGCGAGATTCAATATTTCAAGTAGGACTGTCACCAAACAGCCGGAGGTTTTAAAAAGATTTTTATTTTACATAAAGATAAATGTTGAAGCCACATTTTTCAGAGGCACCATCTGTTCCGTGTTGACCTTAATTTTCTGGATGAGTGCTTTTCTTCAAACGTTTTAAGTCTTGTCTACATTTCATTTGGTTGGGAGTGTTTAGGTTATTTGTTGAACAGGAAATCAGATATTCAGAATGCAAACACACCATTACATTGCAAATTATTTCCTTTGTATAATTTAGCAAACTGCTTTGTAAATACTCTGCAGACTTGCTGGGGTAGCTCTGCCACTTGACATCTGGCAGGTCGGCCCTGTGTGGAACTGGATGTCTTTTGAATGTCGCTGTCATGGCTTGCACTGGGGGGGGGGGGGTGGCGGGGTGCAGGACACGGAGGCAGAACTGTGGGGTACCCGTTCAGTGGGTAGTTCTGGGGGATAAAGGTTTGTTGGTTGGCTTTGTGGCCTTGGAAGGATTTGCTGTTCAGGCTGTCTGAACCTCCTGAAGCTCCTAAAACAGGGTCACTAAAATAGCTGTATGTCTACGTAGGCATCATTCCCACAGGGAAATACTTGTTTTTTCCTTCATCTTGCTCGTGTCGTGCGACTGGGGCGAAGCAGGCAGTGGGTCAGTTTGCCTGCTGTCCTTCCTCCCCACTGTGCCCAGGGGACTTTCTCTGCTGGGAAGTAGGGATGTCAGTCTGTGGTTTTATCTCCAGGCTAGCTCGAGCCATTTTAAAGAGGGGTTGTGCTGGTTTTGATTGGGATAGAGTTAAATTTTGTCACAGTAACTAGTATGAAGCTATGTTTTGGATTTGTGCTAAGAATATTGACAACATACTAGTGGCTTTAGTTGTAGCCAGGCAACATTTGCATTAAGCTAAGGACTGGTTGCTCACTTGGGTTAAACCACGACAAGGATCTTTTGCTAATCTGTGCTATAAAATAAGGAAATTAAATCTAAAGTGAGTAAGTTTTGTCTCTCGTGGTTGTCTCTAGCATCTAGATTTCTATCTCTACATGCAAGGGCAGGAATGATTAGTACTGGAGAAAACAAAGTCTGCTGTACCCCCACCATGGAAAGAAATGGGTTTTCTGCTCTCTGAAAAAGCACTGAGGAGTCTTGCGAATGGAAAATGAATGTGGTTTGGGTTGTTTTGGTCTTGTTTTGAGGTGGTGATTTATAAAATAAGTCAAACTGCCTGTCTGTAAATGGCTGAACAATAACTCAGCAGGGAGGAGAACTACAGCATCAGAACTGTCCCTTGCACCTTCAGGACAGGTGCTTGAAGAAGCCAAGGTGTCTGGCTTAACCGCTGGAAGGTCAGCTTTTAATTATTACTGTAATTAATCTCAATTTAATCTTTTTTTTATCCACTCAGCAGTGACAGAAGGAATTGTTGGAGAAACCCATTAAAAGCAGGACTCTTCAGTGGAGCAGGAAGCCATTCCTGGGCTCTCCCAGGGGTGAGCAGGTGGGCGAGGGCTCAGAAATAGCACACTGGGCTCACGGCAGCATTTAGGACTTCAGATACCATTCTAGGACAGATTGAAAGCTTTGAACCATCGAAACGTTGGACTGTGCGTTTGATGTGGAAGTCTTGGGTGAGAGAGTGGCATCTCAGCATGCTAACCATGAAACCCGCTTCATGGGGGTTTCCCCTGCAAGGGTCCCAAACAAAATCTGAACATCCCAAGGCTGAGTCTGTATTTGCAGTAAGAGGCTGTTGGAGACTACGGCGGCACTGGGGTAAGTGAATGAACAACAGCTGGCTCCTTTTCAACACTGAAAACAGTATGTCTTTCTCTTCAGCAGAAAAATGTTTAGTTTTACAAGATAAAAATATATTTGTTACCATGTTTCTGCCTTTCTACAGTTGCTTAAGAAAACACCTAACTTTGGTAGCATCGCTGTAGCGTAAGTGTTTTAAAATGGCTTGGAGTGGGTTTGTCATGTTTCTGTGGATAGTTTCACAGTTTGTTAGGGTTTGAACATTCTTTTGAAAGAAAACTATTAACTTCCATGTGATTTAAAGAAGCCATTCTGCAGATACCGCCTTTGCTTTGATATGGTTATATCTGCGCCGCCTAAGTGCGTTAAAGATGACCCAAATTATTCTGACCACCTGGGCTGCAAGTTCAGTATGAAGTCACTGTAAAACTATTTGAAGACTACCCCTTTGTTTCTGAAGTTGAGAGGGTTGAAAGCTGAGCGCTTATCCATGGGGAATGCCTGAACCGCCACCGCATGATCTGAGATGTAAAAAAATGTGTGTTGCGAACCCGTGGGGCTAAAGGGGGGAATCTGCTTTCCACCGGCACGTGGGGTAGGTCACCACTTACACCACCGCCAGCAACCCATCCGCCAAAGCCTTCAAACCTGGCGTCACCCTCCCCAAAATCTGTGCTGGCTTTTCATTGCTAGCACTTTTCTTTGCGGTGAAACCCAACGCCCTGCTGCCTGTTTAGTTGTTGAGGGAGACCGCTGTGCAGTCTGTCTCACACGGCGAAACCCTGATGCTGAAAAACCCAGCAGAAAACTGGCAGGTCAAACGGGGAAGCGGTACAGATGCTGCTGTTTGTCAGGGTGAAACAAGGTTTTAAATAATGGGAGGTTTCATGTATTGCTTGAAGTTTGTATATGTGACCAGGCATAACCCCACTGTGCAGATCGGGAAGGTGAACTGGTAGGCAAGGGGGTAGCTGAAGGTGATCCGAGGGGGAGGGCACAGGGAGGTTGTTAAGGGCTGTAGCAAAGGGGAACACAAGCTAATTGTTTTGATTCTCCTGGTCTGCAGCAAGAAAGGAAACCCTCACCCCTGCTGATCCAGGCACAGCCCTGCCACCTTGCTTGCAGCCCTCCTGGTGAGAAAATGACCCCCCTGCCATAATGTGCCGTACAGTGCTGGGTGCCCAGGGCTCACCGGGGTGCTATTACAGCCCTGCCTCCGCGGGCGCCCTCCTCACTGGGCTGGGGCAGCACGGGGCTCCTACTACTCCGTGAAAATCCAAGCTTCAAAGTAACTACCCAACGTTTGGAAGAGGGTGGCCAAAGAACCAGCAAGGTTGGTTTCCTGGGCTTCTGAGAACTGTTTTCATAGTCACTTCTCACAGTAAAGAATTACAATTGCTATTTTGTTTGAATCCGTAGTTTTTTAAAGCATGCTCCCGTCTAAGGAAATCGCCACAAACCCACACTTTCAAAAGCTGAACATAATTTTTACTTATTAGAGCATGCTATTATCCCCTGTAATCTCTGGATTATAACTAATTAATGTAGCTACACCTAATTATTGAGTTAAATACAGGTGAGAAGGAGCTTATATTTAATGAGATTTTTGTTTGATGGACGTGAATGGATACTCCAAATGGCATGTCCTTTCATCCAGAATTATTTACCAAGAACTGGATACGATAGTGACGTAGGGTGTGTTTGGTTTTGGGTTTTTTTCCAAATGTAACACAAAATATAATGTGTGGCAACTCGGTTGATGGCTCAGGAGCAAGGATTGTCATTTGAGAAGAGGCTTTGCGTGATGACTTGCATTTTGCTAGGATTCCCAGAGGTAAGAAGCTGGGAGTGCAGACAGTAGTGCAGAGATCTGTGCTTTGGTAGCAGTGACATGACCACGGGTGGCAATAAAGTCACTGCTTGGAAGCGGGCATCTGGAAGAGATGCACTGCATCTATCCGGTGCATTAACCCCCCCTAGAATAGTGAGTGTACAGGTACAGCTTGTGAGTGGCCCCAAAATGACGATGGTACTGCTGTGCCCTAAACTGTTTTATCCCTCACCTGACTGGCATTAATACTTGGGATATTTTATTCAAAATCTGCAAAAGAAAAGGATGTCCCTTATGCTGGTCTCGGTGAGATCAAAGAGCGATACAGTTTCACTATGACACTGGTGTCACAACTTGAAGCCAAATGTATCCTAAATATTATTTATTGGTTCATCCAAATGCAGACAAATAGTTCTCCCACTTATTATGGAAATAATGTTGTTTACTTGCCATCTGGTTATTATACATTATTTCCTTTTTCTTTCCCCCAAAGATAAAATGAAGATCTTTTGATTAGCAGCTACAGTAAAATGTGACTGATTTATTTGTGAGAACTGCTGTTTGCCAAGTACATTGCTGTAGCAAAAGTACTGTTTGTTGTGACATTGTACTGAGTCAGTGGCTGGTGCTATTTGAGGGAGAGAATTTAGTTAAAGAAACTGGAACAGGATGTTCATTTTTATTTCAGTACTTGTAATCCTGAATCATCTCTGATAGCTGATGAAATACAGCAACTCACATTTTAGACAGGGCTTTTCTTAACAGAATTTGGGGATCCTGTAATTCGATATAGACAGTGGAAAAATACACAAAGCTGATTTTATGCAGAGAGGTTTATTTCAGTTGTCACTCTCCACTGAAGCACTCTTAAACTTTGCACATCTGTGGCACTTTACCGTGTCTTTAAATGTTTTGTAAGTAGAGTGAAACGCGAGCTAATGTGTAGAGAGCACGCAGGTATCGGGATTTTGAGGGCTGCGTCTCAAGCATGTGGGCTCTGGCTGTGGAGATCACGGAGGTTGCTTCTTGACTGATCACGTTGGCTGCCTCATGGTTTGCTTCCACTGCAAAAATGGGAAGTCAGAGGCGTTTGGTTGTGTGCATGGGAAGTAAGGAAGAAAGGGAAAGTTATTTCTTGTGTAAGAGGTTGAATCCAAATATTAAGTGAAATCTGGATATAATTTTAGGCAAGCCTGTTGATCTGTGGGAGTGTGATTATTAAGGTGACTATCAGAGTAGTGTGAACCATCAATTGAGTATTACTATTATTTCCTCTATGAATTCATTAATGATGGTAAGATTCTGAAACTGGCCTATTTCCTGTTAGGAGCACAGAGGCCTTCCAAAATAATTTGCCTGTTTCACTTCAGCTCCACTTCAGGGTAGCAGGGAGCAAATCTTTAAAAGCACAGAGTACTTATGGGCAGAAAATAAGGAATATTGATTCTATTTAAAGGTGTGGGAGGAATTTATGTCGGAAGAATCTAATTATGAGATTTGGAATTTAACCAGGGTGCATGATACAGCTTTAAGTGAGGGAAAATACTATATAGTGAACACTGATGAGAGGCTATAAGGATGTAGTTTCACTTTTCTTTTGGACACCTGCATGTTCAGTAGTGCAGTTAATGTTCTTGGTACCAAGGAGACAAGCTGTCTGGGAAACCAAAATTATACCCCTCATCTCATGCAGCTGTTGGTTTTCTTTTGGGATCCTGCAGGTCCAGGATAGCCAGGTTTGGTCTAGCAGTGTGCCTGTCCAAAGGCTTCTCCTTCACTCCTTCGCCTCCTGACGTTCCCAGGAAGCGTGTGTGACCAGGCAGCAGAGCAGCTAAGAAGGCTCCTTCACCCCTTGATAGGCAAGTACAATGAGTACAGGGAATGTAGGTAAAACTGTACATTTAAATTATCTCCAGTCAAGTAGTGAAATACATTCATCCCTTCTGGCACTGTTGCTAATTTATATTTAAAGCAATATGAATTTCATGAGCATTTTAAAAAATCATATTTTAAATTCAATTTGCTGTCAACTCATTTGATGTTTTGTGTAAAGTCATTTCCCGTAAACAGGTTATTGAATATCAAAAGACTTGTCTCATCCATAATTTTTGGAAAGAAATAATATTATAATAAAGATGAGAATCTGGCCCTCATGTGAGTCGGCAAGCACTTTCTGGATCACTGCAGTTCTCTGGTGCTTGCTTTGTCATAGTCAAGGGAACGTCCTGGGCAAGGAACATTCGAGAAACGGTCAACAATAATATTGTTTTCTAGGCTACGGTAGATTATTCTGCAATTAACTACTGATACATAAGATATGAAGAAAGACATCAGTGTATTTTTTTTCTGACTATCAAAAAGAGACTTGGAAGAAAATGAATTAAAATACCTCAAATCTGACAGACCTTTCAAGCTGTACAGCTCATGCAGGGTAATGGACTGAGTAATATTAATAGGTGTGTGGAAAAGCTAAGACATGTTTGTTAAAAACTGTTGAAGGAAAAAGCTGCTGTACTTTCTTGGCACGGGATTCTTACCTGTGCTTGGAGATTGCTGTCACTTGGCAGATGCTGCGCTATGTAAAACTGAGCATCAAAGCTGGTGTGAAGCTGAATCCTTTGCAAAAAGAAATAAATTGGCCTCTGGATGCTGCCAATTTCTCTTCCAAGTGCTGAGTAATGTAGCCTGGGTGTAAGCAAATAACACACAAGTAAGCTTGGGCTCTCTCAAACTTGTGATGGCTTCCTATCAAAGTAGATCAGGCCAATAAGCTTGAAATAGCTTTTTATTTATTCATTTACTGGTTCATTTATTTGGACAAGCTCTGCTCTGAAGGTGGGCTTTTCCCTCTGTCTTTGAAAACTGCCAGAGGAAGTAGTTTCCAGATTTTGAATCCCCTGTATTGTTGCTTGTGGTGCATCAATGTAACATAATCACTGAAAGCGTCTCTGTTGTATTAAGGGTCATTAGGGGCAACTGGACATTGCACTGTGTAGAACTGAAGTACACTTTTGGCTTTCTCCAGCAAACTGCCTCCTAACTGATACAGGTTTGAAGCAGTTTTACACCTTAAAATTTGAAGCTGAACCTTGAAATCCCAAGCTCCCAAGTTTTCCCAAAGCAATGTTTTTTTCCCAGCTGCTGATGGCCCTGGAGGGATTTGTGTGTTCTTTCAATTAGGGAAGGAAGTTCTACCTAATTACTAAGCATCAAAATGCCCAAGAAGTAGAATTTCTGATCTTGAGGATATTCAGCTGAAGCCACTGAAGTTTTTCTGAAACAGCACCATCCCGTCCCACCTCTGAACCCACCCTGGGGCCCCTCTCTGTTTGTCTCCGAGGTTTGCTGTGCAGGTGTGATGGCACTCAGAGACGTGAAGACTCTGGTACAGAGCTCAGACAAGTGTTGTCCAGCCTTTCCTCTTCCCCATCACTGCTGGGTTGGCTCCAGACGTGGTGTCTGTGGCCAGAGCTTTCCCCTTCTGGGCCAGAGGTTTCGATCTGGGTCTTGCCTGCTGCAAGCCCATGGGCTGAGCTGATGGCAGCAGTGCCCACATATGTATTTATCCTCTGTCAGCTATGTGTGTTTCAGTATGCTGTTAATGAGGTTAGAAAAGGCTTGGGAGCCAAAGGGTTTGTAGACAAGAAGATCAAAGCAGACCCATGCTGCAGGGGTGGGAGAGAAGGATGAGTCCTGGCAGCGGATGAAGGAAAACCCTGCTATGCGCAAGGTGTTCACCACCAAGAGCAGAAAACGGCAGCTTGTCTTTGCGCTCTGCGCCGTGTGTTTTGTAGTTGTTGGGCAAATCCCCACCTGGTGGGTATTGTTTCTATTTCTTTATCTTCAGTGGAACTGATCTGATGTAAAACTTGATAGAGATGTGACTTCTGAGAAACAGGTTCATTACAAGGAATGGGGAGGTGCTGTACAAATCCTGAGCGTTCATGCAGTACCGCTTCCCCCTGTGTTCCTTTTATGAAGAAAATGAAATGAATCCCTGAGTGTCAAAGACATCTGGACCTAGTCTGAAAATGCTGACTCCATTGCCTTGATTTGCTGCTTGGAAAAAAATTCAGAGCGGGTAGAAAGTGGAGCATGGGCCAGGCAGAATGGGGAAAATGGGAATAAAACCAGCTTTCCCCAGCGAGTACATGGCTTTGAAGCAGTAGAAATGTAATGTCTGCAAGTAGTGCTGAAGCCTGCAAGTTAAAATTGTTATAATATGAAGCAAATCCACAATACCCACAGCAGGAAGCTCAGCGCATTACAGTGGTGGAATTAATGTCCCGTTTCTGTGGTCAAAACATGGGGCATGCTGAATAGCAGCTAAATCGTCTGGGAAGAGCCTGGCCTGAAACCCCATATTCCTTTTGAGCTCTTGTTCTGTGGGCGTTTGACATCTCCTTTCCCATTCCAGGGAAAAGCAAAAGAAAAGCTTCCCAGCGCCCACGTGCGTGGCAGGGCTGGGATCCACCTCTGTCACACCAGCACTGTACTTTGAGGAGCTGTCATGTCCTCAGGGTCACCAAGATGCCTCCTCTGCAGAGACCATGGCCTGAGGATGGTGAGCGGTGGTCAAAGGTGAGGAAGAAACAGCATCCTGTGGTGATGGCAAGCATGTGCTGACTCTCCATCCTGGTCAGCGCCCATAGCTGCAACTGGTATTCAAGTCACTGCAGAGATTACCACCCGGGAAGTATCCGCAGCCCTCGGCAGCACAGAGGGGACAGATGATGCTGGGAGAAAGATAACGTAGTATTTCTGATGATGCTGATGTCTGACTGCCTGCTGTGAAGTGCGCAGAGGAGGCTTAGTGGTACGGAGGTGCCTGGGATGTCTGGAACCGGCACAAGGGATGGGCATCCCTTTGCTGCAGGGCCAGTGGGGTAGGGCTAAGCTGAGAGTTTCCTATATAGTCAGAATAAATGAAATTGGAGAATTGGAGTTTTTGAAATACATGGGAAGGAGAAAGAAAGTTAATTTAAAGTGGAGGAAGTTCTCTGGGGCCAGGGCTCTTTGTGATAAGGAATCCAGAAAGCCTGAGCTAGAGAGGAGGAGGCACAGGACCTCCTCTGCAAAGCACGAAGGGGCAGCAGCACACCTAAGCCACCCTGGGGCCTCCAGGCTCACCCACCGTGCTGGGGTGGGTGGACGTGTAGGAGGGAGAATATACAGGCAGGTCAGGTGCACCTTGATGTCTGGTAGCAGTGAGTGTGGCTTTTTGGGGGCATGTTATAACGTAAGATGCTGGAAGTACGAGGATGAGTTTCTGGCCCTAGAAGGCCGGCTCTGTCTGTCGATAGGTGGTGCAAGTTTCCTACCGTTTCTGGAAAGCTGGAGCGTTTTTTTTCAAAGACTGCAGAACACGCCTTAGGCTAATAGTGGAACCGGATTGGAGAAGGAAAAGCTCAGTGCTGTGCCAGCTCTAAGTAAAAGCTGCGTCTTAAATATAACCACTGGCAACAGCGTGGGCAGCACCCAAGCAGCTGAGGCAGTGTCGTGTCATGCACCTTACTGCCATAGGTGCTCGGGGTTGTGCCCAGTGCATGGCCTTTGGACAGAGGGATGGATGGGGCAGACAGTGGTGAACTCCTAAGGGTAATGACCAGGTCGGTGAGTGCCCGGGCCTGCTGCTGGGGGCTCCCCCATCCTCGCCGCACAGCCCGGATGCTGCAGCTGAGAGGGGTGAGCCGTGTTTGCTCAGAATGAGCTCCTGGATTAAAAAGGCTGCAGCAGGGAGGACAGCGAAGCAATTAGACTGCTAGTCTCCGTGTTCTGTGTAGCATTAAGTGGTTATGACGGAAAGTGAAAACCTTGCTGATGGTGAGCAGGAGTGACAAAGCCCCTGGTGTCAGCTACAGCAGCTGTGACTGCTAACAAAAAAAAAAAGAAAGAAGAGAATCTAAACCAAAGCCGTGTGTCTAACAAATCCTTGCACACCGAACGTGCAGTTGCACAGTTTGCTGATCAGGCTGCAAACGTGTCCTGTAAGGTTGGCAAACGGTTGTGTTGCAGGTCTGGGAAATCTGGTATAAATCAGAGAGGCAGAGTTAGTGGTTTGCAGGAGCACGAGGCCATCAGGGCTTCCACTGCCAGAGGAGCCCTGTCTTAGTGTTTCCAGTCGGTAGCTGTGGGGTTGTGGAGTGTAAATGTATCTATGGAAATTGGTTCAGCTTTTTCTTTAAAATACACCCATATGGATAGCTGTTTGCAGGTTCACCCACCAGCAGAAGAAATGAATGCTCAGGCCCTCCAATGTTTAATGTGAGGGGGACTCATCAAGGAGAGAGTAACGTAAGCAGTGCAGTCTGGCTGCAGGAATATTTTCTAAAATGGGCTGTTTCCATGCCCTGTGGCTGGCAGTCATCCTGCTCACAGCTGTCCAGCGAATGACGATTTCTCTTTGCTGCAGCTTTCAAGGTTTTTCACTGTGTCTGTTTCATATTGAAACAAAAAGAAATTCTTTTGGACCGTTTTCATCTGGTTTGGGTGTAAAAATAGCGGGTGTGTTCTCAGTGCGGTGCACATTTTGCTTCTGCTTGTCCTGATGTGAAAGGGCATTAGGTGCAACTACTGGGAGACTCGGGTCCCCTGCGGTCACTGTGGCACCCACCTGCGAAACCCATGGTGTGTGCGGGTGCCTGCCTGCACCCTGTCCAGCCTCCCTGCCTGCCTCCCCGGCAGCTTTACTTGAAAGCAGCGTATCTCCAAGCTGAAAGGTTTTCTGGAAAAGCAGCGTGCCTCAGGAAAATATTGCTTGGATAAAAATGTCTCGAACAGCAGGAACGCTACTGGCAAGAGGAGTAGTGGAGATAACAGGGTTTAGACAGCTTTACTACCACGTTGTCGCTTTGCTGCGTTTGTGGATTAATCAAGGCCTTTGCCAGATAGGATGGAAGAGCAAAGTTAAGGCAGATCATGCTCTGGTATCTCTGTCACTCGTTCTCTCCCTCCCCTTCCCGGCCGCGTCTCCTTGTGCAGCAGTTTCGAAAGGGGCGACAGCTTTCTCCTGCTGCTGTTGAAGCCAAGCTGCATTAAAAAGCTGTGGTGATCTCTGGTCACCCTAGCCGAGGAGCAGACCTCGCCGCTGTCTCCAGCTTCCCTGCGGGGAGGAGGGGGACAGGCCTTGCTCTGGCCTGCCATGCAACCCGCTCCGCCGAGCAGGATGGGTCACTTAATAGCGTGTGATTCTCTTGCTGATGAATTCGGGGATGATGGCACTGTCCAGCGAAACGCTGAGTGCATCCGAGATGGATGGGTGAAAATGCTGCATTAAGATCTTTTGCTAATAATCCTTGATTAATGCAGTTATACCGTTGTTGTTAAAGGCTGTTGCTGGACAGGATTAAGGAAGAAAGACCTATGAGAAGCAGGATTGGCTGAGAGTTATCTCCCTGTATCTTTTAATCTCTCATGTGGTACAGCCTGATGTTTTCAAGTCTTCCTTTTGAAATGGCAGATAGAAACATATTGCTGCTGTCTAGAACCTTTAATCTTCAAATGGAAATAAGCTTTTCTTGCAGAAGTAGGCTGCTTTTTCAGATGCTTTCAGAACTGCTGATGTGCCTTGGTTGATCTGGCTAATTAAAAATGAGCTCCTGTCAATCAAAACCATTAATGGTAATGGCAAAAATGCAAAGTGCAGCTCGAGTAAATCAGTGTTAGACAGGAATGTGCCTCATTTCCTCTGTCTGATTCACTCGGGAAGAACCAAGGTTTTTATTGTGAATTCTGCTATTCACAGACCTTTCTATTATGAATTTTACCCTTTTAATTCCTGCCCAGACGGCCAATGTGAGTTTATTCAAAATACTTGCCAAAAAGTTTGGGAAGGGTGTTGTGAGGTCTTTCCTTGAAGTCTCAGCTGTGCGAAGTCCAGCTGGGTTCGATACACATCCTCCTCGTACCGTCTGCGTCTCGGCCCCTTGGGAACACCTGGTTTTAGCAGATACAATATTTTGCTCCCTGTAAAAATGGGCAGAACTGAACCTGTAGCCCCAGGTTTGCTACCCTGCCATTAGTCCCCTTGAGCTGTGCCATTCCCCAGGGTCTGTCTGCTGTCTTACATGTTCAGACAGCTGACCCTGATGATGCTGAATCCTTCTCTGGAGAGGCCCATCTTGCTGGCAATGACTGGCTGAGAAGGCACCTAACATAGGCTCCCTGGTTCAGCACATACAGACAGGGAAGTATTTTTACTCCCTGCCTTACGCCCCTTGTGTGTATTTGGCTTTTAACAATCTATTTCTGCACCAAATAGATCAGTTGTTGCAGTGAAAGGTACTCCGAGTATACAGTTTGACTTAGCAGTGCACACAAGAAATGCTTATAAAGATACCTGATGGTCAGGGTTTGAAGGTTATAAGCGTGCAGCGTTAGGGTGGTGTCAGCTCTGTCCCTGGCTAGCAAAAGCTCTGTCCCTGGCAAAGACACAAACCAATGCAAATCTGTCTTTTTATATGAAATTTCTCAAACATTGGTACAAGAGTCCAGGTGCCTTAATGATTAATTAGACTCAAAATGGCAAATAAACTTCCTAGCGGCAAACAAAAAAAATTATATGCAAACAGTGAACTAACGCAATCTGAGTTAAAGAACCTGAAAGCAGCTCAAGGATTAAAAGAAATATTTTTTATCCTTCCCTGTCAAATGTGAGGAGCCGATCTTGACCTTCCTCAGAACAGCCTCATACAGAGAGACTCGGACTCCCCCTCCTTTCCTGTGTTGGCTAGCCCCCAGTATCTCTCTGTCACTTGAACTTCCCAATGGCAGCGTTCCCCTGCTTCTGTCTGCCCCTGCCGACTCCTGTTGTCTCTGGCTCTGCTGCTCCTGTCCTTCCCTTCTTTTTGAAATAACGCTCTTTTGTTCTGCCTGGGTACATGTTCTTGCATCCCACAGTCCAAGGCTGCTTCCCTGGCTCTTCAGTTGCTGCTTTATCCCTTCTTTCCATTCTTGCCTTGGGTGCTCCAGTGCATCCCATTTCTCCTGCCTGTCTGCAGTCCCCCCTACAACCGTGAGCTAAAAATCCTCGCCTGGTTTGTTAGCAGACGTGACTACATCAGGACAGGTTACCGCAGGCTCCATACCATTTCCCAGGTGCTGTAAAAGTCAGTCTTCCCAATTACTTTACTCTTCTTCAGATTTAATGTGGCACAAGCATGGTGGCACCAATTCCCTTTGCACGGTCCTACTCTAGCCTGTCTCCTCGTAGGAGCTCGGGAAGTTAGAAGGGATCTGTGACGAGGAAGAGCTGGCGTAGATCCTGCATGCATTTACAGCAGAGCCTCTTGCCTTCCCGAGGTGGAGGCCTCAAAGAAAGTATCTGCTAGGGTATTCCAGTGCTCTTACACCCCTAATTACATTCTCATGACTTAATCATAAGCTGCCTTTTGCTCAGGTCTGCTTGTAACATCTTCCTCTTCTCTGCTTCTGACGCGTGGGCTTTCCCTTTAATGTAGCAGCTGTTCAGTTCCTGCCGGAGTGATGGGATTGAAATACCCGCGGATGAGTGGAGGATCTTTCAAATTCTTTTTGAAATGCACCTGGAAATTGCAAATTCAGTCCTCAGATGGAAAGCTCAACTGCCTGCCACCCGAGGGAAGAAACCAGGCACGAGCTTCCTGCACGAGCAGGCAAACAGTACAGATATGAAACACAGCCTCTATGTTTAAAGACCTCTGCACTTCACAATTCACTCCTGTTCTGCTGCTAGGGAGTCTCACGATAGTCGGTATTTTCCTTAGGGCTCAGGCTTCCAGTCTTGTGATCAGATGCTTTCATTAAGTAAAATCGGCCTGAAAGCACGAGGGTGCTCAAACAAGGTGACGCAACTGGCTTGAAAACCACAAGACAAAGATACGTACACACACCCCACCCCCCCCCCCCCCCATTTTAAGGCTTTTTGGCTTTAGAGGTCATGATTTCTGTGAAGGAGACCAGGGTGATAACTTCAGTACGCTACTGTCAACTGCTCACAGCTGGCTGCTGTTTTTACGGTGGCATCTGAAAGAATGTCTTCCCCTGGTTTTGCTTCTTTGTGATCTATCTCAGGGTGGAAAGGATCATTTTGAAAAGTCTTTTTGTTTGGTATGACTCTTACATTTGAAATACTGGGGTTTTATTTTAGACTGGAAGCTGTGGATTTTTTCGAGCTCTTTTGAATATGGCTGTTGACGTTCACTTCGAGGAGAGCTCACGTTGGTTAAGGATCCCTCACCACCAGTTGAAGGTGGAAGCAGCCTTTTGTCTTTTTCTGGTCATGTCTCCAACACGTGTGTGTTGAAGTGATTTTCCCTTTGGATGACGTGAACAAACAGTGCGCAAATTAAAATCTTGAGCATCCTTCATGCGCTGTTGGGTGTCCCCCCCCCAGACCTGATTTTTTGATAGTGAGAAAAAAGAATGTGTCCAAGCGGGGAAGAAAACAAACCTGTATAGAACAGCTCTAAGCTAGGATGAAAAATGCATAAAATAAGCACCCTTTATTTCCCTCAGGACCTGCAGCAAAGCTGGGAAAGATCTGCCTTGTGTTTCTAAGGAAAAAACCCCAAGATTTACTTTTTAAAAAAATTGTCTTGAGTGTTTAAGTTAAAAACCATTTGAATCGAGTTACAAAAAAATCATACACAGGTTACCTTTATCACCTGTTTAATGAAAACTAAAGCAAATCTGTGGACAAAGGCTAAGCTCTAGCAGAAGCTCGGCAATGAGTTGGGAACTCGAAAACCTTGAGCACTGTGTATTTGGATCATGCTGTCACCCAGTGATGAAAAATCTCCAGAGTCACCTTCTCGACCCTCTGCTGCATGTGATACATTTGTCATTCTACTGCATATTGTGAATTCACCTGGCTCAGATTTATGCACATATAAACATTATAATGAGAAGGAATTACTGCTGCCAGCAGTGGATGTGTCTGGCCGGCTGCCAGGGAGTTCACTGATTGCTGGGGAGATGCCAGCGTTTATGAAAAACGAGGATCCTTTCAAATCACCAAATGGGTTTTGATTGAGGGGGAATTATGAATAGCTGCAGCGTCTGCGACGGCCAAAGAAGTTTACTCTGAAATCAGTGCTCGGCGACCCGATTGGCAAACCCATCGACCGCTCTTGCAGTTTTGGGCCTGATTTTCCGGTGCGCAGAGCGCTGCCGGCTGGGATCGGCTCCCTCAAAGCGGGGGACCCCTTGCCGGTGGCCGGCAGCCCCGCTGGGCTGCTCCCTGCCGCGCCGTCTGCTGCTGCTCCCCGAGCTGCTGCTGCTGGGGAGTGGGAAAAACCCTTCGGTCTGGAGGAGTCTAGAAATATTCTGTATTTCCTTCAGCTGAGCCTGACACCTTCTCCCTTCACCAGGTGTCTCCTGCCTTGGCTGCTCTGCTCTGGTTCCTTTGGCTTGGCCGGGCTCGCTTTGCCCTCCTGTGGCTGACAGCGATATTCCAGAGGTCTGTGCGGTGGCTGTCCAGCTCTGGTTGATCCCTGACATCGGTGTCCTCCGGGATGGAGCTGCCCACAAGCCCCACTCTTCTGCCCAAAACAGCTCCTCGATGGCTGTGCTCCATATTTAGTCCTTGCTTTTAAGGGCAAACACAAATGTCTTAGCATTTAATGAAGAGTTGGAAACTCGTGATTACTTATTGCCTGCATTGTTTTTGACATCACTAACTGCAGTAGCTAATAGACTTAATTGGTTTAGGATTTATTTCCTCACCGAATTCTCATGAAGAGAAACCCACTGACAGTTCTTTCTCTGAATCCAAAAGACTTCACAATAACAAAACCTTCCTTGGTAAGAGATGAAGCATGCAAATTCAATTCTTGAAATATGTGCAATTTTACCCCAAAATAATGTTGGTATTGTTAACCTCCTGCAGAACCGTTGCATCCTCAGCTCTTCAGATCTGTGGCTACTTCAGATGCCTGTGGTTGATATTGGTTCAGTTGCTGGTTTGTTTTCAGAAGGAAATGAAATACACTGAGAGGGGGAAGGCTGGGGAATTGCTCACTGGCTCTGCAGGTCGTTGTCTTCTTGGATGCCGCGGAGGAGAGGTGCGTCGGCAGTGCATAGCGTGGCTTGAGCAGATGCATGGAAACACAGCACCTTGCGTGGTCCCTGTGGTGGTGGCACGTGGCTTTCTCCATCTGTCTCTTGCAGGCGTGGGGACGTCGGCTCATAGTCACTCTGATTAAGCAGCTGGGACTGCGGGGTGATGCTAGATTGACTTTCTCCTGAGAAACTGGAGGTGTCGCATGTGGCTTCCAAATTTATAGCTGCTGCGTGTCAGGGTGACTTACTCGCTGGCAGTGGAAGGGGTTTTTTTCTTTGGCAGGTAGGATTTTTAATGTGAAGACAAGAAAAATCTCATGTTTTAATAGTGATGAAGGGAAAATTACTGAAATAAAGGAAGCTGTTGATCTTTGCATTTGACCCAAGTGAGCTCAGCAGGTTGGCTATGTTTCCTGTTTCAGCATCGTTTAAGGATAATCATTGGGATATTTTGATTTCTAGGTAGGGAAATGAGAGGGTGGCATGAACACGCATAAAATAAAGCTTTCTTAAGACATATGTCTTTAAAATACTGTAAATGGGTTAGTAACTAACTGGTGCTTCATTTAAGACAGCTGAAATCTAAGCAGCTTTGGTCAGGTAAAGGTTCTTATTCTGTTACACGTGTGTAGTTCCCTGTAAATCTCTTCACTGTTTGTAAGGTTTGTGAAGAGGAAAAAGGGAAGGGTAAAGGAGAGCAAAATTGGAAATGTGTGAGTTGCAACACTTTAAAATAAATCCAAGCAGCCACTTAAGGTAAATGCAATAGGCTAAAGAAAGGCAACTGATAATGCAAGGAAAAGCAGTTATTAAAGCAAGTAGGAGCTCTCCGTTTCCCAGCTGTGCAAACGCTGCTACCCTGAGTGAGCTGATTTGATTTGGTACCACATGCTCTGTCTGCGGTGCCAGCCAAGGGTGACCGTTTCTCATGCAGAAGTCTGCCTTATAGGTATCTGAAGTCAGGTGAGAGTAATCCTGCTACATATGTCACATGCTCCATAGTAAGAGGGTGAGATTTTTAGCGGAACCTTTTCTGCTGTTTCTGAGCTTTAATTACAGTCGCAAGCATCTGCTATTGGTTGTGCATCCTCCTGGCAAAATTCCTGAAGCGTGTTCTGACAGTTTGTTGGGGATGAATTCTGGGAAAGCTTGGGAATTTCTGTTCAGAGCTTAGCCAAAACCATGTGTTTTATACATTTTGCATAAAATACTCAAAGTGGGGGGGGGGTAAAATTGTTTGGGGGTTTTTTTTGTTCTATTATAATTGTAGTGACCACAACTTCTTGTGTTTCCTACAGACAGGGTAACAAACCCCCTCCCTTTAATGCTGGAGCTCTCTTTTTCACACCTTTTCAATAAAGGGGGTGTTGTGGGTTCTGCCCCACATGGCTTCTTGCAGCCAAAAGTCCAGATGTGGTAACTGGGGCATTCAAATGGTGAAGAACCAGTTTACACAGATTCACAGAGTGTTGGGGGTTGGAAGGGACCTCTAGAGATCATCAAGTCCAAACCTCCTGACAGAACAGGGTCACCTAGAGCAGATCACACAGGAACAAGTCCAGGTGACTTTGGAAAGTCTCCAGGGAAGGAGACTCCCCCCCTCTCTGGACAGCCTGTCCCAGAGCTCTGTCACCTTCACAGTGAAGAAGGGTTTCCTTATGTTCAGGTTGAACCTTCTGTTTCCCAGTTTATAGCCATTGCCCCTGGTCCTGTCACTGGACACCACTGAGAAGAGCCTGGCCCCATCCTCCTGACACCCACCCTTTAGATATTGATAAGCATTGATGAGATCCCCCCTCAGCCTCCTCTCCTCCAAGCTAAACAGACCCAGCTCCCTCAGCCTTTCCTCATATGGAAGGTGCCTCAGGCCCTTCATCATCTCAGTGGCCCAGCGCTGGACCTTCTCCAGTAGCTCCTTGTCCTTCTGGAGCTGAGGAGCCCAGAACTGGACACAGCACTCCAGGGGAGGCCTCACCAGTGCAGAGTAGAGAGGGAGGAGAACTTCCCTCGACCTGCTGGCCACGCGCTCTTCTTGATGCACCCCAGGATGCCATTGACCTTCTTGGCCGTGAGGGCACACTGTTGACTCATGGTCATCCTGTTGTTCACCAGGACTCCAAGGTCCTTTTCGCCAGAGCTGCCCTCCAACAAAACAGCCCCCGACCTGTACTGGAACATGGGGTTGTTCTTCCCCAGATGCAGCACTTTACACTTGTCCTTACTGAATTTCATTAGATTTCTCCCCGCCCAGCTCTCCAGCCTGCACAGGTCACGCTGGATGGCAGCGCGGCCTTCTGGCGTGGCAGCCACTCCTCCCGGTTTGGTATCATCAGCAAACTTGCTGAGAGGACATTCTATCCCTTTGTCCAGGTCATTGATGAATATATTGAATAGCGCTGGACCCAGCACTGACCCCTGGGGGATGCCACTCGCCACAGGTCTCCAACTAGACTGCTCCATGGACCACAACTCTCTGAGCTCTTTCCTCCATCCGGTTCCCAATCCACCTCACCGCCCAATGGTCCAGTCCGTACTTTTTTGGCTGCAGCGTTAATGATTGCATATGGCTTAACTGAAGATGGGTGCTGTGCATTGGAAGATATGTCCCTGCCCGCAGCCATGAAATTTCCAAAGCAGGACTGTGCCCGAATGTGATTATAATGCGAGTTAGAATGTAATTCTGAAGGCAGGAGGGGATGTGGGAGTGCAAGCTGTGTTTGATATGGTAAAATCTTCAGCGTGCTGTAGTTCTCAGCCTGAAGTTCTGCACCCATTGAAGATTTCCAGAGTTGGAGCTTTGGAGTTGCTTTAATGTGAAATATTTATTTTTACATTACAAAGAAAATAATGGTCTAGGGAAAAAAAACCCCACCAACCTAGGGAAATTGTTCACGAAACACCAGGATTAGGACTGTGAAAAATTGCGTAGAAAATTGCTTTCAGGTCCACATTTCAGAGCCAAAGTGGCACAAGTTCTCAGATGTGACAAGCAATCACCAGCTTCTCTTCAACTCTACATGAGCTGCTGGGTGCTCAGTGTGTGTTTGAAAATGAGGCCATGGATTGTGGCTTCAGCGTAGGGACCTAATGGCCTGATCTGAGGCATCCACCTCAGAAAGTTTTGACTGGATTCACATAAACCCTTGACATCAGGGTATATGATTTTGTATTTCCTGTGGCCAGTCAGAGACTTAGCTCCAGTTTTACATTTCTAATGCAGAGATTGTTTATAGTCCTGGGTGGAAGGGAGGTATTTTTAAGCAGCGTTGTTCTGAGGACTGGTCAACCACTTAAAACTCACTGGGTGTTCTTGCTCCTGCAGGCTGAGGGTAGCAAAGAGCTGAGTGGATGCTTGATGAGGTCTTGGGGACGGCCTGACTTGGCAGTGTGCTGGTTCCCACCCTCGCCAGCAAACAGGAATGGAGGCTTGATGCTGCAAAGGGTCTTCAGAGAGTCTAGTCCCACCACCTCATCCAGCTACTGTTATGTCATTCCTGGCAGGGACTTGTCCAACCTGCTTTGACCAGCATCTGGTGGCAGAGACTCCTCAGCCTCACCGAGCAATCTCACCAGTGCTTCATGGTGGCCACTGTTACAAAGCGTTCCCTCGCCGCTTCTGATGCTCACTCTAACTCTCCTTGCTGACATCTTAGGTCATTACTTAGCCTCTCCCTAAAGGAAGGGGGAAATCTAGATGATCCCTTCCTAGTTTTGGAAAGTCCTCCTTGTATCTGACAGCTAGTTATGGTTTTCTTCAATCTTCTCTTTGTGCAGGAAGGTTGAAAGAATTATGGCAAATGTACCTGCAGGTTTTAGCTGGGATAGAGTTAATTCTCCCCACAGTAGCTAGCATGAGGCTGGTTTGGACTTGTGCTGAGAAAATTGATAACACGCTATCATCATTTTTAGTTGTTGCTAAGGAATGTTTATATCGAGTCAAGGACTTTTCCAGTTTCCGATACTGCCCCTTAGCTCCCAGCTTCTTAGCTGGGAGGGGCCACAGCCCGGGCAGGTGACCCAAACTGGCCAAAGGGATATTTCATGCCTTCAAACGTCATGCTTGGGATACAATTTGGGGGAGTTGCTGCTTGAGAACTGGCTGAGCATCCATTGGCTGGTGATGAGCACTTGTATCATTTTGTTTTCCTTCCCTTTTTCCTTTTTTTTTTGTTTTACATTACATGTAGTAGTAGTATTTTCATCACATATTATTAATATTAGTAGTATCATTTAATTTATGTTCAATTATTAAAGTGTTCTTATCTCAACCCACAAGTTCTCTTTTTTCTCTGATTCTCTCCCCCATCCTTCTGCGGGAAGGGGAGAAGTGAGTGAGCTGCTGCGTGGTACTCGGTTGCTCACTGGGGCTAAACCATGTATCATGACCTATTTTCTGTTCCTTTGACACTCTTGGCTTTCTCCAATTAGCCCGTAGCTTTCTAAATGCAGTGTTTCAGCCAAGGTCTAAGGACTGCTGGGTTTGCTGTTATTATTACTCCATGGGGATATTTATAGATACTGCATTGTATGATGGAAGTCTTTTTGCAGCAGCCTAGCTTTGACTCTCATTAATTTTGTGATTCCTTGCAAACATCCCAGAAGCATTCCTGTGCCACTGCCTTGCCCTTCCCTGTTTAATACAGCTTATCCTAAGTGTAGGCCATTGCATTTTTCTTCACTAGTTTACAAACCAGGTTACATTTTTAAGACATTTTTTAAATTGTTTTTTTCTTCTGATTTGTCAAGATCATTTTCATTCTAGCTCTGTCTTCAAACTTCCTTAAAGCCTTTGTCATCTGCAGAATTAGTAAGCATGTTCTTTTCCATCATCCAAATTATTTATGAAAGTGTTCAAGTCACCCAAGACAGATCATCATGGAAAATATCCTTTCAATTTGACAGTAAACCACTGATACTGCTCTCTGAAGACCGACTATCTTCTGCACTCTAGGTCATGTTTCCCTCTTTTTATGATTATATCTGCAAAGAAAGCCTTGCTGAAGGCAGAATATGCATCGTGGCTCCTTTTTCAGTAAGAAGGGGAGCACAAGATGATCATGGATGGTCGTGCAAGTTTTGTCCTGTCCTACTATCTGATCCCATTAAGGCAGGGACAGACTTGCTGGACAGGCCAAGGTAGAAGGAATGGGCACAGGGGATTTTCCTCTGAGTCCTATGGGGTTTAGATGACCGAGGCTAAGACAGCAGACTACATTCTCGTGTTAGCCGGTACGTAGGCGAGTTCATTTCTCTTGGTTCCTCAGGTGTAACCCTGTACCGCGTCCTGACCGGGCTGCCCTCACGCAAACTCAAGGCCCTGTAGCGTTGACTGGACCCGCTTTCGCATTACAGCCTCGACCTACTAAACCAGCCCGGGACCTCGGGAGCTCAGCACCACGCTCGTGGTACTAAATGCTTCCGACCAGCGCTGGAAACACAGCCAGAAAAAGCACCACCACTGAGTTGCTGTCCCAGCAGGGCTGTGTGAGAAGGAGATTTAATGAGGGGAACACGGACGGAGGGCTGGTCGTCTTTAGCCCATTTTGCTGCTGGTGCCCCACAGGTGAGATGGGCCTTCGCTCCTGCCAGCCTGCTGGGGCACAGAGAGGCCTGAGGAGGACAACACGGAGCCGGGGGGAGCCAGGATATCCGCGCTGTCCTCTCCCCGGGGTCACTCCAGCCTGCAGGGCGGCCTTTGTCAGGGAGGGCTGCGGATGGCAGCGAGCTGCCTGGTGGCGCGGAGGGGTTGGGTTGCCAGTACCGAGGGGCGATGGAGGGAGCCCCCCGGCCCCGGGACAGAGGCGGAAGCACCGCGGCCGGGTTACCGGCTCCCCTCACGGGCAGAGGGCGGGAGGAGCCGTAGGCTGAACACCGCCCCGCCGCCGGCGAGGCGCCAGGGGGCGCCGCAGTGCCGCGGCGGAGGGCGCTGCCGGTGGGCGCTGCCGGTGGGCGCTGCCGGTGGGCGCTGCCGGTGGGCGCTGCCGGTGGGCGCTGCCGGTGGGCGGGGTGTGTCCATCGACCGCTGCCCGGAGCGGTCCATCGGGGCCAAAAGCCGGCTGGACGCCGGCTCCGGCTCTCAGTCGGCCAAGGCTGTAGGCGGGCGGCTGCGGGCGCTGGGCACTGTTTGCCTTTGGAGTGGCTGCACCCTGACTTTGCGCTGCCGGACGTGCAATAAACCGTTGTTAGGAAAGATGCGTGTGCTCAGCGTACCGTGATTTTAAGCACCAGATCTGTGGAAGGGAGGTATAGCCTGTACGTGAACATGTACCGATTCACTCCAGATTTTGCAGGTCCAAAGAACCGCTGTCCGGAGGCATTGGCAGCCCGAGCAGTCCCTAGGGCATGGCACCGGCCTGCCCTTAGCTGGGCTGAAACATGGCTTTTCTCGAGGCGTTTCCAACCTCTGGTCCCCGGCGGGTAAGCGACCTTGAAGGTCTGTAACGGCAGAGGAAGGGGAAATCCTGTGAACCGCACCCCACCTATAAACTGAAAAGAAAAAGCAAAGGGTGAACTTGAACGCATCCCTGGATATTGCCTGTGCTACACAGCATCCCACGTAAATTAGTGGTGAATCATACATGGTGACAAATTCCAGCTCTTGCCTTACTTATCTGCTGGCTCCCGCCTTGCTTCGTGCTAAGCGGGTCACCAGACCATAATAGTTCAGTGGTTTTTGCACAGATAACTTGAAAGTATGGGCTGGGGAAGGTAAAACGCAGTAGTGCTACTGATTATTAAAAGCGTGGCATAACTCTAGTGCTGTAATAAGAAGAGATTTCATACCACGAGTGTTAATCGCCACTAACGGGAAGCATCACATATAAATAACATTCCCATCAGGTTAAATATTCACCGCTGAAAGGTAATTCCCAACTACAGGCTTTTTCCTGAAGCAGACGCTGTCTCCCGCTTTGGCCGGATGCTTGCTTCCCCACACAGGCATGCACTCTGTAGATAGTACCTAGCGAGGCATGTTAAGCATTTTGCACCATATTCTTATCTTAATTGATATTCATAACCCTCTAACTCTTTCCTGGGGGCGGGGAGAAGGCAGAGCTATGAATTAAAAGCACCTGCATATGTCAGGAATACAAAGAATGTTGATTTCTAATAGTTTCATCTTGCAAGGTATAATATAAGCGAAGCTGGAGAGTAATGCTAGTTGTTTCATCTCCTGAGACGCTTCACTCACCTTTGTACTATTGGAGGGCAGATTTCCAGTCGAATTGAAGTGCAATAGTGGAACTAGCAATAATAATAGTTCTTACTTTTGTATTGTTTCAGTAAGTGGTGCTAAGGACCCGTTCCTCTGTTCCCTCTCCTGTACTTTCAGGGTGAGTTAGATGGATCTGACATTCACAGCTTGTTAATCACCAGAACCCCAGGTAAAAATAACTGGATACTTTAA
Organism: Rhynochetos jubatus; assembly: GCA_027574665.1. Classification (NCBI taxonomy): domain Eukaryota; kingdom Metazoa; phylum Chordata; class Aves; order Eurypygiformes; family Rhynochetidae; genus Rhynochetos; species Rhynochetos jubatus. Next base: position 11,106,328 of record CM050654.1, read on the forward strand.
GTGCTGTAAGATTTTCTACTGACACTTAATAACACCCTGGATGTTTTTCGTAGCCCTTGTACTGCGTGTGCTTTGTAGTAGTTTCATCATTGCAGCATAAACGTGTCTTCAGCCGCATTGAGTTGGAGCAGGAAATGGGGTGGATGTCTGAAGCCGCAACAATGGCTCTGCAAGTTTTTGTTACGTCGTTCCAACCCATTTTATTTGGCTCATTGTGAGTGAAGAAAAATACAGTCCTTGAAAGTGCAGTGTTTCAAGCCACACAAAAAGGAGCTGTGCTGTAAGGAGTGTTATGGGCCTCGGTGCATCATACCACTCTTTTCCAGGGAAGGACAAATGACGTGTAAATTTTATTTGTTTAGTCTTAGATTTTCTGTTCCTGTTTCAATATCAGGGACGCAGTTGCATTCACTTTGTATTTTCAATTTTGAGTCACTGCTCTCATAGCAAAAAAGATGCGTTTTGGAAACGGTGAATTTCAGGTGGTAGGATTGTTAGAGATGGGAGGACTACAGTGGTGAAGAGGAGGAAGATGGCCTTTAAGTTTTTATATGTACGTATCCATTTTAACACTAAAATCAGAAATTGTATAGTCTGATTTCTGCCATGCGTATTCAGAGTAGTCTGGTCTCTACAACAAAGCTAAAATAGCTAGGCTCTGTGGCCTGCTTTCGGGGGAGCAGCTAAGAAATCTCAATGACTGTTATAAGATTCTTCAGTATTCGTTGGTGTTACAGGGCATTGGCTGTCAGGTGATATTCTCATTGTTACGGATGTCATAAGCCTCTGCCAGAATTCGGCTGGCATGCAGCTGCATGGACCCAGCTCAAATTGAGAGGGATTGCTAGTTAAACACTGGTTGAAACTCCCACCTGGAAATTCAGGAAAATTAAACCAAACTACCTGGTGCCTAGTAAGCTAATTTTTCTCACTTGAAAACATGAATCAATTGGTTTAACAAGTAATACTTTATTAAAAGGAATTAAGTTCCCCTGGCTGGTACTGCTTTCATCTGCCCACATGATCCCAGAAAGCAGATGCTTGGCTTTAATTTTCCTGTAGATGTAGTATTTTTGCTTGCCTGGAGTACCCATAAATGCCAGTCTAGTGGGAGATCCTGCCACTAAAGGGGCTCCCTGAAGTGTGAGCCTGGGCTGCCTGATCAGAGCCCTGTGTGGCCCAAGATGGGGAAATTCATGATCTCGTGACCTTTTTTAGGCCTCTCTACTAGGCACTACTTCCATATTGCATAGCTTTGTTTGCACGAAGCGTTTGGCCAGTACCCCTGAGGAGAGCTGACTTGTAACTCTAAAGCATTGGAAAATACTGCAGGCCTTCTCCGTGCATTGTTTATTGCATTCCTTATACTGACGCTGCATGACATAAATTCCTTCCTGGCTATGCAAACTCTGCGGTACTTGGACTTGTTTTAGTCGTAGGGAACGCATACATTGGAGGGAAAGATTTACACGTCGGGCATGTCTTTGAATCACAGGGCGCTGCCATATTAATAGTTTCAGGTTTTAATATTGCTGTGACAGTGTGCTGAAAACCAGATGTATACAGTCTCACAAACACCGATACACGAGCATTTCCCTCTAAGCTGAGGGAAGAAGCTAATTTATTTTTGCTCTACTTTCACGCCTTTCAGCATCATGAGCGGCAGCGCTGGCCACAGCTGATGTCGCAGAGTCCACGGCTAACAAGCAGGAAAGAAAATCAGTGTTTTCACAGCCTTGTAATGCCCTATTTATTTATGTAATAGATTGAATGTCATGTAAAGTTTGAAACTGCACTTAGCTTTTCTCAGCTCCCTTGATCTGTCTCGCAGCTGCGGTAGATGGTTCTCTCAGCTGCTGTTGCTGCCTCTCTAATCTGCGCTTTGATTTTGTAGGCATTCCTTATCTGCTGGCTGTGGTCTGTTTGACACGTCCAGCTATGAAAGGAAAAACCGACTGTTGAGAACTCGTGTGATAGTATTTCTGCCCCGGTATAAAGGAGCTTTATGTTCGTTGGAAACTTGCCATATGTATGCAAAACTGTGTATTTTAAATATTCTTGGAAGCATGGTTACTAAATGCCAGTGTTACTCTAGTGTATTTTGCACTTGATTTTCAGTGGGCATGAGCTAATGTATCTCTGTTGGTGTCAGTGGAGCTATACGTGTTGTCAGAGAAAACTTCAGAGCTGTGTAGTTCCTGGAGCTTTGTAATGACCTGGTTTTACTAAACCCGCTCATGGTGATTAATATTTTGCCTGTTTGTATCGTGAGGGCAGAGCCAGGGTTCCCTAAGTCTCAGGCTGACCCTGGAGACAAACCCCTGGAGTCAGAAGCTGCATCGGATGACGTGGGATCCAGATGCCCGAGCACAGCCAGCAACCCACCCCGCTGCCCAGACACCTGCTGCAGGCAGTATGGAGGCTGCCCCACACCCCTTTGGAGTGGGTTACAGGGTGTGCCGTGCTGTGGGCAGTCTAAAGCTCGCAGCGCCATAGCTGTCGGCACTGTTCATCCTGAGCAACAGTGCTAGCTGCGTGACGTGGCCCTGGCACCGGAGCCACATGTAACTGCAGAGTAAGCTCATCTGTCGTGAAGCAGAGTCTCTCTCCCGCAGCCCTCCATCTTCAGCGCAGAATCTGTTTTGCTAGGCTTGTGCAGTTTTTTAGCATATAAGTTTATTTTTTTTGTGCATGCACATTATAATTACTCTGATGTTCATAAGCAGGTTTAATAATTGGCTGCTTTGGTTTCCTTCCAGCTCCATTCGGGAAGCCAACTACCAAAGCCTGCTGTGACTACCATGTTGGCTTCTGACCTCGCATAGGGTTTGCGTGGCTAGGTTTTGGTAGTGGGGGGCTACAGGGGTTGCTTCTGTGAGAAGCTGCTGAAAGCCTCCCCGATGTCTGAGGGAGCCAACGCCAGCCTGCTTCAGGATGGCCCTCCAGGATGGCCAAGGTCAAGCCCTTTAACGACGGTGGTAGTGCCTCTGGGATGACATAAAGGATATGGTAAAAAACCTGTGCAACAGCAGCCAGAGAGAGGGATGAGAATATGTGAGAGGAACAGCTCTGCAGACCCCCAGGCCAGTGGAGGAGGGGCCAGGAGGTGCTCCAGGTGCTGGAGCCCATGGTGAGGCCAGCTGTGCCCTCCTGCCATGGAGGGTCACAGGGGAGCAGAGACCCACCTGCAGGCTGGGGAGGGCCCCACACCAGAGCAGGGGGATGCCCAAAGGAGGCCGTAACCCTGTGGGCAGCCCATGCTGAAACAGGCTGCTGGCAGGACCTGTGGCCCCGTGGAGGACCCGTGCTAGAGCAGGCTGCTCCTGAAGGACAGCACCCCATGGAAGGCACCCACACTGGAGCAGGGGCAGAGTGTGAGGATCCTCCTCTGTGGAGGAAGGAGCAGCAGAGACACTGTGTGATGGACTGACCCCAACCCCCATCCCCCTGCACTGCTGGAAGGGAAGAGGAAGAAAAATGGGAAGCAAAGCTGAACCTGAGAAGAAAGGAGGGGTGGGGGAAGGTGTTTTTAACATTTGGGATTAGTCCTCATTATCCTACTGCTGTTTGATTGGTAGTAAATTAATTTTCCCCATGTGGAGCCTGTTTTGCCCATGATGGTAACGGGTGAGTGATCCCTCCCCGTCCTTGTCTGGACCCATGACCCTTTCCTTGTATTTTCTCTCCCCAGCACAGCTGAGGAGGGCAGTGACAGAGCAGCTGTGGGGGCACCTGCACTCCAGTCAGGGTCAACCCAGCACAGAAAAAGCTGGTACAAAAGAAAACGAGCTGCTTCTGCTTTGTATCCTGCTTTCCTGTGGTCTCAGTGACAGAAACCTGCTCCTTCGGTGGCAGAAGGCGGTGGGTAAGTGTTTTGCTGGAGCTGTGATATACATAACCAGCTGTTCATCTTCCCTAAGTGGGGAAGAAAATCACCCAGAGGAGCAATGGCTCTCCCTGAGGCAGCAGCTGACGTGGATTTATGAGGCTGTAGCAGATATAATCAACCTATTTAGTTTTCCCAAAGCAGGAAGAGAAGCTGTCCTGTGGGAATAGACCTTCTTTAACTATAAGCAAAATAAATTTTGCTTCCTGGGTGATTCTACTAGATGGGAGTCAAAAGCTGGGTGTTGTGCTGCTTTGGCCATGGGAAGCTTATTTACCTGCTTGTGGAACAAGATCTGCTGAGGATGCTCAGGGCTTTATTTCAGCTGGCAGGTATCACAGTCTGTCCTAAACCTTGGGAAATGGCTTTCTAATGGATAGTTGCCTGCCTGAGGAAAAGGCGGTATTTATCCTTTTTTTCCTCGCTACCTTAGGTTCTAAGCTAGCGCTAGTTTTTCTGAAATAGTGCTGCTTTTCCCCCAGAGGTGACTCTCATCAGCAGTCACTCATCTCAGCAACGCTTCCTGTGTGGACGGTAGCGTTCAGGTACCACCGACGCTGTTGAACCTGGGGGCTGGCTAGAGATCACGCTAAATCCATGGTAAATAGAGCACAAGTGAGCTGTGCTGTTTCCAATTCCGATGTTTCCTTGTTTGAATTGTTTGGAGACCAGCGCAGGCTGAGCAACGAGGGCCAGGGGTGAGCCAGGGCGCAGGAAAGCGTGTGTGCGTAAGCAGCGACCCTTGAGAGGGAAATCTCCTTCACCTCTCCTGAGACTCGGGAACACAGGAACTGTTCTGAGAGCAACACCGCCTGCGCCTCTGATTGTTTGGATGCTCGCTTATCGCTGTGAGGCAAGTGCCTGGATGCAATCCTCTCGGGGGGAAACCTGTTGTTGTTTCCACTGTTTACTCTTTATTGTGGTAGTATCTGAGAGCCACAGTCACAGTTCAGAGCCCTCTTGTGCAGGGAGTTGATTATGAGCGGGACTGGGATGAAAGGGGACGAGTCCTCGGGGATGGGCTGAAGTTTGGTATTTTTCTCAAGTTTTATGGAATAATACATTAGTTTCTGCATGAGTGACAGAGCTGTTGGCATTTATGGCCAAAGTGAGCCACATAAGTCCCTTCGGCGCTTCACCTCAGGGTGTGAGCTGCGGAAGGCTGAGCCCTGGGGAGGGGAGTTTGTGAGCTGAGCTCCGGGAGTTACTGCGTTGGGGCAGCACCTTTCCGTGGCAAATTCTGGCATGGTTTAGCCTGTGCCTCAGAAAGGTTTCAGAAAACACAGAGGTAAACCCCAGGTTTGCGAAGGCGTGGAAGTCATCTTCAAGGGGCGAAATACTTGATCTATGTTGGAAGCTTTAGTGTGTTTAAACACTTGCGTGGCGCAGGGTAAGGAAGTTGGTAAATGCCTGTGGAAACTTTCATTGTGTTCTCTTAAGTGTGACCTTTCCTTACCCCTCTTTTTCTGTTTCGTGTTGTTGGCTGGTTCTGGTTTGGGTGTTGGGTGTGGTTTTTTTTTTTGTGTAATCAGAAGCAGTTCCTTGGGAGTTACTGTAGATCTACTTCAAAATCTCTTTGCAAAGCACTGGGAATTTTTTGCTTGTCTAATTCATGCTGAGAAGCAGCCATTAATTTCAAGGAACCATTCAGCTTTAGCAAGGCTGATTAGCTGAGAGTGTTAGGTGAGAGTTTTTGCAATATTGAAAGTGTCAAGCTATTAAGAAATTTTACATTGATTTTTACCGATTGTCACATTTTTTCGACAAGTGTTCTAATTGTTGACTGGAAAAGTAAATGAGGGTTTGTGTTCCTTCTTTTGCTGCCTCTCTGTTTTAGAGAGAAGTAATTCATTATCTCATGGTTAGGAAACAATTAGTGTTATTTCTTTCATCACTGCATGATAATGGAGTAACAAAATGATGTCTCAGACCCGAAGTTCTTACTGGAGTTCTTGGGAGGGTGAGGAATACTGTGTGCAGCTGAGCTGACATAAGAAATGTCTCATTTCTCGTGTGCTAGGGGCTGATTGAAATCTCCCTGTAAGCCACTCTATTAGCTATGCTTATGCACTACTGAAAAAACATGCAGGCTGCAGAAGAAAATATCACTGCAAGCAAAGCCTGATTATAGAAATACTTAACCTGTAGGTAGTGCTCCCCTTATCTGGCTGAGAGCCAGCTTTTTTTAAGATACAGGCATCAACATTTGTTTAATGTGTCCCTTATCAAATCTGAAAACTAATATTTGAGTTAGTCCTCCATGAAGATAAACGGGAACTGTTTGAGTGAGAATTAAGATATTGTGTATCATACTCCTCAGAAGAGGATCTGTGTACTTTGCCTTGAATCCAAAGAAATGTCTTGCAGATGCGTATTCAATCTGCGTTCAGAGAAAGTTCTCTTAAAAGCTAGTTTATGCAGTGAAAGTGTTTGGGAAAGTTATAGCAAAGGGGGGAGATCTTGGCTTTAATCAAAAGTGAAGTATGGTAGAGCCGATTTGAACCCGTCAATCGGCTCACAGGTCAGGCTTTTAGCGCTGAAGATAGGAAAGAGACTGTTTCTTGAAGAAGCTCAAATAGGGCTCCTGTGTTCCTATAAACAATAATTCTGCCATCCTAGCCTAGCTGTGCAAGGGAGTCTGGTCCATGGTCATCTTTTCTGTTTCACAGCATACACAGAGCTTACGCAGTTCCATTCCAAAACTGCATCCACGTATGCAAGAGAGGAATTAAGCTCCCCATACTTACCTCCTGCTCAGTTCAACCACTTATGATTTTCTTCCTGAAAATGGCACTTCTGGGTACCTTATGTACAAACTCAGTAAGATTTGAAGGCAAGCAGCCACATAAGGACTCTGACTGGTTGAGGAAATGTAAATAAATGGATGATGCAACAAATGATTCCAGGATGCCACTGTTCATGGATGTCGGGATCCCATCACCACCAAGGAAACCCCAAAAAGTATAGTTAGGTGGCTGCAAAATTTAACATGGGTTAGTAGAAGCCTGCTGAAAAACAAATGGATAATGCAAATTAGGATGGTAATGAAATATGGATGGAAAACATGCAAGAACTTAGAAGGCAGCCGCCGCAGCAATGCATCTTGGGAAAAGGAACAACAGCAAATGATCACTGTATGAAATCCAGTTAAGAATGAAACTGTAACGTATATTAAATGTAGCAGGCTTTTCCTCACCAGGCAGTGTTCATGTAGCGTTCAAAGCTGAATGTGAAAATCTGAAAATACCACAATACTACATAAAGAGGATTATTGTGCAAAAGAAATTTCTAGTAGTCAGGAAAAAAGAACCATTTCTTACTAAGGACAAGCTTTAACTATTGGTATAAGAACAATAACAACTGTTAATGCTGATAATCGTGAACATTTGACATCTCCAGGTTCTTGCCTGGTTCGCCACATGCTTTGTCAAGTTAAATGCTGGGAGGAAGCAATGTAGCTGGAACTTGCTGGAATACATTAGGTGGAGAAGAGGAAACTCTATTTCCTGACAAATAATTTTGTCAGCTAATGCTTTTTTGCAGTATTTGGCCAGCTGCATTGTTGAGTGAAAATAGTATTTGGAGAAAGATGACAGAACTCACTGAATAATATATTATCTTAAAGAATAAAATGTCTCCATCACAGTGGGGGTATGGAAGTAGGCTAAATCCTCATCCTTACCTACATGAAGTAATTATTCTGTGTAAGCTTCTTGAATTCCACGGATCTCAGGAATGTCAGAAAAGCATTTTGCTACTTCTTTCACCTCAAGACCCTGTGGTCATCTGGGCAGCAGAGCCATGGCAGGAAAACTGCTACTGGTGACAAATCTGACTGTGAGCTTTGCCCAGGACCCCAGTGGATGAACCGCTGTGTCGTGGAAGGGCAGACACACGCCTTGCTGCTGAGGATTTAGACCAGAAGAAAACCACTGCAGGGTTTAGCTGATGCTTTCTTCACTGTCATATTGGAGCCTCGTACAAAGAAAACGAGAGCAGACACCAAGTGCTGTATTGTAGTGTGATGATGAAGATTTATAGAGCCAAAATAGTCTTTCAGATGGCTCCAGTAGGATGGCATCAAAGTCTAATTTTTGCCACACTTCCTGCTATAACAAACAGATCAGATGAGTTCCGAGCAGACATTTTTTTCTCCAACTTCAGTACTTACTACAAGTAAAACATTTGCCAGGCTTTTTATTTTTTTGTATTATAGTCTGAAGATCTATTTAGTTTTATTGCTTGGGGTGGGTTAGGCATTAATGGAGCAACAGGGAGTAATACTCCCTGCAACTGCGTTGTTCATGCAGGCAAAACTCTCTGGCTGCATTGCCTAACAGTATTGTACAGGCGGAGGTGATCTCACCCTCTCTGCGTTTAGAGCTGACCAGGCGTCATATGGATGCAGTTAGCACAGTGCCCCGTTTGAGCTAGTAAGAGACGTGGCATATCAGCCTGGGGCAACGTCTGACATTTAACCTGTCTTCCAGTTGGCTTGAAGCATGGGCAGAGTGAGCTTGCGTCTGTCTCAGTGTGAATATTGCCTCTGCCGGAAAAATATTGTACAAAACAGTGTGTGAAAGACTTGCAGTGTGATTTTTGTGAAATCCTTATGAAGTGAAACACACTATGTATTATGAAATTACTCCTGTTAGAGCTGCAGCTTGAGTAACTCTTCCATATGATCAAGAACCACCAATTCAAGTTCCCTTGTCCCTGATTTTCTCTAATCACATTTGGATTTTGTTAGCCTCCCACTGCTGGCACAGATTTTGACTACTCTCATGTCATGCAAAAGGGGACTGCCTGAATTTGTTTAGTTTTTCGGGATGGATACTGAACACTGTGATATCATAGGCACTATAAGAAATGTCAGGAGGAAATCTCTCTAGGAACTGTCTTTATTAGTTTATGGAATGAGTTATAGGTGTGCGGATGTCCTCACAATTAATGAGACTTGGATACCAAATAATTTTTTTAGGGTTTAGCACATTAATCCTTGTACTAAATAGTAAGGATGGATATGCAGGTGTCATACGTCACACGTGTATATATAGGTGTATGCATGTATGAGATACGTACATGTCACTGTAGAGTTGTGGGCGAAGAAGCCATTCAACTCCTGAGCTTCCACTATTATTTTTATCACTCAACATATCTCCCTCTTCCTCTTTTCTGTAGAAGGAGACTTTGTGTTCAGGCACTGAAATTTGACAGCAGCAAACAAGTAGGTGAGGAGACAGTTTCCTTTTGAAGAGTCCTAATCCAGGTTTTCCTTCCATTGGCTCCAAAGCTCTTCATCAGTTGTCCCTGTGTTTCCTTCATCTGCGTAGAAAATGATATAAGTACGGTATGAAAAACCCTGTATCCATTATCCTGCATTCTGGCAGCCCTTAACAAGAATTCATAGCAGAGCCTTTCTTTTATGAGAGAGTTCTATAGCAAACTGGAGAGCTTCTGGGGAAAGTACAAGAAAATGTCAGGAAAGGACCTAGGAGATGTTGGGACTGGAGCAGGAGAAAGCTGCCCTTGGTCTGAGGGGTGTGTGGTGAGGAGGGGACTCGGGCGGGTCCATGCTGGCACCGAGGCAGAACCTGGCCTCTGCTGTGCAGAGTGGCAGAAAGGCACCACTAAAAAAAGAAACTGAGGAAAGCCAGAAAGAACTGGCTGTTTCTCAGCAGCTGTATGAGAATGGAGCAACTCCCATGGGAAGCCAAGTGTGGAGGAGAAATGGCCCAGCCGGCATGGCTGCCTCGTATCTTAATATAGCAAGGCGTCTTGGCAAAGCGAGGGGGTGAGGCCAGGAGGAGGAGAGCTGGGTTTGCTTTCCCAAAAACCTGCTTGCAATAGCAGAGAAATCCTGCTGGCCCTGTTCCAGCGAACCATTTGGGTTCAGTGCTCTGGCAGTGGAATCCAGCTGTTGGAGGTGCATTCCTCAGTGCTTCCAGCTGATCCTGCCTGCCTCTTGTCTGCAGGAGGCTTGTGCTCAGTGGGAGATTAGCTAAATGTCTGGGCAAGAGCAGACCCCATCCTGCTGTTAGCAGCATCTATCCCCTTCCCTGCTAACTGCCCTATCCCCAAATCTTTTAGTAAGCAAGCAGGAGTGGCACAGGCGGGGTGTTGCGTGAGCTTTCGCTGCAGAACTGGGAAGGGGCTGCTCCCAGCACGGGCTTCTGCAGGCTCAGGCTGAGCTATTTTGATGTGTGTGAATAAGATGTTGCTTTTGCCTATTCCTGACTAACTTTTCTACCTCAAAACAAACAAAAATAATCCAACCAAAAGAAAAAGCACTGACGACATTGCTCAGTAAAAATCACTTCTAGACCTAAATCCTGGTCACTGCCCCTGCAATACAGATTGGCAGGTAGGGACGTGATAAAATAAATATTGTCCTCATTCCCCACTGTTGCTGTATCTTACATCCAGCTATCCCACGGTCTTTTTCCATCCTCTCATTTCCATCCTTTTGAACCCTAGACCTTATTGAGTCTTGGTTTTCTTTGTTTTCCCTGTTTTGTTCATGCCTCTTAGTTCTGTCCCATCCTTTGCTTTGAGGTCTTTGTTCTGGGTACTCTGCCAGACTTTCTTTGTCTGTAGCCTTTCAGCTCCTTCCTCCACTTCCCCACCCTTCCCACTGACTCCTTCCCTCACACGTTCCCTCTCTCGCACACACCCCACCTTTCCATTTCTTATCCGCATTTTCCTATTTGTTTTCCCCTCCCACACACTTCTCTCTGTCTCAATTCCTCCCTCCACTCCCAGCTGGATGTCAACTATTGTATCGTTAAGAAGTAATGGGAACTGATTAAAAACTGATCTGATGGATTCGTTTTTAGGACTGGATTTATAGGACCCTGTCAGTCTGTTTCCTTTTTAGTGAAAGAATTTACAACCACTCAAAAATCCGTGAAAACTTTTCCACCTTCTCACCTTATTTGAGGCTGGATGTCATATATATTGCATATATGTCATACATAGTGGTTTAGAGCTACTGCATAACGGGATCTTGTTTTAATTGAGATCTCCACGCTGTTAAACCCAGCCCAAAAATCCATACTTCCACGTACTGCAGGCTTGCCTTTCAGTTGAAGAGGTGTTTGGTGGCATGCAGAGGATGCAGCTGTTCTTCTAAAGAGCTTAGCCTGGACACGCAAATGGAACCCCCCTTCTTTTCAGGTTTAAGTAGGACCTATTTACGCAGGTCTTAGATATCGCCTCCTAATGTTTTTAGTCATAACCTGCTCACTGACTTTCCATCTCCAGCCATCATTAGCGGTAAAATGACAAACCTTGCAGGAAAATAAAGGTTATTTAAAAGAAGTCACATAGTGCATACAGCTTTCGCTGCGATAGCGTGCAGGTGACAATTGACTCTGCAAATGCAGACAACTTCTCTGTGTTCGTAATTTGTTTACCGCTAGTCAGACGTTCTCACTGTCCCTTTTTCCCTGTCTCTCTCAGCGCTGCATTGAGTTGTAATGATTCAGGGACCAGGCGGCTGGTTAATGCAGCTCATGTTGTCACCCTCACGGGGCTCATTTGCCTACAGGCATGTCAGAAGGAACAAGTAATATAAGGGCGTATATAACTGTCGTTGGCAGTGTACTGAAAAGATGCTGAAGCTCCCTTTAAATGAATGGCGTAGGACACGGGGAGCTAAGTAGCTGAGAAATAAGATAAATTTGCTTGAATGGAGCGTTGTGTTTCTGTAGTTAGGCTGTGCCTGGTACTTGATCTAAATGAGGTACGTGTACATGGTGTGCAGCACAGACATCCCCTGTGTGCTATTTGTTCCTAACACTGTCTTGCACGTTTTCAGTATCCAGCACAGTTCACACCGCCCGCGCTTCTACACAGCTTAAGCCTGATGGGAGGGAATAAAGAAGACGGAACCAGACTCCTCTCGCTGGAGTTAATGGTATAGAGTGTCACAATGACCTACTGCCCCCTGTGTTCAGGAATTTGAAGGGTTGGGGGTTTCTTTTTTTCCTCAAACCTTTAGGGAGGAGCACACAAGTTGAGAATGATTGATGCTGTGTTAGTTGGTGTTCTGGTCTTCGCTGTGTGCCTGCACAAGCCTGAGCCTGCGTGCGCTGCTTCATACTGGCAAGGCAAGAGCAAACCGCGCTCCCTCGAGTTGGTGTAACCGCCTGGGTTTGGCTTAGCTGATGGGGATCGCATTGCAGAGCGGTGGGAGACGCAAGCTTGTTCTGCCTCTCTGTTTTGGATTATGACTGTTGACTGAATGTGTGTGTCCTTGGGTTTGCCCATTGTTTTTCCTAATTCTTCTCCCGCAGCAGGCACTATAGGTTTTCTGAGAGCTTTGCACCAACACACAGCAGATCGCGTTGTAAGGGAAACGTAGGAGACGGTCACACACAAAAAAAGTCCAACAGTCTTTTGTGATGGTCTGGTGTGATCATCTCTTGAGATATTCCAAGGAGAGCTGCATGGACAAGTTGTTCTGAGGCCAGGTTTTCGCTGACGGGAATGAAGAGAATCATGTTTATTACTGAATTTGATCTGTATATTGCAGTTGTGTTCTGCGGGAGAGGTTAAAGGTATTGCCTGGCAGAGGAGCAATGCGAGTGTGCAACCTTCCCGCCACCCAGTATCCAAACGGTTTCCAGTTTGGATCAATTCCGGCTGTCAGAACCCGATTTACTAACCGTGTTGGGAAGGACGCGAGTTTTCTTTTAGAAGGTCAGTGTCATTTCAGGTTATTGAAAATGAGGAAACCTGTTCCACCTTTATAAGGAAAACATTGCTTGGAGTTTTCAGGAGCCACGTGGTTATAATGAATAACGAATGTATGGTGCTTTGTGGAGTGTTTAGCTCAGCCTGAGAGAGAAATAATGGAAGCCTCTTCTTTCTGCCTCTGTGTTCAAACGAAGAAAAAATCAAAGCTGTTAAACCAGAGCTATATATCAGCTAACATATTTTAGGAATTGTGGAATGATCATAATTACAAAAAAGTCCTCCAGAGAGAAATTATGACTCATAGTTTATGTTCTCTTTAGTGTTGCTATGGAAAAAGAGGTTAGTGCCAATGGTCATACAGCAATATTAATCTCTGATCTGAAAGAAAAATAAATAACAATCTGTAGCTTAATCCAAAGCAGATTTATTCTCAGTTACTGTAGCACACTCCATTAAAGGGGATAACCGTGTAAGAAAAATTAAAGATGACGTTGATTATCACTTCTCAACATGCAGTTAGAGAGAGTTCCTTAGTTGAATTAGTGTGTGCTTCAGACTCCTGCAAATGACTTGGCGGAGTGAGAAGAAGGGAGGGGAAAAGGCATTTTGATCAAAAGTAGGGCAGGAAAGATCAGCCACCACTGACAGCTGCAAGTACACTGATTAAAATGTCTTTATGCTTGCAGTTAGACTCGGCCTGGGGTTGATGCTGGTTCAAATGCAGCTCCTGAAACAAACCCCTGGCAACGGGCAGTTTGGAGTGGTGGAAAGTGGCTATCCGCCTTTTTCCGTTTATTTGGGAAAGCGGGGGCTGTGAGTCAGAGAGGGGCAGATTCTTGGGTGCTGAGTCAGCACCCCGCGGGCTGCTCTGACAGTCTTTGCTGCCAGTTGTTTAGTTGCCTAGGCAAAACCCTAACCAGGACTGGGGCCAAACAGCTGCGTGCTGCTGTGCTCGAGTGAGGAGTCTCTTTCTCTGCATACAGAAAGGCTACGTTACACCTTCCTTTTGGCACCCTAGTGAGCGTGTGTGTCTTTGTGGGTCACAGTAAAACTTTCTGCTTGCGTACTTGACTTTGTTTTCAGGAGTTGGAATTCCCCTTGCTCCGTTGTACATAGTTACAGGCAGCAAAGGCCTTGCACTCGGAATTTAGCTTGAAATTCTGCTCACAATGCACTCTGCAAAGCAGGCTATAGCCTTCCTATCTGCCGTGCTGATGGCAGTGAAACTCTGTATTCTGTTGTTGATGAGCTAAACAGATTGGGCTGGGGAGATACACAGCTCTTACTGATGGTCACAGGAGTTGTATGTGTGGCCCAAAAACATTGTACGTTTCAGAGTTCTTTGAGCCAGCTGAAGGCTTTTCACTGAGGTTCAGGGTTGGACTGGTCTCTGGGTGAACAGTTTGCCCTCTAACAAATTGCCATTACTTCACTAATTCTTCTGAGTTTACCTCTTTTTTTTAAGTGTGTGTCTATCGGTCATGTGGTCATACAACAGCTTGGCATCACAGCCTGTAGCAATAAATGGTTTGCATTGCATCAGTGGAAAGGGCATACAGGTATATTTTACGTTGTGATCCTTTTCTTCTGTCTCTTTAATCGTCAACCATGCTTCAGTCAGGCCTCTGTGAGGGCTTTCACTGCACTCTCTTGTTTGACAGTGAAATGGTCCAGAAAGCCCGTATCTGTGCCTTTTCACAGAGGAGCCGGCTCATGGATTAGCACGTGGAGGTCAACAGGATGCTCTTTGCCCTTTCCCCTAAAAGGGGACAGAAATGTCAGCTGGTTTTCTGGCATTGAAAATGGAAGTATCAGCAGCCGCTGAGTGCTGCTAGTTTAAATATCTGTACCAGAAGGACCCGATCACACCCTGTTTCTTTGTGCAAAACCCCCGCCGGTTTCAGTGGAGGTCAAACTCTGGATCTGTGCAGCTGCAAACAGGCCAGGTCTCCCAAGGAAGAATGGTACGAGTGGAGCTCGCAGGCAGGCGCTGCACCCGTGTCATCGTGTCAAGAAGGGTAAACAAGCAGTTTTTTAAAGAAGTAATTATGTAGACAAACCTGTCAGCACAAGCACGGACTACCCGTGCGTATGCCTGACATCTGCCAGCCTGACAAGATCCAGGCGCATACTTCAGATAGCTGAGAGAATACAGTGCTGCCAGTGCCGCAGTCTGCCTCCTCCCTGAAAAGCCAAGTTTTCCAGACTAATGTTTTTAGTCAGGACTCGAGAATGGAAGGAGAGGAAAGAAATAGCTTGGGGGACATCTCAGCATCTGGAGCTTACTTCTTGCTCTGGTTTATAAGATAGCACAAAAGCAGACATTCATGTGTTGAGTAAACGTTTTTCTCTCTTGCAAAACATGCTTGCTTAGGTTTGTTAGGATTACGGGCCTGCTCATCCTTGTAAATGTGTGACTGTGGTGGAGAAAACCTTTAATTCTAGTCCTGCAACTCATGGCTGTGTGTGCAGTGTGTCTTGGAGTGTGTATTTGAATTAATTCTCACAGATGCTCGGTATCTGCATTTCCAACAGTTTTACTGGATAGCGTCGTAATGCTCTCCAGACACTGCGCGTGGGATTCGTTTCAGCATCTCTAAAACTGGATGAAGCGTGGCCAGAGGTATTGTTTGAATTAAAGCTTAGGAGGACAAACAAACCAGGCATATCTGAAAGTGAAATGTAAACACGTTGCTGGGGTTCCTGGCTAGTGCTTGGTGGCTGTGGGAAGTTGACAGCTGCTACGGAAAGGTTAAACGTGCATTCTTTGGTCTGTCAGTAAAATTAAGCCTGCTAAAGACTATGTGGCACTCTAGGAGACGCGAGTTTATCCGTGTGCATACACAGAACGTACACTTCAACAAAAATATGCTTTCAGGACTATTTAAAGAATTAGAACTATGCTGCAGTCCAATGAAGAATGCAGATGGAGCTAGCAAATTTGGGAAAGCGCCTGACTACGTTCAGGTGGGCTAGAGATCTGACAAGTGTCTGGAAAGCAAAGCACACTGGTGTTTGCATTGCTGAGTAACAGCAGAGGATGAGAAAGAAAATGGTACAGGTACAGTGGGGACACGAACTATAGTAATAAATGCTTGACCTTTACATTTCATCTTTGCCAAGTTCTCAGCCTGCTTCTCCCAAAGACCGACATGGCTGTGTTTCATGTTATGCTTTTATTTGTCATATTTGTAGTTAGTTACAAGTAAAAATGATTGAAATCCATTGTAGTTAATAGGAAATAAAAATATAGCTGCACGAGTTACGCCATGACTTTTCTTACAAACAGTATTTCCTATACGATACCATACACTGAAGAGCTTAACTCTTAATAGAACTCGCCTACACTAAGCTCTTATTGACTAACTTCCAGTGTGATTTACTGGTTACAGATATTCCCCCTGGAGAGTAATATCTGTTAATAATTTCATAACGGTATTTTTGCTGTAGCTTTTATTTCCCCTGTAATTTGTGATTCTAAATACAAGTTGAAGGAAGCAACCTTTTAGTGCAATGTTACGTATCAGTAGAATTTTATATATATATATAAAAAATAAAAATAACCCACTGCATAAACAAACAAGGATGTAAGGTAACTATTGTGGGTATTGTGCTTCCCTTTCCTCCCTTCCCCCTTACCTTTGTTAAGTGACAGGAATGAACATTCGTAGTGAACAAACTACCCTGTAACCTCTCGTTTTCAAAGAATTTTGCAAAATTACAGAGTTGTAATTTTGAGAGCAGGTAGGTGGCTTTGATGGAAGTTATTAGCAGAGAATCAAATCCTGTGGCTTTGCAGACTCATCCTTACGTAAACTCATCCCTGCCATGAAGTTCAATCCATAACACATTGTTCCCTTTAGTCTTGCCTAAAAGATAATTTCACCTTTTTGAAAAAATTCTCCTTACATCCCTGTAATTTTCTAACTCTTCCATGTAGATACAGCTCTATATATGAATTTGTAAAAAGATAAATTATGCTATTTTCAAAATACTCTGAGATACAAAGTTGTGAAGGTGTCAAGTTTGATACTATATTGCTATAAAAGTTAAGAATTAATTAATTAGTGTTATCTGAGTATATATTCTTCAAGCTGGAAGTATAGATTTAATATGCCGGGGGGTCTGTTTTTGCTTTTTTTACATTCCATAGCATTTCATACTTTCTTCAGACTATCTCTATGTTTCTGTCAAATTCCTTCTTTTTTTTCTTTTTTTTCTTTTTTTTTTTCATTTTCTGATCCCTTAAAGATACAGCAGCTCTTCACACATTCATGTTTGTCACTAAGGTACTTCCATAACCCTGGTAGATTGAAAGTCATCTTTTCATTTCCATCTAAACACAGCCATTTCTTCTAAATGAATAGTGAGAGACTACTGGCAAAAATCTTTCCCCCGCTGAAATGGATGGAGCCAAGTTTTCAGCCTCACCCTCCAAGTACTCTGCTCTTCCAGGCTTACTGCATCATGCAGCGAAGCCCCCCAAAAACTACATGTGTATGCACAGTTACAGAGGCTGTTAGTATTCGCAGAGCATGGCAAGGAAACAGAAATCAAGTGCTCTCATTGGTATCTCTACATTTACGTACAAAACTACTCACAGTGCTGGGAGATACTGACAGAGAAGAAAACAGAACAGAAATGTTTGGGTTTTGACTACCCTCCATGCATTCCTCTGACCCCACTATAAGAAAGCCAGCTGACCTGCTTGCTTCTACTAGACATACCCTTTTCCTGCTAGTCTCTTATGCCAGCTGACAGCATCTCTAAATTAATAAACTCCAGTGAATCGGCCTAAAAGGGAGCATGTTGCAGCCCGTGTCGTTGACCCTGTTCACCCTGCGTTCCAACGTGATGCAATAAATTACCACTGCAGAGAAAAGGGTGGAAGAAACTGAATCGCTATTACCACCTGTGTGGCAGAAACCAGCTACTCGCCTACGTAAAACCATGTGTATTTGGAAGGTGAGGGAAAGCTTGGGTCGATTACGCCGTTTGGTCTATCTGCAGGACAGCTGCTTGGGTCGTTTCTTCGTCAGATTGTTCCATTTCCCCGCCGACTGCGTTGTTTCTTTCATCGTACTGTTTCTGGCTAGAAACTTCTAGAGGCATCCCATACTCTTCGTCATCTTCAACAATGGACAGCTCGATGTTGTTGTGCGTCATGGTGTTCCCTTCCATTCTGGCTTCCTTCTCCAGGGAATCGGCTACTGATTTGCCCTCCTCGGTCAGCGAAGTGGTAGGGGTCATGTCTGAGTGCATGTCGGCGAATGACATTTCATCCTCATTCTCAGCTTGGTTGCTGCTTGTCGTTTCTGTTGGTTTTTCCTCAGCCTCAGCAGGGGTTTCTCCTTCGTGGACTTTCTTCACATTGAATGTGAGGGGAGACACTTTGAAAGCTGAGCTCTTTGTAGAGGATTTCTGATGATGCACAGTAAGTGACTTCTTGATCTTTTCTCTCCGTTCAGGTGAGACAATCTTTGTGCTGATCTTGTTCATCTTCTTCTCGATGTTTTGGCGGGAAAATGCTTTCTTGAGGCTGTCTACCTTCTTGAGGCTGGACCTTTTAATTTTCTCAGCTCTTGATTCTTCTGTTTTCTCCTCTGCGCTGTCATCCATATCATCTTCCTCATGAAACATTTCATCATCTGAACCCAACTCCACGTTATGCAAGGTTTCTTCCAGCGTTTTGTTCTCATCCACAGGCTCCTCTTTGCCTTCTGTAATGCTGGGAATAGGCTCTTTTGCAAAAACGCTGGCAGGGATCTCATTTTCCTCCTGAAAGAATTGACAATATTTGAGTTTCATAGTTCACAGGACACAAATTTAATAAACAAAGCACAATTCTGAACAATTACTTCCCTCCCCTCACAATGAGATGAGGGAGGCTGAACATTTGTTGTTGTTTCAGTATATTTAACCAGCAACAAGCCGCTAAAAGCCCACTGAACCATTATCTGGTACAGTTTAAGACTAATGAGCTGTCAGCTGTAAGATTTCTGTTTCAGAGTGACTTGGAACGTATACAGAATGGAAATCCCATTCTTTGTCACTTAATTTAGATGCTCTTTTATAAGAATTTAGCTGTGAAGTTGTACACCTATCCCTGAGGAGAAGGGACAGTATGGTAGCTAAGGAGTCACGTAACCCCCAGAGCTTTACGCCTCTCTAGTCAAAGATTGGGAATATCTATCTCTGCAGAGACGTTGGGCGCATCTGCAAGGTACCTTAGATGGCAAATGCAGCCAGTGTTCCCAGTGTATTTCAGTGTATACTGCTGTTAAAACCGGATTGTTGGCATTGAGGAGCCATGCAGTCTATGACATTTGGAGTATGTGCTATTTCCTGGCTATTTACGGCACAGGAAAAAAAATAGTGGTAAATTTGGTTGGTAAATTGGTAAATATTAAAAACGTGGACAGGGTGACTCCTTGAAAAACAAAGAAAACAAGTTTGTGGCCTACAAAAATAGACATTACATCACACAGAAAACACCAGTAGTCACTTCTAGCTAAGAGGAAAATGATTGCTTTTTAGAAAGAAACCCAAGAAAGGGCATGGAAGGAAAGAAGGTAATCAGAAAACAAACCAGGCTGAAGGAGTGCAGAAGCTGCAAGGTGTAAGGAAGGCCCTGCCGTGAGCACCGAGCGCAGCAGCTCCGCAGCCCCGAGCAGTTCAGGGGCAGCACAATGGACACTCTGTTCTGCGGTAGGTTCTGCAGGCGTCTGCCCATGCACAGAAAACGAGGCTCCTCGCACGCTCCCTTTTCCTGCCTTAGATCCACACAGTCTCTGTCCGTTACCTTTTTTATCCCTTTCAGACAGAGCGCGTGCACTGTCACTTAGCGTTAGGGATTGGAAGGATTCTTTAATTCCCACCCCGCTGTATTTATCCTTGGGTACGGGAAGCAGCAAGTGCCGAGTGAAACGGTTGTAATGGTCTCAGACCTGTCCCTAGTGGGGCTGAGTTGAGGGGGGAAAAAGGCCAGGTACACTTCAAAGTTCATGCTCATTCTTTCAGGACTGTTTTGCAGCTCATCAGTTGCAATCGCTGGAGAGAACAGTGTCTCGAGTTAAACGTGCTGTCAAGACTGTCTAAGGATGTCTTGATGAATATACCACAGCACTTTGGACGTGGTTGTTTTTAAAAATAAAATAGTCACGACTACCTTGTAGCGCTTCTGGAACTCAGGAATACGCACGTAGACAGGCAGAATCATTTTATACCATGTGTACACAGTATTCAATCATATACACTGCAGTTCAAGTGTGTTGATGGGTATCTTTCGAAGATATAAAAATGACAAGTGTTGATAAGTGGATGGCTGTTTGACTGTATGCACTTTGTTTCTGCTGTTTCTGCACACCTCCCTGGACCAGCAGCCTCAGCGGGATACGCTGGCACAGACAAAGCTGTCCAAGCCCTTTGCCTGCGGTGGAACATCTAATAAGGCTAGCGCTCTTCTCCCGACACCTATAACGTTGTTGCAACTATCGGCAGCAGTGACCAAGATAACAAAACAAAGACAACCTGCACCAGCTGTAAGTGAAAACAGCTGTACCTGCAGTGCAAATATTTATATTCTCTCCACTGCAGTTAATGAACTGTGGATTAGATGAGTGGGTGCAGCGTTAAATTATTCCCCAGTGCGCGAGAACTCGCTATAAAGCATAATTTACGGGTCTTGCGCGTTCTTTCCGAACCTAGGTAATCGCTTACGGTTTTAAACATCTCGGCATTCGGGTGGAAGCGCCTGAACGGCATGGCCAACTCGGATTTTAATGTGTAAAGATGGGTTGTAACTTTTAAAGTATTTAGTCTAGGAAAGTGGCATCATGCGAGACTGATCACAGCGCAGTCTGAGCCAGAGGCGGGCTCATCTCAAGGTCAGTTTACCTCCGTGTCTACAGTATTCACGTTAAACTGCAGTACTGCATGCAGGCTCTAGTAGTACGTGGACATAGATTTTCTTTCGATTTCTGTCAAATTTGTGACTGAGCAGAAGGGAGACTGCCAAATTGTCAGTATTTTAAAAGGCGAAAAAAAAGGCAAACAAAAATGGACTACATAATAATGAGCTAATGATTCAATTCAAAGCAGATCCTAGGTGGTCTTCGGCTATCAGACAGTACTGGCATGAAAGAAATCGCCTCTCTGTCTAAGCTCCCTGCGTGGCCCTGGAAAACATCAGCCTCTGGGCATCTATTACTCTGCTTGTAAAATGGGAATGACATGCTTTCCTATCTCACGTTTCTGAAAGACCTTAGGATCACAGGAACTATTAAAATGCAAATGAAAATAAATGAAGTAAAATGCTTTGGTAATACGAAGGTGGTATAGCGGGAAAGCTCAGTGGTGGAGCAGACGTTTCTGTTCCAGATACAGTTACTGATTAACTTGAACAAGTTGTAAGGGGGGCATTGGTAACTTTTTGGTCTAGCAAGTTTACATAACACCTATATTTTGTTTTGATGCATTTTTGTCAAGCAGTCTGGTATTTCATTTAGGAAGACTAGAACAATGCACTGAAAAATGCGAACTGTTACAAACCGCGTAACTATTTTCCATGCCAAAAAAAAAAAAAGTAGAACTTTGATCTTCTTGATCTAATCTAAAAATCTGGGAAAGCAATATACCTTTTTATTTTCCACATCCGAGTTCAAAAACAGCACTCGCATTTTCTCAGATGAGCCTGACTGTAGGTAGCTAGCTCCTCTGAATTTTATTTTTCCATGTGGGAGCCAAATAGAATTGTGCAAGTTCTCTGCGTACAACGCTTGCTAATGCTAGTAGTACTTGCAAAGTTAAAATCAGTGCCTTCCCTGTGGCTTGGATCAGCCATTCTCGGGAACTTTCTGCAGGTGATGATCTCGTCCCTGTCTTTTACCAGAAAGGAAGATAAGATCCCTAACGGTGTGCTACGGAACTGGATGGCCTGAGCAAACAGGTAGCTAATTTACGCAGGAGTGCTGGATCTCTGATGCCGCATAAGGGAAACCAGCGTGCTTTGGTCTGTATTTTTGTTGGATTTGTGGTAAGAGGCTGTGGGCTTCAAGAAGGGGACATGGCATTCTCCCATGCTTACAGCAGTCCAGGCTCCTCTGTGCTTTCCAGATCCTGTTACACACCTAAATGATTACTAGTCTAAAACTTGTTTTGCTACAAAAAATAGGTCAAAAGATGACAAATGCTTCTAAAACCAGCTAGAGCTCCACCTACTTCAGACAAGTAAATGCTCTTCAGACCTGGGTGTTGCCATGGGAGGGCAGGGAGCAGGCTGGGACCGGCCGCCCATTTGCACCTCCTGTGCAAACCCAAATGCTTGGCTGCTCTGTCCCCCTGACTGTCCCATGGCACAGCTGGATCAAGTCCTAGTAGCCACATGAGATAATTTTGCCATTAGCCAATAACAGTATTCTCTCTGCAAGGCTCCAGGGGGAAATTCAGTAGTTAGCCCGTAGCATTATCAGCTTGTGATTCTTCTGCTTCCCTTGCTTGTTGATTTTTGAGCTTGAAGTTGCTTTTTCTAAAGATTTTTCCAGTGACCCAAACGGCCAGATACAACCAAACAACTGATTTCCCGTGCCTTCCTCTTGCTTTATTTCAGGAGGAAGCATTTACTCTGAGTAGTATCTGAAAGCGGCTTGAATATTGGGGTGCCTAACCTCAAGCTGAAATTTTGACTTATTTTATCCATCCTGTTCACCAGTAAACAGGACATTTAATTGAAAAATTAAACATGAGCCTTTTTTTATCTTGCTTTTTGCTTCTGCAGCTAAAAGAGCAAACAAAAACCCCACCAAACCAGAAGTAAAAAGCTGGTCATGTGGCAAGAACAAAATAGAGGGGAACAATGCCAAAGCTTAACAAGGATTTTTGAAACAGTCACTTCAGTGTTTTGCTAAATTGCTGTGTCACTTGTGGCATTTGTAATAACTTTTGCATCCTCAAATGCTTGGAATGGAGCTCCATTAAAATATGTCATCAATTAAAGAAACACATGGAAACTAGGAACAATGCAGGCAGGCTAAGGAGAGAAAACTAAGCATTTTAATGGAAAATATGTAAATAGCTGAACTTTTCTAAACACGGTTCATTCTCAGCGTGTACGCTGAGGGAAAGCTGATGCTGGCGAGCTGCAGCACGGTTTCATAAAATGCAGAGCTGGAGCTCAGTCGTGTTTTGGCTATGCTCAGCTCTCCCACCAAGTATCAGGGAGTCTGAGGTATACGGTGAATGCAGAACTGAATCACAAATGTGTGTTTTTATTTTCATGCCGAGCTGTCTTCCTAAGCTGGAAAAGGAGGTCCTAACGAGGAACACGCTGTGTGAAAGTTTGGACTGTGGGTTTTTTTCCAGTGGAAAAGAAGAATCCCGCAACTTGGTCTCATCTATCCAGATTTCCCTTTTGTTTGTACGGAAATCTGGCATCAATATGGCTTCATTGCTGCAACTTCTTCCTGCAATTGTTTTTCCATGGATTCCTGTTCAGGGCAGTTCGGAAACCCAGCCAGCCTTCTGCTCTTTTCCCTCTGTACTATTATCCCAGGAAGGCGGTGACCCTACTGACTACCAGGTCATCCCACTTCCACCTTGTAAGGAGACCCCGCAGGGAGATTTTTGAGGGAGTGGGCATGCAGATGGGGTGGCTGCCAGGGCTGGCAACAGGCACAGGGGGCTTGTGAACACCCACCATCCCTCCAGGTGCAGCCACTTCCCAGGTGGAAAATCCCAGCTCTTCCCAGTCCCTGCTGGCGAAAGCCCTGGGTGCTGCCAGCCCCAGCCTCCCTCCCAGGCCCTGGGAAGCTCTGCCTGTTGCCCTGGTTTTCCAGACAGCTGTGCTGCCTTGTAGCAACAGGCGGGTGCCAGGAGCAATTCCCAGTTGACTCTTTTTTTTTTTTTTTTTTTTTATTATTTTACTGAATTTAACTGCAGTGTTTCTTTCCTAGGGCTTGTGTTCCTGATCTGCATTGGCTTGGGATCGGTTAAGTTCATCTTCCCCACCTCCACGGCAATGTGTTTTCTGGTGAGAGACAGGAAGACAGTCAAACAGACCCTTGTAAAAGCACGGAAGAGCAGACCTCCTGTCCATCGGTACCACCCCAGCTGCAGGCAGTGAAGCAGTGGATTTTCTTTAGCTCTTCTGGGACACAGACCGGTAATGTTTGCTTTTGGTTTGCGCAGTTTAGGACCCAGGATTAAGGAAAAGCTCGGAGGTTTAACCTGGCCTTGGCTTTGCAATATATTTAGCATCAGGTAAGAAGCAAAGCCAGCCCTCCCCTGTCAGGATGCCACTTTACCCTCCAAGCCCATCTTGGTGAGTTGTACCCTTCCTTTCCCTCAGTGCCTGCAAACTGCTGCCGCAAGGCAGCATTAATGGGCATCCCTACCCAGGTACCCATAACTGCCCCCACGCCGCAGCGGTTTTGTCTTCCCTCTACACCCTGTGTCATCCTAAAATGCTAACATTTGGGTTCTCTGGAGGAAGATGCTGCAGTTGCAATACCAGGGCCTTAATTCTCACAGGTAGAGGGAACGCCACAACCTTTCTTTTCCCAGAGCCACGCTGGTGCCCCCTCCCACAGGGAACGTTCTGAACCTGGAGGTGGGAACTAGTCTTTGGCCTGGGAGTGGAGGGGGGGGCAATGTTTTGACTTTCAGTAATGGATCTTAAATTACCTGGAGAAGTCCAGAGAACATGTGTCTTTTAATTTACCCAGTCCCTGCAAAAATTTCCACATTCCTTCTAGGGTGGAAACCGCCAGGCTTGGAACACGCCACGGCTCCTCCTCTTCTGGTTTGGCAAGCCTGGGCTGTAATCTGGGAGAACAATAAGCAGGGAGGTGGGGGCTTCCTTTCTGGGGGATGCGCCTGTGCGCTAGCCAGGCCTGCCAGCCCTTAAAATCAAGTTCTGCTCTGTTGGTTTGGGTTTGTTTAGTTAGAAAAAAAGAGAAACTATCCCAGGAGCAGGGTTAGTGACAGCTCTTAAGCATGAGGAGCTGGTGATGTGCCTGAGCTGTGGCTGCTCCAGCCCTGCGTTCGCTCTCCTTCCTCCCCACAGTGTGTTGTGGAGGTTTGGTTGTTGGTTTTTTTTTTTTGGGTGGGGGAGATTTTGGTTTTTAAAGATGTGAAATTCACATCCTGTGTTTAGTTAAAGCTCACGCCGTGTTCTGTCCAGACCATTGCTTAAAAAGGGGAAAATATGCAAACTGCCTCTATCACTGGATGGAGTCCCAGGAAGCTGAATTTTTAGCTCGTCCCTGAATAGTCCAGAACAGCCTGAGGGAGCAAAGAAGGGTGTGAGGCTGAGTGCTACAGGGAGCTGCAGCACTGCTCTTCTCTGAGAGCAGATGCAAGGGCAGTTTTTAGGGCCACTGCTACAAGTTAGAAAAACAGAAGTTTTAGGCTTTTTTACCTCAAGTTTGCTAAAAAACAAAAGAAAACCCCCATACTTCAAGTTTGCTTAATTAAAAAACTTCACAACAAAACAACTCTTTCCCCACATATACCAAGAGTTAGTAACAGACAGCTCTTTCTTCAGGTTTGCCAGGAGTAAAAGAGGGCTCTTTCCCCCCAGTTTGCTGAAAGTTAGCAAAAAAGGGCTCTTTCCCCACATTTGCTAAGGGTTAGCCAAAAAGGCAGCTCCTTGCTTCGGTTTGCTAAGAGTTAGCAAAACAAGCTTTTCCCCCAGGTTTGCTAAGAGTAAAAGTGGGTATTTCTCCTAAGCTGGCTAAGAATAAGAGAGTGTTTTTTCCAAGTTTGCCAAGAGTTAACAGAAACGATGGCTCGTTCTCCGCGTTTGCTAGGATTAAAAGGTTTTGCTCCCGAGTTTGCTAAGTTGGCGGAGACTCAGCTCTTTCCCCAAGCTTGCTAAGAACACAAAGCAGCCCTTTCCCCGGGTTGGTCAGGAGTTGGCAGAAGTGGACTCTTCGCCCAAGTCTGGGAGCAAGCGTGGTAAGGCCGGGGAGCCAGGGTGAGGGGCCGTGGGGTGCAAAGCGGGGGTCGCAAGGGCCTCTCACCTGAAAGATGAGCACCTTGAAGCGGTCCCGCCGGAGCAGCTGGGCGTGGTGCTGCTCCAGGCGTCGGACCTGGTCGCATTGCCTCTCCAGCCTCTCCCGCACCACTCGGGTATGGGCGCACACCTTCCGCGATTTCTCCAGCAGCTTCTCCACCGCTTCCCCCGTCGCCCCGTGACTGCGGCACAGTTTCCCCAGGTCCCCCTGAATACCCTTCACCGCCCCTTCCAAACCCCGTTGCCTCTGTTCCATCTGCCGCTGTTGTCCTTCCACTGCTTCCAGCATGGATACCAGTTTCTCCAGCAAGGCCAGGACGGTCAGGGCGTTCACTTGCCCCCCGACCGTCTCCGACGGCGGGAGCGGAGGTACCGCGCTGCCTCCCGCCGCCTCCCCCATGGCTGCACCGGGATGGGACGGCGGATGCCGGAGCCGCTCTTAAGGGTTGAGCCTTCCCCCTCCCTCGGGGAGGCACCGGGGGACCGGCCACACGCCCGGCCCGCCCCGGGCGGTCACCGCCCGGGGCGGGCCGGGCGAGTGGCCGGTCCCCCGGTGCCTCCCCCATCCAGTATCACACCACCCCTTCCTTTGAAAAAAACCAAAAGCAAGGGGTGTATTCTCACCCCACACTTGGCCAAACGCAAGAGTCGCCTCCTCGCAAAGCATCAGTAGATGGCAGGAGATACCAGGCAATACGGCTGGGGATGGGAGGAGAACTGCCGGCTGCTGGAGAAAGGTAATGGTGGTCCGGGAGAGTTTTGGGGGTGTGGATTGGGGTTAAACTAATCGTAATATCCAACCTTAAAAATAAAAGTGAAATTATTGCTATAACCAATATGAATTTTCTAGCTATGATCACGTATTAATATGTGATAGCAATATATAACAGTATATTAGTATAGTTCTTGTGTAATATTAATATAATGATAATTAGGTATAATTGTCATAGTAATTAAGGTACTTACAGTATATTCACACGTGGTGAATCAAATTTCCCGGCACTTCTTCCTCTAAGTAAGACCCTCATGCAATGCTAGACTGGGTTTTTTTACACAGTAATTTAAATCCTCATCCACCTCCTTATTATGATTATTATTATGGGTTTTATTATTTTTAATAAGTTAATTAATAATAATGTAGATTATGATAATTCCACTCCATTTCTATGCACTTCACTTCTGTTCCCCATTCCATTCCACTTCATTTCTATTTCCCACTTCACTTCTATTGTATTGTATGTCTTCTGTTCCCCATTCCACTTCACTTCTATTTCCTGATTCTATTGGATTCTCCCCCTGCCCCTTCCCTTCATTCCACTTCACCTGGATTCTGTTGGATTCCCCATTCTGTTCCCCTTCACTTCTATTTCCAGATTCTCTTGCATTCCCAATTCCATTCCACTTCAATTGGATTCTTCTGCTGGACTCTCCACATTGCATTCCCTGTCACGTCGAGGCAGTTCTGTTGGATTCTTATGGGATTCTTCTGCGGGACTCCCCATCCCGTTCCGCATCACATTGAGGCAGTTATCCTGGATCCTTGTTAGATTCTTGTTGGATCCTTGTTAGATCCATGTGCTGGACTCCCCATTCCATTCCCCGTCATGTCTAGGTGGTTCAGTTAGATCCTTGTTAGATCCATGTGCTGGACTCCCCATTCCATTCCCCGTCATGTCTAGGCGGTTCAGTTAGATCCTTGTTAGATCCATGTGCTGGACTCCCCATTCCATTCCCTGTCACGTCTAGGCGGTTCAGTTAGATCCTTGTTAGATCCATGTGCTGGACTCCCCATTCCATTCCCCGTCACGTCTAGGCGGTTCTGTTAGATCCTTGTGCTGGACTCCCTGTCACATCTAGGCGGTTCTGATAGATCCTTCTTAGACCCTTGTGCTGGTCTCCCCGTCCCATTGCCCGTCACTTCTAGGCGGTTCTGTTAGACCCTTGTGCTGGACTCCCGGTCAGGTCTAGGTGGTTCTGTTAGACCCTTGTTAGACCCTTGTGCTGGACTCCCCGTCAGGTCTAGGCGGTTCTCTTAGACCCTTGTGCTGGACTCCCTGTCAAGTCTAGGCGGTTCTCTTAGACCCTTGTTAGACCCTTGTGCTGGACTCCCCGTCCCCTTCCCCCTCACGTCTAGGCGGTTCTCTTAGACCCTTGTGCTGGACTCCCCGTCACGTCTAGGCGGTTCTCTTAGACCCTTGTGCTGGACTCCCCGTCACGTCTAGGCGGTTCTGTTAGACCCTTGTGCTGGACTCCCTGTCAAGTCTAGGTGGTTCTCTTAGACCCTTGTTAGATCCTTGTGCTGGACTCCCCGTCCCCTTCCCCGTCACGTCTAGGCGGTTCTGTTAGACCCTTGTCCTGGACTCCCCGTCACGTCTAGGCGGTTCTGTTAGACCCTTGTTAGACCCTTGTGCTGGTCTCCCCGTCCCATTGCCCGTCATGTCTAGACGGTTCTGTTAGACCCTTGTGCTAGACTCCCCGTCACGTCTAGGCGGTTCTCTTAGACCCTTGTTAGACCCTTGTGCTGGACTCCCCGTCCCCTTCCCCGTCACGTCTAGGCGGTTCTGTTAGACCCTTGTGCTGGACTCCCCGTCAGGTCTAGGCGGTTCTGATAGATCCTTCTTAGACCCTTGTGCTGGTCTCCCCGTCCCATTGCCCGTCATGTCTAGACGGTTCTGTTAGACCCTTGTGCTAGACTCCCCATCACGTCTAGGCGGTTCTGTTAGACCCTTGTTAGACCCTTGTGCTGGACTCCCCGTCCCATTGCCCGTCACGTCTAGGCGGTTCTCTTAGACCCTTGTTAGACCCTTGTGCTGGACTCCCCGTCCCCTTCCCCGTCACGTCTAGGCGGTTCTGTTAGACCCTTGTGCTGGACTCGCCGTCACGTCTAGGCGGTTCTGATAGATCCTTCTTAGACCCTTGTGCTGGTCTCCCCGTCCCATTCCCCGTCTCGTCTAGGTGGTTCTCTTGGATCCTTCTTGGATCCGTGTGCTGGACTCCCCGTCCCATTCCCCGTCTCGTCTAGGTGGTTCTCTTGGATCCTCCTTGGATCTGTGTGCTGGACTCCCCGTCCCATTCCCTGTCTCGTCTAGGTGGTTCTCTTGGATCCTTCTTGGATCCGTGTGCTGGACTCCCCGTCCCATTCCCTGTCTCGTCTAGGTGGTTCTCTTGGATCCTTCTTGGATCCGTGTGCTGGACTCCCCGTTCCATTCCCCGTCTCGTCTAGGTGGTTCTCTTGGATCCTTCTTGGATCCGTGTGCTGGACTCCCCGTTCCATTCCCCGTCTCGTCTAGGTGGTTCTCTTGGATCCTTGTTGGATCCTTGTTGGATCCTTGTTGGATCCTTGTTGGATCCTTGTTGGATCCTTGTTAGATCCTTGTTGGATCCTTGTTAGATCCTTGTTAGATCCTTGTTAGATCCTTGTTAGATCCTTGTTAGATCCTTGTTAGATCCTTGTTAGATCCTTGTTAGATCCTTGTTAGATCCTTGTTAGATCCTTGTGCTAGACTCCCCGTCCCATTCCCCGTCATGTCTACGTGGTTTTGTTAGATCCTTGTTAGATCCTTGTGCTAGACTCCCCGTCCCATTCCCCGTCATGTCTACGTGGTTTTGTTAGATCCTTGTTAGATCCTTGTGCTAGACTCCCCGTCCCATTCCCCGTCATGTCTACGTGGTTTTGTTAGATCCTTGTTAGATCCTTGTGCTAGACTCCCCGTCCCATTCCCCGTCATGTCTACGTGGTTTTGTTAGATCCTTGTTAGATCCTTCTTAGATCCCTCTTAGATCCATGTGCTGGACTCCCCATTCCATTGCCGGTCACGTCTAGGTGGTTCTCTTAGATCCTTGTTAGATCCTTGTGCTGGACTCCCCGTCCCATTGCCTGTCACGTCTAGGTGGTTCTCTTAGGTCCTTCTTGGATCCTTGTGCTGGACTCCCCGTCCCACGTCCCATTCCCTGCCACGTCTAGGAGCTTCTGTTAGATTTTTTTTTTTTTTTTTTTTTTTAGATTCTTCTTAAATTCTTTTGCTGAACTCCCTGTCCCATTCCTGGTCTAGTCGAGGTGGTCCTCTTTTAGATTCCTCTTAGATTCCTCTTAGATTCCTCTTAGATTCCTCTTAGATTCCTCTTAGATTCCTCTTAGATTCCTCTTAGATTCCTCTTAGATTCCTCTTAGATTCCTCTTAGATTCCTCTTAGATTCCTCTTAGATTCCTCTTAGATTCCTCTTAGATTCCTCTTAGATTCCTCTTAGATTCCTCTTAGATTCCTCTTAGATTCCTCTTAGATTCCTCTTAGATTCCTCTTAGATTCCTCTTAGATTCCTCTTAGATTCCTCTTAGATTCCTCTTAGATTCCTCTTAGATTCCTCTTAGATTCCTCTTAGATTCCTCTTAGATTCCTCTTAGATTCCTCTTAGATTCCTCTTAGATTCCTCTTAGATTCCTCTTAGATTCCTCTTAGATTCCTCTTAGATTCCTCTTAGATTCCTCTTAGATTCCTCTTAGATTCCTCTTAGATTCCTCTTAGATTCCTCTTAGATTCCTCTTAGATTCCTCTTAGATTCCTCTTAGATTCCTCTTAGATTCCTCTTAGATTCCTCTTAGATTCCTCTTAGATTCCTCTTAGATTCCTCTTAGATTCCTCTTAGATTCCTCTTAGATTCCTCTTAGATTCCTCTTAGATTCCTCTTAGATTCCTCTTAGATTCCTCTTAGATTCCTCTTAGATTCCTCTTAGATTCCTCTTAGATTCCTCTTAGATTCCTCTTAGATTCCTCTTAGATTCCTCTTAGATTCCTCTTAGATTCCTCTTAGATTCCTCTTAGATTCCTCTTAGATTCCTCTTAGATTCCTCTTAGATTCCTCTTAGATTCCTCTTAGATTCCTCTTAGATTCCTCTTAGATTCCTCTTAGATTCCTCTTAGATTCCTCTTAGATTCCTCTTAGATTCCTCTTAGATTCCTCTTAGATTCCTCTTAGATTCCTCTTAGATTCCTCTTAGATTCCTCTTAGATTCCTCTTAGATTCCTCTTAGATTCCTCTTAGATTCCTCTTAGATTCCTCTTAGATTCCTCTTAGATTCCTCTTAGATTCCTCTTAGATTCCTCTTAGATTCCTCTTAGATTCCTCTTAGATTCCTCTTAGATTCCTCTTAGATTCCTCTTAGATTCCTCTTAGATTCCTCTTAGATTCCTCTTAGATTCCTCTTAGATTCCTCTTAGATTCCTCTTAGATTCCTCTTAGATTCCTCTTAGATTCCTCTTAGATTCCTCTTAGATTCCTCTTAGATTCCTCTTAGATTCCTCTTAGATTCCTCTTAGATTCCTCTTAGATTCCTCTTAGATTCCTCTTAGATTCCTCTTAGATTCCTCTTAGATTCCTCTTAGATTCCTCTTAGATTCCTCTTAGATTCCTCTTAGATTCCTCTTAGATTCCTCTTAGATTCCTCTTAGATTCCTCTTAGATTCCTCTTAGATTCCTCTTAGATTCCTCTTAGATTCCTCTTAGATTCCTCTTAGATTCCTCTTAGATTCCTCTTAGATTCCTCTTAGATTCCTCTTAGATTCCTCTTAGATTCCTCTTAGATTCCTCTTAGATTCCTCTTAGATTCCTCTTAGATTCCTCTTAGATTCCTCTTAGATTCCTCTTAGATTCCTCTTAGATTCCTCTTAGATTCCTCTTAGATTCCTCTTAGATTCCTCTTAGATTCCTCTTAGATTCCTCTTAGATTCCTCTTAGATTCCTCTTAGATTCCTCTTAGATTCCTCTTAGATTCCTCTTAGATTCCTCTTAGATTCCTCTTAGATTCCTCTTAGATTCCTCTTAGATTCCTCTTAGATTCCTCTTAGATTCCTCTTAGATTCCTCTTAGATTCCTCTTAGATTCCTCTTAGATTCCTCTTAGATTCCTCTTAGATTCCTCTTAGATTCCTCTTAGATTCCTCTTAGATTCCTCTTAGATTCCTCTTAGATTCCTCTTAGATTCCTCTTAGATTCCTCTTAGATTCCTCTTCTGGACTCCCCGACCGATTCCTCGTTACGTCGAGGCAATTCATACTGGGGTTGTATTGGATTCTTCTTGGGTTCTCTACTGAGTTCTTCTGCTGGACTCCGTGTGTCATCCCTCGTTACGTCATGGCGGTTCTGTTAGGTTCTACGTGCTGGGTTCAGTCAGGAAAGGCTTAACTCCCTTCACTGTGGTTGCTAGGAAGCTGTGTTCCTGGACGCTGAGAGAAGGTCTCGGCTGGCGCTGGGCCTGTACAGAATTCAAGGTCTTTCTCCGCTTCTGATACTGCAGCTGAGCCAAACTGACCGAGGAAGTATTTCATTCCATAGCATGTCATGTTCCGGGTCTTGGGTGGGAAGGGGTCCGGTAGCCATTACTCTCCTTTCCTCCCTTGTTCGCTTACTCCCGGGCACTTGCTCTCCCTCCCTGCGTTAGCTGCTTTGCTGACTCCTGTGCTGGCTCGTTCGTGAGGGAGTCGGTGAGTTGTTTAGAGTTCCTGGCCGCGCGATCGCTGATAGGGTTTGCTCAGAATCTGCTGCGTTATGGCTCGGGCTGCGGCTCTCGGGCCGCAATAACTGTCAGGCTGTGGTTCTTGGGCTGTCTGGGTCTGACTGTCACAACTCAGCATCTGGGTGTGCATTGGATGGTGAGAAATTGTATCATATTGTATCGTATGTTTTATTTTCTACTATTTTAATTATTTATTAGTAGTAGTATGTGTATATATTGATTTAGAATTAATTAGTAAATAGTTCTTATCTGAATTTTACGAGCTTCCTTATTTCTTTTTCCTCCAACTCTTCCCCTCCACTGGAGGAGGGGAGGGGGATTTGTGAGAGCAGCTTCATGGCATTTTGCTAGCTGGAGTAAACCACGACAGTCCTTCTTGGCACCCAGTGTGGGGCTCCAAGGACTGAGATAAACCCAGATCTGAATACTGTGTGATAAAGCAGACTGTGTGATAAGTATTGGTTACACAGACGTTGTGGTGGTTGGTCAGCACGTTAAGTTCTTGGATCTTTAAGCTGCTGATAGAACGGTGGGATTTACTGCCTTGGGTGCTCCTTATGATACTGATCATGTGTGCTCTGACCAGACTGAAGAGTCTGATTTGGCTGGTCTGTATACTGCTGGTTTGGGGAGTAACCCTGTATCTATATGCAGTACTGGCAGCGTTAACATGTTTCATGTGTCATCTCATGGGGACTTTCACTAATTACACCTTTTCCCTTTTCTCTTCTGGGACACAGCCTGTAGAGGAGAAATTATTTAGTGGGTTGGATGTGAAGGAATGATTCAGTTGGGTGGATGTGGAAATTATTCCAATTTTCCCCCTCTTCTCTTTTGTCAAAGGCACAACTGTATGAGTATTTTGGAAATTTTTCATGATCTTGGGGTGACCTATGGCTGAGGCTCAGCTTGTTTCTGAATGTTACTGTGTTCTTTTGTACAGTTAAAGAAACGTTTTGGAATACTGCCCCATCTGCTACCGGTGCTTGGGGAAGAGGCAGGCCCTGTGTGCTGGCTTCGTCCCCCATGGCTACATCACCATTCACAAGCCTCTCGATGGACACTGCAGCCACTGCACCCCCTGCGCCAACTCCACCCCCAGGGCAACATCAGCTGTTCTTGATGGACACTGCAGCTCCACCTCCCAGTGTGGTTCCGCCTCCCACAACAGCTCTACACACGGCAGGGTGCAATGCGGCCGTGCAGACCGCTGTGTGGTACTGTCAGTGTCAACCAGCACCAGTGTTAGTTGCCCCAGTACAGAAAAAGAAATGGAAACATAAAGCAGGCCATCTGGTACAGGAGGAGGAGGACACAGCAGGGCCGTCCCGAAGGACAGTCGCAGAGACAGGATGATGGTGACAATGGTGTGACGCAGATGTAACCATTCGATCTTTAGCCTTGAAGGAGCTCTGGGATATCTGGAGAGACTGGCCGTCATCAAGGTGAACATATTATTACCTGGCTACTCCGCTGCTGGGATGATGGGGCCAGTAGCATTGAATTAGAGGGTAGAGAAGCCAAGCAGTTGGGGTCACTTGCCAGAGAGAGTGGCATTGACAGAGGAATTGGGAGGAAGACAAAAAATGTAAGCCTCTGGAGGCAGCTCCTGGAAAGTGTGAGGGAAAAGTACCCTTTTAAGGAAAGTGTGCCACATCACGTACACAAATGGACAACCATAGAGAAAGGTATCCAGTACCTGAGGGAGCTAGCTGTGCTACCGTTAGTTTATGGTGATGGGAAGAGGATAGATCCAGATAGAGTTAACTGCGTGCAACCCGTGTGGCAGAAATTAATGCAGAATGGACCATCCTCGTTAGCTGCTGTATTGTCAATATTGACTTGGCAAAGGGATCTAGAACCAGTAGTGGAGGTGGTGGTTCAGCACTTCCGGGAATATGAGGACACTGTTTCTTCCCCCATGTGGGCCTGTGTCCCAGCTACAGAGGAACTGTCCGAGGAGTTTAAGCAATTCAGAAAGGAGATGTTCCAATCCCCACCTGCACAAGCCAGTGTCTCAGCCATTAGGAGGAAGCGTTCCTTTCCTCAAAGAAAGGAATATAAAAGGTATCCATGAGGTCATACCCTGTGGTTTACCTACGTGACCACGGAGAGGACACGAGGAAGTGGGATGGAAAACCTACCTCCCACCTAGAGGAACAAGTATGTGAACTGAAAGGGAAAAAACTCACAAGTAAGGACTCTTCCAAGAAAACTGTTGCTCCCGTAGCCAAACAGCAGCAGAGCAATAATCCGTTCCTCCAAGACATGAGTAACTGTGAATCAGGTCACTTTTAGAGGGGCCCTGCCTCTAGCCAGGTGGAGGAAAGGGACAACTGTGTTTATTGGACTGTGTGGATTTGATGGCCTGGCACGTCAGAGCCACAGCAGTATAAGGCTCTATTGGACACGGGTGCACAGTGTACCCTCATGCCATCAAGCTATAAAGGGGTACAGCCCATCAGTGTTTCTGGTGTGAACGGGGGCTCTCAACAATTGACTGTGTTGGAGGCTGAA
Source organism: Rhynochetos jubatus (assembly GCA_027574665.1). NCBI lineage: Eukaryota > Metazoa > Chordata > Aves > Eurypygiformes > Rhynochetidae > Rhynochetos > Rhynochetos jubatus. The sequence goes on from CM050654.1 coordinate 11,140,953, forward strand.
GTAAGCCTGACTGGGAAGGAGTGGCAAAAGCACCCCATTGTGACTGGTTCAGATACTCCGTGCATCCTTGGCATTAACTATCTTGAAAGGGCACTTTAAGGACCTGAAAGTGTACCGGTGGGCTTTTGGGATAGCTGCTCTAGAGACTGAGGAAATTGAGCAGCTGTCTGTCTTGCCTGGTCTCTCACAGGACCCTTCTGTTGTGGGATTGCTAAAGGTTGCAGGCCAACAGGTGCCAATTGCCACCACAACAGTGCACCGGCGACAGTATCGCACTAACAGAGACTCTTTGCTTCCCATCCAGAAGCTGATTCGTCAGCTGGAGAGCCAAGGGGTGATCAGCAAAACCCGCTCACCCTTTAACAGCCCCATCTGGCCAGTGCGTAAGTCTGAGTGGGAGTGGACACTAACAGTGGGGTACCATGGCCTGAATGAAGTCACGCCACCACTGAGTGCTGCCGTGCTGGACATGCTGGAACTCCAGTACGAGCTGGAGTCAAAGGCAGCCAAGTGGTACGCCACGATTGACATTGCTAATGCCTTTTTCTCCATTCCTTTGGCAGCAGAGTGCAGGCCACAGTTTGCTTTCACCTGGAGGGGCATCCAATACACATGGAATCGGCTGCCCCAGGGGTGGAAGCACAGCCCTACCATCTGCCATGGACTGATCCAGACCGCACTGGAACAGGGTGCAGCGCCAGAGCATCTGCAATACATTGATGACATCATCGTATGGGGCGACACAGCTGATGAAGTTTTTGAGAAAGGGAAGAAAGTAATCCAAATCCTCCTGAAAGCTGTTTTTGCCATCAAGCAAAGTAAGGTCAGGAGATCCAGTTCTTAGGAATAAAATGGCAAGAAGGACATCACCAGATCCTGGTGGATGTGATCAATAAAATCACAGCCATGTCTCCACCAATGAGCAAAAAGGAAACAAGCTTTCCTAGGCGTTATAGGTTTCTGGCGGATGCATATTCCAAATTACAACCAAATTGTTGCCCTCTCTATACAGTGACCCAGAAGAAAAATGATTTCAGATGGGGCCTCGAGCAGCGACAAGCCTTTGAACAGATCAAGCAGGAGATCGTGCATGCAGTAGCCCTTGGACCAGTCCGGACAGGGCCAGAGGTAAAGAATGTGCCCTACACCGCAGCTGGGAGAATGGCCGTACCTGGAGTCTCTGGCAGAAAGAACCAGGGGAGACCCGAGGTCGACCCCTTGGATTTTGGAGCCACAATACAGAGGATCCGAGGCCCGCTACACTCCAACCGAAAGAGATACTGGCAGCTTATGAGGGAATCCGATCTGCCTCAGAAGTGGTTGGAACTGAAGCACAGCTCCTCCTGGCACCTCGACTGCCAGTGCTGGGCTGCATGTTCAAAGGCAGAGTCTCTTCTACTCATCGTGCCACTGATGCTACGTGGAGTAAGTGGGCTGCCCTGATCACACAACGAGCTCGTGTAGGAAATCCCAGTCACTCAGAAATCTTAGAAGTGATCACGGACTGGCCAGAAGGCAAAGACTTTGGAATGTCACCAGAGGAGGAGGTGACACAGGCTGAAGAGGCTCCTTTGTACAATCAGTTGCCAAAAGATGAGAAGCAATATGCCCTGCTTACTGATGGATCCTGCCACGTTGTAGGGAAACGTTGAAGGTGGAAAGCTGCTGTGTGGAGTCCTACACGACAAGTTGCAGAGACTGCAGAAGGCCAAGGGGAATCGAGTCAGTTTGCAGAGGTAAAGGCCATCCAGCTGGCTTTGGATGTTGCTAAACGAGAGAAATGGCCAGTGCTTTACGCCTACACTGACTCATGGATGGTGGCAAATGCACTGTGAGGGTGGCTACAGCAATGGAAACAGAGCCACTGGCAGCGCCGAGGCAAACCCACCTGGGCTGCAGCATTATGGCAAGATATTGCTTCCCGTCTAGACAACGTGGTCGTCAAAGTGCGTCACGTCGATGCCCAGAACTCGAGCTACTGAAGAACATCAATACAATCAGCAGGTGGATCAAGCTGCTAAGATTGCAGTGGCTCAGGTGGATCTGGACTGGCAACATAAAGGTGAGCTGTTTATGGCTAGGTGGGCCCATGACACCTCGGGCCACCAAGGGAGAGATGCCACCTACAGGTGGGCTCGTGACCGAGAGGTGGACCTGACCATGGATGCTATTGCGCAGGTCATTCGTGAATGTGAGACGTGCTGTCATCAAACAAGCCAAGAGGGTGAAGCCTCTTTGGTATGGGGGGCGATGGCTGAAATATAAATATGAGGAAGTGTGCTAGGTTTAGTCAGGAAAGGGTTAACTCCCTTTACTGTGGTTATTAAGGAGTTGCTAAGGAAAACATTGATAAGGCATCAGCTGGTGTTGGGGATGGCCTGTACTGAAATCAAGGTCTTTTATCCACTTCGGATACTGTAGCTGACCCAGACTAACCAAGGAAGTATGTCATTCCATTGTACATCATGTTCCGGTCTCTTGGGCGGGGAAGGGGGTTCGGTAGCCATTACTCTTCCCATTACTCTCTCCCTTACTCCCCTGCTCATCTCTCCACGGAACTTGCTAACCCTCCTGCGTTAGCTGCTTTGCTAACTCCTGTGCTGGCTCGTTCATGTGGGAGCTGCTGGGTTGTTTAGAGTTCCTGGCCGTGCTATAGATGATAGGGTTCGCTTGGAATCTGCTGCGTTACCGCCTGGGCTCCAGCTCTCAAGCTGCGATCGCTCTCGGGCTCTCTGTGTCTGACTTTCATCACTCAACATCTGGGTGTATACTGGTCAGTGGATGCTGGGAAATTGTATCACATTGTATTATATGTTTTATTTTCTAGTATTTTAATTATTTATTATTATTAGTGGTATCTGTATATATTGATTTAGATTTAATTAGTGAATAGTTCCTAACACAATTTTACGAGCTTCCCTATTTCTTTTTCCTCCAACTCCTTCCCCTCCACTGGAGGAGGGGAGGGGGATTTGTGCGAGCGGCTTTGTGGTATTTTTCTAGCTGGAGTTAAACTGCGCCAGGAAGCCTGGCAGGTTGACTACATCACCCTCCCCAAAACCCGCCAGGGCAAGTGCCATGTGCTCACAGTGGTGGAGGCAACCACCGGGTGGCTGGAAACATATCCTGTGCCCCATGCCACTGCCCGGAATACGATCCTGGGACTTGAAAGGAAAGTCCTGTGGCGACATGGCACCCCTGAAAGGATTGAATCAGACAATGGGACTCACTTCCAAAACAGCCTCGTAGACGCTTGGGCTAAAGAGCACGGCATTGAGTGGGTGTATCACATCCCCTACCATGCATCTGCCTCTGGGAAGGTTGAACGGTGCAATGGGCTGTTAAAGACCACCGTGAGAGCAATGGGGGGTGTAACTTTCAAAAATTGGGATACACATTTGGTAAAGGCCACCTGGTTAGTCAACACCAGAGGATCTGCCAGCCGTGCTGGCCCAGCTCAATCAAAACCTCTGCGCACTGTGGAAGGAGATAAAGTCCCTGTAGTGCATGTTAAGAACATGCTGGGAAAAACAGTCTGGGATATTCCTGCCTTGGGCAAAGGCAAACCCATCCATGGGGTTGCTTTCGCTCAAGGACCTGGATGTACTTGGTGGGTAATGAGAGAAGATGGGCAAGTCCGATGTGTGCCTCAATGAGATTTGATTCTGGGTGAAACTGGCCCATGAACTGAATTATATGATGGACATGAACTGCTGCAAATAACCCTTGTTCTGAGCTCTGTGTTGTAGGAATCACTCTGGCAGAGATCACCTGAACCTACAGAGGTCCAGCCTTGCCAGAAGTGCAGCAGTGACCTGACCTGAGATGGCATCGGCACCCAATGATCTCATGTAACACCTCAGCTTTTTTTGTCCAGAGTGACCACCTGATGGAACCTGAAGTCAAGGACTAATGGACATTTTGCCACTATGGTTCATAGGCTAAGGGAATGATATCTGTGTGCAATGGGATGGGAAAGGGGAAGCTGGTTAATGAGAATTTATGGATAGTATGGAACTTGAGCATGACATAAATTGTATGAAATAAGGGGTGGAGAATGTGCTGGGTTCAGTCAGGAAAGGCTTAACTCCCTTCACTGTGGTTGCTAGGAAGCTGTGTTCCTGGACGCTGAGAGAAGGTCTCGGCTGGCGCTGGGCCTGTACAGAATTCAAGGTCTTTCTCCGCTTCTGATACTGCAGCTGAGCCAAACTGACCAAGGAAGTATTTCATTCCATAGCATGTCATGTTCCGGGTCTTGGGTGGGAAGGGGTCTGGTAGCCATTACTCTCCTTTCCTCCCTTGTTCGCTTACTCCCGGGCACTTGCTCTCCCTCCCTGCGTTAGCTGCTTTGCTGACTCCTGTGCTGGCTCGTTCGTGAGGGAGTCGGTGAGTTGTTTAGAGTTCCTGGCCGCGCGATCGCTGATAGGGTTTGCTCAGAATCTGCTGCGTTATGGCTCGGGCTGCGGCTCTCGGGCTGCAATAACTGTCAGGCTGTGGTTCTTGGGCTGTCTGGGTCTGACTGTCACAACTCAGCATCTGGGTGTGCATTGGATGGTGAGAAATTGTATCATATTGTATCGTATGTTTTATTTTCTACTATTTTAATTATTTATTAGTAGTAGTATGTGTATATATTGATTTAGAATTAATTAGTAAATAGTTCTTATCTGAATTTTACGAGCTTCCTTATTTCTTTTTCCTCCAACTCTTCCCCTCCACTGGAGGAGGGGAGGGGGATTTGTGAGAGCAGCTTCATGGCGTTTTGCTAGCTGGAGTAAACGATGACATTCAATTAGATTCCTCATAGATTCTTCTGCTGGACTCCCCGTCAGGTCGAGGCACTTGTATTAGATTCCTTCTTGGATTCTTCTGCTGGACTCCCTGTCCCATTCCCCATCATGTTGAAGTGCTTCTACTAGGTTTTTTTTTTGTTAGATTGTGTCTCAGATTCTTCTGCTGGACTCCCCGTTGCATTCCCTGACATGTTGAGGCGATTGTGTCTTAGACTGTGTCTGAGACTCTTTTGCTGGACTCCCCATCCCATTCCCTGCCATACTGAGGCGATTCCGTCTTAGATTCCGTCTTAGATTCCGTCTTAGATTCCGTCTTAGATTCCGTCTTAGATTCCGTCTTAGACTCCGTCTTAGACTCCGTCTTAGATTCTTCTGCTGGACTCCCCGTCCCGTTCCCCGCCACGTTGAGGCGATACCGTCTTAGGTACCGTCTTAGGTACCGTCTTAGATTCTTCTGCTGGACTCCCCGTCCCGTTTCCCGCCACGTTGAGGCGATTCCGTCTTAGATACCGTCTTAGATTCTTCTGCTGGACTCCCCGTCCCGTTTCCCGCCACGTTGAGGCGATTCCGCCTTAGACACCGCCTTAGATTCTTCTGCTGGACTCCCCGTCCCGTTTCCCGCCACGTTGAGGCGATTCCGCCTTAGACACCGCCTTAGATTCTTCTGCTGGACTCCCCGTCCCGTTCCCCGCCACGTTGAGGCGATTCCGCCTTAGACACCGCCTTAGATTCTTCTGCTGGACTCCCCGTCCCGTTCCCCGCCACGTTGAGGCGATGCCGTCTTAGATACCGTCTTAGATACCGTCTTAGATACCGTCTTAGATACCGTCTTAGATACCGTCTTAGATACCGTCTTAGATACCGTCTTAGATACCGTCTTAGATACCGTCTTAGATTCTTCTGCTGGACTCCCTGTCCCGTTCCCCGCCACGTTGAGGCGATTCCGTCTTAGATACCGTCTTAGATACCGTCTTAGATACCGTCTTAGATACCGTCTTAGATACCGTCTTAGATACCGTCTTAGATACCGTCTTAGATACCGTCTTAGATACCGTCTTAGATACCGTCTTAGATACCGTCTTAGATACCGTCTTAGATACCGTCTTAGATTCTTCTGCTGGACTCCCCGTCCCGTTCCCCGCCACGTTGAGGCGATTCCGTCTTAGATACCGTCTTAGATACCGTCTTAGATACCGTCTTAGATACCGTCTTAGATTCTTCTGCTGGACTCCCCGTCCCGTTTCCCGCCACGTTGAGGCGATTCCGTCCGTCTTAGATACCGTCTTAGATACCGTCTTAGATACCGTCTTAGATACCGTCTTAGATACCGTCTTAGATACCGTCTTAGATACCGTCTTAGATACCGTCTTAGATACCGTCTTAGATTCTTCTGCTGGACTCCCCGTCCCGTTCCCCGCCACGTTGAGGCGATTCCGTCTTAGATACCGTCTTAGATACCGTCTTAGATACCGTCTTAGATTCTTCTGCTGGACTCCCCGTCCCGTTTCCCGCCACGTTGAGGCGATTCCGTCCGTCTTAGATACCGTCTTAGATACCGTCTTAGATACCGTCTTAGATACCGTCTTAGATACCGTCTTAGATTCTTCTGCTGGACTCCCTGTCCCGTTCCCCGCCACGTTGAGGCGATTCCGTCTTAGATACCGTCTTAGATACCGTCTTAGATACCGTCTTAGATACCGTCTTAGATTCTTCTGCTGGACTCCCCGTCCCGTTTCCCGCCACGTTGAGGCGATTCCGTCCGTCTTAGATACCGTCTTAGATACCGTCTTAGATACCGTCTTAGATACCGTCTTAGATACCGTCTTAGATACCGTCTTAGATACCGTCTTAGATACCGTCTTAGATTCTTCTGCTGGACTCCCCGTCCCGTTTCCCGCCACGTTGAGGCGATTCCGTCCGTCTTAGATACCGTCTTAGATACCGTCTTAGATACCGTCTTAGATACCGTCTTAGATACCGTCTTAGATACCGTCTTAGATTCTTCTGCTGGACTCCCCGTCCCGTTTCCCGCCACGTTGAGGCGATTCCGTCCGTCTTAGATACCGTCTTAGATACCGTCTTAGATACCGTCTTAGATACCGTCTTAGATTCTTCTGCTGGACTCCCCGTCCCGTTTCCCGCCACGTTGAGGCGATTCCGTCCGTCTTAGATACCGTCTTAGATACCGTCTTAGATACCGTCTTAGATACCGTCTTAGATACCGTCTTAGATACCGTCTTAGATTCTTCTGCTGGACTCCCCGTCCCGTTTCCCGCCACGTTGAGGCGATTCCGTCCGTCTTAGATACCGTCTTAGATACCGTCTTAGATACCGTCTTAGATACCGTCTTAGATACCGTCTTAGATTCTTCTGCTGGACTCCCCGTCCCGTTTCCCGCCACGTTGAGGCGATTCCGTCCGTCTTAGATACCGTCTTAGATACCGTCTTAGATACCGTCTTAGATACCGTCTTAGATTCTTCTGCTGGACTCCCCGTCCCGTTTCCCGCCACGTTGAGGCGATTCCGTCCGTCTTAGATACCGTCTTAGATACCGTCTTAGATACCGTCTTAGATACCGTCTTAGATACCGTCTTAGATTCTTCTGCTGGACTCCCCGTCCCGTTTCCCGCCACGTTGAGGCGATTCCGTCCGTCTTAGATACCGTCTTAGATACCGTCTTAGATACCGTCTTAGATACCGTCTTAGATACCGTCTTAGATACCGTCTTAGATACCGTCTTAGATACCGTCTTAGATTCTTCTGCTGGACTCCCCGTCCCGTTTCCCGCCACGTTGAGGCGATTCCGTCCGTCTTAGATACCGTCTTAGATACCGTCTTAGATACCGTCTTAGATACCGTCTTAGATACCGTCTTAGATACCGTCTTAGATACCGTCTTAGATTCTTCTGCTGGACTCCCCGTCCCGTTTCCCGCCACGTTGAGGCGATTCCGTCCGTCTTAGATACCGTCTTAGATACCGTCTTAGATACCGTCTTAGATACCGTCTTAGATTCTTCTGCTGGACTCCCCGTCCCGTTTCCCGCCACGTTGAGGCGATTCCGTCCGTCTTAGATACCGTCTTAGATACCGTCTTAGATACCGTCTTAGATACCGTCTTAGATACCGTCTTAGATTCTTCTGCTGGACTCCCCGTCCCGTTTCCCGCCACGTTGAGGCGATTCCGTCCGTCTTAGATACCGTCTTAGGTACCGTCTTAGGTACCGTCTTAGATACCGTCTTAGATTCTTCTGCTGGACTCCCCATCCCGTTCCCCGCCACGTTGAGGCGATTCCGTCCGTCTTAGATACCGTCTTAGATACCGTCTTAGATACCGTCTTAGATACCGTCTTAGATACCGTCTTAGATACCGTCTTAGATTCTTCTGCTGGACTCCCCGTCCCGTTTCCCGCCACGTTGAGGCGATTCCGTCTGTCTTAGATACCGTCTTAGATACCGTCTTAGATACCGTCTTAGATACCGTCTTAGATACCGTCTTAGATTCTTCTGCTGGACTCCCCGTCCCGTTTCCCGCCACGTTGAGGCGATTCCGTCCGTCTTAGATACCGTCTTAGATACCGTCTTAGATACCGTCTTAGATACCGTCTTAGATTCTTCTGCTGGACTCCCCGTCCCGTTTCCCGCCACGTTGAGGCGATTCCGTCCGTCTTAGATACCGTCTTAGATACCGTCTTAGATACCGTCTTAGATACCGTCTTAGATACCGTCTTAGATTCTTCTGCTGGACTCCCCGTCCCGTTTCCCGCCACGTTGAGGCGATTCCGTCCGTCTTAGATACCGTCTTAGATACCGTCTTAGATACCGTCTTAGATACCGTCTTAGATACCGTCTTAGATTCTTCTGCTGGACTCCCCGTCCCGTTTCCCGCCACGTTGAGGCGATTCCGTCCGTCTTAGATACCGTCTTAGATACCGTCTTAGATACCGTCTTAGATTCTTCTGCTGGACTCCCCGTCCCGTTTCCCGCCACGTTGAGGCGATTCCGTCTGTCTTAGATACCGTCTTAGATACCGTCTTAGATACCGTCTTAGATACCGTCTTAGATTCTTCTGCTGGACTCCCCGTCCCGTTTCCCGCCACGTTGAGGCGATTCCGTCTGTCTTAGATACCGTCTTAGATACCGTCTTAGATACCGTCTTAGATACCGTCTTAGATACCGTCTTAGATACCGTCTTAGATACCGTCTTAGATTCTTCTGCTGGACTCCCCGTCCCGTTTCCCGCCACGTTGAGGCGATTCCGTCTGTCTTAGATACCGTCTTAGATACCGTCTTAGATACCGTCTTAGATACCGTCTTAGATTCTTCTGCTGGACTCCCCGTCCCGTTTCCCGCCACGTTGAGGCGATTCCGTCCGTCTTAGATACCGTCTTAGATACCGTCTTAGATACCGTCTTAGATACCGTCTTAGATACCGTCTTAGATACCGTCTTAGATACCGTCTTAGATACCGTCTTAGATTCTTCTGCTGGACTCCCCGTCCCGTTTCCCGCCACGTTGAGGCGATTCCGTCCGTCTTAGATACCGTCTTAGATACCGTCTTAGATACCGTCTTAGATACCGTCTTAGATACCGTCTTAGATTCTTCTGCTGGACTCCCCGTCCCGTTTCCCGCCACGTTGAGGCGATTCCGTCCGTCTTAGATACCGTCTTAGATACCGTCTTAGATACCGTCTTAGATACCGTCTTAGATTCTTCTGCTGGACTCCCCGTCCCGTTTCCCGCCACGTTGAGGCGATTCCGTCCGTCTTAGATACCGTCTTAGATACCGTCTTAGATACCGTCTTAGATACCGTCTTAGATACCGTCTTAGATACCGTCTTAGATACCGTCTTAGATTCTTCTGCTGGACTCCCCGTCCCGTTTCCCGCCACGTTGAGGCGATTCCGTCCGTCTTAGATACCGTCTTAGATACCGTCTTAGATACCGTCTTAGATACCGTCTTAGATACCGTCTTAGATACCGTCTTAGATTCTTCTGCTGGACTCCCCGTCCCGTTTCCCGCCACGTTGAGGCGATTCCGTCCGTCTTAGATACCGTCTTAGATACCGTCTTAGATACCGTCTTAGATACCGTCTTAGATTCTTCTGCTGGACTCCCCGTCCCGTTTCCCGCCACGTTGAGGCGATTCCGTCCGTCTTAGATACCGTCTTAGATACCGTCTTAGATACCGTCTTAGATACCGTCTTAGATACCGTCTTAGATTCTTCTGCTGGACTCCCCGTCCCGTTTCCCGCCACGTTGAGGCGATTCCGTCCGTCTTAGATACCGTCTTAGATACCGTCTTAGATACCGTCTTAGATACCGTCTTAGATACCGTCTTAGATACCGTCTTAGATTCTTCTGCTGGACTCCCCGTCCCGTTTCCCGCCACGTTGAGGCGATTCCGTCCGTCTTAGATACCGTCTTAGATACCGTCTTAGATACCGTCTTAGATACCGTCTTAGATACCGTCTTAGATACCGTCTTAGATTCTTCTGCTGGACTCCCCGTCCCGTTTCCCGCCACGTTGAGGCGATTCCGTCCGTCTTAGATACCGTCTTAGATACCGTCTTAGATACCGTCTTAGATACCGTCTTAGATTCTTCTGCTGGACTCCCCGTCCCGTTTCCCGCCACGTTGAGGCGATTCCGTCCGTCTTAGATACCGTCTTAGATACCGTCTTAGATACCGTCTTAGATACCGTCTTAGATACCGTCTTAGATACCGTCTTAGATTCTTCTGCTGGACTCCCCGTCCCGTTTCCCGCCACGTTGAGGCGATTCCGTCCGTCTTAGATACCGTCTTAGGTACCGTCTTAGGTACCGTCTTAGATACCGTCTTAGATTCTTCTGCTGGACTCCCCATCCCGTTCCCCGCCACGTTGAGGCGATTCCGTCCGTCTTAGATACCGTCTTAGATACCGTCTTAGATACCGTCTTAGATACCGTCTTAGATACCGTCTTAGATTCTTCTGCTGGACTCCCCGTCCCGTTTCCCGCCACGTTGAGGCGATTCCGTCTGTCTTAGATACCGTCTTAGATACCGTCTTAGATACCGTCTTAGATACCGTCTTAGATACCGTCTTAGATTCTTCTGCTGGACTCCCCGTCCCGTTTCCCGCCACGTTGAGGCGATTCCGTCCGTCTTAGATACCGTCTTAGATACCGTCTTAGATACCGTCTTAGATACCGTCTTAGATTCTTCTGCTGGACTCCCCGTCCCGTTTCCCGCCACGTTGAGGCGATTCCGTCCGTCTTAGATACCGTCTTAGATACCGTCTTAGATACCGTCTTAGATACCGTCTTAGATACCGTCTTAGATTCTTCTGCTGGACTCCCCGTCCCGTTTCCCGCCACGTTGAGGCGATTCCGTCCGTCTTAGATACCGTCTTAGATACCGTCTTAGATACCGTCTTAGATACCGTCTTAGATACCGTCTTAGATACCGTCTTAGATTCTTCTGCTGGACTCCCCGTCCCGTTTCCCGCCACGTTGAGGCGATTCCGTCCGTCTTAGATACCGTCTTAGATACCGTCTTAGATACCGTCTTAGATACCGTCTTAGATTCTTCTGCTGGACTCCCCGTCCCGTTTCCCGCCACGTTGAGGCGATTCCGTCTGTCTTAGATACCGTCTTAGATACCGTCTTAGATACCGTCTTAGATACCGTCTTAGATTCTTCTGCTGGACTCCCCGTCCCGTTTCCCGCCACGTTGAGGCGATTCCGTCTGTCTTAGATACCGTCTTAGATACCGTCTTAGATACCGTCTTAGATACCGTCTTAGATACCGTCTTAGATACCGTCTTAGATTCTTCTGCTGGACTCCCCGTCCCGTTTCCCGCCACGTTGAGGCGATTCCGTCTGTCTTAGATACCGTCTTAGATACCGTCTTAGATACCGTCTTAGATACCGTCTTAGATTCTTCTGCTGGACTCCCCGTCCCGTTTCCCGCCACGTTGAGGCGATTCCGTCCGTCTTAGATACCGTCTTAGATACCGTCTTAGATACCGTCTTAGATACCGTCTTAGATACCGTCTTAGATACCGTCTTAGATACCGTCTTAGATTCTTCTGCTGGACTCCCCGTCCCGTTTCCCGCCACGTTGAGGCGATTCCGTCCGTCTTAGATACCGTCTTAGATACCGTCTTAGATACCGTCTTAGATTCTTCTGCTGGACTCCCCGTCCCATTCCCCGCCACGTTGAGGCGATTCCGTCTTAGATACCGTCTTAGATACCGTCTTAGATACCGTCTTAGATACCGTCTTAGATTCTTCTGCTGGACTCCCCGTCCCGTTCCCCGCCACGTTGAGGCGATTCCGTCTTAGATACCGTCTTAGATACCGTCTTAGATACTGTCTTAGATACCGTCTTAGATACCGTCTTAGATTCTCCTGCTGGACTCCCCGTCCCGTTTCCCGCCACGTTGAGGCGATTCCGTCTTAGATACCGTCTTAGATTCTTCTGCTGGACTCCCCGTCCCGTTCCCCGCCACGTTGAGGCGATACCGTCTTAGATTCTTCTGCTGGACTCCCCGTCCTGTTCCCCGCCACGTTGAGGCGATACCGTCTTAGACACCGTCTTAGACACCGTCTTAGATTCTTCTGCTGGACTCCTCGTCCCGTTCCCCGCCACGTTGAGGCGATACCGTCTTAGATACCGTCTTAGATACCGTCTTAGATACCGTCTTAGATACCGTCTTAGATACCGTCTTAGATTCTTCTGCTGGACTCCCCATCTTGTTTCCCATCATGTCGAGGTGCTACTACTGGACTCTTCTACTGGACTCCCCCTCCCATTCCCTGCCACATCGAGGAGCTTCCGTTTGTCAGATTCCTTGTCAGATATTCCTTGTCAGATTCCTTGTCAGATTCCTTGTCAGATTCTTCTGCTGGACTCCACCTCCCGTTTCCCATCACGTTGAGGTGCTTGTCTGTCTTAGATTCCTTCTTCGTCTGTCTTAGATTCCTTCTTCGTCTGTCTTAGATTCCTTCTTCGTCTGTCTTAGATTCCTTCTTCGTCTGTCTTAGATTCCTTCTTCGTCTGTCTTAGATTCCTTCTTCGTCTTAGATTCTTCTGCTGGACTCCCCGTCCAAGTCCCTGCCACGCTGAGGCGATCCTTCTTAGATCGTGTCTTAGGCTGAGTCTTAGATTCTTCTGCTGGACTCCCCGTCCCAGTCCCTGCCACGCTGAGGCGATCCTTCTTAGATCGCGTCTTAGGCTGAGTCTTAGATTCTTCTGCTGGACTCCCCGTCCCAGTCCCTGCCACGCTGAGGCGATCCTTCTTAGATCGCGTTTTAGGTGATGATTGTGTCTTAGATTCTTCTGCTGGACTCCCCGTCCCAGTCCCTGCCACACTGAGGCGATCCTTCTTAGATCGTGTCTTAGGTGATGATTGTGCCTTAGGTGATGATTGTGCCTTAGATTCTTCTGCTGGACTCTCTGTCCCAGTCCCTGCCACGCTGAGGCGATTCTTCTTAGATTGTGCCTTAGATGATGATTGTGTCTTTCTTAGATGATGATTGTGTCTTAGATGATGATTGTGTCTTAGATGATGATTGTGCCTTAGATTCTTCTGCTGGACTCCCCGTCCCAGTCCCTGCCACGCTGAGGCGATTCTTCTTAGATCGTGCCTTAGATGATGATTGTGTCTTAGATTCTTCTGCTGGACTCCCCCTCCCAGTCCCTGCCACGCTGAGGCGATTCTTCTTAGATTGTGCCTTAGATGATGATTGTGCCTTAGATTCTTCTGCTGGACTCTCCGTCCCAGTTCCTGCCACGCTGAGGCGATTCTTTCTGGATTGTGTCTTAGATGATGATTGTGTCTTAGATGATGATTGTGTCTTAGATGATGATTGTGCCTTAGATGATGATTGTGTCTTTCTTAGATGATGATTGTGTCTTTCTTAGATGATGATTGTGCCTTAGATTCTTCTGCTGGACTCCCCGTCCCAGTCCCTGCCACGCTGAGGCGATTCTTCTTAGATTGTGTCTTAGATGATGATTGTGTCTTAGATTCTTCTGCTGGACTCCCCCTCCCAGTCCCTGCCACGCTGAGGCGATTCTTCCTAGATTGTGTCTTAGGTGATGATTGTATCAGAATCTAATAGAATGTATCAGAATCTAATAGAATCTAATAGAATCTAATAGAATGTATCAGAATCTAATAGAATCTAATAGAATCTAATAGAATGTATCAGAATCTAATAGAATCTAATAGAATCTAATAGAATGTATCAGAATGTATCAGAATCTAATAGAATGTATCAGAACGTATCAGAATCTAATAGAACGTATCAGAATCTAATAGAACGTATCAGAATCTAATAGAATCTAATAGAATCTAATAGAATCTAATAGAATCTAATAGAATCTATCAGAATCTAATAGAATCTATCAGAATCTAATAGAATCTAATAGAATCTAATAGAATCTAATAGAATCTAATAGAATCTATCAGAATCTAATAGAATCTAATAGAATCTATCAGAATCTAATAGAATCTAATAGAATCTAATAGAATCTAATAGAATCTAATAGAATCTAATAGAATCTAATAGAATCTATCAGAATCTATCAGAATCTAATAGAATCTATCAGAATCTAATAGAATCTATCAGAATCTAATAGAATCTATCAGAATCTATCAGAATCTATCAGAATCTAATAGAATCTAATAGAATGTATCAGAATCTAATAGAATGTATCAGAATCTAATAGAATGTATCAGAATCTAATAGAATCTATCAGAATCTATCAGAATCTAATAGAATCTATCAGAATCTAATAGAATCTATCAGAATCTATCAGAATCTATCAGAATCTAATAGAATCTAATAGAATCTAATAGAATCTAATAGAATCTAATGGAATCTATCGGAATCTAATGGAATCTATCGGAATCTAATGGAATCTATCGGAATCTAATGGAATCTATCGGAATCTAATGGAATCTATCGGAATCTAATGGAATCTATCGGAATCTAATAGAATGTATCGGAATCTATCGGAATCTAATAGAATGTATCAGAATCTAATAGAATCTATCAGAATCTAATAGAATCTATCAGAATCTATCAGAATCTAATAGAATCTAATAGAATCTAATAGAATCTAATAGAATCTAATAGAATCTAATAGAATCTATCAGAATCTATCAGAATCTATCAGAATCTAATAGAATGTATCAGAATCTAATAGAATGTATCAGAATCTAATAGAATGTATCAGAATCTAATAGAATGTATCAGAATCTAATAGAATGTATCAGAATCTAATAGAATCTATCAGAATCTAATAGAATGTATCAGAATCTATCAGAATCTATCAGAATCTATCAGAATCTAATGGAATCTAATGGAATCTATCAGAATCTAATGGAATCTAATGGAATGTATCGGAATCTAATAGAATGTATCGGAATCTATCGGAATCTAATAGAATGTATCGGAATCTATCGGAATCTAATAGAATGTATCGGAATGTATCGGAATCTAATAGAATGTATCGGAATGTATCGGAATCTAATAGAATGTATCGGAATCTAATAGAATGTATCGGAATCTAATAGAATGTATCGGAATCTAATAGAATGTATCGGAATCTAATAGAATGTATCGGAATCTAATAGAATCTATCAGAATCTAATAGAATCTATCAGAATCTAATGGAATCTATCAGAATCTAATGGAATCTATCAAAATCTATCCGAATCTATCAAAATCTATCGGAATCTATCAGAATCTATCGGAATCTATCAGAATCTATCGGAATCTATCAGAATCTATCAGAATCTATCAGAATCTATCAGAATCTATCAGAATCTATCAGAATCTATCAGAATCTATCAGAATCTATCAGAATCTATCAGAATCTAATAGAATCTATCAGAATCTATCAGAATCTGTCAGAATCTAACAGAATGTGTCAGAATCTAACAGAATCTAATAGAATGTATCAGAATGTATCAGAATCTAACAGAATGTATCAGAATCTAATAGAATCTAACAGAATGTATCAGAATCTAACAGAATGTATCAGAATCTAACAGAATGTATCAGAATCTAACAGAATGTATCAGAATCTAACAGAATGTATCAGAATGTATCAGAATCTAACAGAATCTAATAGAATCTAATAGAATCTATCAATAGAATCTATCAATAGAATCTATCAATCAATAGAATCTATCAATCAATAGAATCTATCAATCAATAGAATCTATCAATCAATAGAATCTATCAATCAATAGAATCTATCAATAGAATCGACCCTACCTCTTGCTGCCCACACTCAGGGCCATGTGGTTCCGCCCTGCCCTGAGGGGACTGGGCCGTCCTGCCTGGGTTCTCCCGCCTTTCTGGGCCTGGAGCCCTGGCTGGCAGAGAGCCCCCCGGTCCCCTGTGGTGGCTGAGGGGTCCTGCTTTCATCCTTTGGCCCTGTCCCACCCGCCGCTCCTGGGAATAAACACACACCAAGCACCTTGTTTTTAATAACACATAGCTGTTCCCAGTTCTGACCCAAAGCTGTTCCCTCAGGTCAAGTGTCCGAGTCGTGTGGGCTCGGGCAGCTCCTTCCCGTGCTGGCCTTCTGTACACCAGCACTCTCTTGTCATCTTCTGCTCTCACCCTTTGCCTGGGTCCCCGCCTTCTTCCTGCCCCGCAGCTGTTTCCAGGGCTGCCGTGCCTCGAGCTCACCTACATGCGTACCTGAAATACAGGAGTTCCCAACACTTGGGAGTGTCTAATTCCCCTACCGTTTTCCTGCATCCTGTAGGTTAACCACCTCCCTCTGGAGTCCACAGGGCTGTCGTCTTCACCTTTCCTCTTCTCCTGTGCAGAAAGAAAGACCTTTTCATCATTTTACCATGAAAAGGACTAAACCGAGGAAATAATGACTTACAAACCATGTGAAAGAGGTAACTGTTTCAGTCACCCCGTTTGAGGCCCTGAATGCTCTGCAACCTTACAGTTAGTATCTGGTTTTTTGGTCCTTTCTTGTTTTTCAGCTGCAACTTTACTCCTCAAGTTGTGGGAGCTTGAAAAACCACAGTTGGACAGTGAGGAACAAATCCACTTAGGAGAAAACCATCACCGGGTCTGCCAGCATCATCAAAAAGCAAAGTATGCCGAGTCTACGAGATGTACGGGCTCCGAGGGGAGCGGACACATCTTGAGGGCGCAGCCTCAACAGTCCCCTTCTGCTTCCGCAGGCCGAGCCTGATCCGCCCTTCTGAGGACACTGGTGTTCCCGAAGGGCTGCCCGTGCCTGCCTCTCCCGGTGCAGCACCCTGCCCAGCTTGCTGCCTTGCTCGCTCCCTCCCTTTTGGCTGGGGCCATGGAACCCCGCGCCAGGAGGAGGCATTTCTGCAGGAAGGAGCAACAAGCCCGGCTCTCCTCCTCATCTCTGTTTCAGCTCCAGTCCTTCCATCGCTCCCTCCTTCTCCATCGAAGCAGCAAGCCAGCTCTGTCCACACCCAGCTACATCTCTTTCCTGTGCCAAAATCACTTTTCTTTCCAAATTACCTTTTATTTAAGTTTTGATGGGCCCAGCTGCTGGACAAGCTCCTCTCCAGCCTGTCTCTGGTTTGCACCTCAGGGCCTGTGTCCCCAAGCCTTTCTGCATCCCTTGTGTGGCCCCCCTGCGTGATGGAGAAGATAGATACCCTGTCCTTGTAGTTTCAGCAAACACTCCTGACAGGAGCCTTCTGCAGAGGTTCTGCAGGGTTTTGAGTGTTTACAACTTCCAGCCCTGCGCGTATCCCAGGGAAAAACTGCCACAGTCTGTGGTAGCTGGCACAAAATCCACAGTATGGCTTCCCAGTCAGTGCTCTTACCTGGCAAAGCAGGGGCTGGGACAACAGCGGTCATGTAGCTGCAGGGCCTGTGCGCACCCACTGCCAGGGGTTCCTCGGGCCTGTGCTGTGTTGCCCCTGTGCTGCCTGCCCAGCTTCCCCGCTCAGGTCACCGGCCTTGAGGTGATGCTGTGGGGAAAGGGGTGTGTGTGTAATGAGACCAGGAATCAGATAGCCCCAGGTTGGTACCTCTCCCAGGCTGCTGCTGAATTCTAGCTGCAGGTTTTGACACCAGCTCTCTGTTTTGTTGATTACATTGACAGGGTAGCAGAGGATTTTTTTGGGCCCCATTGCAATGCGGGTTTAGCTGGTGAGAAACTTTCTAGAGGAAAACATTCTACATTTAGAAAGAAGCAGCATTAAGAGACTAAATTTATCAGGGTCATTCCATTTAAGTCAAGAGTGCTTTTCATTAAAAAAAAAAAAAGAAATCAATGTGTGTGAATTATACAGACAGAAATTTGAGATTAACTCGCTCATTAGTCACGTGGTACTCAGGATAAGCGTTTGATGCTGGAGCATTGCTGATTGTTTTACCTATTACTTCATGTCTAGTAAACTCTATGACAGGAATCAAAATTGTTAGGGTTTGAGGGGACCCTAAAGCTCACGTAGTTCCACCAACCCTCTGCCATGGGCAGAGTCACCCTCCACTAGCCCAGGTTGCTCAAAGCCCCATCCAGCCTGGCTTTGAACACTTCCAGGGATGGGGCATCCACAGCTTCTCTGGGCAACCTGTGCCAGTGCCTCACCACCCTCACCCTGAAGAATTTCTTTCTGATATCCAATCTAAATCTCCTCGCTTTCAATTTAAACCTGGTACGCCTTGTCCTGCACACCCAGCTCTCTTGTAAGCCCCCTTCACAGAATCACTCAGGTTGGACACGACCTGGAGTATCATCTCGTCCAACCATCAGCCCAACACCACCATACCCACTAGACCACGTCCTCAAGCGCCACGTCTACATGTTCCTTGAACGCCTCCGGGGACAGTGACTCCACCGCTTCCCTGGGCAGCCTGTTCCAATGCCTGACCACTCTCTCCATGAAGAAGTTTTCCCTAATATCTAATCTAAACCTCCCCTCATGCAACTTTAGACCCTTTCCTCTTGTCCTACCACTACTACAGACCAGCACCTGCCTCCCTACAACATCCTTTCAGCGAGCTGTAGAGCGTGATCACATCTCCCCTCAGCCTCCTTTTCTCCAGGCTAAACAACCCTAGTTCCTTCAGCCACTTCTCTTAGGACATTCTCCAGTCCCTTCACCAGCTTTGTCATCTTTCTCTGGACACACTCCAGCACCCCAATGTCCTTGTAGTGAGGGGCCCAAAACTGAACATATTCCTCAAGGCGTGGCCTCACCAGTGCCAGGTACAGGGCCACAATCACTTCCCTCCTCCTGCTGACCACACTGGTCCTGATACAGGCCAGGATGCCTTTGGCCTTCTTGGCCACCTGGGCACACTGCTGGCTCATATTCAGCTGGCTATCAATCAACACCCCCAGGTCCTCTTCCACCTGACAGCTTTCCAGCCACTCTTCCCTGAGCCTGGGGTTCTTGTGACCTAAATGCAGGACCCAGCACTTGTCACGCTTTAACTCTGGCTAACAAAATACCATAGAGCCCCTCTCACAGATTCCCCCTCCCCTCCTCCAGCAGAGGGGAAGGATCAGAAGAAACTAGCAAACTTGTAAAGTTGGAATAAGAACAATTTACTAATTGAATCTAAATTGATATATTCAAATGCTACTATTAATAAGTACTTAATAGAAAATAAAACAAGATACAATTGCGCACCACCCACCGACCAATACACAACCCGTTCCAAGTAGTGAGAGTCAGAGCGCCACAGCCCAAGAGCAGTCGCATCAGATTCTGAGTGAACCCTGTCAACAGCAACACTACCGGGAAAAACCTAACAACTCACCAACTCACTCCCAAATGAGCCAGCACAGGAGTTAGCAAAGCAGCTAACGCAGGACTGAAGGAGAGCATTAGCAAACATAAGGAAGTAGAAGAGTAAGAGAGGAATGGTCCCATACTCCCTCCCCACCTGTGCCCCGAGCATGACATACTATGGAACGAAATATTTCCTTGGTCAGTTTGGGTCAGCTGTCTGAACTGCGTGCCCCCTACACTGCCTGTAGCCAGAGAGTTGGGAACGCAGCTGCAGGGTCAGAAGTGGAAAAAAACCTTATCAGTACATTTCTCACGTAAATCCAGGAACACAGCTTCATACAGCCACTGTAAAGAGAACTCTTTCCTGACTGAACCCAGCACATCATGTTAAACCTCATACACCTGACCTCAGCCCCTGAATCCAGCCTGTCCAGGTCTCTCCACAGGGCTTTCCTATCCTCAAGCAGAGCAGCACTTCCACCCAGTTTAGTGTCATCTGCGAACTTACTGAGGGAGCACTCAATCCCCTCATCCAGATTTTTGACTAGACCAGCCCCAAGACCGAGCCCTGGGGGACGTCACTGGTGACTGGCCACCAACCAGACTTCACTCGCTTTACCACAGCCCTCTGTGCTCCGCCCTTCAGCCAGTTTTTAACCCAGCAATAAGTACACCTGTCTAAGCCATGAGCTGCCAGGTTCTTTAGGAGATGCTGTGGGAGACCTTGTTGAAGGCTTTACTCAAGTCCAGGCAGAGAACACCCACAGCCTTCCCCTCGTCCACTAGGCAGGTCACCCTGTCATAGAATGAGATCAGGTTGGTCAAGCAGGACCTGCCCTTCATGAACCCATGCTGGCTGGGCCTGATCCCCTGGTTGTCTTGCACCTGCCGTGTGAGCTCACTCAAGATGAGCCGCACCATAACCTTCCCCAGTACAGAGGTCAGGCTGACAGGCCTGTAGTTCCCAGGATCCTCCTTCTGGCCCTTATTGTAGATGGACGTCACATTGGCAAGTCTCCAGCCTTCAGAACCTCCTCTGTTAACCAGAACTGTTGGTAAATGATGGAGAGTGGCATGGCAAGTACCTTTGCCAACTCCCTCGGTACCCTCAGATGAGTTCTGTCTGGCCTCATGGACTTGTAAGTGTCCAGATGGCATAGTAGGTCATTAACTGCTTCCTCCTGGATTATGAGGGTTTGATTTTGATCTCCTCCCAAGTCTTCCAGCTGATAACTGGTCTGGCTATGACAGACGGAAGTAAAGGCAGCATTCAGTACCTCGGCCTTTTCCTCATCTATTGTCACTATGTGTCCCTTCACCTCCAGTAAGAGATGGACATTCTCTTTTACTTTCTTTTTCTTGCTAATGTATTTGTAGACACATTTTTGTTTTTTTTTTTCCCACAGTGGCCAGATTAAGTTCCAGTTGGGCTTTAGCCTTTCTGATTTCTTTGCCTCTGTATGGATCTCAAACTCCACCATCCCATGGTCACTGCAGCCAAGGCTGCTCTTGAGCTTCACATTCCTAACCAGCCCCTCCCCGTTGGTGAGAACAAGGTCCAGCATGGCACTCCTCCTCGTCAGCTCCTCCTCTATTACTTGGAGACCAAAGTTGTCATCAAGGCGTCCCAAGAACCTCCTGGCTCGCTTGTGCTCTGATGTGTTGTCTCCCCAACAGATATCAGGGAGGGTCGAAGTGCCCCATGAGGACCAGGGTTTGTGACCGTGAGGCTGCTGCTATCTGCTTATAGAGGGCCTCACCCACTCCCTCATCCTGGCCAGGTGGCCTCTAACATACTCCTACTACAGGATCCCCTCTCCCTGCCCTCCCTTTAATCCTGAGGCCCATAAGGTCTCCATCAACCCCTCATCCATCTCCAGATGGAGTTCCATGCACTCCAGCTGGTCTCTGATGTAGAAACACCCCCTCCACATCTCCCCTGCCTGTCCTTCCTAAAGAGCCTGTATCCTTCCATTTTGACACTGCAGTCACAGGAGCCATCCCACCATGTCTCTGCAATGCCAGTGAGGTCACAGCCCCTCATGTGTGTGCACACCATTAGCTCCTCTTATTTCCCACATGCTGCGCATTCCCATAGAAGCATTTAAGACAGGCCCCCAGTGATGTCGGCTCACGGACCGGAGCACCTCAAACTCCCTTGTTTTGCTTGCCAGGTGTTCTCCTGGTGACCTGAGGTTCTTCTCCAGGTGCTGGGCATCCGTTGGTGTCACTACTGGTTTTGCTCCCTTCTGCCTTCCAACCTAGTTTAAAGCCGTCTCGACTGGCCCTGCCAATTCACCGTCAGGAGACCTTTTTCCCCCTTTGAGACGGCTGCATGCCATCCGTCACCAGCTGGCCCAGTGCCATACAAACCTCCCCACGCTCAAAAAAAACCCCAAACGCCATCATTCGCGCCAGCCTGAGCCATGTGTTGGTCAGGTGTGCTTTCCTGTTCCTCCCAGCACTCTTCCCTGATGATAAAGGAATTGAGGAGACCGCTACCTGTGTTCCCGATGCTGCAACCCATCACCCCAGTGCCCTGAAGTCTCTTTTGATGTCTTTTGGATTCCTCTCCTCGGGCTCGTCGCTGCCCACCTGCATTACCGATAGAGGGTAATAGCCCGAGGGCTGTGCCAGGCCAGGGAGTTTCCTGGTGATGCCCCCAGCCCAGGCCCCAGGGAGGCAGCAGACTCCCCTGTGTGATGCATGAGGGCGGCATATCAGGCCCTCTGTTCCCCTCAGAAGGGAATCGCCTACAGCCATGACCCTCCCTCTTTTCTTAACGAAGGCAGCCTAACGCGTGGGTCTGACGGACTCACCCTGGGCAACCCCCCGAAAGGACCTGCCTCTGCTCCCTCTGTAACTGGCTGACCCTCGAGTTCCAGAGCCCCCCATGTCCGTTCTGCAGGAGCAACCGGGAAGGGGAGGGTGGGCAGGAGGGGATGCACCTACCTCACCGAGCAGGAACCCATTTCCATTCCGCTCCCTCCCAAGTTCCTTCCATCTGCCCGACGGACCCACGGCGAGCTGCGGGAACCTCCATCTGCTGCCTGGGCCTGCCTGGGCCTGCCTGGGCTTGCTCGGGCAGGGCAGGGCAGGGCGAGGAGGAGCCCCACGGTGCCGCTGCCGCTCCTCAGCGCCGTTTAAATCCCTCCAGGTTGCTCCTGGCAACGCCCACGCTGCGTCAGCCACTCTCGCGAGAGCTGCTGCCTCCGGACAGGTCCCTCGGCTCTTCTTCGGGGTTCCCGGGCGCGGGGAGCCCCCGTGTCCGCCTCGACCCATGGCTCAGCCGCCGAATTTCCCGCTGCCGGGCTCGTCGTGGACTTGAGTGCTCACTCCTCGTAGGATGAGGATGCCTGTGACGTCCCTTTGGTCTGCACAACCAGAACATCCTACACCGAGGAGAACGCTGAGCTGGAGGAGATGCCGACGCGCTCCTCCCGTGCCCTGAGCCCCCGGGCTCCCCCCGTCCTCCCCTTCTAAGCGACGGGAGACATACCAGATCCATCAAACGTATCGGCACAGAAGAACACGAAGCCGCAGCTTTGCTCTGCTGGGCGAATGCTGTGCAGCGGGACTGCATGTGCAAGGAAGCAATCCGCGTTATCGCCCCGAGTGACGCCCGTTCCGCACGGGAGACTGCCTTCTGCTGCGTGCCCAGCAGCAGTAACGCTGCCCACACCCGTGGGCAAGGAGACAACACAAACCCACATAAACACACCGTATGCGCCAGGCATTTTCTGTGTGTTTCCTCAGACGTATGAGTAATAAACTGCTTTTTTTTTTTTTTCTTTGAAAAGCAACTGAAGTTTTGCGAAAGGGGCAGGAATCGTTTCCGTAGCTCCAGAGGAAGGAGAATGTTCCAGCCGCTCTGCTGGGCTTTTCGGCAGCTCGGACGAAAGAGCGGTCAGGACACCAGCAGATACAAATTGAACAGCATATGGGCAGTCAGGCAGCCCTTGCCAATTTGCTGTATTCATCTAGCGAATATGTGGGGCACGGAGCAGGATATGCAAGTCCATTAATATCAGAATAAAAAAAGATACGGAGGGGATATTAAAAGGACATGAAAAAATGGCAGGATCTGCAGGACGGGCCGTGACCGCCTACAGGGGACGAGCTTTGCTTTTGGAGCAGAGAACCAGCTTCATCCTCGAAAGCTGCTCCCGTGGCCGGGCCTGTGTGGTGGGTGCGAGGGTCTGCAGGGTCACCCAGGACCAGGGAACCGGAGCCTGAGGGAGGGTTGGTCTTTTGTCATCAGTTCTGGTGAAAGCTTTTTCCAACCGGAAGATGGGATTCTTGGAAGTGTGATTAAAATGCTCACCGCTGTTTTTAATTTGCTCCAAAGGCGCCAGGTGCTTTTGAGGACAATGTTGGTTTTTTTCCCTCAGCTTCAGATCAGAAATCGTATGTGCAGGCAGAGCTACTTTCCCCCTTCATTCTTGGATATTTCTGGAAAAGCGGGAGGTAGTTTTCAGTGAAAGGCAGAGATGGCCTGTCTCCTCCACTAAAAGAGAGTGAAAATTAAAACGCTTGTAAGAATTTGAAGCTGAATATGCATTCTGGGATACTTTTTATTACACTACATTCTCAATTACTTACTGTCCCTTGAAATTTTTTCGAGGACCATTTAAGAGAGCAACCTTCTTGGAAAGGACGAGGATGGTCTATGAAGACTGTCAGCATTCTCTCGTTGCTATATAGAGATTGCTGGAGGTGATGCCCCTTCCTAATGGAGGGGACGTTTTCTAGAGGTAAATTGGGAATTATGATCAGTATTGTGCTTAAAAGGAGCCTGCCTCTACCTGGCGCATTCCTCGGGACTGTCATTGGTGAAAAGCTGAAAGAAGAGCCTTTTGTCCTTTGTAATCAGGCTGTTTGGAAGAAGATGATAATGAAATCACATTTAATGGAAGCAAATAGAACATTAATTATGTGAAAAGCAAGTGAATCGAGGAGATCTGTTTTCTGCAGATAATTGGGCAGAGTCGAGTCACTTTTGGTCTGCAGACACACCGCCATTCATATCCCTTGAATCTTTTGTCTGGGATGAGGTATAATGGACCTGGAATCTAGAGAGTGTCTTTCCGTCCTTGCTGAGGCATCTGTCCTGTTGTGCCATGCGACTTCACGTTGTTCAAATGACATCGTAGGAGATAACAGTGCAGTGCAAAGCCAAGCATGATAAATATGACATGGCATGTCCAAAACAATACTTGCTTTTAGTAGATCAGTTATCCTTTAAAAGCTAGTAGTTAGGATTGTCCTTAGATAATTCAATAGCTCCCATCTCTGGTAGGAATGATGTCAAGCTGAGTTACTGTTTCTGATGAACAGCGATGATGGGACAAGATGGCATGAAAAGGATGAAAGAAGAGCAGACTCCGGGTGCGCAGCCCGGAGCTCTTCGCCTAGTGCCTGGTCAAGGCGAGGTTCGTGGGGCTGAGCACGATAATGATGTGAAAAATAGTCGAACGGGATCTGCCACGGGTCAGCTGGCCTCACGGATAGCATTTGCCCATCACAGCACTCTTGATTTTCCTCCATCCTCAGGTGACCGCTAGCGTGCCTGTGTTAAGGTAGAGGAAAAAGAAGGAAAGAAAAACAAACCTCCAGACATATGGTAAGTTGTGTAAATCGGGTAAACGAGGAACTGTTGAAATCAAATGATTAAAAACCAAACTGGGACTTGAACCTTGACCAGCCAGTTTGTCATGGAAACTGCATCTGGTGCGACCCGGCAGGGCTCCAGGAGAATCCAGCCTCTAAGCCCTCCAGGAGAGCGGGGATCAGAGAGCCTCCGAACAGTGGGGGTGCATCCTGGGCCTCCAGAGTTACTCCCTCTTCACAGAGGAATATTTTGAAAACCGTTTATTGTTGTGCATGAAAAACAGAAACCTAGGCTGGAAGGATCTTGGGTATTTGACAGTATCTTCTTTCTTTCTTGTTCTATCTCTTTCCTGTCCTCTCCCCTTGCTGTCTTACTTATGCCCTATGCACGCTGCTAACTGTCTGTTCTTCATTTGATAGTAATTATTTTCAGCCACTGAAAACACTTAATAACTTAGGTATTTAAAAACTTGCATATTTTTCAGAGCCCCTGTTGGGGTTAGAAGAAATAAAGAAGGTTAAATCAGGTACCAAGCATCCGTGGTGAACAGTATTAATACCCTATTTATTCCTGCACAGCTATTAAGTGTTTTCATTCAGAAGTATTGAATAAGCAGAAAACCATCTACATAGGACACGGCTAAAATATCCAGCTGCAAATTAGTTTGTTCGTGCAGCAAGCCCCGAGGATTTTAGACGCGCTGTCTTGTGTGCCGTCATGCTCTAGGTTACGCCTTCAAGTCAAAGCCGTGAGTGAGGTGAACTTGGTTCGTAACCCGAGCACCGTTCACCAGGGGTTATTCACGTGTTGGCTGCAGAGCTGCAGGCGTGGTGCTGTTCAGTGTATCAGATGTCCCTGCTCGTGTCCTGCAGCTGCCTGTACCTCGCCCTGGTGCTGCGTTCCTCCTCTGGCTGGCGTCTGAGAGCTTCCCGTTGCCTATTCCAGAGGTAGCGAGAGGCGGTCGTAGCAGCGAAGGGATGCGTGATTTTATTTCAGGTCGTGGATCTTTAGCTACTAAGGCCTGACTCCGTCCACAGGCTTCAGGCTGTGTTACCAGGCTTCCTGGCGATTGCTCGGACGGTAACCACAGCTCAGGTGGTTCACCGTAAACGGCGAAGGGCTTGCACTGCGTGCACTCTGCCGCCAACGATCCTTTGCCGAAGCTCGATTTGTTTTGCCGTGTCAAATGTGTTTGAACAAGGTCTTGGAACGATTTTCTGCTCCCTGGGTGGCTGCAGAAGCGGCGTTGCAAGGAAGCTGGTGGGATACGCTTCTTCCATGCTGCTGTGCATCAAATCTGGATGCCGTTCCCGAGCAGATCAGCCCCGAGATCTCTGCTCACGCTGCCAATGCAAAGATCAATTAGTCCCTGTCACACAAGGTACTCTAAGGAGGAGACCAGTACACTACACACTGGTCTGGACCTGCAGAGCCATTTCGTGTCTGTCACCAAGGAACTATCAAAGAGTAATGACCTTGTCACTAGTATGCAGCTGAGATGGATGTGAAGCGCTGACCCAGATGTGCAAGACTCTATCCCATAATTAGTCCTCCAAACCAACCAGCTGCTATGCCAGTGCTTTTCAACTGGCTCTGGCCCCGATTGCATACCCACACGGTGTTGCTTGAATAATTTTACCGAAATTTCTCATAAGTGGCATATAAATCAGTGGCAACCGTACCTACCCCCGTCTGCGCAGTGGCAGCTGTAGGCAGGTCCCCAGGTCCCACGGCTTCTCCTGTGGATGAAGATTCATCTCTTCTGCTCCTCATCACTTGGAAGGGGAGGACAAGGGGAGCTCGGGGATTTAGGGCACAGGAGGAGCATGTCGGCATCTCCTCTAGCTCAGAGTTTTCCTCAGTGTAGGATGTTTTGGTTGTGCAGACCTATTGTTAAAGGGACATCATCCCTCCAAAAAAAACCCAAACCCAAAGCGTTTTCCCCCGTGAACCTTCTGACAGCAATGCAGATTGCTGAAAGAAGGGCTGAAAACATTAATTTTCAGCTGGGGAGGGCTTTTTCTCCTAGCTTGCTTTGTCCACAGAACCTTGCTTTCCAGCTGCTTCGTTGCTTGCCAGGAGCAGTAGCCACAAACCCAATGCTGAATGGGAGGAAATGGAGCATCAGCATTTTTTTTTTTTTTTTCTCCTCCAGATAAACTCAGTTTTATAAAACCTAGAGGGCCAAAAATTCAATTGGTGTGCTATAGTAAAGAGAGTACATTTAAAAGAACAAAAAAAGCCTGGTTCCTGACTGCTAAACATGTTTGCCCAAGCTCAGAGCTTCACTAACAACTCCACTGTGTTCCCTAGCACTAGGCATCATAGCAACTATTTTGCAGTGTATTGCTTTACAGCGCTACGGCGCGTTTGTTTGTTTGTGAACGATCTCTAGGCATCTGAGGATACCCCAGTGGGTTAAGGCAAGATGCTGTAGTGTTATGCTCGATGCTATTTAGCTTTTAACCCTCATGCACAGAAAGCAAAAAAAGCAGGCTGTTGTAAATTAGCAAGAACAAGTATGAATGGAAATACTGGCTTCTGTAGCTGACTCGTGATGAAAAATATCATTCAAGGGACTCAGAAAAATACCTTCTGCTTGGACAACACCCGGCTGAATGGGAAGTGGAAGGGAAAAAAAGCAAGTTAAATTCTGCATTAAACCAGCATGCTTTCCATCCTCTCTCTTTCTTCAATGCAGATAAACATTTCCCCCCGGTTTATCGTCACATCAGCCCACGGTTTCGTGTAGTGCAGCAGCACGTAATTCAAGGTAGCACGATCTAAAGAAGCAGCGTGCTTTAAAGCTGTATATTTTCCCAGATTCAACATTATTGGGCCAGACAGGAGGTCTGCACCTTCCGTGGCTTTAACGAGGTTCAAGAGGGGCAGGCAGACGGAGCAGAGTGTGGCTCTCCACCTGAATCCTCTCTACGTCATTTGCCGTATCTGCGTTTGTGAGAATCCTGCATCCATGAGAGCTCTTCATCTTGAGATGTAAGAGTGTGGGTGTTAATAAAAATGAAGTGGTTTTAAAAAGAAAGGGGGGATAAAAAAAAAGCCCCCTGCCAAGTTGCACTCAAGGTGTTTGCCGTAGGGATGATGCAGGAGGTCTGCGGTGAGATGATGGGTGATCTAAAAGAAGTTAAGATCCAGACTGAAAAGAAGCGAATTTTCTCCACCAAATATCCTCAGCAAATATTTCCACATCCTCTCCAGTTACAAAATGTGGTAACATTTAAAGCATTAAAAGCCGAATGTAGGAGCCTATGAAATGTCAGGTTGCAGGAGGTTAAAGAGGTCTTTTGAAGTCCAACTTCCCGCATAATTTTCCTCTTGCAAAAATTTGATTGCCTTCCGAATAACCCTGTTTAGAATGCATTTACTGATCGTTATCTTGCGGGCTTACATCCTGTAATGAAATCTTCCCCGCCGTCATTCGGAGCGCAGTCCTTCCGGAGCTGGAGGCTCGGCCTTGGCCGTGGCTGGGGTGGTATCGTGGCTCCATCTCAGCCCCTTTCCTGACACCAGCCACTTTCTTTCCTCTCCTTCTGCTTTTAAAGGACAGCCAAAGTGCTTCCAGTGCTGAAATCCCTGTCTCACTGAAATTGCTCTCGGCTGGCTGATTTCCTTTGCCTTACAACTCGTAATTAATTTGAAAAGGTTAATTCCGCACCTTCCAGTACCTTCTCTCTGATATGATTCAGACCATGGTTATCTTTCCCTGTCTCCCGCTTTCCTCTGGCTCTCCTGTAAAACTGGCTTTTCAGGATTAGTCGGTTTCTGATCTCTGTGTTTTTGTCTGTTGCCGTGTATGTCTCTATTTAAAAGCATATTACCAGTGTCACTTCATGTGAAATCCATGTAATTATTTTTCAGGTTTGAAAGGTTTTCGCTTTTAAAGGGCAAGCAACACCTTTCGGCAGTCTTTCCAGGTGCATTAAAACGTGTGGGAATTGCCAAACGCAGCGGGAGGGGAGATTTCACCATCAGCAGTGTGGAGCATCTAGAAGAGCTGCCTGGTGTCCCTTGGCAGTTTCTCTGGGGAGGATGACGATTGTCTGCAGAGGTTTTTCAGACCCTAATTTAAAGAGCATTTTGAAGAAATCTTTCCTTTGGTTACCAAGAGAGACCACCCAGATAAGGATGGATGCCTAAAATCTATTGCGTGTGCCCTTCTAGGAAAATTCAAGAAATGAAGGTCTGACATTTTCTAAAACCTTTTTCAAAGTATTTATTTCTGGATTCAGGGCTTTGTTTTCTCATCAAAAGTATTAATCAAATTCAGCATGTTGAATGCTGAATCACCCGTTGACACGTCTTAGTTGGGATCAGAGGTTATCCAGTGTCCCCAAATTCTGCTGACTATGCCCAACAAAATCAGGGGCCGTGGTGAGCTCTTCTTTTACAGATCCTTGCCCTACGGTAGTTTAATTTTCTGTGTCAAGTGCACCGGGGAGCAGTGTGGCACAGTAAGTGGTGTTCCGGTTAGGAGCAAGCCACCAACGTCCGGCTGATGGCTGGCACATCGTTGCGGCTTGCTCTCAGGGGGGATCTGCTGGTGCGGGGTATGTGCTCCCTGTGACTGCTGCTCAGTGAGCCGGTGCCCTTCTGTTGTTCCCTTCAGGGAATGACTACAAAGTGGTACAGGGATAATCTGTGTTTGAGACTCTTCTGATGGGACCGCAGATCTAGTACAGGATGGTACGTCTTACTTTGGTGAAGGGTAGTGTTGTGTAACGTTGGTATTGCTACTCCACCACAGAATCATAGAATTGCCTAGATTGAAAAAGACCTCTAAGATCATCTAGTCCAATCATTAACCAAACACTGACAAGTCCCCCACTAAACCGTGTCCCTAAGCACTACATCTACACGACTTTTAAAAGCCTCCAGGGATGGGGACTCCACCACTTCCCTGGGCAGCCCGTTCCAGTGCCCAATGACCCTTCCAGTAAAGAAATTCTTCCTAATATCCAATCTAAACTTCCCTTGGCACAACTTGAAACCATTCCCTCTGGTTCTGTCACTTGTTACTTGGCTGAACAGGCTGACTCCCACCTCTGTACAACCTCCTTTCAGGGAGCTGTGGAGAGAGTGATCAGGTCTCTCCTCAGCCTCCTTTTCTCCAGGCTAAACAGCCCCAGCTCCCTCAGCCGCTCCTTGTAAGACTTGTTCTCCAGACCCTTCCCCAGCTCCGTTGCCCTTCTTTGGACATGGTCCAGTACCTCAATGTCCCTCTTGTGATGAGGGGCCCAAAGCTGAACACAGTACTTGAGGCGTGGCCTCACCAGTGCCGAGTACAGGGGTAAAATCACTTCCCTACTCCTGCTGATCACACTACTCCTGATACAGGCCAGGATGCCATTGGCCTTCTTGGCCACCTGGGCACACTGCTGACTCATGCTCAGCTGGCTATCAATCACCACCTCCAGGTCCCTCTCTGCTGAGCAGCTTTCCAGCCACTCCTCCCCAAGCCTGTAGCGTTGCTGGGGATTTTTGTGGCCAAAGTGCAGAACCTGGCATTTGGCCTTATTGAAACTCATACAATTTGTCTTGGCACATTGATCTAGTCTGTCTAGAGCCCTCTGCAGAGCCTCCCTACCCTCAAGCACACCAACACTTCCACCCAGCTTGGTGTCGCCTGCTAACTTACTAAGGGTGCACTTGTCCCCTCATCCAGGTCATCGATAAAGACGTTAAACAGGACTGGCCCCAGTACTGAGCCCTGGGGTATACCACTCGTGACCGGCCACCAACTGGAATTAGCTCCATTTACCACCACTCTCTGGGCCTGGCCTTCCAGCCACTTTTTTACCCAGCAAAGTGCATGCGCATCCAATCCATGAGCAGCCAGTTTCTCCAGGAGAATGCTGTGGGAAAAAGTGTCAGAGGGCTGGCTGAAGTCCAGATAGACAACAACCACAGCCTTTCCACTCCACTAAGCGGGTGACCAAGTTGTAGAAGGAGATCAGGTTAGTCAAGCAGGACCTGCCTTTTGTAAAACCATGCTGACTGGGCCCGATCATCTGGTGGTCCTGCGCGTGCAGCGTGACGACACTCAGGACCGTCTGCTCCATCAGCTTCCCCGGCACTGAAGTCAAAATGACAGGCCTGTAGCCTTTAAGAGTTCCTTCTTAAAGAGTGTCCAGCTTTCCTTCGCCCTTCAGGACTGCCTCCCAAGGGACTCTGTCAAGCAGTCTCCTAAACAAGTCAAATTCTGCCCTTCGGAAGTCCAAGGTGGCAGCTCTGCTGCCCCCTCTCCCTACTTCTCTAAGAATAGAGAACTCAATCATTTCATGATCGCTGTGCCCTAGTCAGCCTCCAACCATCCTATCACCCACCAGTTCTTCCCTGTTCACAAAGAGCAGATCCAGCAGGTCACCTTCCCTGGTAGGTTCACTCACCAGCTGAGTAAGGAAGTTGTCCTCGACACACTCTAGGAACCTCCGGGACTGTTCTCTCTCTGCTGTGTTGTATTTCCAGCAGCCACCTGGGAAGTTGAAGTCCCCCACAAGAACAAGGGCATGCAATCACGAGACTTCTCCCAGCTGCTTACAGAATGTCTTAGCTACCTCTCCGTCCTGATTGGGTGGTCTATAACAGACCCCCACCACAACATCAGCCTTGTTGGCCTTCCGTGATTCTGAGCCAGACACTCAACCGTATCGTCACTGTGATTAAGTTCGAAACACTGATAACAGTCCCTAACATTCAGAGCTACCCCACCACCTCTCCTTCCTTGTCCATCCCTTCTGAAGAGCTTGTAGCCATTGATTGCAGCACTCCAGTTGTGCAAGGCATCCCACCACATTTCTGTGACAGCTACTATATCATAGTTTTCCCGGTGCACCATGGCTACCAGCTCCTGTTTGTTGCTCATGCTGTGTGCGTTAGCGCAGGTGCACTTCAGTCGGGCTAATGTTCCCAACACTCTTTTGTGGGTGGAAGCCCTAAGTCCAACCCAACGGCTCTCAGGTGTTTCCATGGCTTCTAATCCATCAATAACCCTTTCATCTTTGCTGCCCATGTATCTCCAGCCCCTGCTTCCACTGAGACAGTAGAATGAGGGTACTCGCTAGCACACCATCCTACAAACCCTGGCATGTTCCCCCCAGGCTTATTACTAGCAGACCCAGTTACACCCCCTTCCAATCTAGTTTAAAGTTCTTTCGATGAGCCCTGCTAATTCTTGCTCCAGGATCCTTTTCCCCTTCTGAGACAGATGTATCCCATCTTTAGTCAGAGGTTTACCTCAGTGCCGTGCAAACCTCCCCATGATCAAAAAACCCGAACTCCATCGGTGGCACCAGCCTCTGGGGCACGTGTTCATCAGATGTGTTTTCCTGGTTCTTTCCGTATACTTCCCTGCCACTGAGGGGATTGAGGAAAACACTACCTGTGCTCCCGATCCGGCAGCCAACCTCCCTAATGACCTGAAGTCCTTTTTAATCACCTTTAGACTTCACTCTGTGATCTCATCACTACCAGTTTGGACGACCACAAGAGGGTAGTAGTCTGAGGGCTTCAACGCCCAGGGCGTTTCCTACTAATATCCCTAACCTGTGCCCCAGGGAGGCGGCAGACTTCCCTGTGGGAGGGATCCGGTCAACATTGGGGCCCTCAGTTCCCCTCAGAAGGGAATCACCTACCACGATTACCCTCCTTTTTTTCTTGATTCAACTAGTCATAAGGTGTGGGGATGAGTGACTTAACCTGGATGTCTTCCCAGATGGACCTTCCTTTCCATCCTCCTTCACCTGGCCCTCAATTTTCAAAGCCCCATACCTGCTGTGCAGTGGTAACTGGGGAGGCAAGGGAGGCTGGGAGGGGATTTGCCTGCGTCCCCAAGGAAGGACTTGTTTCCCTTGCCCCTCATCTCTTAGGTCTCCTCCTCTTACCTGGTGGCAAGAGGATAGAGGATCCTGTGCTTCATGTTTCCTTTGCCCCAGGGGTGGGAGGGTCTGAGTCCACCAGTCTATCTCCCTCTCACACGCCCTGAGAGTCCTCAACCTTTCCACCTCCTCTTTCAGCTCAGCCATCAGGCTGAGCAGATCATTTACCTGCTCGCAGCGAACACAGGTGGTGTCCCTGCAGTCCTCCACTCCCAGTAAAAGGCTCTGGCACTCCCTGCAGCTGGGGGCCTGGGCACCTACATGTTTACATGGGACCTCTGTCTGGGTCGCCACATTTCTTTTGCCAACAGCTTTTGGCCAGGTTACAGCCACAGCTGTTCCTGGCCGTGTGACTAACCGCTCAGACTTCCACCACACTCCCAGACGACTCACCACGCACCCTTTGTTCGACCTTGAGGAGTGCATTTAAGTAGCCCGCTGAGGCTGTGACTGCCCACGCTTCGCCCGCCTCTCTTCGCAGGATGGTGGCTTGGCGAGGGGCTTGGTCAGCTCACCACGTGTATCCTGGCTTTGGGAGAAAACAAACAAAAAACCCCAAACAAACCAAAACTAAAAACCCCTTACCTGAGTTTCTGTTGCTCTGCCGAACTGTCGCGGGGACGGTCCAGCTCCAGAGGTTGATCTGAACTGATCACGCTACGGTTAACATGTTTTGTTGTCCAAGAATGTCAATATGCACCAAGAAAAACAATACCCTCGTCTAGAAACACTCACTAAGTTCATAGTGCAGCCAAAGGTACAGGGATGTGGAAGGGCAGGTCCTGCCAGCAAGAGGACCACAACTAGCACCTGGGGGGGGTCTTTACAGGTTCGAGGACCTCACGGGGCGGCAATACTGATGTAGGTGGATATTTGTGAAGCTCTGGTACGGTGACGCAGGGGACCTGTGCAATAGCTGATATACAAATATGTCCTGCATCTATTGAACGGACCTTTAATGTTCTCACAGTCTGGTGTGTAAAGCACACACAGCTCCAACACCCTTGTAGTCCCTGGAGTTCTCACAAGGGTGAGATAAGGACATGGTCAAGAGGTTCCTTCTCTGTCTTTCTATTTTTGATAGGAGAGTGCTGGAAGTACTTCAGCTGTGCTGCTGAACTCCTGTTTCTGAGACTTAGTACTTCTTAGTATTCTGGTTTTTGCTTACTTTACTCAAGTACTAATTATGGCAACACTAACACAGACCAGTTTTAATACTCAACAAGCATGTATCAACATTTGTGAAGACTTTACAGCCGTCCTTGTTGGAGGTCGGGATGGAGGTGGACAAGGAGAGGAACTGGGAGGACTGGGGAGGGCTTTCGTCAAACCCTTGGGTCTGAAATTTGAACTGGTGAGACAGGGAGAAGCAAGAGGACGGTGGCAGGAGCAGAGGAGCAGAGTTCTAGTTCTGCTGTAGTGAACCCCTGGTTACAGGGGAGCAGAGGTCAGGAGGAAATGGCGGGGGGGAGGTCAAGGTCCCTGTGTTTGCTGTTACTGCTCAAAGCAGCAGCGGCTCATTCAGCACAGCATCTATCCTCCCCAGAGTGCCCGGGCTGCCTTTCTCCAGCGTTGACCCCACAGTGCTGACGGAAGAGGACCCTCAAGTGTCTGCGACAAGCCAGCGGCAGGGAGCGTTCGTCAGGGGAGCCCTGGTGAGGGCCCCCGACGTCCCTACCCTCTGCTATCGACTGAGGCCAGCGGCAAGGCGCTCCGTCTCTGGACCTTTGGCATGCCCTGGTGCCGGGGTCCTGCGGCCTCTGCGTGGCCTCCGGCGCCGCAGCTGTGACTGCCTCAGCAGGCGGCGTGCATCGGGACGAAGCAATGCGGTTCCCCGGGGGAGAAATGACAGTGGTGATTTGTAGCCAGGCTTTTAAGTGCCATTTGGTAGAGCAAATGCATCGAGAAAATAATGCTGTTGAAAGACCAGAGCCGTGTATGTTTTATCCTGGTCCTCTGAGGATCGCCTTCTTCCCAGCGCTGAGGAGAGCAGGGCCAGCTCGCCCGGCTGTCCCGCAGGCAGGACCCCAGCCCCAGAGCCCCTCTGAGCAGCCCGTCCTGAACGTCACCCGCTCTCTTCCGAAGTGGCTTCTTCGCTTCGGGCATGGGGTTGGTGTCTGACCTTCAGGCTTCCACCTCCAGCCCCAAAAGCCTCGTCAGCTTCTCGGGCAGGGGCTGTAGGTGACTCCGAACCGCAAGGTTGCCCATGTGGCCTCTGAGCGTGTGCCAGGCTGTCCTTCAAGTTACGGCTGGGCTCCAGCACGTGCAGCACGGGAAAACCAAGCCATTGTGGGGACCACAGGTGGTGATGGGCAGGCTCGGCAAGAGCAGTCCTACGCAAGCCTAAGACAAGGGGACAAAATTAACCTTTGGGGGTGGGTGGGGTGTCATTTATTGAGGTTATTTTCAACCAACTTCATCATTTTCTCACTTTCTTCATGCTACCTGTGGTTTTTGTGCTGCCTGCAGGCACGGGAAAAATCGCCTGGGCGCAGAGGGGGTGTGAAATAAGGGCAAAAGGGGTGATTTGAGACCCCCCAGCCTTTGGTGGTGGAGAGGACAGGGCTCAGCATACGTGAGCTATGAAGAGCCAGCGCAGGTAAGCGTTGCGCACGCTTGCCCTCCCGACCACGCCGTTCTTCTGCAGGAGCTTCTGCGACAACTGCTGGTGTTGTTTTTAATATAGGTGGGGTGTCTGTCATTGTGACAGTCCCACATGGTCCCAGCTCCTCTAAATTGCCGGGGCAGGCTGGGCCCCGCCGGCCCAGCGAGCTCCATCAGCGTAATTGGGGCTCCCGGCAGGGCTCTGCTGCGCGGAGCAGCTGGTGCCACCGGGGCACCCTCGGCAGCAAGCGCTGCTCTTAATGAGTTTGTTGCTGTTTCATTAATGAAGGAGAGGCTGGGATTTCATTTTCTTCCCATACTGGTTTTCCAGACCCCTTTGTGAGAAAGCAGACCAAATTCCGTTGAAAGCAATACTGCAGTATTCTAAATAAAATTGCTTCCATTTTTTTTTCCTTTTTAATTTCCTTTTAACCAGGGCAGAGTCTCTGAAGGCATCAACAGCAATACTTGCTGCATACACTGTGTTACTGCGTTTGACACTACTTGCCCTTATTAACTGACACAGACATATCCCTAAAAGTTAGTGCTATTCCTGGCTGAGTAGCATCATGTGTTGCTAGGGAGAGTTAGTGTTTTGAGGAGGAGAGGGCCCTGTGTAACCCAAAACCCATCAAACACACCCCAACCCCACCACCTGAACCACTCGTGGGTCTCTGCATAGACTTCTGCAAGGTGCTTTGTGGAGGGAGCAGCAGCCGGAGACCGGCAGCACAATGTTTCCCTCTTTTGGGAAGCGGGGACGCTTTCCTCCTCAGCACACCTCGACACGGTCAATACAGGGAGGAACAAAGTGCCGAGCTGGGCTGCAGAGCAAGGACTCACCCTGCAGTCGAGGGAGCCCAGGCTCTGAGGATTAGCCTGCTTATCTCCGTTTATGGCTTTCCGTTAGGATTTAGTTAAGAATTTCCTGCATCTGCATCAGCAAGAAGAAATAGCTCTTCCCGGGACTCAGAAAGGTCAGCAAGAGGCCAAAGATTTTTTAAGCACACAGTTTGAGACTTTTAATGCATCGGAAATGTAGAGGCTGGAGTCAAATCCTGAAAGTAGGCCCTTGGAAAAGGAAAAAGTGTGGGAAAGGCTTCTATCTCGGACTGCCTCGCTGTGTACACGTGCATTTGCGAGCAGCAGGAGGTGTACGAATGGGGTCCATCTTGCCCCGGCTGGTCGGCTCTCCGCACCAAACCCACCGCACCTGCTGCTCCCTTTAAATCCAGCAGCAAAGCCCTCCTGGGATCGGGGTATCGCTGGGCGTGTGGTGTTTGGAAGACCGTCCTCCTGGGCTGGAGCTCCCCTGGCTGTGGTGCCCCTGGGCCCCCGCCCCAGCAAGGGATGCACGAGCACACCCCGTCAGCAGCACCCCATCTCTGGGTTCTTCCCAGGGGGTTCGGCCGGCCGTATCCACTCACGGCCCCTGGGCTTTTCCAACCCCAGCTGCATCTTGCCCACCAGCAGACCCCTGGTGGGGACCTGCTTTGAGGCGTCACTCCTCTGTGGACCCCTCAGGTTAATGGTCTGCCTGAAAGCTAAAAAGAAGGAAAAAAAAGGGAAATAACTCGTTTAAAACATCACATTAAAATGCCACTCCACATCTGAAAGGATCCATTAAAACTTACATAGAGCTTTTTACATTTGTTTCCCCTGTTTTACATTTTGTTCTGGATTCAGGCACTCCCCTCTTATAATTCTCCTTTGTAATAAACATTTTTGCCTCAGTTGGCTCTGCACTAATGGGGACTATTTGCTGTGCAGAAGGAAACACGGGGCTTTTGCCTGAAATAGAGCTTTTCTTTCCAAAACCCATCATTCGCAGGGATCCAGCCTGGGTGGGAGCCATGGGCACCATGGGCTCACTCCAGGAGCTGTTCCTGCACCATCTTTCTTACAAAAGACACCTGTTTTGGGGGCGGCGGGGCTCAGAGAAGTGCATCAGGGCTTCACACTGCTATTCTCCAGCTCCTTGCTGAAGGACGGTGGAGGCAGCGGGAAGGGATGCCGCTGGGAAAGCTGCAGCATCCCATGGCCAGGGCTGCATGCCCCTCTGCTCCGTCCCACCACCCCGCTCCTGGTCCTGCCACGTCCGTGCGTGTCCCTGCTGCTTCGCCTTCTGCCACCACCCAGTCCTCATACGCCCTCTTGCTCTTCATGGCCTTTCTGCTTAAAAAACCCAAAGAAATGGTAAAATCTGCTGTGGGTGAGGGAAGGGAAAGCTGCTCAAGCTCAACAGGGGTTGGGCAGCTGTCTTCCCCCTCCTCTGGCCCGCAGGCAGGGACAGGGTGACCAAGCGGTGGCTCAGGCCAGCCTCTGAAGTCGGATGAATTACTCCTTCACTGAATTGCTCCTGAACTGATCCTTCACGTTGACTCCAGACCCCTGCTCTAGCCCTTAAACCAATACGTATGTTTGAAGGTTAGATGTTTGCAACGAAGCCTCCCTCTGCGGGTCAGTACTCTGGGGATGGTGTGGCTGCCCGGAGGGGCATTTTTCAGGAGCAATAAAGGTTTAACAGCGGCCCCGTAGCGCTGTTCCTTGCACGTTGCTCCTCTTGCCATGCAGCTGCATCTCCGTACGGCTGCTGGGGCTTTCCTGCCCTCTCCCTGCTTGGCGTTGGCACACCTGAGCCTTGCAAACTGAGGGCTGACTGCGGGAACGCAAACGATGTTCCCTGGGCATCCACACCATGTCTCTAAAAACCTTTTCATCTTGTTCCTTGTTGCCCTGGAGGATAATTACTTCAAAGAGCAGCCCGGTTGCCCGGTATTTCAGTTTATCTCATTACCATTGTGTTTGCCAAGCCAGCCAGCTTTGCCAAAAACAGAATCAAGGTTGCTGGCAGTGCTGCCTGGCTGGCGTGTTCGCCCTCTCCGCTGGCTGAGATGCTAATTTTTCCTTGATTGCAAACCCTGCATTCATCTTTTGTGAATTAGCTGTGCCTACAGATACAGAATAATGGCTTTAAAACCCCGGCCCGGGCCTGCAGGCCCCTCTCCATGGGCTGCCAAAGGCAGGGCTAATGGATGCTGTTCGAATATTCACTTGCCGCTTTTTTGGCCAAGGGGAGCAGCTGGCTGGCACCCACGGCTGGCAAAGGGCAGGCAGGAGCGTCAGATCGAAGGGCTGCTTGGCAGGCAGCATGCTGGGGGGAGGAGCTGGAGGGGGCACAGAGACGCAGGCGGACGGACGGACAGACGGATGGGCGCAGGGATGCTCACACCATTGCAAAGGTTGTTGCAGTGCCGGTAGTTGCGGGAATAGAGATGAGAGCTGACAGCTCCTGGCTGTAGGGGCTTCCCCAGGCTGCAGGAAGACTAGAACAGCCTTGGGATACCCTCAGGACAGCCTTAATATAATCTGATTTCACTTTTCTAATCTTGATTGCAACAAACTACGTGTAAATATTTTAAAAGTCTTCAGTGCAAAATGCTGAGTCAGCAGTGGCGTAGCTGGGACCTGAACAGGCGGCTGTGCTCACGTTGACTCGCGCTGGCATTGCCGTCACGGTCAGAGCGGGTCACCAAGCTTTGGGTTGCTGCTTAAAATTAGTTTAATGGCCGAGAAGGATTTTGTTTTTAAAATCCCTAAAATCAGATGCCTTCTCAAAAAAAACCAAACCCCACAAACCAAACAAAAAAGAAAATTCACAAAGTCCGGATCTATTAACCCAGGTCTGAGCAGCACTCACAGGGATGGACGACACGGGGTGGAGAGCCACATCCCTGGGTTTTGCACTGCTCTTTAGGATAAACCTGCCGTAAGTGATGCTATGGCTGTTGCTAAGCAACAAGTGATGATTGCTGTAGCCAATATTCCCCTCTTAAAGGTACATTTGCAAAGAGTAATCTTTTGTGTGCATGAAATTAATTTGCAGATGTATGGATTTGTATTAGTTAATGGCAATAAACTTTGGAAATGCTTCAGTGCGGCGTTAAAACGGAATACAATGTGGCATGAAGATATTGCGCAGCAAAAACATTAAGCCCTCCCCTTTAATTAATTGGAACTTAAAGCTGATATCTTACTCACCAAAATAAATTAACAGTAAATCAAGTTACAGAATAAATTAACAAATTAAATCACATTACTTGGGAAGTTTAAAAGAAAGAGCATCTGTGAGCTGCTTGCATTGCAAATGCTGCTACAAAGTCTTGAGCTGGGAGGCTCACTTAATGCAACTGTCCAGGCGCCGTTTGGAAGTGGCTGATTTTCAGTCTTTACCATCAGAGCGGACCCGCTCCAAACACAGGTTAAAGCTCAGCCACGGTGTGCTGCCCAGCGAAGTCAGCGCAGCCGCATCCAGAAAGGGCTTTGTCTGCTTATTTCCTTCCGGTTTTGTGGGTAGCTGCCACAGATGTGCAGAGGATAATGTTCCTGTTGCAAGCCACCGCCAACCTACCTTTTATTTTTTTAAGCCTCTTTTCCTTCTCTTGCCTTTCCCCACCGGCGAGGACTCCACGCTGTCTGCCGTACTTGCTGGAGGTGCTCCCACCCCTCGCCGGCTCCCCAGGGACGTACCCCTGGTCCAACCCACAGCACCTCTCATCGCCTGTTACCCCTGGCTGACGTAGCAGCCTTTGGAGATGCAGGGAGCCGCGGACAGGCCAGCGCCGCTGGCTCTCAGGATCCCCAGGAGGGCCCGGCGTGGAGGTCCTGCCACGCCGAAAAGCTTCCCTGCGCCCCTTTGGTCACCCTGGGCTCGCTCTGCTGCCGAGGCATGGCTGGAGAAATGCTCCTCTGCCGGCAGCGGGGAGAAGGGGGACTGTGGGAAGGTATTTTAACTGTATTACTTTCAGGTGGTTGCTACATCTTTTCTAATTAAAATAAAATCATCCTAGGACTCCTGAAATGAATATTTGGTATAATAGATTCAGAAAGTGATGAAAATGTTTTCATTAAATAGTGAGAGAGGGAGAGAGACCCTGCAAGGCACAGCATTTTATCTCAACCCTCTAATAACATTAATAAACTCTTTAATCTTTGTCACGTTTATGACTTAATGGCAATCCTTAAAGACATGACAGACAAGTAAGAGCTGCCAGGTTCCTTTAACCTATAAGCATTCATATTCTTCCCAGGATTTTGATTAAGTGGAAAATTCCTCTGTGATGTGCTTTATTCTCTGTGTAGAGCCATACTCTGCGGTCGGCGTGAGTGACGGAGGAAGCTCAGCCCCGGCCGGGACCCGGCAGTGCCAGGGGACGGTGAAGGGATCTCCCTTCTCTGTGGCCACGGGCAGGGGCTGCGGAGGAGCACGTCAGCGGGCGCTCGCTGGGATGCTGACACACCCTGCAAGGAGCAGCAGGCACCCAGGACTCGGGAGAAGGGAGATGCGTGGCCGGTCACCCGGTCTGGGTAGGACACACCACGAATTCCTCTCATGGGCACGTGTCTGTGGTGGTCTGAGGTTTCAGACAAGTAGTATGGGCTGCGAAGAAGAGTTAAAAGCGTCTGAGCTGGGTGCACGGTCAAGCACCCCCGTTGCCGATGCCAGATGGAAAGTTGCCACGCACAGGCTTCGCGCTGCCCCTCTCTG
Organism: Rhynochetos jubatus; assembly: GCA_027574665.1. NCBI lineage: Eukaryota > Metazoa > Chordata > Aves > Eurypygiformes > Rhynochetidae > Rhynochetos > Rhynochetos jubatus. Next base: position 11,182,153 of record CM050654.1, read on the forward strand.
CCGCCGTCCTGCGGGCCGAGAGTAGCAGGTGCCCAGGGGAAAAAGGGGCACGTGATCATGTAATTAGGGGCTGCACAAGACAGACGCGGTCGGGAACTGAACCCAGCCTTTGTCTTTTCTTTCTGGGCTTTTTAAAGTCCTTTTTTCCCTGCCTCCCAGCAATCTGGCATTTTCTAACCCTCGAGTCCTTGACTATAAAACCTAATTCACGCCCTTTTAATGCAAGGTTTTTGCATTTAATCTCCTAGGGGTTTTTTTTGTTGTTGTTGTTGTTGATGTTAGGTGCAAGCGCAGCCTTTTTCCCTCCGTCTCCAGGGTTTGAAGCCAGAATATCCATTACTGCAGCCGCCATCCCACTCTTCCCCAGCTGGAAGCAGAAGGATGCTCCACTGACGGGGTGAGTCCACGAAAGGGTCACCGGTGGCAGCTTGGCCCTTTTGCCCCCCGCTGTACCCCCTGGGTACGCATTCCTTCCCTGCCCGACTCGAGGCTGCGGGGGCATCTTGCGTGCCCCAAACAGAACAAACTCCAGATGGTACAGATGGTGTGAATGCCAGCTCGATAACTTCACCCCTGTAAATGACAAGCTGGACACCTCCTCGGTTGTTTCTCAGTCGAATGTGGGTAACAAAATGAAAAATCACCATTAACCCCCTCCTTTATTCGTATAGTTTTGACGTTGTCGAAAAAAAGACACCACTCTTGTAGCAGAAGGGGAATTTTTTAAGCAGAAGCGTTACATTTTAAGACCCTAATAAAGATAAAAGCAAAATAAACAGTGAAATTTGAATTTAGAGAATGAGAGAAGAAAGATCAGTCTGTGCTGGTGAAGTAATGAAGGTAGTGGCTGGTAACAATTTTTAATAGCACATTAATGCTGAATTACTTTGGAATTTCTGCAGGAGTCGAGATGACATCCACATAAACACCAAATGAATTCCAAATGATTGGTATTATCATAAAGAGCACCAAATGAATTAATAATGATGGAACACTTAAACTAAAACGTTATCTTCTCTAATCTGTTGTCTCTTTTACGCACTGCGCAATTCATTTTCAGCCAACTATGACCCTTTCTTTCCTTTGTCTTTTAAAAATACATGTATTTCTGTTGTGCATGAATGTTCTGCCCCTGTACCGCGTGAAGCGGGACTTGAACTGGTCCCTTTTGGTAACAGCTTTGCGTTGGCATCATGAAATTTAAGAGATAGATGGGAAGACATCTGGACGTGAGACGTATCGCTGGGAAAATGACTATGACTAATAAGAACCATAATAACAACGATTCCGCCTTGATGGTCCCACATGTGCAGAGACCTCAGGGCACCCTTAACAGCGTTTAATAAACTAAATGGCTCACTTTGCAGCAATGCAATATGCCTCCCCTTCCCATGGAGGAGCCCAACAGGAGGGGAAGCCTGAACTCCTGGGCTGTGTAACTCGGCCAAAAAGCTCCCTAAATAGGAGGCTGGGGCTTGTTCTGGGTGCTGGGCACTGCTGCCCCATGGGTGATGGGGAGAAGCTGAGCCCCGGCACTGCGGCTACATGTAGGGGGCTCTTAGGGCCCCACGGAGCTGCCAGACATGGGCTCCTCGGGGCGGTGGGGAAGGGGAGCTGGGGGCAGTGGCAGCATGGCCTTCCCCACGGCAGCGGTGACCCGGCCCTCACCAGGTCCCTTCCGGGGCCGGGCTGGGTGCGCTCGCTGACATATTAGCAGTCAGATGACATTTAGGGAGCACAAGTCTCGCTCCCTCCTGCAGGCCAAGTAAATATCATTAGTAATGATATTAAATCTCAAATTGTGCTCCCGCACTATGGCAACCACTCAGCAAGCATTTGCTATTGCTGGTTGTTTCTACCAATTACTTTCATGGACCTTATTTCTTCGAAAACTGTTACTGACCATAATCCTCCGCGTGGCATGCCAGGAAAGTAAAAAAAATATATAAAAGAAGAAAAGCCACCCCATCTTTCAGAGTGAGGCTGTAGAGCTGCCAAGAGGCTGGCATGGCAGGCTTTATTTTTGTTAGGCGGGTGGTGATGCTGGGTGCTGCACTGGGGACCCAGGCAGGGAAGGCTTTTCCGACCACTTGGTCTGGAGGGCGTTAAAGCACTGCATGGCAATCAGCTTGCTCTCCTGTACAGCATCCATCCCATAAACATATGTCTGTATACACATACATATTACAAATAAGTGTGTATGTTATATGTAGGTGCACGTATATAGTTATATAAATGTGTGTGTATATACGTGCGTGCGTGTATGCATACACCCTTATACGTGTATATATGTACATATAAATATTTGTGTGTGTATATATGTATGTATGTGCACACCCCCCCTTAGCTGCTGGCCCCTCTTGGCTGCAGAAGTGTTTGCTGGGCTGCCGCAGGCTGCCGGCGGCAGTGGCCGGCCGCTGGCCCATCACACGTGCTGCACTTCTCTTACAGAGGCAACATATAATTATATTACAAATTAACTTGCAAATGCTGGTAGAGATGTACTCCACGGGAAAAAAAAAAATCGGTTTCATCTTCTCTCGTGTCTTGTAGCTGGTCCCTCCAGCACCGTCTGCATCTGCCAGGATCCCTGCCCTGGGAGCACTAATCATTTTTATTAACCATTAAACAAGAAGTTCCTTTTTATTTGCAAATGTAAAACATGCAGGAAGCACTATCTATAGCTGCTAATTCAGGTCACATTACACGGCTCGTCCTCACCTCTCGGCTCGTCCCCGTTGTGCCGTGAGCTCCTCGCTGTAAAACCGCCGGTGCCCCTCTTCCCCGGCAGCCGCGATGCTCTGCCGCCCGCATTTCCATTTAGAAGCCGCATTTCATCCTGAATAATTACACGCCATTTCCGAGTGACCCGATGTAAAGCAAGCCCCTTTTAAAGCTTCTCTCATGGCACGCTGATGAGGTGTTACTACATTTCCTTAACACTCTTCACCCTCCAGTCGGTTTTATGTCACGACGGGGCGGTGACGGGTGAAGGCGCTGTGACCCCGGAAAAGCGAGCCGGCGGCCGGCAGCGGCTGGGGTCACGGCTGTGGCTGGCGGGTTTGGTCACTGGTGGGATGAAACCTCACTCCTGTCCCCCCTCGCCCCCGGTGAGGCACAGCCACGCGGGCTAATGGCCCCCACGGCCCAGGGGAGCTCGAACGGGAGAGGGACTGAAGGCTCCTACCTGGGGGTCTGCACCTCCCAAGGTGAGAAAAGGGTCCTCGTGTTGTATTTATAGACCCGTGGCTGATGCCACCTAGTTAGCGTCAGGGAGCAGATTCCTCATGTGCTTTTTTGTTACGCGCCTTGGCGGCTGCTCTGTGAGACTGCGGAATATTTTACCGCTTTGTGGCTCGCGTTCGGTACGGCAACGAAAAGAAAAAAGGAAAAGCCGACAAAAATCCTCCTTTTTTTTTTGGTTTGTTTTAAATGCATCTTTGTTTTCAACAGTCCCCCTGCTGTGACAAAACTGTTAATTAAACTGAAACTAAACTAAATTAAGCCCACCTAATATGAAAAGCATTTGAAGGCAAGCGGCGGCTTGAAGGTTGGCCGGGGTAGGAGCTGGCTGTGCCTGCCCCTCCTGCAGGCAGGGCGCAGCATCCCGAGGCAAAAGATGAGACTTTTGGCTCCCACGACAAACAGAGCACAATTTAACAGGCTCAGTCAACCAGGCTGTGGCCCGTCCAGACCAGAACTGTAGATAAGATATTATTATTGTTAATAAAATAGCTCTAAAGACCCAATTGTAACGGCCAGCGTATCTCCGCCTACCTTTACGTCCAGCTGAGGTTACTGATTATTCCAGCGGGAGAAACCACCCATCAGCACGACCAACCTTGGGCATTCCCGCCTGAGAAACCCACGGGGGCCGAGGGCTGCGCACCCCTTGCAGCCAACCCCCTCCAGCCCCCCACGTACCCGTAACTGAAAGCTGGGGCAGGCTGTGCCGAGGCGCAGTGCCTGCTTTGATGTGCGGTAATGAACTCCGCTTTTAATTCGGGGCCGTAACTTCCATCCCGCCGCAGAACCGGCAGCCGCGGCAGAGCTGCATGCATAATCGGGGTGAACGCGAGGCTGCGGCGTGCGAGGCGTCTGATGTCGGATGAGAGGAAAGATAGCCTTTAATCATTTTGTTTTCAAAGAAGCTTTAGAGAGCTCTTTGAAGATGAAGCTTTTTGAGAGCAGCTTCTGGAAAACAGGAGAGGGCCATACCCGGTGCCCACCGTCTGCCCACATCCACGCGCCCTCTCGGTTAACGGGCGCGCGGGCCTTACCCACATCCACGCAGGCGTCCCTGGCTGGCACCCAGCGAGCTGCAGCAGCGTGGCTTTGGTTGCGTGCTGTCCGGGGTGGTGAGGGCCTGACGGCTGCCGCAGCAAGGAGTAACTGCCCCAGCGTCTTTCCATTTGAGGCGATGGCGGCTCCTCGGCGTGCGGAGGCAGGCGGGGAAAGGGGACCCGCGGCTAGTGTAGGGTGCCCAGCCTCCTTTTCATAACAACAGTATTCTCGCCGTGACGGTGTCCTGTAAGTCAAGTCTTACTGCTGTTGGATGAAAGGGAACGGCGGCGCACATCTGATCGGGCTTTATTTTAAGGAACAGCATCACGATGGAGAGGTGTGGAAGCTGTGCCTGCCCTGTAGTGCTGAATTTGGGGTGGGAGAAGGCGAGCGTCGTGCCTCACCCACCCGCGGAAGTCGGGCCGTGCGGTAGCTACCCAGCCGGCTTCTGCATGGGCTGGGATCTGGCACGTCTGGCGGCACTGAGGGGTTCAACGTCATCCAAAAATCCTGGGCTGGGATCCAGCACATCTGAAGGCACCGAGGGGTTCAACATCACCTGAACGTCCCGGGCTGGGGAGGGTGGGAGAGCTCTGCTCACCAGTGCTCGGCTTTATTTTGAGGACCCAGGTCGGTATGCTGTTGTGTTGAACGCATCACGTACAAAATAAGCACACGGCTTCTTGCTCCAAATCTGTTCCAGGCTGAAAGGAAAAGCCTTGGGGAACGGGTGTGCCAGCGGCCCTATTTTTACCTATTCTTGCCAAGTGGTTTGGCCTCAGTACAACAGCCAGACTGGCACGGGACCACGGGCTGTTGGGACATCAGTGGGGTGTGTTGCCCCTAAGCAGTCACGCTGAGCATGGTATTACTGGTCTCGTCAGTGGGTTTGTACATCCGGGTCTTCTCTCGTGAGGTTTGCCAAGTGTGTGCCAGTATTTGAGGTTATTTACAGATGCCACAGTGCCATGACCAAAAAAGCCTATGAAATGGCCAAAATAAATGAATTACTGCCCCGCCAGGCAAGGAACAAGCATACCCAGCAGCACTGCAAGGGGCGTTAACCCTGGTGTAAGAGCGCACTGAGAAGCAGCCAAATGGCAACACACCGAGACCGCTCCCCGTGCTCTGGGTGGAAAACATCAGCAGACGTGTTCTGTAGAAATCTCCGTTCCTCTACGTACCACCCCAAGACACTATTACTTTCCGACTGGGTGCCCATACCAGCACGTTCAAGGTTACGTCTTAAAGGCTCGAGGAGGTCTGACATTCGCTGGGACCTGCCCTCGGTGCGGTAAAACCAAAATCACTTTCCCCTCTCTGCCCTCCGGGCTGCAGCAGGTACTTAAAACCTGGCCTTGTTTTCGGAGGCGTGAAGGCTCTGCGACAGCACTGGGGATGCAGCTAACAACGCCTCGCAAACACAGGCTGTTCGGGGATTCAGTGTGGTGTGGCACGGTAAAAGCAAGGCAAATGACTGGGAAGCTCAGAGAGAGCGGTGTCAGACTCCTGTTTTCACCTCTAAGCGATGCCGTGCTATTTTAGGCCAGGCCAAGCCTTGCCTTTTCTTAATTGGGTTTATTGCTATAGCTACACGGCTCTGTGTGTGTGTGTGTTAACACTTGATTTTTGGATCTAATGTAAGTGACTGAAATAAACAATCCAGATCTGATAGTCCCAGTGGGGGGACTGACATTTGGATTCAGCTCAAAATCTGCTTCTGCCGCTTGTCAGACTCCCCACACCGCACTCAGAGAGCACAAAGCATGGGGGGGCTGCGGGGCAGAGCTACCTTTGCCACCTCCAGTCTCAACCTCACGCCGAAGCGCTCCTTGGAGGTGCTCCCTGCCACCGCCGTGTCGCGTTTAGCTGCGGGAGGGATCTGAAGAGGGGTGTAACAATGCCGCTTGGCAGCAGCTTAATTAACAGAGCTCGCAACGTCTCCCTTGTGCCACCAGACCTGTACAGCCCAGCGCTGCTGTTCCTGGGTTCCCCTCCATGCGGGACCACCCCGGCTGAGCCTGTGTGTGGGAGCCCAAACCAGCAAGGACTGGGACAAAGAGGAGTATTTTACAGTGGGTTCGAGCATGGAGATGTCCCTGTGGTCCAGCAGGCCAGGCTCACGCCTGCTCGCTGCCTCTCTGCTGCTCACACCTACCCTGCACCAACACTCTTCTTCCAATCTGAACACAAGCATCACCAATCGGAGCTGGGGGCGAGGGCTGAAGAACTCGGAGCGGCTGTACAGCCCCCCTCGTCCTCTCCCTCGCCCCAGCCCACGGCTCCAGGAAGCAGACGGTGCTGCAGGGCCAGCAGCCCAGGGCCGGAGAGCTGTCCCGCGCCGTCGCTGCTTCTGGAAGCACCGCGTTCCCACTCCCATCAATCAGCACAGACCAGGTGCCTGGAAGCATCTCTTGCCAATCGCCTTTTATTACCTTTAAAAAGCCAAGAAACCCAGAACAAGACAAAAACTGAGACCGTGTGAACATCATGCAACGGATTCACTTTAAAGCAGGCTGGGGGGGAACGACCAAAAGCCGTCAGAGTATGGCTTCGCCCGTGTCTGGAGGCCAGACCGGACGGTCTGTTACTGGTGGGGCTGGCGGCGACTGTTGTGAGTGACCAGCCCGATGCCGAAGCAGGAAATGGAAACACACTCACGAGCCTTCATCCCGGGTAACCCAGATTCTGACCCAAATGCACTCTCTTACGTGGTGATGACAGTGAGAAAATACACCTAACCCTTGTCCTGGGTACCTTCTGCCTAGGCAAAGCCTCCTTGGAAGGGAACAACACAGTGAATACTGTCACAAGGGGGGGTTGTTCAACTCTGTGATATACTGTGACGAGTACTCCAGTAGTCAAATAGTGGAGTGGATGTTACCCAGCAGGAGCGAAGTTACCGCACTCTGCCCTTCAGTCTCACTCTGCTGCCTTCAAAATTCATAGCACAAACCAGAGTAATATCAGCTTCTCGAAAAGAATGTGTTTCGGAGAGTCTCGGCTACCAGGGAAATAACGCCGCATCTTGTCCATCGTGTGGATGTGACAAAACACATGCCCTTATTTTCCTGAGCTATAGCCAACAGTTGAGTCCATTACATTTAATGGAGTAGGGTCACCCATAAAGTTATTCATAAGGTATTTTCTGAGTGGTTTTCACCTTCTCTTTGAAAAAATAAATTATATCAGCATGTTCATGAGGTACAAATGGTGCTGGCATTTCACTTGTTATTATGTTATTAACTTTTTTCACCTATAATTTTCAATCAACAGTAAGAAGCAATTTTCACTCACTGGAGTGACCAGAGTTGGTGATTCTGCAAAGTGTTCTTGTAGGGTTCACCTTGACAGATACCTAATTCCCTCCCAAATCAAAACATTACCTCCAACACTCCCATCGCAGTTACCAAGAATTTCCATTTCCCCTTCGGTTAGGATTTAATTTAGAAGGCAAAGACTTCCTAAACTATGGGAGAGTAAAGATAGATGGTATGGGAGAAGGCGGCTGATGAAATGTAGTTGACTCCGGATCTGAAATATTTTATCCCTCCTCAATGTAGGTTAAATTATTCTTCACCTTTCCCACATCCATAATTGTCGCTGATCTTGGACCAACTCAAAACCCTACTACTGAGTTCAGTAGACTCAAAATTGCCACTAGAACTGGAAAAAGAAAAAAAAAAAAGAAGAGATTTGTTAGTGTCCATATACAATATCCCAAAGACTATACACAGCTATGAGATACAGCAAATTTAAGAAAGGCAATTTTTTTCTCATCACTGAGTATTTATTATATATAACAAATACATGAAAAAGAAAAAACTATATTGTGTGATATAAATAGTTTATTTACATTACAGAAAAACATCAAGACAATGTATACTATTTCAAATATATCCATACATAATCAAATATAGCTGTAGTACATGTTCTCATTGGTGTAGATTACCACAAATGCAAGGCAACATGTGTAGATCTTGTCTTAATCTTTTGTCTATAATACTGTATTTTGTAGTCCAAGCTCTCTGCAGTTAGTTTTGCCATTGTGGAAACATGCGCTCTTTAAATTAACCTTGTCGATGCTCTTGTTGTGTTGTCTGAACTGTAGTGCCCTGTGTTTTGCTTCTGTCTGTGGATTCTGTTGCTCCTGGGACATTTCCTGGAAAAGAGAGTTGTGAGAATACACGGCTCTTAACAATGCGGCTGCTCAAGGGGTGCCACGGGCAGCAGGGCGAGAGAGGGATCCTCTGGCCCTCATCACCTTTCCTCTTCAATCAAACGAAACGGGCTGGCTGATGGCAACGGTACCACAAAAAACCACCCCAGAAACCCCACAAAACATACTGTAAACAGAAATCCAACAAGGGAAACGTCAAGATTCCTGCTCCTCACCGTTGAGTCGCGGCGGCCCCAACTGCACCGCATCTCTCATCTTTAAATAACGGATTTATTTCCAGCAAGGCGCAGGTGGAAGGCTTAGGATGATCTCATGCTCACCTGCTCGGCATCCTGGGTCTGTGAAGTACTTACCAAGCGGATGCGGGGACTGCCTTTCCGAGGAGCTAAGCGGCCACGATCCCTATTAGTCTCCATGGAAATGCTTCATGCTCAGGTCGTTAGCAAGCAGCTACTTTACTTACGGGTGCCTGCACCGCGCTACGCTCCTCACACGGCTGCTTGGCTTAGTGCGGAAAGGAATCGCACTGCAAAGACCAAAATCTTATTTTCCTTTGGACGGCTGCAAAAGCAAATCTCTCCCACCTCAGAACTCACAGTGCTCCTCAGTGAGGGCATGTTTCAACCTTTTACCGGCAGCAGCGTCGGCTTTGGGGGCTGCTACAAGCGCTTCCCGCTAACGGAAAGAACACGGCCTGTTCCTGGTTTCCTCCCATGGAAAGGCCTCCTTTGGCAGAAAGCACGGAGAAGTTTATCCCCAGGTGGAGGCTGCAGGAAGTTCTAAGCAGCTGAAAGCCAAGGGGGTTGCGGCAGGGCTTGTTGGACAAGCAGAACCGCAGCAGGATGGCCAACACCCTCGAAAAACGCCCACGCCTTTAGCATTTGGGGTACCAGTAAGAACATGGCAAGCTGCAGATAAACATCCAGCAACAAAACCAGTCCTTTACCCAGGGTGACCTAGTTAACATCTTGTGCAGAGGGAGGAAGAAGCTACTCCTAATTCGGCCACGTGTTTGTCCCTCTCTTCAGCTGAAGCCCAGTACGAGCTTTTAGCCGGGGTGTGCCTCTTTCTGCTCTCTGCGAGGGCAGCTACACCAGAAAGACTGAAACACCCACCTGGCGTGGCAGGGCAGAAAGCCCCACCATACTCCAGACTATACCGACATGGAAAAAATACGCTTTGTTTTGGGCTAAATTGTTTTTCTGTTACAGGGAGGCTTTCAGCAGCACCTCGTGAAACCCTGTGGGTTACGAGCCGGGGGAGAGCCCACCCTCTCAGTGCAGTGAGAGCTCAAGGCACTTGCCTTCAGCTGTGCGTCAAGTAACTAACAGCAAAACAGAGTGAAACACTTTTTTACTGACCCCTTAAAATCAAAAAGGCCATTTTTTTCTCCTGTTGAATGGGAGTGATGCTATAGTTTTGTGACGCCAGCTCCTAGGCTAAACAAGATTGAGCGCGTAAGGCCTGATGAAGCATTTCAAAACGCTGAAATACAATTATGTAAGTGTCTAACAAAATATGGGTCAGATTGTCCTGACTTGCCTCACTTTCCAGTCAAGGGGACCACCCCCTCATGAGAACCTGCATGGCTCCGCGCTATATTCCGCCCCGTTCCTTTCTGGGAAGCAGTAAAGTAGGCTGCTATCATTACTCCAGGAAAAATAAGCCTGCATCTCCAGCGCTCTCGGATGTCATGGCGGAGCTTTCATTACGAAACTAATGCACAGTGTAGCTGGTTTGTGATTCCATGACAAACTCGCTATTCACTGTGTGCTCCTAAAAAGGCGATCAAACTTTCTGAGTGAGTCAGGGAGCCCTTGTTAGCAAACACAGGGCTGATTCATCGAGCCACATGTCATGTGCACGCTGACAGCCTCCCAGCCCCGACTGTCCCCGAGCGGCCCCTCCTGCCCATTCAGCCGGAGACTGCACAGCAGGACCTCGCACCGCTCCACGGGCTACAGCACCGACACCTTGGCACGCTGGGAGACAGCACTGCTAAGTCCCGCTGCAGCAGCCGGCAGCCACGCGGGACGGCCGAGCGTGGAGATGGCCAGAGTTAGCCCCAGGGGATGAGGGTTCACACTGGAAGGCGCAGCACTGCTTTGCTCAGCTGGGCGAAGCAGGGCTGGGGAACCAGGCGTGGGAAGCCACAGTGGGCACAACCAGACTGGTTTTGTAAGAAACGGGAAGCTACCAGGTAGCTGAGGGATGACCAGGGTGGTCAGCAATCCCACAGGATGCAGCTGTGCATTCCCAGAGAATGGCGGATACCGACTGCTCCAGCTGGAAGCAAGGAGATGAGCATCTCACAGGCGCTTCCCCAAAACCGACCCTGACAGTATCGTACAGTCTCTTGACAGTCACTCAGCCCAAGGTCGAGAGAAATCGATTCAAATGTAGAGATTACCCCAATTAAGACGATGAAAAAACATCTTTTAACCAAAAATGCCTGTTTTAATTGCACAATACACCATGCTCCCAATTGATGGGAGCCTGGGAAGGGCCCAGGGCCAAGTGCTGACTGCTTAAGTGCAATGCTACTGCATTTACAGGTATGTTGTGTCTGAAGTGCATCTACGAGGGGCGTTGGCATTTAACCAGCTTTTTAGACTTAATCATCTGCTAAAATTGAGTGACAGCTTTTCCTTGGTCCTTAAGTCTCTAATCAAAAGTTCTTTGTAGTGCTCTGTGTGGGGGATGCATTCATTTATGAACACAGCAGTTATAGCAATGTAAACCAGGTACTGGAGCGCAGGCTGCCTGCCCTCCCTCCATTGAAGCTTGCTCCCAAGCTTGAGTTACTCACGATGTGATTCATAGCAGGTAAAACACATTATGCATTCATTTTTAATCAAGTTATTTCTTCACATAAATAAGCTGCTGTGACTAAACATTAGGGAAGCACTAAAAATGCAAAGCTGTAAAGAAAACTGCTGAGAATCATTATGACGCCAAGCCATACCTGTGTTATTTACCGTCCTCCTTTTATCATCGCTTCTCTTTTGCCTTACCTCTAAGCTAGAAGTCCTTGGGTGTACGGACGGCGCCTCGCTGCTCCACCTCCTGCCCTCCGTACCTCTTGGCCTCTGGCCCCCTGCTCCTCCACCCCAGCCGCTTATTCCCCCTGCTGGCACTAGCGATGAGTAGCCAGGGGGCCAACCTCCTCCCCAAGGAATCAAGCCGCTTAAAAACAAACCATCACTTTTGTTGGGTGGGTTTTCAGTTGAATCTGTCCCCTGACTGGGTTCCCTGTGTGGCTACAGAAATGGTAATGGTGGCACAAGAGCACCGGCAGGACCAAGCGCCCAGGAGCCAGGGGAAGGCGCAAGGGCAGACCGCCCCTGCCAGCAGCACAGCACATTTATCCAGATTCAAGTGTCTGTGCCACAATGGTCCTAAAAGTGACCAGGAATTGCTCAAAGCCTACCAGCAATGGAGGACACCCCACAGATTTGTGCCGCTATGATTTTAAGAGCAACAAGAGTAACGATAGCTAAAAGATTTACAATGGTAGTCTTACGCGGCTCAAACGCAGGGTTTAGAGAGAGCGCACTAAACTCATTTGATAAATTAATTAGGTGAAGCTGCACTGCAGTGAGTGGCAAAGAACTTGGCCACAGCAGCCTCTGAGTGGCTGAAGTTTCCCTTCCTTCTCCCAGAAACCTGGTAGGATGGTTTTAGCACTTTCAGGAGTTGAGGGTGTGGAGTGCAAAGCAGTAGAGTCAGGTTCTCCAAAGCAGATGACTTCAGAAACTCGATGACTTATGCATGTGCTGCCACAACACTCTCTTGTCATGTGGATTTCTCTTAGGCCACTTAAAAGTACACTTTTGCAAATGTATCTCAAATCGTTATGCTGGGATGGAGGATGCTCCGCAGTAATTGCACGCATTACAGAAGAAAGTCAAAAGATCATAAATTAGCTTGGTTGTAAAGTGTGTGGGAAAAGGCACGGGCTATGCATGTGCATGAAAACAGTGTGCTGGGTAATTTGCGTTACAGTACCAGACCACTCAGAGCACACGGTCTGCATCCTTCCACAGAGAGTACTCTGCCTTACTGCGACCAAACTGGAGTCTGACCAAACTTGACAAAATGATACAGAGCGTTAGTTCCACTACAGTCACTGCACCATCTTCTTTGTCTTACTACACACTACATTTTTGGTTGTTGGAATTACTTCTGTGAACACCACCATAATCTACTGCCTCATTCAGCATTTACCATTAGGTTGATGGACTCAGATTGCCCACAAAAGCAGCTACCTTTCATCAGACGGTTTTGTTTTACGCCTTTAGGCCTGAGAAGGATTTATGATTGTTTTTGTGTATGTCTTTTCCAGGAACAAATACTATACTTGTCTTCCAGCCGGGCAGTGCAACATCAGGACTAAAATATATTAGAGATTGTATTTTCTACAGAGGTATGATATCTGGCTTTTAATTTTTTTTTTTTGTATTTTAAAAAGAAATCTATTTCTAAAAGAGTGATTTATCAGTGTTGCTAGCTGAATTAATTTAACCTCATGATTTCTGAGAGAAGCCTGAACATGCCTGAAGTTCAGAACTGACCCCAAGCCCTCCCAGAGACAGTAGCATGGTACAGTGGGGGCAGCATGTGCAGGAGGGGAAGGACTGCATTGTCCCCACTTGTTCTGAACTGCCCTGGGGCTGTCCATTCCATTCAAACAACCCTTTCCTCCTCATTACGGAAAAAAGAAATGAATCATATATGGCTTGGTGTGCCACCATCTAGTGAAGACCTTAAACACGTGTGGTACCTCTGAACATGTACACAAGCCTAATGAAATCATTTAATCAATGGGATTGCAAGCAGGCTTAAAAGTTTGTATGCTTTGCCTGATTAGGACTAAGGGAATGGGCCCTTGAGGAAACCAGATGGAGATATGATTAGTTTTATTAAGTGTTGATCCAGCTGCTGTATTTGTATTCCCCTTATTTATATGAACAATATTTGTCCAAGCATCTGAATACAAAATAGGAAGCTTCGTTTGCTGTAGGCACCGTTGCTACCTAAGTTTGATTGAGATGGAAGTAAAAATTCAGTCATAATAATGAAGCAGCACTAGCTGGCTGGACCAGACGGTGTCTTCTGTTTGTTGGGGAATTAAGTGGCATTTGTTATCAGTAGTGTCACTGCAGAAATCTGTACAATCAGCGCACAGAGTAGAAAAATCAAAAGTCTTTTCTTTTTCTGCTGCAAAGAACCAGAGATACTGACCTTGTAATACAGAGGACTACAACACAGATGATAGCAATCTGGATGGTTCCAATCACAGCCGCTATTAAGACATACTGAAATCGTACTGGACCGGGAACCACATATAGAACGCTGTAGTCCTTTTTTTCACAGTGTTGTCCAGTATAGCCGGCATCACATCTGAAACAAAAACCATTTTTTCTGGTTATACCTGCTACTTTCAAAGAATACGGAAAAAACTTGTATCTAAAAAAAAATAATCAGTGCCCTAAGCATAAGCTTATGTGTTTTTTTGCAGGATGGGCTCCCTCAGAGAGAGCACCAGTGCCTCCTCGAGCTCTCAGAGGGAAGACTTCAGGTCCTCAGCATCACCAAGGCCTGAGAGAGCGAGCGACACTGCAGGAGGTGTCCAGGGGACTGGGGCTTAGCTAGCATCAAGTGGAACTACTTGTATCTTGTAGTGAGAATCCATTTAGTTCCTTGCACAACATATTTTCGATTTCTCCCTTTCTCTGGGGAGGTGAGGGAGGGTGAAAAGCCATCTAGTTGTGGCTCCTTATGCAGATTACCCCTAAGGAGGTGATAAGCAATCATCCAAGCTCCATATGAAATGTGATTAGATGTTCCTGCAAGTGGATACATCATTTACATTTTGTCTGGTTGCTATAAAAAACCCTCTGTCGATGCTGCAACCATCTACCCCAATGCCGCCTGCTGCACTGCTCACCAGCTCCCATCCTGCAGCCTGACATCCCCCTTTGTGATTTGGGGGGACAAACAGTGGCTGGTCTCGCCCAAGCAAGAAGGTGCAAAAATCCAGGTCAATGGCAGCAGCAACCGTAACAGACCAAGTCAAATTGCTTGGGCTCCTCTCGGAAGTGGTAGTGGAGCACTAACCCTGATGGGTTAAACCTTGAGTTTCCACCCCTTTCCTCTCCTGCATTCCCACAGCAGCCAGCAGCTCAACGAAAGGACATTTTACAGCTGAATGGAGAACCTACAATGCAGCAGCGGCAGAGGGCAAACTGTGCCCTGGGTGTCTGTGGGAGCTGGGAGAAGCTGGCTTGAGGATCTGCCCTGGGGGGTAAGTCTGGTCTGTAACTTTGCCCTCCCAGTCCAATATCCCAGGAAAGCAGTGCCTTATGTGTACCAATCCTTTTCGTACCCACCAGGCCGATGGTTGGACTTCAGAACCAATATCCCCACCTCTGCAGGGAGGCATTCACTGCAGAAACACGTGCTTTCCCTATTGCTCCTCCTCCCTGCCCTAACCTCCTCCAAAGCCACCTCCTGCGTGAAGGAGCCACCTTCACCCCAGGCCGCTGCCCCACGAGCAGGGACATATCCCCAGTGGCACTCCTCTCCCTCAGACCAAGGAGGCTGCCTAGCAGCTGCCAGAGCACTTTGAGAAGGGCTTCTGCAAATAGGTCTAAATATAACTGAAGTTTACCGAACGTTGTTACAATAATTAACGTTGTGCATAACTCAATACCCTTTTGCCATGTAAAATGGGGACTGTTGAATAATGTAAGTCTAATGGGTTCTGCAGCACAAAGGGCCATGGTTACCATTATTTTCCATAGCTCATCTAGATAAAGTGATTTTGAAAGTCACTATTTTCACATGTGTAGGAGAAGAAGGGTTACCTGCAAGACGGTTCCAGCATGTTAGTGGAGTGCTCACACTTGCCATGCATGCAGAAGCCATTGTAATGCTCTGGACAAGGGATGTAGATCCCTCTTGCACTTTCTTCCAGTTTATTCGCATTCTCTGTGAACACAGGTGAAGGGAACATTAACCCGACAGTGCAGGATAAGGTGAAACGATGGAAAGAACCCAACGTATCAAAGAAAGGAAAATCAAAAGAACAAGATGCCAAAGATGTTGTTTATGGGAAGCAAGAGCAAGGGTTGCACCTTGAAACAGGGAGGCCAATGTAGATGCAAAGCTTTAAAGCTTTGCAATGTTCTCTGTCAGTCTTTTGCATATCTAATTCCTGTCAAGTTACCTCAAATGAGACACCAGAAAGAATAATTTGATTATTCAAAAACTGATTACAGAACAGCACATGGAAAACGCCTGATCATTTCTGTTATCCTCTGTGGACTGTCTCCTCACACCCAGGCAAGGCTAGGAGGCAGACGCTGGGCATTTGCATGTAATATACCATTACAGTGTATTTGGTAATTCAATACAACATATCCAGAAAGAGATGGCTGGAAGTTTATCATCAGTGCTGCACCCCTGTGCCCCAGAGCCCACCGGCCTTCCTCCCCATCCCGCAGCACAGGTACCTTTGAACTAGTTTGACTAGTTTCTGTGCCTACTTCTGCAGCTGTTAAATAGCAACTGAGACTGCAAATCCTGGAAAATCCTTCCCTCCATGTAGCCAGGAATGTGGAGGCTTCATTGAGTTTTGAAACAGGTATGTGCCAAACATTTACGTCGTGGGTTGAAATGCAGCGTGTTGCTTGCAATAAACTCACATGAACGTTGTAGACCGCCAAGGTGTTAATTAATTTGGGTCATATTGGCAAATTCTTCCATTCAACCAATACTTACAATACCTAAAATGGTAAAACCCCTTTTTCTGTGATAGTATCACTAATTACAAACACAAAACTCACGATAGATGTCTGAGGAAATGTAGTTTGCACGCAACTAAGCTGAAACATTTGTACCTTCCAGAGAAAGTCCCCGAGTGTTACGAAACAATCGCAGTTTGTGTTCTGCCTCCAAGCCAGACGTGCCAGCAGTAGGTATGCTTAGGTATTATCCCACCTCTGGGAGAAGTGTGTGCGGCAGATCCAAGATTCAGATTTTCATAATGAATTTCTCTCCTATCGCTGGTGTCCAAGGAGAGTTTTAAGAGTCTCTAACAACTTGCACTAATAAAGTTGGTTATATTTTCCTTACATTAGAACAGATGAGGACAAGCTCCCAGCAAACGAGAATGACAGGGCAACCTCTGCATTCCCGCAGAGAGCATTAACCTCTTGTTTGCCATTAGGGCTTTCAGGACTTCTGCGCTATGGACCATTACTGCATCTTTTCAAATGCCCGTATGCTGAAGACAAACCTGCCTGCCTCTCCCGGCTCCCTGCATAGCCTGGGCTATCTGTGCGAGGCTGCCATGATGGCTGTTGATGACAACGCAGCGCAGAAGCCGGAATCACAGTGCAGTAACCATTCCCGCGCTTGGGGCTCTCTGGGTCAGCACAGACGGGACAGGCTGACAGAAGGCGTGTTATAGGCATGGTACAACCTCTGTTGAGAGCTTGCCCGGGAATTTCTACTACTGGAAAGAGGTGGGAGCAAAAGGTCCTTTTAGTCTGGTGCTAAACATTTTTGGCTACCTATCACCCTCTGGGTGAGGTACTGGCTACCAGCATGTGAAATATATACAGAGAGCTATCATCCCACCAGGACTTCACGTATGTTCCTTTTTTCCAGCTGGAAATCTTAGAATGGAAAAAAATGTGTGATGAATGTCAGCTATCAATGGACTTGCCCAGTGCACACATGCAGATACCAACGTGCTCGGGACTTGTACTCCATACCCCTGTAGTGATCATTTCTGCACCATGCCCATGGTTTCTGGGTGTGCTGGACCTCTGCTATGGTCCACATTCAAATATTTTTTCTGTCCAGGAAACTGCAGCAAGAAATATGGGATCCTTATTAATATGCTTTTTTTTTCTATTATGCCATTTCCTTCAAATCTTCCATTATCCAAAGGAAGTTGGCCTCTTTTCTGAAGAACAGGAGACTGCTCTGTACATGTGTTTCTGTGTATGTACCCCTGACCCTCTCTTCTCAGGTACCAAGATGTCTCTGCAATGTCCGTGTGCCACCACCAACTAGTGTGACAATCCCTCCTCCCTCAGATGAGTCAGCAGGGTTGCTAAAACCATAGGATACCATTTGGTTTAATTTTTTTAAAGGCACGCTTCAAGATGGTGCGAGAGAGAGAGTTACTTTCAGGACAGACTAATCTGCTAGGACTTGAAAGGAGACCAGGACCTGTCCCAGATTTGCAGATGCTTTCACTGTGTGTAGGCTGTAGGGCTGGTAAAAAGAGGAATGAATTTTCCTCCTCTTGTGGGTAAAACCCGTGCTTTCTTTATAAAAGGTCTCTAGCATACTTTAAAGTAAATCTAGGATCCTGCCAAACTTGTAATTGCACCTCTAAGTGTAATGTTATAACAGAAAACACTTTACTGAATTAAAAAATGGCCCAAGTTTTGCTAGCAGTTCACAGGATAAACACTTCACGTGGGAACACCTGTCATTCGTCATCTGGCTTGGAAGAAACCACAAAACTTAACACGAACTATCTGTAGCCTCTCATTTTGATCACAGTATCACAGAATCACTTAGGTTGGAAAACGACTAGAAGATCTATAAGATCATCCAGTCCAACCATCAGCCCAACACCACCATACCCACTAGACCATGTGCTCAAGCACCATGTCTACACGTTCCTTGAACACCTCCGGGGGCAGTGACTCCACCGCTTCCCTGGGCAGCCTGTTCCAATGCCTGACCAGGCATTGGAGCCTGACCAGGGAGTCTTGATGACTCCCCTAAAAGAGTTAGGGATTGAACAGAAAGGCAGAGAGGGGGAAACAACTTGTATTTAGTTTGATTTGGTAGTTTGAGAGACAGGCCACAATGAAAGCACTTACTGCAGACAAACAATTCCCCTCCTCTTCTGGCACATCTTGAAGGCACCCAAAATAATTCCCCTGCCTGAAAACAGGTTATTTTTCTCATTACACAAAACATCTTTTCAGATTTAAAATGGGGACCCAAACACCAAGATATGCTTTGAAATTTCCTTCGTGTTAAACCTGACTGCTCTCCTTCCTGAAGGGCCTGAGCACGTTTAGTAATCCAGCCACCGGTGAGACACTAGCTGCCATGAATGCATCACAGGGTTTACACCACTAGGAAACAAGAATTATGTATTATTTCTAAAAAGAGAGAATATGGATAAAAACCATGTTTAAATTATTAATCAAATAAGAACTGTACAAAGTTAAAAAAGGTAAAACTAAACTGAATAGTTTTAATTTAAATATAGAAATATTAAGACTTCCTCCCTTATTATAATTTTGGATTACTTATCAATGTGGTACTGGAGGCAATCCGCACTTAGTATCACCCAACTAAGCAGCCGTTCTACCACACCAACCTTATGCCTACAGAGAGCAAAGCTTAAATGCAGTTACCCACTTCTTTCCAAGCACAGCAGATCAGTATCCTTAAAGCAGTGACACAGACCAAATTCAAAGTTAATCAGGTTTCGGTAACGTTAAATTCAGTATTGCCAACATTAGACTTGCTGCACTGTTGTTGGCAACTATGTGTGAAAGGTTTATTTGCACCAAAGAGACAGATCTGTGCCTTTTTGTGATGGGTAGAATTTGAGACAGAAGCTGTAAAGCCTAAAGATAAAAACTGGACCAGCTGGGTCAGTCTCTCCTATCTCTGGATAAATGTAATTCCTGACACATTTCTCAAAATGCTTCTCCTCATTATTGTAAAAGAAACACACCCTCACCCTCCGGATCAACTGTATTCAGAAACCTTTGTCTTGAAGCGTTTTTCTGATAGAAAACGTCACTTTGATGAAGCCAACATCTTTTGCATTTCTGCAACATTTTTTGCATCCTTAGCCTAACATGACATTTCATATTGTTCACATCTTTTGTTAGTGCCAGAACATGACATGATAGCCTATCATGTAGCATATACTAGTCAAAACAGATTATTTTTAAATGCACTGAGGCCAGATGCTACTTTGTGTAGACTCAAACAGCTTAGCATCTTGCTTCCTAGAAGAGTTTCCCAGTTGAACAGTTGCTCTCCAACCTTTCTGTGGATGGCAGGGAGGTGCCGAGGTGATGAGCTATTGCACTGGGGTGAGAAATTGGATCCCGAAAGTTATCCAGTATGACTGACCACCCACTCGGTGATCTTACTTTTCCTGATGGATTATCTTCCAAAATGTTAAATAAATCATTTAAAGCTATCATGCTTAATGGCTGTTCCTGTCCTCTGTTAAGAAGCAGCGGAAGAATTATTTCAAATACATTTTTTATTCTTTTTATTTTAATTTCTGGTTTAGCTATATGCCTTCCTTCAGCTTTTGGAGGCTGAATGTGCACCATCAGGATTCTCAGGTCAGTATCTCAGTGAAGGCTGAAATTCAAACAGTCTGCCTGGTTGCAGGACCCCACACTGCAAGCGATGAGAAGAAAGCAGCCAGATGCTTCTCTGGGCAGCCCTCACCAGTCCCCAGCTCCCACCTGAGCTAGTGTGGTGCTTCTGTTCCACAACTGGACACGTGGAGTGGCTCCACTGACAAACGGATAAATCCATTAGTGCCCTTGATCAGGATTATATGAAGTACTGCCTGGAGTGCCCAGAAAATTCTTTCCAGACCTAAGTTCTTGCAATCCACTTTGGAGAAATTAAATTAAATAAAAATCTAGGTAAAAATAGGATTTTTATGTCCAAAAAATTGACTGCCAGGCACTTAACAATCAGTTCTGCAGGGCTGATAATTCTGTCATTCTTTATGCTTGAAGTAGTGAGACTTTCTAGGTGATTTCAGGCAGGCAGAGGGTCACAGCCTGTAAATTCACATGTTAGCATTTTCACTGTTGTACAGGGCATAATGTTGGGGCTTATGGAAATAATAACTGCCCATATGAGAAAATATTGGCTCACACACAGTGTTAATACCTTGTGTACAGTCATCGCTGGACCGAGGGAGGTCCTTCAAATACATATATATACACAGACTTCACCAAATACGGGATGGGATGGTGAATGATGTGCAGCAAAAGCTATGCTGACATCTATCTCGTTGGAAACAGTGCTTAAGGAGAATTGACGTACATCATAATTTAATCTTTTAATACCGCTGAGCACAGTCTGCTTTGCAGCCGAGAGCTCTCGCTGATACTGAGGTAGTGACTCCTTACACATCACATCTTCAGAGGAGTTATAAAGGGGGAAAGGGATTCTTGGGTCAAATGCATGTCCTTAACCTTCTAAATCCCTTTTGGAAGTTTGTGTCCCCCAATCCTTTCACGTCTTTGGCAGCTCGCCCAAAGATACGCTGCAGAGCATAGCACGGGAACTTATTTAACAAAGCTCATCTGCTCTGCATCAGAGACTTGGTGCGGCAGTTCTTATTTGCACTCAAAATCACAGTCCAGAGGGTATCAGCCTGGGGATCAAAGGTAGAGGATGCCCCGAGTTCTGTGGAAGAGCTTCAGTGGTTGACTATGGGCGGGAATCTGGATCCTGTGGATGAGTCTTGGGACAGCCTACGTCACTCATCTGCAGTCTTCACAGACTCAGCAACCGCTGCTCTTTAGGGGAAAAGGGAGCGTCCTCAGCCCAGTAATGTTTGCAGCACCTGCAGAGCTTTGAAGGTCCCTCTGCAAAGCCAGGGGAATGGGGTGGTAATGGTGGTGCTCCCTTTGAAAGTGCAGAATTGCTTTAGCAGCTTTTCTGGTACTTCCCACTCTCTAATAGCATCGAAGGAGAATTGAGATCCCACAGCAACTTATGAGGATGAAGTCCTTAAGCTGGCTTCCTACCTACTCATAATGAAGAACCGTGCTGATAAATCCCAGCTCAGACCTGGCTCTGAGGAGAGAAAAGAGATTTCTCCTGAGTCTTTGCTCAACAGCCCCAGACATCCCGCCCCTGACAAAGCTGCCAGCAGCCGTGCTGCCGTCCACCACCACACCTCACCATTAACGGCTGCTCAGACCTGGCCTATTAATTATCCTGACACAGTATGTTCCCTTCTTTAAAAACCTTTCAAACCTTGCTCTTGATCTTATGACTACAGACTGCCTCTTTCCAAAGAAGAAAGAGCGTGCAAGCAACTCGCCTGCAAACTGATGCTGGGGTGGGCGTCGGAGCGAAAATTCAGAATGAACTGCTTGCTGCCGCTCGAGAGGGAACTCACCAGCCCACTCTCTCCAAGAGCAAGCGGGAAGTGAGATGCCAAATGTCAGCTGAAAACGTCTGGCATCGCTTTGCTGCAGCCCCAGCTTAAATCCATCCCGAGCCGCTCTGAGTATGAACTTCCTACTAGTCTTTCTACACAAACTGCACAAAAAATGCCACCCCCATATTAGCTACTTTACCAAGAGGAAAAAAAGAAATGGAACCTTGTGAATTAAATTACATTCACTTCTTTTCTCAGGCACAAAATAGGCTTGCTCAATACAGTAATTTATTAATTTTAAATGTCCCTATGTAAATGAGTTCCCTGGAATAAGATAACATCCACTTTCCTTTTTAAAAATAATCTAGTGCTTTTTATGTGTGAGATAATGGCAAGATGTCCTAGTGCACTTGGAAAAAAAAATACCGCTCTGTCTTTTGCAGCAATGTACCATAATTATTCAGCCTGCTGCCATAATTAATAATAGAAACCAATGAATTAAGACACTAATAATCCCCAGATGTTCAAATGGAGAACAAAATACTTTCAGCTTGTCAGCATATATATATGGGCTATGCTATATATGTTAAAGCTATCTCAGAACTTTTGAAATAGAGAAGCACTTTTATTTACATCCGTGAATGTATTTTTCTTATTTGAGAAGACTGCTTGAAATTAGGCAACTTGTTAATAATTTTCCTGTGCATAACAAGACCATTTGTCTACTCAAAACTAAAAGTAACCTTTTTTTTAACCCTCATCTGTTTTTTCAGTGGCCACGGTCCACCTGTATTCACTGGCTAGGCACAGATGCATTATCTAGACTGCACAGACCCCTAGCAGCCAAGGCTCTTACACACACGAGTAGGTGCTACCGCGTAGCAACTGCAACACAAGGTGCAATACAACCCCAGAATAGCACAGTGGTACAAGCACGTGCTAGCAACCATTGCTCAGATGTCTGAACAGGAACAGCCTACAATGTTAGCCAGGCTGAAAGAGAAAAGAAAAAGAAAGCCACGTGGGTTAACGTGTTGCTCTGAACCAGCACTTTCTGGTATTCAGGTGCTCAGATTAGATGCAACTCCTACCTGGGGTGCCTGTTTCATTCTGTGAGGTAAAGCCCAGAGCAGGTTGTTATCTCACGTGGTCTGGTAGCTTCCCTACCTCCACATTTCATCCACTGACACCTTCCCAGGCTGTCGGTAAGAGCAGCGGTCGCTGTTGGCTAAAGCAGGCGCAGAAATGGCACACTGACCTCTTCCTCCAGCAGCTTCTCAGAGATGTTCATCGCTGCCTGCTTTCCAGTCCAGTAGGCTGGAAAGGTCTTCAGCTCCCCATAACACCTCTGTGTTAGTTGTCACCAAGTCACCTCTCAATACTTCTGTGGCTAAACTACGCAGACGGAGCTCCTTAAGACCACTGCCACGGGTCTGCAGGGCTCGAGGCCTGCGGTCATTGCTAGGGATGTGATCTAATGATGCGGGGCTGTATTGTGGATTTATCAAAGCCCTGGGTAAAGGGGCCCTTACAGTTCGTGCTTCCTTCTTTTGTGCCGGGATTGAATAAACCTGTGTTAACCCCATTCCTAGAACAGATTAAACCCCTCTTTGTGCTAACTCAGCTTGTCTTTGGTTTTGGCACGCTGCTGCTGTTCCCTTCACTGAGATCCCTCCGGCTAAGAGACAGGCTGCCGGCCCCGCCGTGTAAAGGAACAGAGTCACAGTTTTTCTCCTTGCATATGATCTCCTTAGGCAGCTCATGACAGAGCCCTTAGCGGATGACTTAACCTTATTATTATTGTAATTCTGTGTTGAATTACACAGGTGTCAGTTTAGAGATTTGTGAAGTTCCCACCAATTAGGCTGCGAGCCTGAAGGCAGAGGGGCGAACGCTGTATCCATCACACGCCGCACGGCACGAGTGGAGCGAGTGTCACCCCTTCTGTGAGAAATTCCTCCGAGTGGCTCAGCCGAGGCTTGCTTTCCCTCCCACCCGCCTCTCCTTGCGTTACTCACTAGTGCCAATGCTGGAGGTGGTCAAAAACAGACAGTGAGACCACGGCTTCTCCTTATGTCCTCCCCTCTGAAAAAGTAAGTGCATCTGAGAGTCGCAATTTGCTCTTTAATACCAGATTAAACAGAGATGGAAATACCATCCCAGTATGTGGATGCTAGCGGCAGAAGATGCTTCTTTGCATGGCTAAATTGTGTCTCCTTCAGAGAAAGCAAGCACAGATCTGCAGAACGAGGCTGCTAGGAGGGATGCTGGCATAGTAAGCATCTCTACATTCAGCGCTACCTTCCAGGCCTCCAAAACAAGGATCTGTCGCACTGTGCACACCATGGAGGAAGCACGGGGCACGGAAGCCAAACCCTTGTCCCTACGGCACAGCCCCGAGCAGCACATACAAACACACGCTTCTCCCTAGCAGCAAACCCGAAGAGCAGCTACTCTAACACGCATCGACACAGCAACATTAGTTAACTTACTTAGTTAAGTGGTGATTAAGGAACAAAACTCCCCGAACTTGACCGAGTGGCGTCCTGCTGTTTCTGCTTTGTGTGCTACTATGCAATTTCTGTATCAAAGCAGCCGTGCTAGGGCAGCACTGGGAGAGCGGCTTATTTATATGTAGATGCAGCTATCTGACATTTCCAAATGCCATACATTTGCATATGAAGGTTCCGCTTTTTTTTCCTCCTTCGAGTAAACAGAGTCTGCTGTGACTCCAAAGCAGAGCTTTCACTCAATTGGAGCTTTCCGAGAACCATCCTCCTTAAGAAGCTTGAAAACCCCCTGAAACACCTCATTTTCCTAACTTGGCAACCCTGGCTATCAATAGCGCCTTTTGATTTATAGCTGTACCTTTGATACCAAACCGAGTGCGGAGAGCAAAGCTGCAAGACCTCAGCGTTTCGCATGAAATGGCTGCAGATAATCTGCAATACAAATCAATATTTGCAAATAGGCCTCAGACCTACGATGGAAGCTCGTGGTCATCCTAGAACAGTCTGTGGGTCATGTTCATTATAGCTATGAAGCTGGTATCGATTTTTGTCACTGATCTTTCACTTGAACAAAAAAAAAAAGATCAAGAGCTTGTTGCAAGAGCTGCCGGGGAGCTCCGAAACGGCAAACCGAACATGAAACCACAACCTTATGTAACGCCGGGAAAGCTGAGTGGACATTATATATTCAGCTTTCTCGTTGAAGAAAGATAAGGCTGAAGCAGATGGTATGTGGGCAAAGTTTCAACCTGAATACATTGCCTTCTAAAAACCGACAGCGCCAGGAAAACATCCCAATTTCGTGGCACGAGGCGGACGAACACGTTACCTGCACATTAAAGAGCTGCCCGACACGGGGCCTCAAGGTATGGCGTTATGAAGGAGCTGGAATAGTTTCCCATTGGGAACGTACATATGGAAAAAGAAGAATCCCAACACCTCTCACATACCACCTAGCGTGCGTAGTATGAATTATGTATAGTACACAGATTGAGCCCATCCTCGTACACATTTGTGCCAGGATGCGCAGCCAAGGGTGTACGCTGAAGGAAGCAGTTGTTCAGCATCACCAGGCAGCGTGGGCGTGCTGATGGCATGCAGAGCGGATGGTGGAGTCACCAGACATCATCTGTCCCCCTCTCATAGCTCAGCCCTGCTCCATGGCTGCAAGCAGACCTCCTCCACATCCCTGCAACCCCGTGGGTGGGCAACCTCCAAGGTGAGGACAAGCCGCCCCTCTCGAGCCTCTGCTCTGCCTGCTGTCGAGGGGCAGCAACAGGTGCGTCCCGACTGTGACAACAGGCACAACAACCCCCAGGAGTCACCTTTAACCACTGCTGCGGTCTTAGCTCATGGAGTTTCACTCAACCGCCACTGCGTTTCTAAAGGACTTCACCCGCCTCGCCTGCCGACTGGTAGGTGGCATCAAATATGATAAATGGGATGAGGTGCCAGAAAGCTGATAAATACTTTTGATAGGGCCCTAAAAATAGTGAAGAGATATTTGTACCCTTCTGACACTTCTCCAGGAGTAGATGGATATGCATGACCTAAGTTTTAAGAGGGGTGTCAAGAATATTGATGTGTGGAGGGAGCAAGATCGTTTTGCCGGCACCGCCCCAGGGGATGGTTGCCTAACGAATGATGTCTCCTGTCTCCCAGCCACGGGTGCCCAGAAAGGGGGCTCGGGGAGGGCTGTGCCTTCAGCATCCATCCAGAAATAAAGGATTCTGATTGCCAGTTCAGCTCTGCCCACCTAGGACGTACCTCTTCTTCCGTGGAGATGATGAAATGGGGGAAACGGGGTGCAAGTGCTCCCAGTGTCTGGTGGAAAGAACTCTGTGTGGGTCGCTGACGCCTGGCTCACACTAGGGCAGGCTGGGACTGCTGTATGAATCTGAAGGACGATATAGGAATTAAACTGTCTAAGGATTTCCAAACCATCTCTGGAAATGTGGAAGTCAAACTCGTCTTTTTTCCTCTTCTCTCCAAAGGTCGCAAATTCACACACGCAATCCCAGTGTCCTGAAGTCATTCCTTCTTTGGCACCTGTGGAGGTGGCTGCCAGGAATTTTAGTGTTGATGCAACTGACGGATCTTCCAGTTTTAAGGACTACATTGATAAAAATTGTTTTTCAGCAATTGAAATGTGGTTAAGAAAGCACATTTTCATGCCTGTACGGAGATGCACTTATCATCTGTCTCACCTGACTATGTGCAGAGGAACACACACAATTTATGTAACACGGAGTTCATTTTCATCAGTCCTTGCCCTGTCTCTTCAGCTATGTGAGTGGCTTTTACTGGCAGGAAGATTGGGTGGGCAATCAATGAAACAAAACAGGAGCTTCGTTTCAAGACACTGCTGCAAATAAAAGCGCACCCTAACCCAATTACCAGGCTGTCCCCTAATTTCCAATAGGAACTCCAGCTTGGAATGGATTGTTTCCTGCGGAGATCAATGGATGGCAAGAAGCAGTATTTGAAAAGGTCTCAGACTTATTTTTAGGCCAGTCAGAAGGACATTATGAAAATTTACTTTCTGGTTGCAAACTTCAACCAAAATCAAAAAATTACAACTGAAAGCAAGTATGAATGGCCAAACTGTCAGAAAGGCTTGATAGGAGGCACGAAGATGGAAAGGTTACCCAGGTATGTGACATCAAAGACAAGTAGGCTGGGGACGTCATTTTGGCCACAGGGCATTTCCTTCAGTCCTTTTGACAATCTGAAGGTTTCACAGCCCTAGTTTTGCACTAATTTGATATGCAGTTTTGATTACTAAAAGCAGTATTTTTTTTTCGTTCTCTTTTTTCTTGGGGCGCATGTCAGGAAGGTACTGCCAAGCTGGAGTGTGACACCCATTTGGCTCTCTTCCCTCCTTTCTTCTTTTCCAAGGTAGCATCTGTGCTTGTAAAAACATGCCGCCCGGGAGAATTCATCCAGGAAACTGCAGAAAGAGCTGCAGAATTTGGAGGAAGTGTGTAGAAGAAATTAGGAGACTGAAATAAAAATACATAACTCCTATATATGGTATTTTGAATGTTTCCTGAATCCCATGCCTGTCAAATCCCTGGTGCAAATCTTAGTTATTTTAGTTGCCAGAACATGACCCTGAACGGCCCGCAACTACTCAGATACGTCTGTTGGCTAAAAGCATGGTTTCAGCCATGCTTTTCACTGCTTTTGTTCGGGTTATTCAGAAGGGTAAATACATTTTATTGTCACGTTGCAGAACTGTGATCACTCCCCTGTACAAAGCAAAGCGCTACACCTGCTGAGGGATGAATCCTGCTCAGTTTGCCTCTAGTTTTATTCACCTTTCTCCTCTGAGTGCTGCACTGTGGAACTGTGATGGTAACAGTCTACAGTCTACACCTCTGCTTTCTGTATCTGCCCAGTTCTGTTACTAAAACCTTTTGTGGCTGCTCCGAGGATCAGTTTTTAGCTGACTATACTTTAGAAATTCCTACTCAGTAATCAGGAGTTCAGTGTTTCCTGAATGCCTGAAGCTGGAAAGACATCCCTTACTCTTCCCAATTTTAAGTACTGGAGCAAATGGTAAAGCAATACCCAATGTCACTGCAGCATTATAAGCTTTTACCTAATTCACCAAAGATAGGCTTTGTTTCCCATCTGTCATGAAACTGCAATGGCAAGGCAAAGCCGTAACTTCTCCATGTTCTTGGTTTTGCAACAAAATCGTCCAATCCCACCATACAAATTTAACCTTATTGTCTATTATTCAAATGCCAAAACCAGGCAGTAACTAGCGAGGTGTGGAGAGGAGACCACCCAGCACTGCAGAACATACTTAGTGAATACCAGTAGCCTCAGGAGCTGAAGGAGACCCCTCCAGGGCACACCTCACACCTCAGACACTGCTATGGAGCCAACATCTCTCCCTGACTGATGTCTGCAAACTCTTACAGGAGCACAATGCCCTTGAAGCGACTTCCCCATGGACACAGCTCAGCCTCTGCCTCTTGAAATAAACCAAGTGCAGACGGCTCTGGACGCCTTGTCTCCCACCACACTCTTCAGAGCCCATGGCTCCCCCCATGTCTACACGTCGGTGTACTCTGGCATGACAGGATGCAACACGAGCGCAGAGCTTGCCCTGTGATTTCTTTCCATAAAAAGAGGAATAGCTTCTCTATACCACAGAGGTCCTGAGACTCATCACTAGTCACACTGCCCATTTTGAAGCACAGCCAGAAAAGTCTATTAAGAACACCTTTTTTATAAACAAATACCTGCATTTGCTATTTTTATACGCCCGCTCCCATCGTTATTGTCTTACAGAAGTGCCACAGAAGTGAGCTGTAGAGATGGCATTTGGGTAAATATAAAGGGTTTGGTATTTTATCTCAGCGCTCGCTCCTAAAGCTAATATTCAAAGTGGGAGAAGCTGAATGGAAAAGAAAGGGCAATTTTGGGAAATGGAAAAGTTACTAAGAATAAAAATAAATGAAAAAGCCGTACAGAGAAATCACAAAGCCATTAAACTCAATGGCCATTCTCCCACTAGCTTCAGCAAGGCCAGAATTTTACCTACTGCCTCTTTAAATATTATTCACTCTTATAACAGTATTTTAAACCAAACAGCTGACATCCTTTTACCCCGCCAAGGCCCTTTAAATCACTGAAATGCAGGATGGAAAAAAATCCGCAGTGCCAGATGTGTCTAAAAACAGTCACAGTTCTTGTTCAGGCAATCTGCAGAGGAAAATGTTATCATATATTTATGCCTGACAAAACACTAACAGTTTATCAGTTTTGATATTATAGACTAATAACAAGCCCCTCCATGGCTACTTCATTTGCAGAGCACAGAAACAGGCTAGACTTCTGCTACTTGATTTCAGAAGTGTTTTTTATTTAATCCTTTCCCATCCCAGCTAGATGGAAGTACACTTCCATTATTAAATGAAATTGTAAATGAAATACCCCAGGGAGGGGGTGGGTTTGATGTACACCTGGCACAGCTTTAAACCATGGACAAAATAAAAAAGGAGATTAAAAGCATAGGGAGGGTTTAAATTTTTTTTTTTTTCCCTCCTGAAAAATATTTTGCCATTATGCAATGCTGTCTAAAAGAGCTCAGGTTGGTGAGAGCAGCAGCAGGCAAAGGACTGCATTTCGAGCCAGTGCTGGTAACACTCTGAAACGCATTGCCACTGGTTCTGTAACAGCACATCTTGTTTACAGCTGTTGTATTTACGGGAAGGGAGTTTCACGCTAACTTAAAGCTCATGGGTACATGGCAAAATGACAGCCCAAGTGTGTGAGAAGTCACCTTGCTAAGCAGATAAATGCTGTGTTTCAAACCCGAGTATTTAAGAGCGCTTCTGCCTGCTCGGTGGTACAGATGTGCGCCTCGAACTGCCGAGGCTGGGTTTCTCCCAAATGCAGAGCAATGCTTCTATGGAAAGAAGCAGTGGAGATGGTACAGCTGGAATCCAAAATGCTGCATCTCCCACAGCGTTTCCTAATGCCTAGAAACCACTTCCATTTTTCTTAAGTAACAAATTTCCATCTCTAGCAGTTTCAGTGTCTCATACACTAAGAAATACAATTAAGAAATACAAAAAGAATAGGTAAGTAACATCACTCGAACAATCAGCGCAAGATACGGGGTTTAGCAGATGTATTCAAGGGAAAGAAGTGGAATCATCAGCAAAGTGAAAATGATGTAGCAAGATATTTGTCTTTCTTTACTCAAATCTATTAAACTAGGCAAAAATTGATACTTTTCTCTGCAGTCTAATTCTGAAGGTCTATTAAAACTAAATACACCAGCTCCTTTTCATTCTACCAGATGCATTTATACTTCCTGAGTCTAGGTGAAAGCCTTTGTTATCTAAAGGCTCAGGTTACCATTTCATGTGTCTAAATGATCAAATTATCTTGTGTTTGTATTGTAATTTGACATGATGATACTCCTTCTAGAAAAGATGATGTTTCAGTCAGTTCTAAGTAGCAACTTCCCTTACTATACAACTTATTCACTACAACTGTCAGATGCTTTCATCTTGCGATATTTTGATATCTAACATTTCATAAAGAATGCCAAAACATCCCATGAAACAAATTTCTGAAGAAATTCAGTTCTATGAATATTTCAAAATTTTTTTTTTTTTTTTTTTTTTTTTTTTTTTTACGTTTCAGACTAGATCAAACACAAATATTTAAATGTTGATGTTTCCTGAAAACGGATATTCTAGCATCTCATTATAACTTGAAATCAAATCCTTGGGAAGGCTCTGTAACTCCTAACAGCAGACTTACAGAAACTAGGCCCAAAATAGAGCTGCTAGGCATAAAAATACACTGTGGCACTCCCTAATACCCATTAACTAATTCAAACTAGTGCTGTGGATGGCAAACAGCTGCTCTGTACCATCGAACAGCATCCTTCAAGAACGACTTGAGCTAATCAAAGTGCCTGGAGGCCAGAGGAAGGGTGGAACCAAGGGCGAGTGAAATTCCTCCCCAAATCCAGACAACAGGATTAATATTCCCAGCCTATTCCTTGGGGAAGATCAACAGAGTCTTGTGTCAAATACTTCTTTCTTTTCTTGTAGGGGATACAGCAGTGTTGAGAAGTGAAAGAAGACGCTATCAAGAGGGAAATGCCTTCGCCCAGATGACGAAAGGCCAAAGACAGTTGGTACCTATCACCTTCCTGGCATGTGGATGAAGCTTTAGACAGATACCTAAACCAGCAGAACAGCTGTCAGGCTGAATCCCAGCCACTGCAGCAGAGTCTGGGAAGAGTCACGGGTGCCACCATCCTGCGCCACCAGACTGTCCCTACAGGTTTTTGTTGGTCCCACAGAAGAACCAGGCTGCATGGTTTTTCTAGACCCTGAAGGGAGAAGAATCTAAGCTTCCTTGTGACTCCTGATATGAAGTGGGTTTGGGGCTGTCTGCAGGAACTTTAAGTACAGATCTGTGAAAGCCACTTCATGGGTGGACTCTTCCTCCATGGTTAGATGGAGTTAATACAGAGCCCTATTACTTAACGCTGGCATATCTCAAAGGAGGGGCCCACAAGAGGGGGGTGTCTCACTGAAGAAGTGGCAAAGATACAGTATCAACTAGGTGCCACAATGTGATTTAATCAGATATGAAAGAACCATTTTTTGTAACTGTAGATCATTTTACAATGGCAGCGCCCATGTGCTCTGCGGGGTAAGGTATTATGGTTCATATTCCATATGTTCAAGGCAGCTGAACACTGGTTGTAGATCATGTTGCTGGATCTTCATTTCCATAAACCTCTGAAAACAAAGGTTGGGAAAAACAAATTCTGGGAGTGGCTTTAACTAGGGCATAACAACTAGCCTGACTGCAAACCATGAAAGTGTTTTTCCAAGGGTCCCTTTGCTGCATTCATTTCTTCTGGGTATCCCCTGCCATTAGAGGCCCTATTTAGAAAGAAAGTATCTGGCTGAAGACAACTCGATAAATCAGGCACATTTCAAATCATGCTGAGTTTTAGGGATCACATTTTTATATGTAAGCAGGGAAGGGTCTCTGTTCTGCAAGCCCTACCTCCCTTGGAGCTTATTCATTCTTCTGATCTAAACACAGATACTGAGTGGAGGACAAAAAGATCAGCAGGTACTGAAAGGCTCAGATTTGCTCAGGAAGAGGGATTTCTGTGCTCCAAATAAGACAAAACATATGTAAATGATACATGATGTGTTTATGGACAAACGGAAGAATCTGTAGGAACGCCTACGTGAACTCAGGTCTGCACATCTCTATTGCACATACAATTTCTGGTTTTATCCATAACCTTTAACGGAACAAAATGTAACAGAAAACTGCTTACATGACAGTGCAAGGGAAAAAACAACCAGTAAGGCACACAGTCTTGGGGATGCAGAAGTGGGAGCCAGTGTTTGGAGCAAGCTTTATGAATTTTGCACAGTTCTGATGGAAACTCCAGATGCAAAAGTATACTTGCATTACAAGCTCCACCCTCACCCCAAATCCTAATGAAGCTTTACACCTGAATTAATTTCCAGGACTTAAATACTTCAGGGATGCTGACAACAGCAAAATAGCCTGGTCCAGTTTTGTATTTTTCAGGCTGCCCATGCCAGTATGGGTGTTACAAGTCGGTACTTGCTTTTCCTGTTTACTTCCTGCAGACCAACTTCTTAGCCTGGACATACTGAATTTTCAGGCTACTGAGCTTCTACACAAATCAAACAGCTTGCCGTATAATGTTCACTCACAACATTATTATGGGAAGAAAGCATAAATGAAATCTGCAACTTCAGATTCACATTCATTAGTGACTAGATTAAGGGCTAAGCTTTAAAGGCACAGATGGAAATGCTCTTTTTCCTTGAGCTACATCAGTCTAGGTAAAGAGATATCTAGCGGTTCACCTGAGACCTAATTTAAGTTTTAATGCTAACAATTACAGGTTCCATGAGCATGACACTGGGAAATCCTAAGTAATGAAAAGGCACAATTTCTCTCATTATAAATCCACGAAAAACCAGAAATCCAAAAAACCAAGGCACATTTTACCAAGCTTAGCATATGCAATTCCAAGTTTAAGGACGACTCTCATAAAAAGTGAGGTATTCTCTCGAGGCTGGCAGATTAAATGACCAATATTTCTCTCTCCCTATTACTTGTTTTTAAAATCTCCATAAGCCCGTTTTCATTTTGCATGCTCCTCAGGAAAAGACTGCTAGGAGTAAGTGCTGTTAAATCACATGGCGCAGTGCTCCAGAGTGCTGTAGCTTCCTTCCTGGCATGAGACTTGTTTGTGAGGCTCCTACATGACCTCTACCTCAGTGTGTCCGTCTCCTCTTCAAAAAAAAAAAATTACATAGATAGATCCTAGCAGGATCTAAAGGTACATCTGAGAATGTTCTACAAACAAACCTTTAGGGTAGCCTACGCTGCAGCGCCCACTGCCAGATCATTGCATTAATGCTCTAGTTTTTTCATATTTTAGGAATAAAGCAGCTGGCCTCCCGATGACACAGAAAAATGCTGAAGTGGGACTTTCCGCACTCCACCTTTTGAAAACCAGAAGTTAAATTACAAAAAGAAGCAGCTGCAATTTTTCATTTAAAAAAGTACCCAGGACAAGTGAAGCTTTGGGGGCCAAGTGAGTAGTTGGGTTGACACTGCTGGCTACTCAGACTTCAGTTCAGAAGTAGCTGACAGTAAGATTTATTAACCTACCAGTTGGTCGCTATCTCTACCTTTTATATTTTCTTACAGCTATCAACAACAGTGGAGGAGCCGCAAGGCAGCGGAAGGGCTGGAGAACACTGTGCTATCAGAGCACGGTCATCTCTCTCTCTCTTGCCTTTGAAAATCACTCATAAGGATGCCACAATAGGAATAGTTTAATTATCTGTGTATTATAGTGCTCCATAAATTAAACTAAGTTACACAGAGTTGTTATTCCCAAGTAAACAGTATACTACTTTCCAGGATGATAAATTTAAGCTTGGTTTTGGAAGCCTCCAGATTCCACACAATGAGCTGAAACAGTTCCCCTGTTCTACTTTTTGAAAACTTTTCTATCAGGAGTGCTTGGATTTGGTAGGCAAAACAAGGCCAAAATTCCTTCTCCCCCGCCTTTATTAGGAAATTATTTGGTAAGCGGAGACCAGCTCTGTTCTTACATCATCTGGAGTTTATGTGCCCCAGACTTCAGGTATTCGTAGACATCCATGTCTGAACGATCAGGTATCTTAAAGGACACTCAGGCACGTGAGACATAATATGGTCACACCTCCCACGGTCAAGTCACAGGCCAAACCCCTCTAAATTGTACAGCCAGAAACACAATCTATACTGGTTTTTTTCTTTGTTTTGTAGAGTTCATCTGCCACCTTTTTGTGGACTTCCACTCTGCATAAAACCTACTTTATATTTTCATAAAAACTTGCATGTGTAAATGCAACTAACAATTGCAGCAGCATTTAAGAGCTTCACATTTTTAAAGACCTGTATCAATTGTGCTATTCTTGTACTCCCATACGCCAGGGGCGTGCGTGCCTGTGCGTGCGAGCGCAGGCGGAGGCCGCAGCTAGACAGCATTCATGCTGCCACGCAGCTGTCAAAATATTAAAATGTGGTGGTTTTTCCAATTTTAAGTGATGGAAAAGCAGGAACGCTTCCTAAATAATCTATTTGTTTAGTGTGACAACCTCTGACTTGGAGCCTGCAGAGCCGAAAGCCAAGCATATCTGCATATGCAAGGGTGCAATTTTACCAAGCTGCGGATGAGAAATGGTTTCTCTCTAGCTGTGATGGATGCACGGCGCTCAGCTCTATGTCTCACTTGCTAATTCCATTAAGAAGAAAGGAAAGCCTGGTGCACAAAGGCAGAGCAAAACTGCATTATAGTTTATATCCCATAGCTAAGCTCTGGGGCTTTATTATGCTTTAGCTATTTAGGAAATGGCTGACATGGTAGTAGACACAAAATTTAATTTAAAGGGACAATGTCAAGTGGTTTACACTCAAAACTTAACTTACTTTGAAAACGTCCTAATCTGGAGAAGGAATCTAGTCTGAAGTTCCCATATTTTATTCCTGGGTGGGAGGGAAAGTCACTCTATAGAAATCCAGTGCCGCTGTTCAGAGTCCTGGCCGCTCTCCAGGCCTGGTACAGACAATGAAGACGACCGTGGCTGCATTCGGCGGGCTCTGTATCGAGGCGGTGAAGAAAGGGATGCATCACGCCCCAGTGCCTCTCACACGGGCTGGGTCAGTGCACCGCTGCCACTTCTCCACGTATTCTTTGACAGGCACATCTTGTTCTCCCGTTCAAAGGGATCAGTAGTTAACAATGCAGAATGGTGGGTTTTGGTAAAGTTTCTGCATAGTGTTCTTCAAACATAAATATTATGTTGTATTTATTTTGGATTCCAAGACTCTTGGATTTTGAAGAGTCTCTTTGAAAAGCCCAAGACTCTTGGACTTTTTGTTTGTCTACAACAGCTCCCGTGGCCTTCATCCCAGAGCCCTGGCCCAGCCAAGGGAAGATGATGTGTTGACACAGATGGATTTTGCCCTTTTTGGTGGAGCGCTCAGTTTGCTTGGGCAACACAGCCATCTGCCGGATTACTCGCCCGAGCACCTCCGGTAGTGCCAGGAAAGCCCCGGTGCCAGAAAGCGGCCTGAAAAAGATCCAAGACTCACACAGATTTGAAATCCCATGGGAAGCCGGGGGGAGAGCAGGGAACAGAGCAGCCATGAGCAGACGCGCAGCATTTTGTGCTCATTAGCGTTTCCAGGGCACAGCATCAGCATCAGCAAGAGGGGCCACGGCACTGCCTGCAAGAGAGTCCCGGGACTAGCCAAGACCACAGAAGGCACCACCCAAGGCTGCTGCCAAGGATTCCAAAAGTACGGCTCAAACCGACCATTTACAGGTGTGTATTTTTCACCAACGGAGACTATCAAGGCTGAAAATGCCTCCTTCCCTTTTCCATCAGCTTCGTTGCGCTGCTGGCGTTCGGCTGCTGAGACTTGATCTAATCAATGCTCATATAGGGAGGTTTGTCTGCCCTGGAAGATGATATTATTGAATAGGTCTATCAAATTTGTCAGTGTCTTCGATGACAATTTTCATGAATATATAACACTGAAATATGGCTCATCCATACTGACTTATTCTTTATAGTGCTCAAAATGGCCTGAGAAAACCCTCTGTAATTTCATAATGAGAAAGGATAAAATCAGTTAGGAGGATAATTGCTAATACCCAGATCTTAAGAAGGGAATATAAATATTGAAGAATAAAAATAAATAGGCAAATGAATAAACAAGATGAAAACCCCTTGATTGCCTAGACTCAGAATGCAGAAATACCACCCAAAGAGCCAACTTCTTTACGCATGGAATGTGGAAATCCAAGAAAACATCAATCAGGGGACTTTCAGCTCAGACACTATGTTCTAAAACATACATTGCACTTCAAATGTTTAAAAATGCTCTGTCATGGAAATTGCAAGATAAAGTGTGTTTCCATTGGATTTGAGGGAAAAATCCCACCCGTTCATTTACTGACACCCAATCTTATTTCACAAACTTGATCAATGTCAACAATCTGACACTTTTTGAGAAGAGTGAAAATCCCCCCAAGTCTGATAAATACTTGGGGGCTTCAGAAAAACGAGTGGCCAGAAATGCAGGGAGGGACGCGGTGCGGACACGTACTGCACACACAGCCGTGGCAAGAGTGGACTGGCGAACCCGGAGAGGAGAAGGACCACCTATCGCTCACTCCCCCCCGGGTTTGCTTTGGTGAAAAAGGGGACACTGCTTTTCTGGTGTCTCAGACATGCGTCAGGCATTTCCAATAGTAGAGTAAATCTTGCCTGTGTAAAAGAAGAGCCCTTATAAAGACAAGGAGACGCAATCTTAACGCAAAGATTTACGCTGCAAAGGAAGGAGCACTCTCGGTTTTGGAAACTGAAAGATTTGTGCATTATTTGCAAGTACCAACGGGCTTGAACGAACGGGAGGGAGAAAAGATGATGATTGAACAGAGGATTTGAATAGTTCAATATGAAAATAATCGTCTGGGTGTTGGGGCTTGTGGTTGTTTGCAAAGCTGCTGCCTTCCTGGGACCCCATGCTGAGCGTGCAGGAGTGTTTATGGAAAAACCCGCACCACTCAGCTACCACAATCTCTGCAAAGAGCAGTTGGCACTGCTGCATTAGCATAATTGACAACATCAATTATGCCCACTGCTATTTTCTCCCCTGGGAAAGTCAGTCCATGCAAGTCAATGTTTTCAGAAGAGTGTAGTGCTCATGGTCTCGGTGATTTTCAGTGCCATTAAATGGTAGAGAACAAAGGTATTCTCTGGAAAGGCACAGGCTCAGAGGAATTGCTTCAGAGGCACAAGGGCTGAGGAACTGCTGCTTTTTCACACAAAGCTCCCCACAGCCAGAGCTGCATTTCCCTTCTGAGGAGATCGGAAGGTGGGAAAAAAGTACCACATACCACATTCCTGTCACAGCCCTCATCAAATGTTTCTGCACTTGAAAGGACATGTGAACGGCATGGAGCTTCCTGCCTGGCAATCACTGACGCCGAACGTTCACCAAGCCTCAGTTTTATACTGCTGTCTCCACCAACTATTTCCGGACGGCTGGAGTTGTTACAGCCTTTTGATACAGCGGTCCCTTTCCCCTAGGATCTCCCAGCAGGATTACGCCACACACATCTGCAGACACTGGAGGCATGTGGATTACCACGGATGAACTTGCAACTTTCACCCTACCTGCTGTCACCGTAAGTAAAAATTTAAGCAAGAATAATAGGTGTACAAGAAGAAGGCATCAGCTGGTGCAAGCGACTGTGGTTAGGTTGAATCAATGGATGGTACCTGACGAGACCCACCCAGGGGACACAGTCGCTGCCTTTGAGTAGCCCATTGGGACCTGAGCCATACCAGAAGTCTCGAGGAGCTGCTTGCTAAGGTGCAACAATGGTGCCCTTCTATGCCAAAGAGGTACCTACTGGACCTCACTGTGGATTCAGGATGTCTCCATCCCTCCCACGGCTCTAGGGAAGTGAGGTGCCCGGTCTTCTCTCCACAGGCCCCTGTCACCTCTCACTAGACCATCTGTTCCCAGACTCTCTCTGACCTCTCGGCACTCAGAGACCATCTCCACTACAGACCCACTCCTCTGTGCCATAGCCCTGTCTTCCTCCCTGCCCAGTAACCCAGTTCCCTCCTGTGCTCGACTCCCAACCCCGACAACGTTTTGCTGCAATCAATTTTCTTCTACCCATCATCTCTCCTCTCAAGCGTGGGCTGAAATATCATCTCTCTCCTAAGCAAGAGCTGTTCCCTTCCTCCTGCCCACTCGAGCTGAAGGCGCCTTCTGCGCGCCTCTTCCTCTGTGACCCATGACTTGGCTTTCTCTTGTCATCACTGTGATCTCCTCCTCCTCCTTCTCCCTAATCCTCAACCTGCCTTTCCTCCCTTCTTGTTACAACTCAGTTGCTTCATGCTTAAATGTGCTGCCTCCTTCTAGGTGATGTGGGTCACTGCCAGCCTAAAGCTAGACCACCCGGCAGTGGCAGCGTAGGACAGGTTGCACAACACGTAAAAAGGGGCTGCGGGCCTTCATCTTGACTTGGGGATGCCAGTGCTCTCTTCAGTTCTCCAGCAAGGAAGATAAAAGATTTAACACAACAATATTACTTGTGCTTATTTCTCACTTAAATAATTCTGGCCTACTTGGCCCATCTCCTACCCATCACAGGATACAACCTCAGCTCTCCCAGCCTTTTAATAAAACTGGCTGCTGCCTCCCAGAAAAAAAGCTGAGAGTAATCTAGGGTTTGGGAGACTGAAGACTCTTCTCTCTTTGCATGACTCTTCACTCATGGAAGGGCTTCTTGGCAGTAGGAAATACCTGGACCATGGCTTGTCTTTGGTATTTTGGAAATTAATCCCAGCACTTACTTTCCATAGAAATTTCTGCCCTCTCCGCTGCGTGCTTTAGCCACCCCCAACACCTAGCACTCCTCTGCCTCGCTGAGACATCATTTATTCACAGCTCTGTTTTAATCATCACACACCATTTTTAAGTAGGAACAGAACAATCATTCCTAACGGCCGGGTACCCTATTAACGCAGGGACGTCATGCACAAAGAGCCCTCGCAAGACATGCCCAGCTCAATGAACTACTGCCGGAGGACGCTCCCAGTAACAAACGGTAAGGCCTGTGAAACCATCAGCCGGATTTCACCGAAGCCACGCAGCACGCTGCACAGGTAGACCCAGTGATCTCTACCTACTCTCTCCAAATACTGTCAAAGCACAAAAACATCACAAACCTCAGCAATGAAAGCATCACCTGACCCGTTTTCACAATACCTTCCCAAAGGCTTGAACTCTCAGCGCGAGCTGTGAATATTTGCATGCACGTGTGCGCGCGCACACACATTCAATTTCTAAATGAATCCTCCCAGGAAAAGGGTGTAAAAAATGTCTCCCAAACCTCACCAGTGTTTACATGGTTTTAATTTCAAATGCCATATAAGGCTATTCAGCCATTACATTTTATTGTAGCTTCTAAATAAATTAAAACCATTTATCACTTAAACCCCCCCCCCCCCCATTTTAAGAACCTTATTAACTTCATAGTCAAACACCAACAGGTAATATTATCTATTATGGCAACGTTTCACGGTATCACAGCTATGCCATGCTCTAGATTTTTAATTTCTTAAGCCGGTATATCGTGACAAAGCTACTATGTATAATCTAGTGCACTGATTCAGTAATTTTCATAATGTCTGCTAATTATGGCAAACAGTTTACAGTACTTATTTCCACTGTCAGAACAGGTGTTTCATGGCCAGAATATCTATACATTGACAAAAATGAAAGAAGCCCATTTATTAGAAGAAAGACAGTTTCTAGCAAAAGAAAGAGTAGTGCGAAGACAGTGTTTTCTTAAAGTAAACCAAGAAAACCATACCAGAAGATGAGCACACCTCACCCTAGCAAACAGAGGAGAAGAGAGACTTACACAGTTCCTGCAAATCGTGATTCTCACAGAATAGTAACCGTACCTGCATAATCTGTTCTTGCGTAATGCCCATCTTCCGATTTTGTAGTTGTTGTAGTATTATCTGTGTGAAAAGAAATATGGTGAAGTGCCTGGGGAGCCTGCACTTGATACAGACTGCGCCCCAGCTGCCAGTGCCCAGAAAAACGTAGCTTCGCTTGCACGCACAGCATCGCTGCTGGCTGTAAGGCTCCCCTGGGTCTGCCAGGTGAAAACAGCATGATCCGGCTTTTTGGAATGAAACATGAAACATCTTCCATTAAGAAAACACATTTTTTTCTAACAATATGTGATAACAGATTGCAGCTGGGATAAATATGTCAGTATGAAGCAGGAGTTGTCATTTCTGCTCTATTTGAAGTAATTGGGGAGTTTTAATAGGTACCCTGAAATGAACTGCCACGTAGGGTGGTTAACTTTAAAGAGAGATAAACTTGAACATGTTTAATACACCTGTATAGCACAGCCTTGTAAGTAGGTGTACTAAGGATTTATATGTCAGAAGCTAAGGGGAAAAAAGCTATTAAGAGTCTGAGCCTCAGCAGACACTTTATTTATGGGAACTATTTAGAGGCAAATTTTCTTCATTTTTATTTTAGAACAAAATAGAGTTTTTAAAGTCAAGCCAAGGGTTACAGGTAATGTTGCCCGTGAGCCGGGCACAGAGAAGCACAGCATTCATGGAGAAACACAGCGAGTCTTGAGCTGCTGCTGGCAGAATTGCCTTCCAGGCACCTTTGGCATCTCGTGGGCCCAGCGCAGCTCACACGAGAAACAAGCGCCGCCAGCACTGTGTTTGGGAGCATGCCTTTGGCCTCCCAAGATTGCTTTGTGCTGCTCCAGTCAAGGGAGCAACAGAGGATCCACCCTGGGTGGCAAAACGCATCTGAGAGGCTCTACTGCTGTCCCACTCCTACATGGAGGGCAGAGCTCTGGGCAAGCTGCTCTGGGCAAAATCCAGGCGCCTGATCTTGACACTGGCACAGGGCTGGACAGTCCCACACCGCTGTGGGAAGGGTTACGCACACTGCTTCTTCCGCCTCGCTTGGCATCTGTACCACAGCCTGCACTCTACGATATAAATTGCAAGAGTCTAATGGAAATGTAACAAGTGTCAGATAAGAAGCCAGCTCCGGCTCTTTTTTTCCCCAAACAAAAATTGAAAACATTCTTTGAAATGAGTTTTGTTATGAGAGTTACCTTGACATCGACCCAAAGACATGACTTCAATTTTCTCCTGTTTCTGGCATGATGCCTCTTTGATTTGACATGCATTATCATAAGATTTCCCATCGGAAGCACAAAGAGGATTGAAGTTGGTTTGAGAACAGTCGATGTTGCACACACACCTGAAAAGATAAAGAAAGAAAAAGGAGGAGGCTAATATGAGAAAGTTTTTTTCATGACATCATAAATACATCTCAGAAATAGAAGTGTTTGTATTTTCCCGACTGCACAATGCAAATCAACAGAATAAAAGTGAAAAGTCCTGTCAAGAGGTCATTTGTATTTCTGGATGGAAATGAAATGCGGTGAGAGGGAAGAGACACAGAAAAGAAAAGCAAGCAAAAGGAAAGATGAAAAGGAGTGTTATCCATGGAAAAGTACACCAGAGCATTACCACTTGTAATTTCTTGTAAACCAAAGAACCCTGAGGCAGATATGCAGATAATTCAAGCTGCTGCGCCCTCCTGCAATTAAAGAAGCCACAAAATTCACCTCTGTTGAGCTGCTGCCCATCATATGTAACACTGCATAAATATGGTTTTATATTGATTCATGATTTAATTCTGATGATAATTACAGCACCTATAGGCACTCTGATCATAATAAAATATGTGACACGGAAGCCTCATCTCACCCTGCTGGGATCAAACCACCTGCCAAGACTGAGAGAGACACTAGCGATGAGGCTGCGCTCTGCTCGGTGCTGAGGGGTGGTGGGATCTCCTCTGGCTCCCAGACACGAGGGGCCTACTCAGTATTAAAAGCAGGGGAATGCTGGTTTTAGGAGAGGATTTGTGCACAAGCACTTTCTAAAGCATTCGCTTAACTCAGCAACCAAAAAGCCTTACCCAGGTGTCACTCAGGAAGGCCAGTGCCTGCTCCTGACCTGGCCACGTGCTCTGTGCTGGGCGAAGGATCCCACAGCCAAGAGTAGAGCATGGGCAGGGCCATGGCTGCCCTGTTCTCAGAGAGCTCAGGGGCATCTCCAAGACGTGAACCCAAAGCTCAGTGGTGGGTTTGCTTCAAAAGCCAGGTCCAGATGGGAACTAACATGCTAACATGGACATATCCTGACCCCAAACGTCGCCATTGCTGACAAGATGGAGTAGTCCAACTGCTTTCACCAACAGCTGGCTGCAGCCTTATTTTCTTTAGGTTTCTCCTATTTCATTATCATTAGCGACGTCAGACGCCCCTGAGCATCAGCAAGGGAAAGGCATGCTAGTCTTCTGCCCCCCAACTGTGCCACGTGACAGACAGCTGAGCCTCGGCAATGCTTGCATTAACACCGATGTGAGCCTGCTTGGGGACAAAGCCGGAGGT
Source organism: Rhynochetos jubatus (assembly GCA_027574665.1). Classification (NCBI taxonomy): domain Eukaryota; kingdom Metazoa; phylum Chordata; class Aves; order Eurypygiformes; family Rhynochetidae; genus Rhynochetos; species Rhynochetos jubatus. The sequence continues at coordinate 11,224,473 of CM050654.1, forward strand.
CTAACCTGGCAGCTGCTTCAGCTCTTCTGAGCACATAATTGTGCACATGCTGCTATCTAAACCCTTCCAGGCTCCTTCTGACATTTAAGGCAAAGCAATGCGACCGATGCTCTATCTCCGGCCCACTGGTTGCACCGAACCTCACAGCGCTGACTCCGCAGCTCTCCCTTTGGAAAGTTAAGTAATGCAAATGTCAGCCTCCAGCCTCACTGCTTGATTTAAGAAGGTGCTTAGAAGTCAGTTCACCTCCCATCCACAGCAGACATCTGGCCACCTTCGACCACTGGAAATGTAGAGGGATATACGCAAGAGAAAAACTTTGGTGGAAGGAGGAAGCACAGGAAATTAGACAGCGTGGGTCACATTTCTCCATCACCCCCTTTGGCTTCTGGCCTCCACCAACGTGCCCAGCGTACTCATGTTCTTTTAGATTTTCTTTACACTGGGTAGGTCGATCTTCCCCAGATGTTCACAAAGCACAGGAAGCTTCAACTCAAAAAAAGGCCAATGGTGAAAAACTGTGGTCATAAATTAAATTACATGGTTTCATAACTAGTGGAAGAAAAGAGTCTGGCTCCCTGTGTAACAATTTCCCCACGCTGATGAACATACAGAATATAAGAAAAAAATCCAGCCCATTTCCTAACAACCTCCTTATCAGCGGAATAAGAATGTTCTGCTCCACTGAAATATTAACTGTCGTCATTTCTTCCCGCAGCCGTTTCCAGCTTCCCACCTTAGTCAAACTCACTTCATTAGGAAACATTTACTGCTCAAGTAATAGTAATTCTTTCCACGTAGCTCCACCATTTGCATTTCAGATGGGACACAATCAGCCATATGCTCCTTTTTTTGTAATAAACCAGCTCAGAAACAGCTTCACTTCTCTACATTTTGCTACAAAAAATGAGTGCACGTTAATATATATTATGTCTGAAGTCAAGAGAAAATTAAGTCAACAAGAAAATTAAAACAAAAGGGTGCTCTTTAAGGGAAATTAAACAAGTTTGGATGCAATTTCAAAACATGCCTAGGGGACACAGGAACCTGTGCTCAGAGTTAGGCACTTAAGAGACATTTTTAAAAGGTGTTTAGATGCTTTAAGATGCATGCAAACACTTTGTGTGGGATTTCTGAAAGCTCAGAGACCTATCTCCCACTGATTTCAAAGACCATTTCAGAGCTCTTTAGGCATTTATTTGCATCTTTTGATACCTTCCAAAAAACAAAGTTCCAAAACGACTTTTCTGACTTCCTTCAGTAAAAGTGAGAAGAGAACCAAGACTTTTCTCAACTCCATTCTAAAGTCTTACCTGCAAAACCAGCCTTTCCTTCCAAGCAAGATCCCTTCAGCCGCACGCTGCCTTAACAGGGTGCACCACACGAGCACCATGAACCCCGCGCATCTTGAGCTGATGTCATATTGCTCATGTGCGAGGGAGAGCTGAAAGGGACAACCTCGGGACGACTATATGCTCAAGTCTTACAGGTTCTCCCGCATGAAGCCTGATTTTCGGGGCTGACTAGACGGGGGTGGTGACAAAACACTACCATGAACTTGTCACCCCACCCTCCTTGCTGCAAGGATCTGTGCGTCACCCGCCCCTTGCGCAGCTTTCGGTGGAGAGCTTCTAGCTTGCATCTGCAGTTTCTTACTGCTTTTGCACTTGGATACTCAAATCCTACTTTCAGGCCACACAATTAAGTCAACATCAAATATATGTCAGGAAATACTAAAGGTAGGGTTGCATCAAGAAGATTAATGTGCCTGGGCTGCTGACTCTGTTTAATTTACAGTGCTCATCTTATCAGGGAAAACGACAGTGTATTCAAACACGTTTTTTTCGAACTAGAGGAACAAGCAATCTGCCATTTCAACCATGTCCCCAAAGTCCAGAAAAGTAAATTACAGAGAAAGAGATGGGGCATTCACTCCAAAGGTGCATGCCCAGGCACATGCGGCCACAGAGCATACACCACGCTTAAACAGGATCCACCAGCGATGCAATAAACAAACTGAAGGGCACGTAACGCACGTGATGGAACAAAGTCTCGTAGCCACAGGTAAAGGCGCCTTCACCTGCTGAAGCATTAGAAAATGCAGAAGTGGGACTGTCTCCTATTAAAGAAGCAGAACCAAACTGTGAGATCCCTGTGCGTTCCCCAGGGCGTACAGTAGGTGAGAGTCCTAATGGCCTTCAAGACTTCAGATCCTGTGGGACACAGGCATCCCTTACCCCAAAGAGAGCCTCGGCCCAGCACTTCCACGCCAAGAAATCCCATCCTGATCCTAGCTAGCACCCAATGCTGGCGTTTCCCCTCCCACACTCAACCTGCAACCTGGCCATGTCCAGGCTCTGCTCTGTCATCTTCTCATTCTCTCACAAGTGACAAAATCAGAGTGGCCTTATCTCCTTTGGTCATTGGCTGTATCGGCCGCAGGGTACCCCTCAGACGCCCCTGCCTGCACGGGGCTGACAGCACACATCCCAGTGCCACGTGGCTAGCCAGCAGGCCGGCCTGCCCGCAGCTTCCCAGTCCCTGAGGCACTTCAGTATGCCTCTAATTTTAAGTAATTTGATCATTTGACCATTTTATCATCCTGGTTATGATTTCTGATTATAGTTATATCAATAAATCTATTTGGTTTCTGTGTTCCTCAGTGTAGCGCTGAAGAAAGCTTGGCAATATAAAGGCTGACTGAGCTTTCCCTGGGCTCAAGAAGCTGTGAGAAGGTCAATGAGGTCTCCTAGGGGGTCACAGGATGAAACTGTAGCCAAGAGCATACACAAAATACATGTGCAAGGCTTAACTGTGCCTTCTGTAGTCAGAAAAAGCAGCTTTAAAAGCATCTGTGAGGAAGGAGTTCTTCCAAGATGTCAGCCGATACCCCGCAGCTCCCCTGAGTAAGGAAGAAATACTGAGTGCTGTCCCACAGGCCCATCGCATCTTTCAAGTAACAGGATCATATGTTAATTGATTAAAATTTGGGCTGTCACTGTAAACAATCATTAAACAAGGCTCACTTTCTTATGTCTATTCTTTCAGGTCATTATGATAGTCTCTGATGAATTCCACTTCTTTTATATGCTTTATTTCATTCCATTTCATTTCACATGATTAAAATCTTGGAGGAGCCGAACATCTATCAATCTACTCAGTTATTTTGGCGATCACAAAAGCAAAAAAATCAAAACAAGCTAAAAGGACTGTCCAGTGAGCAAACCCGGGCACCTCCTTGGGGGATTTTGGGCTAACTCCCCCAGGGACTCTCCTGCGGCACTGCTTGGTGACATTGCTGGACCGAGAGCATCGCGTCCAGGCAGGGCTGGAAGGTCTCTGCAGACAGAGGTGCAGCTCTGCAGCTAACTCGCTGGAGAAGCCCACGAGGACGTCTATGGGAGGGCTGGCAGAGCTGAACGAAGTCTGAGGCAGCTCAGACGCTGACAGACACCTCCTTGTGCTTCACTACTGACTTGCAGGGAGCAAGTCGCTGCACTTCTGTCAAGGCAGTAACTGCAATAAGCGCACTAAACAGCACAGGGGAATCCATGTGCATTTTGGGAGTGGTTGTCAGTATTTCACCGGCATAACATGCTTCTCCCCTTCCCAGGGAAATGAGAGAAGAGCACAAAGAAGACCAGTAGTTATTTCCTGCACAGGCCTTGACCATGAAAAAATGCTGCCCAGACCTTGGAGAGGTCTGTGTCCCAGCAGTGATGGCAACGTGCTGCCCCAGGCTGCTTGGCCGAGCCGGAGCAGCCAGCTTGGCTTTCTGTTGAATCAGTCTCTGTAAATATTAACGGGGTCGATAAACAAGGCACAGGTGAGTACACCGGCGAGTGCACAGGCTCCTAACTCCCCAGTCTTCCACAACTAACATATGGGGTTATTTTCTAGGCACAGAATACCTTTGCCTGCAGGGAGAAGCCACTGAGGAGGGGATTCAGGGCTACAAAGGACTGTCCCTGGAGGGAGGAGCTGTGTTTTCAGGAGACGTCTCAGTAAAGCGAGAGAATGGTTCTTTGCCCATGAAGTGTAGGGGACTGCTATAATTATATTTCCTCAGTTCATGAATAAAGTATAATCATTAGCGACACTGTGAGGATAAAAAGAACCCCACTCCATGCTTTATCTTTACTCCTAAGACAACTATTCAGGCTTTGTCTTCAGCAATGTATTACTGAAAAACAGTATTTAAAAAATGCCTATGCATCTGCACGTAGCACGAGGACGGTTTCATACGTGGCTCTAACGGGAAGGAAGGAGGATAAATGAGACAATGCTTCTAACACGATGGTTTTACTGGGAACACATGCAGGCACAATTTTGTCAGAGAGAGAGACGGCAATGGCAATTCTTCCCTGTTTGACATCTTTTAGTTAGCCCTCTGCAGTTTGGAAACCGGAGAGCATTGTTGGTACTACCTCTGTTTATTAAAGATTCATATTCAGACTTTGCTGGCCACGGGTCATTTGCTTTTTGGATCCAGAGCAACAGAAAATTGTGTCTGAGATATCTGCAAAAAAGTGCTTAATGAAATGACTAACGTCTTCAGCCAAGTGTCTAGTTGATTACAGGGTCCAAACAGCAGAACAGCAATAAATCTGCCACAAAGAGAATTGTCAGTCAAGAAAAAAGGCATAAAACCAAACAGACAGGGAAGAGAGAGCTAAAAATGTGAAAATGCAAATCTGGTGTTATTTTTACTAGTCAGAGCTCTGATATTTGAGCGCATATGCTAATTTGGTCAAGTGTGAGATCCCACCATGTCTCAGTGAGCACTACTTTACAGGGAAAGTGATGTTCCATTCTGCAATCATTTTAAACATGTCGTATATTTTCTCCAGGCAAAAATAAAAAAAAAAAGCAAGGAAAAAACAACAACATTTTGCAGCATAAAAAGCCCAAAGCCTTCCCTTTGCCATAAAACAGTGTATAAATAAAAACACGGTTGTTGTACATTTATGGTATTTCCACCAGAGACATTTCTTATCTTCCTCTGTTCTGACTACAAAACAGTGATCAGAAACTCAAATTTCTGGTTGGATGTCAGTGTGGTCCTCTCCAAGCCCTCTGCCCCTCCAAGCAGGACGTTAATGGCCATTTAAAGCAAACCTGGCAGTATACGCCTGCATAAAGAGCGTGGCAATCAATCCCAAATGCCTTCCCTATCATTTGGATTCCTGCAAGGTTTTTCTTTCTGGTACATGGGGCATCTTTGTTGACTTTACCAGCAGGCAAGTTGAAATGGAGCCAGGCTGAACATTATGCCTCAACCTTGGAACACGCATTCTAGCGTGGTTCAGCCGTGTGTCAGGAGACTGGTGGGAGCGCTCATTTACCCAGGCAGCTTTGGGTATGTTTAGTATGTCTCAACACAACACCATGCAGAGATACTTGAACTAGCTCTAGGCGGGCTCTGGCAAGGTTAACCAGGCTGGGCAGACCCGGGCTCACACGTATCCACTGCCTCCGGGAGCTCAGCTAGCCCGTTCAGGCCGTCTGTGTGCTGCTGCATTGTGCCCTGTTAAAGCATACTGCCTGATAACCCTCTGGCTGGGGAGCAGTGACAGGTCACCTATGCTACCCACCTTGGTACCACATCTTCAAAGCTGCCCGCACATACAGGCAGCTAAACTGGATTGCTGCGGGGCACTTGCACGCACCTCCATTTGAACATCAGCCTCAAAAGAACCGCGTAAAGACCAGCCCATGTACAAGTACCCCAATAAACGGCACCGTAATCTCATACAGCCCTACGACAGCAATGTCTTGGTACCATTATACCCATTTTACAGAGAGGTAAGCTTTAGTGTAAAGTCCTGGCACGCTCAGTACAGAGTCAAGAGGGACCTTTGGCAGTTTGGCCAAGCTCAGGTATGATACAGTGGTCTCTGCCACGTGTGGAGCACAGCCCCGGGGGATGGCACCCAATGGTCGTCTCCAACCAGGAGACAAAACTGCCTGGCATTGCTGCCTGGTTTTGCATACTGCTGAACATGAGGTACACAGACACACACATATACAAAATAGCAGATATAAAATATATTCATAATGCACACAGGCACACAATTTTTTATGCTTCCTATGAATCATACACTACAACCTGCCTGTGCTTGCCAGGAGATTGAAATCCTATCACCGCACTCTTAAGAACATCATTAAGAGACTTAAAGAACAGAGATGCTGCGTGCCTCCTTCAAAACAAACTTTGCTGTATTTTTGCGGCTGATGCAAAACTTTCACTGCAGTGCAGAACAATAAACAATACATATTTTATAATGGCAGCATAAAAATAGCATGCAATATTTCTTTCCTGGGCCTGCTAGTGCTTCTCTTCTGCTTTAAGATCACAAGAGAAGAAAAAGCACGGCTTATTCTGAGTGCCTTCCACTCAACGTTTTTTATTTATTTATTTGCCTAATTTATTTTTCCTTTTCGTCCTTTGCAGTCCAGGTGCTGCACTAAGGGCTTTAGCACGTCTGCTTTTCGCAGTTGGCTTTCCTCGGATATTTTACCTATTTCAACTGTTCAAATGTTTATCTTCACCAGGAGTGAAAGAAGAAAAGCTTGATTCCCTCAGGGTGATGCAATGTTTCTGCATGGCATTTCAACAGCATCCTGTTATTCAAACAATTAGAAATCATGGAGACCATGCACAGAATTATCTGCATACCGCACAGAGATTTTTATTATTATGTAGTGCATAATGAAAATTATTTGAAGGACGCCAAAGCATCACATAGAAGGAAGCGCTGAATAATCAGGCGATTTGGCTTTTTACAAAATTTTTTTGGACTGCAAGAGACCAAAATATTGTTTACTGGACATATGTCAAGCTAAAATGCACTAAAGTGGTGAATATATTTATTGCTGCCCTTCCTCGCATACCAAATGCAACATAATCTGCTGGTCTAGCTGGAGCGCAGAGCCAGGAGCTCCGGCAGTCGCCGTACAGCTGCCACGTTGCTGCTGCTGAATAGCAAAGCATGACTGGCAATGCTTAAAAAACGATTTGATTTTTCAGAGCACATTCGTTATGACAGCTCACAAAGGTTGTACCGAAATGGTTTCGCGGACCGCTCTGAGACACCTCGCCATACAGCGGTGAGGAGAGCTGCCGGGCGCTGGCTCCTTCCCGGAGCCGGAGCAGCTCGGTGAGGAGATGATCCCACACTCCAACAGTTTTCAACAGCTTCATCCTGGAGACTGCAGCTCATAAAAACTGCTGTAACCTGCTGTGCAAGACACTGCAACTGATTCCTAATTCTCTTTTAGTTTTTTTTTTTGCTGTAACTTTCTTCACTAAGTTTACAACAAAAACCATCACAAACGTCACCTTTGCCTCCCTCTTACAATTCAAAGCACCAATTACAATATGACCTTCATCTGCCTTCCCGATGCCTCTAATGCCCTCAACAGTACATTGAACTGCATGCTAACATCTTTAGTGCAAAATAGATATCTCACGTTACTTTTTCTTAAATATCATTCCTGTTTAAAAGGAACTAAGTTGTGTGAAGCACTCTTTACTAGACTGGATGCTCTAAAGCCACACGGAGAAACTAGAGAATTACAGAATTACAAGGCTGATGACCAGGTTTGAAGACCGATGGAAAAATCCTCACGCTAGCTGTGTGACTAGAGAAGAAAATTCTAATTCTGTTCACATGCCAATTCAAGTGTCTGCAGGTATCTAACGTGTGAAGTTTATTTAAAGCACACAGAATAAAATAAATGCCTTTTTATGGTTTACCTACACTTGGTGTCCTTCATGTCTCTATAGTCTGTGCTAAAACAAAGCTTTGCTGACTGTTTCCCTCCCTCTGTAAACATTTAAGGCTGTCCTTCACAAATGTTTTATTGCTGTGCGCCTCAGACTGCTGATATTGTTCATTCCTATCCTGAAGCCAGCAGAATAACAAGAATTGTTCCCACGAATCCCAGCATTTCACTCCAGCCTGCAACAGCCAGTGGGAATACTGCAACGTCTGGTGGGAAGCAGGGGACACCCTCTAGTCCTGGCACAGACCTTGCCCTGCAGCAAGGCTCGGTCTGCTCTGGGGTGGACCAACAGCTAATTTCTGGTAACAGCTTTGTAAACCACACCAGAAGTTACTTCTGAAAGCGACCTCTGATATACCAGCGAGACTGAAGGGATGACGGGCCTCTTGCCAGCAGAGACCAGTGCATGGCAAGCCCTGTCCCATGCAGAACGTGAGCCATCCACTGCTGGTGGGGAAAGCAAGGCTTAGGAGCGAACTTCCTAAAACTAGAGAAAACTGGTAAAATAATTCCTCCTTGTAAAGACTCCCTTCACACGTGCAAAATCAGGCTGCCTCTCACCATAAACTGCTCTGCATCCTCAAACACGTGTGCCTCCCGCTTCCGAGAAGACAGCCCTGCCTGAGGCAGCACCATCTGAATCGGCTGCGTACTCCAGGCTACCCTGCTTGGTCGGCCGACTTAAATTACACAACAAAATCCAGCCTAGCTATTTAATGAAATTTTAGGAGGCTACTTCCAGGCTTTCCTTCAGGCATATTTTTGCACCTCCTGCACAGACAGAAATAAGGCAAGATAACCTCACGTTATCCCGCACAGTGGGGAAATGAGATCTCGACCCATAGGTATGAGGCTGGGACTGATGCAACCCCAAGCAAATCACTGCATGTGCAAGGAGAGAGCAGCACTAACCCTTCTTCCTCAGAGCGTTCAGCTCTGTAGGTGAAAGCTGCTGTACAAAACTAGGTATTACTGCTGGCTGGGGATGCTGTCTCACAGTGACCACAGTGGCTGGCTGCCGTCGGGAGCAAGCCTCAGGGGAAAGTACCGCTGCCAGGGAAAGGCAAAGGAATGAATGAGATGTGCCGTCTCAAGGACACGTCCGTGCCAGTAACCCTCTCCAGGTCTGGGGCAGGGATCAGTGGAATCCACCTGCAGCACCCCAGAGGGGTGCCCTGTAAGCACTGTGCCCTGGCCAGCGCCCACGCATGCCTCTGGATGGGACAGCTTTGTTACAAACCAGGCAGGCTGCGAGTCAGAAATTAAGTCTGTACGTCCGGGCACATCTCACACAGGCTTTTAGCTGCAACTCCGGCAAGGATCGGGGCAGGGGATGGACGCCATGGGGAAGGGACACCTGCCACCCCGCAGGGGCTGGAGGAGCTGAGGTCAGCCCTGTGCGTCAGCTCCTATTGAGTTCTCCTCCGGCTCATATTTAATGCATGGGATGTATTTTTAATGGCTTAGATGTGTGAACAAATTGTGGCCTTGATGTTCCAACATGGGTGTGTGAAGGAGCCTCCGACCTTCTGCAATGGATGCAGTTTTAATTTAATGGTTAACATAGAGTGGGATGGAAGAGACGAAGCATTCTATTAAGACATTTGATAATAAATCGGAAAGTGCTTTCCCAGTGCTTTACATAGTTATTCTCTCTGCTGATCTATTTAGCCAACACATGTAATTCTGAGCTACAAAGTTGTATTCCTGCTTTCGTAAACATACTTACATAAAGCTCAATAACAACACAGTCTATTTATTGCTAAAATGCTAGTAGGAAATTGGAAAAGGTATAAATACAATTCATTGCTGGTGATCTCCTGCCCCCTGAAGGCACTGTAAGCCTCCAAATCTTGCTCAGTTCACAGCACCATAAAACCCAAGCAATAAATGTCACTCCTTTCTTGATTGCGTATTAGGCCAATCGGCTTTTTATTGCACCTAAATAGGTCGTCATGAAGGCACCGCTCCGTTTACTACTAGGGTATGACTTTGGCTAAGTGGGGGGCCAGGGAGGGAGGCAAGCTTGTTTTTAAATAACAAAAAAGGGGAAAAGGGAAATGGTGCAAAAGCGCGTTGCTATCAAAGGTCTCTGCACCTGCCCTTTCATGCTGTAATGCCCTGATGTACGCAGACGATTATGTGTCAATGCACATAAATATTTGATGTGCATTATCACATTATCCCTTATGTGCACTTTCACAACCTGGTGAGCACGGGCTCTCCCAGCCACGGGGTTACACGGGGAAGCGATGGCTTCGTCTCAGAGCACGCGCGCACAGCTCTGCGCTCACAGAGCCAAAAGGGATCCTTTTGCGTACCTCCCACAGAGTGGCAGGAGCTGGGCACGATCTTTGCAGCACCCTGTACTACAGCAAGAGCGCAGAACAGTTGCCAGAACCATTCCTTCAGATGCAAACAGCGCTCGGAAGGCCGCTACATTTTCCTACTTTCAGCTGAAAACTGCAGAGCTGCTGGCGAAGGAGTAAAAACCCCCAAACCCAGGTTTTATTTGTTCCCCTGTTGAAGTGGACATGCAAGACGGTTGTGCTCTGTTGCGCTGTCCCGTGGATATGTTGTAAATGACAATTTCCTGACAATGGAGAGGGATGGTGTTGCTGTCTCACACAATGCCCAGTCACACACGTGCACCCTTGTAACGCACACGGATCGGTGTTAACGCGGTCCACAGCCCCAGCCCGCTGCCAGCCGAGCCCCTGCCCCATACCCTCCAGCTGTGCCCACCATGTCCGTGTTTAATTCACCTGCTCCACGCAGGGAGTGCCACTTCAGCCTCCAAGCCAGGCAGAGGGAAGGCAGGTGAGGAGGAAGCCTGCGCCTTCAGGTAGTGTCCCCCAAACCCCTCCCCGAGCACCTGCATGTGAGGAGCCGCTGTGGCTCCTCCATGCTCTCCAGCAAACAGGGACTAGCTGCACGTCAGCTTTAGGTTTTCTCCCTGCTTCCACAGACCTCTGTCTTTTCCCAGTCCATCCCTCCAGCCTTCTCGGCCACGACCACTCGACCCGCTGTGCTTCCACGCCTCCTGTCTACACACCACACGCTGAACGCAGGGGTGGGCATCTTGGCCATGGAAACCTAACAGGAGCACTTGGCTACGCTGAGCCATGCTTTTAAAATTATTTCAGCTTCTGGGTTTTTTTTCAACTCTAATACTGACAGACTAATAGTCGTGAAGACAAATGACAGCTCTACACGTCTTACAAGCCTTCCCGCCCCTACATTTCTGAAGAATCTGTGCCTTGCTCCTACAGGAGCATGGCACCATGATAAGACAAGAAAACCTAAAAACTCTCAGAAGTTGTTTTCGCCTTTTCACAAATCAATATTTCCTCTGAAACAATGGAAGCACTCAGTAAGCCAAATTCTGCTTTTATCATCACAATTTCCAAGTTACTCCTTTGCACTCCATGAATGACTACGCATTTACATTCTGACGGAGTCTGTTCTCCCTTCTGCCAGCGAAAGGCTCCACTGACTACTGAGAACTTACTCCACCGTCATGATTCTGGGCAAGAACTTTTGTTTCCCTGAAGTCAGCAGAATAACTTTCACTGACTTCCATGAGTTGGAAGTTCACCACCTGAAACTGAAAACCAAGTTTGGATCAGCATCTGAAAAGAGAAGCATAAGGAAAAAAAAAATCTATAAGCTTTATGACTGTGTAGGGTATTATCCCCTGGACACACAGTGAGTTTTGCTGTAATTGCAAAAGATAAAAAATGTCTTTTATATTACAAAATCAAACATTAGGGATTCTAGTTTTTTGATAAGAGATGTACGTGTCGTATAGGGTCCCTGGAAGACCTACTTGCGTGAGTAGTACAGATGGAACACAGTGTGGGTTTGTATTTATCTGAGAACATTTAGAGCCATGATAAATAGTCTACATGACAGACTTTCTCGATGTATAGAGAAAATATAGCCAATTTCTTTGTGTAGGCTGAATTATTTACCAGAGTGTTCCAAAGTGTATTGGTAATAAAACACTATGAAGTATAAGTAACTCCAGACAATCTTGGCTTATGTTAAAACCAGTTTTTTCAAAAGAATGTTATTAAGAAAATAAATCCTGAGAATCTGGAAAGGCATGACTTTGTCAAATGAACTGTGAAGGATTGCATTGGCTCAATGGACGGGAAGGTCAAATTCTCCAAACCACCACCCCCCTATGGGAGTTGGGAATCAGTTTCCCTTCGAACTTTAATAGGCTATTTTGGCACAGGATGAAGGATGCAAAGATGGTAAGGTGATTTTGTGGAACCTACCTGACTGGGAAAAATGGCTGTTTCTAACTAAAACCAAATAAAATGTATGTAAAGTAAAACAATTTCACCATATGGCCAAAGAAGCCATCGTTTTTCTAAGCATTAACTTTCTAGCCAAGCCACTAGTTGTGCATTCAGTTTAGAAATACTATGTGCTCATTCCTGCCTCTTACTCCTCAGAAAGACTGAACCATAAGCTGCTCTTAGAGGGACATCCTCTGATGATAAAGCCAACTTCTTGTTCCCATATCTTCCCTTACTCTTTCTGTGGATTCATTCCTGAGAAAGAGGAAACCCACATGGTTTTGGCTTGATTTAGGGTCTTTTAGAAGTCAGTGGGGATGTTTCTCTGGCTATGATAGGGCACAAAGCCACGTTTTCACCTGGGCTAGTTTTAGGGTGAAACTGCCCACTGAGAGAGTCCTACAATATCTCAGTAGCTTGCCAGCAAGAAACCTGATAGGAACCCTGGCATTCATGCAGTGCTCACCTGTGGACCTTATTTTCTGACTCCTACATGATGTCTAGACACTGACTGCTAATAAGCCTGAAGCTTTCACCTAAGCTGGAACTGCTGCTTTTTTGTTCCTGTTTGTACTGTGAACAGCAATTCAAGCCACAGTTTTGTATTTTGCTAGTTTTCCCACTTTTGTGCCAGTTCACATGGCATTTCTTTCCACAGCCCAAATGAAGGAACATGGCTGGGTTCTCTGTTCAGCTCTCACACCCCAGGCAGCAGATCTGGCTGACCAGTCTCCTATAAAAGCCACCAACCTGGCCCTTTCTCAGGGCAGTTTTTATAATTAAAATGTAATATATGGACAGGTAGGTGTCATCTAGCTCTTTCTAACGTTCCCATAGAACACGTACCAAACAAAACGTTAAGAGAGCCAGAATTGGGCTAATTTCTGGGTGGGCACTGGAGGTAGCTCTGTTATTAGGCTGGGGCTAAGCTAAGTGACCTGGGTGTAAGAGGGTGTAAGCTGCTTGGTCATCTCCTGCTGTGCAATTCAGAGATTGCGTGCTGCAGTGCCTTTACCTTCCTCGGTCAACCCTTGCCTGGACTGTTATCAGACATGACTACTAAGCTCCACGTGAAGATTTATGCAGCAGCAGCCTCACTTCATGCCTTAGGTATGATCTCAAGTTAAGCAGAAATGTAAGTCTTTGCAGGACTGTGGTTTTTTTAATGATTTGAATCCGTTTCTGTGTTTATTTGAACCACAAATCCAATGACTATGTTTAAGTGTTACACATAGCCATGAATGAAGACCTACTTTTTCTCTAAAAGAGAAAGAAAAGCAGCAGAAAATGGCAATATATCTACTGTATAATGCACGGGACATTGCAGATGTTAAAGAAGCTCGTTGTTTCTGCATCTGGAACAAGTAGGTCACACATAGTTATTATACACCCTGCTGAACATGAAGCAGCCAATACCCGTGTAATGTATGTGAGCTTTCAAACTACCTTTTAGTACTTTATAGTAGTACAGCATCTTGTTTGCAGATGCTGTGGTTGAAAGCAACTGACTGGAAGGGGGAAGGGACCCAAAGCTGACTGACCTAATTGCTGTGTGGATTGAGAAGCTGGCAAAATCATTAGTTTCTTTTATATGTTTTCTTTCTATACTATAATAAAGATAAATATTGATTGCTAGAGCAATATTGATTGTCGGGGTCGCTGCAGATGGCAGCTGCATGATTTGCACAAATATCTCCCATGTACAGCGCCTCTTATTTGCATGAGAATGCAGTTTCACCATCCTTGCCTTGCTGACAGTTCACCTGCCTTATAGGGACCGTTTCCCAAACTATACATATATCAGTGATCAGCAGTAAAATAGGAAACAAGGGGCTGAAACAGTTCATCCTCTTAATATGTTGTGTGTGTGTGTGTGTGTCTGACTGCTGCACGTAAGTGGAGTTTATTGTCCCAGCCGTGCGGAAAGAAGCACAGGACACAAGGGACCTGCTGTAATTATGCTGCAACCTCACTTGGGAATACCACCCGGCTGCACAGCACGCCTGAGACCCATCTCCTTCCTTCACTCATTGACCTAGACACTGAACGCACCAAGCCCTGGATGCCTTTCCCCAAGCTCCCAGCTTTGGCTCCTCAGGGATGCAGTGTCCGCACAGAATGGCTTCAGCGTCTTCTCCTGAGCTGGGCCTGCCTGGTGGGAACCTTGTCCACTTGCAAAAAATGGAAAAGGCCCCTCCAGCGGGGGCCAGGCTCATAAGGAGGGAGGAAAGTTGCCTACCATAAGCATGGTGCCTACAGCAGAGCACAAAGCCCAGGCTCAGCCAAGGAGTCGTCCTTGGGGTGTGAGGGACTAAGTTTACACCCCTTTTTATCACCGGTGCAAACCCCTGAGTGGCCTATTCAAGGTCAGGCACCTCATGTCAGGGGTACTGCTGCCTCTCTCCTCCACCTGCTGCCTCCAGGAGGGGGGAAGGCAGCGGAGCAATCTGCAGAGGTGGCCTCCTCACCTCCGACACGGCCAGGCTGCAGGGAAAGCACTCTGCCGAGCACGTTCTGCATCTCTGCCTGTTTTACAGCTAGCAAACTGCATCTTATTTCGGGAAATGCCACACTTTGAGACTGTTGCTGGCTGACCTGCTGATACTGAAATTCAAAAGAAATGCATGCATATTTAACCCCAATTCATCATTTTGATTTTGATTAACTCTACAAGTCAGAGGTTTGCAGGCTTTAATCTTGTTTTAAGAAAATACTCCTGTCCTCTCTTCTCAGTGTTTTCCAACAGGAAATTTAACAGAAGGGCTTTTCCTGTTATTTATCTCCTTCCACTTACTTGGACATATCATGGACCTCTGAAATTTCTGCCCAGTATCTATCCAAACCATGGCTTGTCCGGTATAGAGAGTGCTCATATTTCCTCAGTGGCCCATAAGGAGGAGATTAACACTTGAATCCAGGTTTCTGACGTGGTTATGCACTGACACTAAGCCACTTTAGCAGATGAGCAGGCACTCCATTTGGTGAGTACTATTTATATACAGTGAGCGAGTATTTCATAGATGCTTTTTGGAAGATCTTAGAAATACACCACAGTTCAGAATGTTACACTTCATTCTTCATTTCCTTTTAAGTATATCTCTCGGGGTGTTATGTTGAGTAGCCCTGTCTTAGAAAATCAATTATTCCTTAGCCAGCTCAGAAATAAAGCCCAAAGTAAGCAACACCAAATGTCTGATTTACCAATAGATTGCAATCCAATGCTAAAGAGCATAGCCACTGCCCTGCTTTAAATATTCATGAAGCCCACTGGTGCAAAATGCATTAAAGGTGGGAATAATGCCAGTAATACACGATCCTCTTAGTGACAAGAAGCTTTCACATATTAAAGTAGCAAGATGTTAAAGACTTTCAACTGAACAGTCTTTGTTTTTAACCTAGAGAAAGAGATTCACTAATGGAATGCCAAATTGCATTCACTCTCGTGATATTAGGCTGTGGAATAGGATAATAATACATGTGTGCTTTATCATGCCACAGAAAACCTGTTATTACAGCGGGTTCTTTTCTGCCTTTTCTTCGTACTTTCCAGAAAATGTTCACACACACATCTTACCCCTTTGAGTAGTCTTCTATGTGCCAAACCCCCTCTCAGAATCCTAGGAGTCTAGCCATTAACAGATTGGTTTTACGCAAATAAAAAAGATTTAAAAATACTGGGGACATAGTAGAATAGCACAATTTAGCTGAGTGACAACTGGCAATGAATAACCAAAAAAAAAAGAAAAAAAAGAGTTAAACCAGAGACAAGGGACTGCAAAATAACAGACTGTGGCAATGTAGAATAATGTTAATTGTCGCTTTAAATCAGCAGCAGCCCAACCACATCTGCTATCACACCTGTGCTCAATGCTCTGATCTACTCCGGCACCCCAGAAATATTAGGCGAACAGCCAGCCTCGCATCTCCAGCTCTCTGCGGTCTGCTTCTGCCTCCAGCTTGCATCCCTCTTACCTGGAATGGATCAGGCACTAACCCTGCACCCTCCAACTGCTTCTGATCAGTAGGGGACACTGCCGGTGCTGGGCTCCTCACCCCGTAACAACAGGTCCCGGGGCTGCTGGGACCCACTGACCCCGTTAGGATTTTACAAACCTCATCAGTCAAGTGAGATAGCTAAAGGAGCCCTGCTCGCATCTGAAACCTAAGACACATAAAAACCAGTGATCAAGTAATAAAATGACATTTCTTTTCCCACTTAATCTAAGGACATTTGCTGCACACCAAATCCTGGCACGGGGAGTGGGGGAATATAGCTATCTGGTGCCAAACACGGAAATTCAATTAATGTACATTTGAAAGAGGGATCTAGGGCCCCCATATATAGTCTCCTTTTATTCTAGAAATAAGAATAACAAAGAGCTAACACCCAGAAGGCTCATTTTTAGAAAGACATTTATCCAAGACTAATCAGGGGGCAGGGACAGGAAAACAGGGCTCTGTTACGGCATATAAAGTTGTTTACTTCAAAGCAGACCTTAACAGGCTTTACATGGTCTTTGTACTTCTGGTTGGAAATCTACTTTCCTGCCTTTTAACAGTTTGTCTGGTGGCATCTTCCCCAGTAAAAGCCCTTCCCTGCTTCCCTCCCCGAGATGCATCTTCCCCTGCAGAAAGACCGCCTGTCAATAAAGATTGAGAACTCCAGCTCCTGCAGTCATCACGCTGCTCCGTATAAGCCAAGTAGTTTCAGAGGGGAGGAATGAGATAGTGAAAAAGCTGCAGTGGGAACATTACTAGGGTAAGTTGGATCAGGCTATTTTACCAAGCTATTTCTGGAAAAAAAAAATAAACACTGCTACTCAGTGCTTATGATTAATAATGTTATCTTGTAGCTAATTTTATTCCTTGCCCCTCTCTTCTCCTGCCTTCCAATTTGGAAGTGCACTTAATTATGAAAACGCAAGCACTAGACTGTGAATTTTGATATATTAATTTTACCATGGTTTTGCTTCTACACTGCACCACCAAAATTCTCAAGGACAACCAGCCAAGAACACAGTGAAAATCCAGACACCTGGGGTAATTTTCTTAAGCAAAGTCAAAATTAAGCAATTTCTTCCTCACAAACCTCATTACCTTACTGCAAACCTATAACCATGATGCATCTTGCTCCTGTTTTTCAACACCACAGTTTCCTTTGGCAACAGGAGCCAGACCGAGACCTCTGTGGTTTGTTTACTTGGGTTTTTTTTAAAGACTAGAACTGGAGATTATTAAAAGCCTGGCAAGACAAAACCAAACCGAGCACAAGTGGATGACCATGGCCATATTCCTAAACTTCTCCACTGAATAGCAGAAATGTTCATAATTTCATGCCTGACCAACCGTGCCTGGATGCCTTGCCTAGATGAGGTCTGTTGCCCAACACTGGGCCCCGTTATCATGTTCACCATTCATTCATTCACTCACTCACTGACTCCTCTCTGCTCCATTCCTACCCTCCAAGTCAGAGTTCAGGCAGTACTGCTGTACTGACATCTCACTGCCCAGTCTCTGTATCTATCCTTTAGCTACCACTAGCCCACAGCTTCAGAAGCATCATCCTGACAACAGCTCTAATGCGATTATTTTGTTGTCTCTCTAAATTTGTATTAATTACTTAGATGGAAATATGAGACTTGGCATTAAGGCAGTGTTAGAAGTACAGCTCTGTGAACAGGGGCTTTTTTGAACTATTGGCTGTTCCGAAATCACATGGAAATGATTAGTTTAAAGTTGGCTTAATATATGTTTGCATAGTTTGTAGGCAAAATGAAAAAAAAAAAAATCTGAGTAGATAGAATTATTTCCCTTCATCCTATGTGGTTAAGGTTTAACCTAATAAAAAAACCCAACTGAATACTTTTGCAACCTCTTCTAAAAAATAAAACAATTTCCATTGAGAAAATGTCTAAATGTAAACTCTATTTCAAACATTTGAGGGTCTTCAACTCCAGCAACTAGGAAAAAGCAAGACAGATTTCCCAGCATTTCTACTGCCACACATGAATTAACATGATGATAATACTAATGATACTTTTTAAGCGGAAAAGCTTTAGGTCAATTATTTTTCCCAATTCTATTTTTACCAGAGTATAAGGCTGCAAAACCCGAGATGGAATAACATAAGTTATAACAGCAACAAAATAGATAACTGTGTTTCTAGAGTTTGCCTAAATTGTACATGTTCCAAAATTATAAACCAGACTGTTTTATACTTTTTTCAAAGTAATAACCACCGCAATCTCTGTACGATGAATCTCTGGGTGCAGAAAATTGAATATCTAATATTTTTAATGCTTTCTAAACCACAGTACCTTTAAACAATACAACATTCATTAAAATAGAAGAGTAGACCAAATTACTGTACCAAACATCCTCTGCATCTTCGTCACACTCTGCCCCAAACTGGCAAATGTCACAGGTCGATGTCTCTTTTTGATTGGTTTCACCTGAGCCTTCATTGACTGTTTGACGGAAAGCAGAAGAATACACATTAGTAAAGACAGCACTGTAGCAAAGCACTTCTCTCTCCCTAGAAAAATCTATTCACCGCGTCTGCTTAATGCGTTGCTCACCGAGACGATGCTCGGCCAACAGGCAGTGTTTCTGACTGGGGCCAACACAGGGATTTCCACGCTGGTCAGTGATAAACTCCCTGAATTATCGAGTTAAAAGGGAAACTGGAGAAAGACCCTTCCTCTTCCTTTTCCGCTTCAACAATGACTCCTTTGAGCTGCAGCTCGGGAAGGTCGTGTCACCACCGAGCCTCACTGCGTTGTTCCCTGGAAAATAATGGAGGTGTGCCGACAGCATCACTTGCTGCCTTGTGTCCTTTACCAGTGAAGGCCTTGAGACAGACCCAAGGGGATGCTCTCCTCGAAAATGTTTTGAAATTACCTGCCGTGTGGTGCAATCTAGCCCGTTCCAAAGGCAAAACATTTTTCCCTTCAGAAAGAAGCTATGAGCCCCAAGGACTAGTTTTCTCTGGCAGAAAAGATTTAGTGCTGTCCCGAGGAGGGGGTGATCTCCCCGTATAGGTTAAATTTGAAACCCAGGAAAGTCAACGCCAACGTCTGCAATTGTGTAAGCTTTGTACCTGGCCCTTAAGTCAAAACCACGAAGGGACTAAGGGGAAAGTAAGAATACTGGTGTAAGAGGACTGCAAAAAAAATATTCACAGCCGAGTAGTGAAAGAGAGAACGAGACCACTAAGGTAGGCACCAAGAAGAGGGTTTGTTAGAAGATCCAACAGACAAATTATCTACATTTGTATTAAAGTATATAAGCACCTTTTGATATCTTTCAAAAGATGCTGCTTTCTAGCCAGACACTGTACCTAGCGCTACCCTTCTGCCAGTTACAGAATAATTAAACCAACCCAGACCTTCAGTCCCAACGAGCCTCGACTGACGCTGTTATCTGCTCAGACAGCCTCTGCGCTGTCACCCTGTCATTTCTCTCTCTCATCTGGAGTCAGCGCTGTGGTGCAAGGCTTACTGTACGTGTGGGTCCAAGCTGCCGAAGCTGGTGGACACGCCAAAGTGAGTCGCTAGCCCCAGTGACACTGATGGGACAAATCACCAGCCTGATGTTGTGCAACCACTGCATGAGACCGTTAGCCTGTTAACGAAGTTGCTACCGGAGGCTTTGGTGTTGGCGTGCTCCGGCTTTGAATAGGCTGCTTTTGCTATTGACCCAAGAAAGGACAAGTGTGCCAAGCTTTCACAAAGCTGTTGGTGGAGAAAGGGCTTTCGCCCCTAGAAAAGCTGGTGTGACCCCAATGCCTGCTTTTCACAAATTTGCTTTCTGACCCTAGACAAGTTATTTCACCTCTGTCATGATTCCCACTGTGTAAAATGGGACTAACACCATTTTCTACCAACAGAGAATGTGGAACCCAGTATATTAAAAGATTGTGATACGATTAGATAGTACAGTGATACCGACCTCAGAAATACCTAAGGTAGACCGTTTGTGTAGGAAGTTTTTTCCTGAGGCTTAATACAGTCAAAGGAAGTGTTGGTATGTTTAGGTATGAGCTATCCTGCAGCGATTTCTTATCTGTCGTGCTTGAATTTAGACTATATTAAATTGAAAAAATTCACTTATGATGAGCATCCTGATTAACCTTAAAGGAGAAAAAAAAAAAAAGTGTTTTGCCCTATTTTTACAAGTTTTCTCACCTTCATACCCATAAAATTCATGTACAAAAAACCAAGGGGGAAACTCAGAACACATACACTGGATTTTTGTTGCACTACCTTGTCAGGTTTTGTAGGGAGGGTCTGAGCTGTGTTTTTGCTGTTTCCTTAAATGACTAAGGAACTTTTTAGGCTTACATTTTATAAGAGCCAGTGTACGAGGGTGGACAAGGTGTCCAAGTGCCCTGTGACCACACGGTTAGCATCACTGCGTGCCGCCTGTGTGATCCTGACCCAACAGCATCGGAAGGCTGGTGCTGCCGTACAGCTCCTCTTCTCTGCAGCTGCATCCAGGCCTGCGTTGTTCTCAAAGTTTCATTTACATTTTAAATACAGAAATCTCTTTTACTGAGGAGATAACTTTGACAGGCAATCTTGGCAGGGGATTTCCAGTGGTTAAGATATTAGACAGGACACGTAACGAATTGCTGTATGCAAAGGACAACGGGAGCTAATGGCAGAAGACTTATGACAGCCGAGCCTTCCTCATCTACCAGAATAGGATAATTGCTCCAGTTCAGGAGGGTGAGAATATATTCTTTATGGAAAAGATCTATAATTTCTTTAGTTTTTTATTCTGCAAATCTCTTCCCTTGTATTTCCTTTTAATTAAAAACATATGCCCTATTTTTTTTTTCCTCCCTGCAATGTTTCTATTTATAAGTGTCCAGCAGATGTGGGTTGACCAGGGCCTTTACATGGTTCCACATCACAAGCTGAGTAAAATAGCTACTTAAGTCATTAAGGCAGGCATTTGAAAGACCAAGCATATTGAAGAGAAGCAACCGACTTAGAGAAGAACAGTCACACTAAGGCACAATGCAGTTCTTAGTTTCTACTAAAAAAATTAAGTTACTCCTTTGTATTTTTCTGAAGAAGCTCTGCATCCAGCATTCCACAGTCAATATGCACGTTGTCATTAAATGCCCAAGCATGCAACAGTCTTGATTAAAAAAGACAGCTGTTTATCTCCCTCCCTCTCTTTTCCCCGCCCTGTTTTCAGTAACCACAGCCAATATTATTCTTTACATTTCCTTAAGGTGTGTTTTCTCTCCCTACACAAACACACACGCTGGCATATGCATCCACACCGAGGACTGACACACACAGTGGCTTGTTTTCTCCATGCTGTGCAGGTAAGTGCTTTGATAATTCTGGACATCTTAGAAAGAGTTATTTTCCCAACATTTCCTGCTGCTTTTTAGCTTGAGGACTAGTGGATGCTCATTTCCTAAGGTGACTCCTCTTCCTTTTTTTTTTTTTTTCTCCTCCTCTCTGCACTTGCTGATGTGCATTTACTTTCATATTTCAACTAAAAAAAATTGTTAGCAAAAATAATCTAGTTTCTGGATTCCTCTTCTAAAAATAAAAGAAGTATGATTCTCTTTTTCTCATGCACATTAGACTGTTCTCATAATAGCAACTGTTGAGGTTTAACACCAAGACCCTGTAGGAACACAGAAGGGCTCCAGGGAGGCTAATCACTGAAGCCCACTGCTTATTACTCACACAATTGAGAAATGTTAAGCTGCGAGTTCCTATTTGTATTAGGAAGATTAGCAACTTCCAGAGTTCAAGGAAATGTGCTAACATGGGTTAGAAGGTCACTAACATTATCTGAACGTGGCTTCAGAGACTCCCTCAATCTCCTAAGCAATATAAATTCTTTAGCTGGGAAGGCACTACACACAATTTACAGAGTCAATGGACTGTGGAAACCACAACAGCTCCTGTTTTAATCATTTGGTCCTTTTCTGGCGTTCTCACCGCACTCAGATCAGATAGTTGTGATTTCCAGAATATCTGTATTGCTTGCAAGCCCCACAAGAAAGAAACCATTTTTGAGATATTTGTTTCCATCGCTGAAAAAACAGATTGAAGGTATCATCAGTACATGGGTCTGCCTCTGTGCTTATCCCCTGTAATATCAGTAGAAAACTAAAAGCCCCAAACTGTCCCCCCACAGTGGACACCTCTACTTTCTCTTTACACTTCAAGCTCTGAGTCATGAGTGCTACAACCCCAACGAATCATGCTATGGCTTTATCCACACAGCTTACCAGACTCATGCTCTACTAGGAGATGATGACTGGTGGTTTAGTTGTTTTAACAAACAGACATCAAAAATCTCTGTGCTCGAGCTTCTGAGCAACCCATGCTCAGTGTCTTCCCAAGATGTCTGACAAGTGTCGAAGGCAGGATGGAAATAAACTCCTTGCCATTTCCACAAAAGCAGCTGCAAAGGGATAGTTAGGAGTGTGCACAGCATCTCAGTCTTGATCTGATACACAAAGTGTCACCTACTTCCTAAGTGACACAAGGGACACACATGTAACTTGCCTGATGGACCATACTATGAGGAGTAAATGGAAGTGGAAAGAGTAGCTGGTGAGCAATGAAGGAGAGAGACAATTAGGTGGCAAAACCAGCTAACACAACCCTCTCAATTTCTCTTTGCTAATATGCCTCTGAAGGTAACAGGGCAAACTCGAGAGCCTCAGTTCTGTTTTCATGTGGCTTTGTAAGACTACTACCACTATTATAATAATCCTTATTCAATATATTTTAACTATACCAGAGAGCACAACAAAGAAACAGTATAAAACATCATCACCACCCACTTGAATATACAGAAATATGACCATAATACATTGTTATGATTGTGTTTCGTATTATGTAGTCTTCCTCTGACCGACGGATCAGATGCTTGCTCATCGCAATCCCTGATTCTGACTTGACTCCTCATGGGGGGACATATTTGCTATTGTTGAAAGAAGAACTTCAAACAACGCTTGCTCCAGCTCTTCCTAACAGGACATCCACTTGTTTCTAGCTATAAAATCTAGGTAATAACAAAAATCACATGGAGATGAGGGTTGATGGCCATTCTTGTATTTTGGAATGAAAGACTCTGCAAATTAAAATGAGGAGGAGAAGGAGAGAAAGCTCAGAGCAGCTGAGGTGATCTCACCACATACTTCAGTCCTAACAGGAGAGCTCTGGGCAGGTGACAAAGTGAGCGGATGAAGTGAGAAAGCTCTGAGAAGCGAGGGCAGAGAAGCCAGCAGAATTTACTAAAAGTGTTAGAACAAACACTACCTGCACCTCTACCAAATGGCTAAAAACACCTCACAAACTTGACCAATAATAGCCCAGATGCTGCAAGCGACTCCACTCTAATCACTAAGTCTTTTTTTCCTGAAAGCATTAGCTCAGTCAAAACCTGCAAAGTGAGAAAAATGAAGGGTGCAAAGCAGGGGGTCAACTCGCGAATGGCTCTGCTCTCGAAGTCTGGCAGAGGCTCACAGTGGCATTACGGTCAAAATGAAAAGAAAATGGCCTACCGATCGGAATAAATCCAAACTCTGACATGCCTTGCTCTGCCTTACTCCTGCCGCCTGGCTCCATCTCAATAAATACAAATTTGTTCTCTCTCTCACACACACAAACACACTGGGGAAATGACTTATTGCACGAGAAAACAGTGTCTCTACCCAGCCCAGGACTCGACTCAGAACGTCTCAAGGAGACCTGAAATATTCTCCTTCGTACAAAGGGGCCTTTGATCAGTTTCTGCTTACCGCCAAGGGTCAGCCCTTGAAACCACCTCTCGGCTGCTGCTAAGCAGGTTATTTAAACAGCCCCAGAGTTGTGCCACACCTGAGCTGGCTGCCCAGGAAACCAGACCACCTTTCCCAGCATTCATACTGCTTAAGGTCCCATCTTGAGTACCTCCACATTGCCATTCTCAACCAGTACTGGAAAAGGTTAACGGGACGACTTCAGCGTGATGCAAATACCTAACAGGGTTTTCAGGAACTAGATGTATCTAGCCAGCTTAGATTGCTGATAAAATGCGCTCTTATCTTCTCGCTAAAGACCATGCAGATACAGCCTGGCACTGCTTTGATGTCAGCCAGACTCAATTTGCACTGTTTTCCAGCTCTCATGTTTCTGCTGTGACTCTCAGGTTACATTTTTTCTTAGAAATCACAGCTGGTGGATTATCTCCATGTATAAGGATCTCAGTTTCCATGTATATTTGTTTTGAAAGGTACAGCTAAGCTTTAGGGCTGCGGAGAAAAAAGCAATAAATACCAGAAACTTTCAAGCGTATAATTTTTAAAAACTCATTATTTTTGTAGGGCTGCTTCATGATTTTTCAGTCCTGTGCTTCATGATTTTTTCCAGTCCTGTTTATACTGGACAGGAAAGAAGCACTCCTGAAACAGCTCACTCCCGTGCGTGGCCCCGTGCTGAGCTCACCCGCACCTTGTGCTGAAGGCTCCAATTCTGCCCTGTGTACAGTCTAATTAGTGCAAGAAAACAGTGTCTGCAAAGTGCCCTGGGTTCCGTAAATAACTAGTATAAAACTTGGTTCATGTTATTATTAAGCACTGTTGGTGTCTCTCGTTCCGTCTTTACTTCTTACCTCCTGTTTTGCTTCCTGTTGTGCCTTCTCCTCCTTCACACTCTCTTGGCTTCTTTCCTTTCCCCACCGCCCCCAGTTTTTCAGTTGCAATTGCCCTCGCACAGAGCCCTGCAGATGAGGAGCAGCATGGGCCCGTGCAAAGCTGCCTGCCTCTCAGCTCGCGTGGTTCAGCGTCTCAGAAACCTCCTCCAGCTGCCGTCTAGTCCAGGGGCTCGGAGGCCTCCCCTGGCCAGATGAGTAGCCTTCACACCCTCTGAACCTCATTGATTGTGGCTAGGAGTGGATGGGATGGGCACGGTTTCACAGGAACAGCATTGTTCCTCTGTGGCTATCTGATGGCAATGCTCTCCTTTCAGCAGGGGCAACTGGAGGTCTCCAAGACCATCTGGGCCTGAAGTCCAGACATGACCCCCTACAGACCTCTACAGGGGCTTGCCTGTATTCGTACAACCGTGGCCAGGAGGGAGCAGATTCAATTCTTACTCAAAGTTTATTTATTCTAAATAAACACCATTTGCTTGTTTCTGTCTCATGCATATCCCTGCTGCTCCCACAGTGCATTTGATAAAAAATTAAATACGATTAGTTGAGGCCAGTTTCTCCTAGCAAATATCTCTAATGGCATTTCAAAAGGAATGGCTCATTGAATAAAACCCTATTGTAAGCTTTCTGAATGCTGACATGAAACAGCTGTGATTATCGCACCCTTGTGCTGTCCCCCTACAAAATTTGATGTTTGCCTGGTGTATGTGGGATGCCAACATTGCAGATGTATGAAGGTGTACGATGACCAGCACAGACAGTGTTTGCCAGCTTGAAGAAGGCGAGGCTCATTTAATTTTGCCAAGAGCTTCCCCTCATAAACAGCTTTGAGTAAAAAGCCAAATAGCACATGGGGACTATTCATCTCTGCCTTGCATTAATTTAATTTTAAAGAGAAATCACTTCCTTGCAGAAGAATTTTCAAGGAATAGATACAGCTTGTTGTAAATTCATGCCCACGATGCTGCCAAAGCTTTTATGGCACCAGTCCCTGCTCTCATGTATTTCAATATGTCCAACAGCACGAACAAAACAACCAAGTGGACATGCCCACAGCTGGATGGATGCAATGCGATGGGTCACCAATCAAGGCCATTATGCAAGAGCCTGGAGGGAGATTACTGTGGTCTTAATTGCAAGGACCAGGAGATTTTTCACGATCAAGGAGAAATAGAAAAAAACAATGTCTGATTCCTCCCTCAGGTTGACCCGTCTGGCCACTCAGATCATTAAACCTCAGCGCCATGTCAAGGGAGATGGGAAGCTGCAGCTCAGGAAAGTATCCAGTATCATAACGCTTTTCACGTTTGTTGAAAAAAGGGTCATCAAAGGTTACTCAGGGGAGAGTGAAGTGTGAGCTCCTTGTGGCCGGCTGGCCCTACCTGCCAGAAGGGAGGGAACAGGCCAGGCCCAAAAACCTCTTCATCCTTTCTGTGGCCTGCCAAACACCCTCTCCCCAAAGACCTGCAAAGAGCCTCAGCATCTCTGGGCTCTGCTGAAAAGCAGGGACTGGTCCTGGTCCCTCCTCTTCCTCTTGTATATCTGAGCAGAATCTGCATCCCATGCTCCCTGAAACAGGAGCTTACTGCTGGACACCTTATGCTTGATGCACTAAATACCTGATGCAAAGAATCTGACAGACGGAACATATGGACTATATACATGCAGTAACGTTGCACTTACAGCAAATTCAACAGAGCAAATACTGCATTATAGATTCAGCTGGAGGAACAGGAGTCAGCAGTGCCTTCCTCTGCAGGGGAAGGTGCTACAGTTGGATGTAAACCACAGAAATTACGTCTGTGCTTTCCCTGACCTCTGTCACGAATTCACATCCCACCTGAGTTTCTAAGCACTTTTATTCATTCTAGGCAGAAAGGAACCTGGATCACCAAATCTAGAGAAATTCAGTGAAGGAAAGAAAAAGGAAGGATCCAGCCCATGGTTTCACATAAGGAAATCCCAAATGGGTGATGTGACTTTCCAGGGCTTTCGGCACTGAAAGGGTGCTTTTGCCAGCTTCCTACCTGGTGGAAAGGTTAACAGAAGACTTGAATGTGAAAGCTTACAGCTACTCATCTTTCAAGAAACAGAATGAAAGGAACAAAGATAAAACCTGAAAGAGCTGTCTAACATCCACTTGGTGACTACTTCAGTTTTAAGGTCTTTGTCACTTTGCTATTGATTTAAGTCTGTGTATCCTTTTGAATATTAGTATGGCTAGCAAGATAGCAACATCATACATAAAAATGTTCTTTATTCCAGAACAGATGAAACTCCCAGTGGTAAAAGAAGATTTAGGTATCTCTGAAGATTTCTTATCACTGTGCAACATAACTCTCTAATGGTTCAGTGCCTTGGAGGGTCATCTGAGATCACTTATCACATAAATCAAATAGGTGGCAGGCTATAAGAGTGGAAGCCTATAGCAATTTCGTGTCTTTGCTCGCAGACATCAAATCTATCTTTTAGGCAGACTATAGAGGAGATAATATGCCACTTCATTTAAGCCACTGAAGAAACCCAAATCTGGGTATTAACCAGTTTTAGGAAGCTGCTTCTAGTCTTGACTGCACCACAATTATCTTGGGAAATGACTGGTTTTACATCCTAAAACATGTACCCCAGACACTGGTCCTGCTTCTAATTTACACTAAGGCTTCTGTAAATCAGTCTGGCAATGAAAGGGAGTGTCAGAGCGAGTGAAAGTCCAATTTACTTGATGTCCCACTTACATAATCAGGGTGGTGTAAAGTGGCTCTACTGTAAAAATGACTTGGGTCTACCTTTCACTGAATTCAACGAGCGGAGTGCAGTTTTCTTCTCCCACGTTGTATTCCTGTTTATTTCTGTGGTGCTGTTGCAGGTTACAGGTAACGGAGAGCAGGCACAGCCCTGGAGCTCACAAGTGAGAGAAGACACGTGCCAAGCTGGAGCTCTGCAACGGGTTCTCAGAAGGCGCAGCTCAGCCAGGTGCCAAAACTGGCAGTTAAAACCATGTTCAGGCAGTGGCACCCTTATGGTTGGGAGCCGTAAGGCCTCTCTATCATCCTCTTCCTCCACCAGCTCCGTGGTCGGCCTGTTTGCAAAGGGATCCCCAATCCCCCTTCACCGCTCCTGTCCCAGAAGAATTTAGAATGTGCGCAGTAGCACGCCCTGAACTGCAATCGCCAGCGCTGGGCTGATCCTCTCAACTTGCACAACCAGAGCTCATCCCCGTGTTTGCTTCTTTCTCTGTGAAAATTTACTTTTGAAGAAAAATTTGGCTCAGAGCTAGTTGTGAAAACATCCCTCCTGGCATGCTAAAGGTATGTCTGCCTTCCCTAAGCCTGTAGTTAGACAGTCCTTGGGCTGCGGCTCAGGGTGCAGAGGAGTGCAGGCACCTACAGAACTTGCCAGAAGCTACGATGAGGGCAACTGCAAAGTCTGTAAATCCTGCAGGAGGAGATAGACTGTTTATGCAACACAGATCGTATCTTATATATAACCTTATACTTCAACAAACACGAAAACATGGTGCATCAGTTAAGAGCACCAACGTGTCCAGCAGTAAGGTGACCTTTCAGGACAAATAGGAAAAAAATCAGTTGAACTGTGTTTTTCCTTTTCATTTCCATTATTAGTGGGAAGTTGAGGCGCTGCGTGAGTAGCACCATTACTGGCTTATTGTCCCCCTTGGATTACAGTTTATGCGGTGCAATAGTCGTGTGCACAGCACAAAACCCATGACAAATACCAGTTGCACCGCTGACAGCCTTAGCAGAAAGGCAAGGGAGTTCACGAGCAGCACAGCCACTCCTGCACGGGTGGCAAAGATTTAGGAGAAGGAGCCTCCATGGGCCAGGTCTGTAGATAAACTGGGGATCTGTTTCTGTGCTGTCACCCAGAATTTATGTGACTGTGTAGGGAAAAACCTCCCAGACCTCCACTAACAGGACAAACAGGTTGAGTGCGACATGTCAAACTCAGCCTTGATAGGAGTAGCGGAGAAGCATGGATTTGAATCCATTTACACCAGAATGATGTTGCCCTTCTGAGTATAATTTTACGGATGTGTTTATGATATAGGGGGAGCCATATGGCACGAAAGGTTTAAACATTTAATCTCACTTAGCTTCAATACACTGCATATATAGAAAATTGGAAGCCCAGCAGGAAAATGCCAGATTTCATTCTCACTTAGTTGTGATTAACCTTTATGAGCTCACTTAGAGTTTTGTCACCTGCGAAGTCAGGCGGGGCAGGCAGGCTGTGAAAGCCAAGGCACCGCAGCCCCTGAGCTCCAGCTCTCCAAGGGATGTACTGCTCAACATGTGGGCCTCTCCCAGCTGAAGGGCAGCGCACCCTCTTCCATACCTTCCCCTGGGTACGGAAAGCGTGGAAGGGACTACAGGGAGTGAATGACCTGGAGGGAGTGTCCCCCTCGTCTTCCTGCAACTGTGCTTCTTTGCACTCAGGTGGGTCAAGTTTAGAGCAGCCGTACACTAGCAGAGGGATGCAAAGCAAGTGGCTGATACATAGTTCACTTTGCAAATACACTCTTTCTCATTAATATTGATTCCCACACACAAACACTTTAGCTATATTCACTGATTGCATTACCATTGCAGAAGTGTAATTAACAAATTAAAAGGGAGGACTGTGACTCAGTTTAATTTGGGGAAATCTTTAAACTAAACAACAAAAAAAAAAAATAGGAGTCGTCTGATGTTTGAGGATCTTTCCCCTCTGTTATTCATTTGAATGCCTTGGACATGCTCTAAGAGGAATGCTTTCATCAAAATAAACTTGTCCTGAATAGGCTGCAATACTGGCACACACAGGTACTTGAAGAGGCATCAATGAGACAAAACCCAATCAAATGAAAGAAATCCTGACAGATGATGAACAAGATACTGGATTGGAAATCATCATGGAGAGGGGAAGGGGGGAAATGCCAGTTGGAAGCTGCTCAGATTGATCTGAGACTGCCAGCTTACAAGAAGTTACGGAGAGAAACAGAACACGCACACCATCAGCCCAGGTGAAAGCCAATGCCACAGGTATTTGTGGAAGGAGGGAAGGTAGAAAATCTCCCATACTTGCTGATTTTCCAGATGCTTCTATGATAAAATAAACCAGCTGCACTAAGTAAATTGATGTTTGCAAGAGCAGTTAAAACTCCTGAGCCAAAGTTTGACTGCTTTTCTCTCCAAAAACCACTGAGCACACCTGGAAGAATGGCTGCTAAATGATACCTCTTTCCCCTTACATCTACGAAAACCACCTTTCAGGTTATCTAATATTATGAGAAACCATAATCATTAAGGATTGATCATGCTAATATAATTTTCTGGATGGCTTATTAACCTACTAAGACATGTTTTTCTCTACTTCCCTTCATTAGCGACAGCAATAATTAGGTAAGGACAGAGTAGCAAAATTGATCATATGCTACTGCCGAAGGGGACAGAGAATGTATCATGGACATTTAGCATAATGTTCTCCAAACTCGAGATGCATTAATTATATTTAGCAACACTGCTATTTTCTGCCTTTGATAGAAGGAATCCATTAATGTAGATATTGTATAACAAGAGCTTCTTTTTCTCTTATTCCAAAATGGAATTTTTTCTTTAGAGTTCATAATACAAAATGAGGTGACACAAGAAAACATCATGGTCGCAAGCACCTGCCAATACCACGTCCTTTTCTTATTTCAGTCTTGACTACCAGCCTCCTCACGAGAGCAGTGCTTTAAAAGCAGAGCCGCCGCAGAGCTCTGGCTAGGAAAGCAAAGAGGCGAGCTGTACTGTCACCTCCCGGACAGCAATCCCCAGAGACACTTCCCTCATTTTTTTGGGGTCAGGTGCAGACAGCCTTCCCGCTGCCTGCCGCCCCTGGTGCCCAGAACAAAGCTTACACCTAGGCAGCACTACTCAGCAGAAGCCCCCGCAATGTGCGGGCTGGGGGACGGAGGAGCAGCCATGCGAAACATCGCTGCCTGCGTGCTGCCCCTCGCCTTCCCAACCTGGCACCCCAGTGCCACGGCCCCAAACCCCGCAGCACCCGCCCTGACACCTGAAAGCGAAACTGCCAGTTAAGGCATCACCCCGGTCACAGTTGTGACGCGTGGCGAGAGGGACCAGTGTCAACCCATGACGGGGGTGGCCGGCTCGACCTCCCAGCTCCGCAAGACCTGCAGCCCCTTAACTTTCCGGCAGCACCCAGCCAGCGCGGGGAGCGCCTGTGGGCATCAGGGTGACAGAGGGATGGCGGGGATGATGAGCTCGTGACCGGCTTGCCCTGAGCTCTCCCCCATGTGAGCAGCAGGCAGCTTTCTGCAAGATAAAAGCATTACGGGGAGCTGAAAAGAGTTGACATTACAAACTTGGCACTCCGGTGGCATGCTGCACAGACAGGGACGGGGAGGATCTGCCAAAGCGAGAGCCAGAGAGAGTATGAAAAGCATAACCCTACCTATTGACCTTATTTAAGTCCAAACGGCATAACACTGGGATACTTGGCGCAAAAACAGCGAAAACATTCTTTATTCCACATCACACACAAATGTTTTCTTTAAATATGCAATTCACTTGGTATCTGCAATCCCCCCTCTTCAGATGCAAAATCCAAAATAATGATTATATCAGTCATTGCTTAATACATTCAACTGTGGCCCTGATTTTCATGCATGAATGGTCATTTACATATCATTACCCATCATGCCATCCACTCGGATTTTTCTTTCTAAATAGAGTAATACGTTTAAAGTTGTCATTTTAAAACAAAAATGCTTAAAAAGGGCACTTTCATTTCTCGTTATCTTATCTCTGCTCTTAGCAGCTAATAGACCAGAATACTAAGATGGAAAATTCGCAGTGTGTGTGACAACTGCCACAGTGAGCAGATCTTAGAGAAGAGGCAATTATCAAGGGATTTTTCTCAACTTTGAAAACACAGATAAATATGAACAGAAAAGCCGAAGCAAACCAACCAGAAGCAAAACAGTAATTATACTATGTTCTTCTATTTTCCTAACACAAGTCCTTGTTGGGGGCAAAGCTAGTTCCATGTTAGTGAAATCACTGTGGACATGAGGTGCAGTTAGAAGCTTTGCATGAATAAATTACAATTTTTCAATTAATATTGCCCATGACCACAATAGAGGAAGGATTTTTTTTTTCCCTCCTCCTGCTACTTTTAAAGTAATTTTCTGCTATGTTTAATTAGGAAATTTCTCTACAGAAGGGAATGTGATAGAAGATTAATTCTCTATTTCCTCACCCACTGTGTCAGTAGACTCAAGTGGACACTATAAACCCCAGTTAAATACGATGAGGATGATCAAGCATGGAGCTCCTTTCAAGAGGTCGTGTCCGCAGACTGTAGATCTCATTTCAAAACAATAGAAACGAGTTAGAAAATGGTATCTCTCCGTGGCACGGCGCCACAGAGGAACGATTACAAGTGCTTCATGTTGCGAGGGTTCACCATGCCGGCTGAGAGGGTTTGCTATCGCAGCTAATGATACCAAACACCGCCGAGTGAGAAATAGCATCTCCACAACCGCTGATGTTTTGGGTCTTTTTCTCCTGTGCGCCACTAATAATTATTCTTCTAGTAGTCACATCCTATTTCACATCCTTTATGCAAAATATGAAACAGCAATTAAACAGTAAATAATGAAATGTTCGCTGGTGGGCAATATAGTGAAGGGGTTTGTTTTTCTTTAAGGGAATAGATAAAGGGTACAAACTGTATTTGTTTTCAATGAACAGTGAAGGGAATGAGCTATTTACCCTCAGGGCATAGAATCTTATGAATGGTCTGTTGCTGTCAATGCTGAGTAAATATCAGGTTAATGCTTTCTTAAATTGAAATCCAAGCCAGAGTAAGGACAATTATTTAGGGGAAACATAGACCTACAAAGATCCTGGAACACGAAAGACGCTATCCTTTGACAGAGAGGGTAAGCAAATTTCTTAGAAGTTCTATTAACTGAGTGGCTGAACATCGAACCAGAAAAAGCATGAACAATTTAAAGGGGGAAACACAGACACGAAGGGACCCAGAGCCTTGCTTACTGATTAACTAGGACCAGATTGTTTTAATACAATAGAAGTTGTCAGTACATACCTCCCGGGGCCAGGAAAGATCAAAATAGGACAACTGGCAGAAAAAGAGGTGTGTAATGCAGAACAAACTTCACTCCCAATACTATTCTGGGCTTTAAAAAAATAAAACAATGTTTTGGCTAGTCCAATGCCTATTTATCCCCCCCGCCCCGGTTTTGACATGTTTATAACACATTCTTATGCCACTCTGCCTGATGCTGCTCTGGTTTCATGTAGAGA
The DNA here is from genome assembly GCA_027574665.1 of Rhynochetos jubatus. Lineage (NCBI taxonomy): Eukaryota > Metazoa > Chordata > Aves > Eurypygiformes > Rhynochetidae > Rhynochetos > Rhynochetos jubatus. The sequence goes on from CM050654.1 coordinate 11,257,585, forward strand.
GCTGCTCCAGCAGAGCATTTAAGAAGGGGCAGCCACCTTCGCAGAGTCTGAGGGAGAGCTGCAAGAATAACATGGTTCAGAAAACTCAAATTCCACCATGAGCTGAGGGGAATGGAAATTTTTAGCTTTGGAAAAAAGACTGAAAAGAGACTAGTTGTCTGGTACAAAAAGGAATGTTAAAAAGGCTGCTATAAAAAGAAGGATAATCAATTGTTCTCCACATCCACTATTTCTGAGACAAGAAAGAATTGATATAATTTACAGCAAAGGAGATTTAAGTTAGACAATAGGAATTTTTTCCCAACTTCTAAGAAATACCATGTACTGGAATAGGCTGCGCTGGAATGAAGCTGGTGTGCTCAGCAGTGGCTTCTGAGACTGGTCCATGCAAATGTCAGCAAGGGACAGTCTAACTACAGTTGTGCCCATCAGACTTGAGAAGGATGGATGAGATGGTGAGTTGAAACTACTTCCAAAACCGCATGTCCATGACTGTATCATCCCTTTTCTGCAGGTTAGGCAATGGCTGGGCTCTATACTGTGCACGACTCAGTTTTTACTCGCACAAATCCCCATTGAAATCATGGGACATTTTTCAGTAACGCAAGTAAAAGATATTCATGTCAGCTGGGGGTGTGATCTATGCCCACGTTTGAGTCCAGTATATATATATTTTGGTATAATCACTACCAGTTCCTGACTCCTACAAATTCAGAGGATTGGGTTACAACTAGGACTTTGTGGACAAGACTTCAGCTCTTCTGGTGATCCTGAAGAGGTAAGGAAGCCAACCGCACCTTCTTCCTCCCTCAGGAGAGAAGTTTCTTTTATTAGACACGGTTGCTTGAAAATTTCTGTTCCAGCTGAACAAGTTTTTGTTCCATTATAATAAAATACCTTTAAGAGAAAAAGCATAGGCCTCTTTAAAGGGAAAACATATTAAAAATGTTAAATGGGTTGCAAAATCTATGTTAATATAGGGAATACAGGTAATGCACTACATTTCCCAGAGCAGTCGGCAGTGAGTTTCCAGTGCTACCATTCAGCTTGTTGCTAGGTAAGTAAAACCCAGGGGGCCACCCCTGCTCAGGAGCCTGCCACTCTCACGCCAAACCAATGCTACCTGTCATGGACCCTTTGGCGGCTGCGCCCCTAATGAGAAGGGCAGAAGGTGATGGAGGTGAAGCTCCTTATGCCAGGTCCAAATCTGCGGACGGCAAAGCTGGGCATCTTGGGGAGCACTACTTTCAACTGGAGCAGCCTGCGACTGCCCGAATGTGTGTCAGGAGCCTCAGCAGCCCAAGCGACAGCCGAGAGTCACGCGGCACAGAGGGCTTGCAGCCACCTTTGTTCTGCGTTCCCCTGGAGCTGCGCTTTCTGCCGGAGGCACAGCACAAAACCTGTCCCCTCTGTTCCTATTTCCAAGGAGCGAGCAGCCTGTTTACAGCAAAGCCAGTCTTCAGAGGTTCCTCAGCCTCCGGTGTTCGCAGCTAGCACCCACGCTACGTAGCTGTCTAGGTGCACACAGGGTGCGCTTTCTTCCCCTCCTTTTTCCTGTGTGAGCAGTCAGGCCTGGGGCAGAATTACAGTTTATTTGCACAGTGATAACATAGCCTTTCAGAAGGGAAATATAAAAAGATGAATCAGAGGTCCAGACATATCCATCTGTCATATCCAATAAGCATGCGTGTGCCATGTGAACGCCTGGTCACTCCTGTAATTAGCTGTTAAAGCTGAATGGGCAATTTTCAGCCAGAAGTGCATGAAATGCATGAACATTTTAATGAGGCACAGAACAATTAAGAATATTACATGCACAATTCCTGATCACCTTGAGATTTTCTCTTTACTTAGCGTTGAAGGAACTCAACCTCTTTAACCCTGCTAGAGCAAGAGGGCACAGCTGGAGTCAGGCAGTAGTGAGCTGAATAAATTGCAGCAAGGCAGGCTCTTTTTAAAATCCAACTTTTCCTTCCAAAAACTCTTAGATAATGATGGAAAAAATGTCTGCAGTGAATTTCAATGAAAAAAAGAAAGAAAGGCCAGAATAATAAATACATCTCATGTGACAGATGGGAAAAATGGTTTGAATGATTTGGGTTGGAAGGGACCTTAAAGATCATCTAGTTCCAACCCCACTGCCATGGGCAGGGACACCCTCCACCAGATCAGGTTGCTCAAAGCCTCATCCAGCCTGGCCTTGAACACTTCCAGGGATGGGGCATCCACAGCTTCTCTGGGCAACCTGTTCCAGTGCCTCATCACTGTCTCCATGAAGAATTTCTTCCTGATATCCAATCTAAATCTCTTCTCTTTCAATTTAAACCTGTTACCCCTGTCACTACATGCCCTCGTAAAAAGTCCCCCTCCAGCTTTCTTGTCAGCCCCTTCAGGTACTGTGAAGCTGCTGTCTCCCCGGAGCCTTCTCTTCTCCAGTCTGAACAAGTCCAGCGCTCTCAGTCTGTCTGCATAGGAGAGGTACTACAGCCCTCTGAGCATCTTCGTGGCCCTCCTCTGGAGTTGTTTCAACTGGTCCACGTGCTGCTTATCTTGGGGACCCCAAAGCTGGACACAGTACTGCAGGTGGGCACTCATGAGAATGGAGTAAAGAGGGAAAATCACCTCCCTTGACCTGCTGGTCACACTTGTTTTGATGCAGCCCAGGATACAGTTGGAGAAAATGCCTCCTAGCTCATGGAGGGGAGGACAGCTTGCAGGTCCTCTCAGGTGGGTGCCCACTTGACTTTAGCAGAGCAGAGCTGCCGTGTAACAGGTTGGGACCAAGCCCGGGGTGTTCACCATGAAAATTTCTTAGAAAAAGCTAATTAGCGTATGGTAGATGTGGGCACGTTTCTTTGCAAAAGCCTGATCAGAGTGGAAGAAGTGTGAACATCACCTAACCTAACCACTGCTTTCATGTACCTTATTTTCACACTGAGTTGCTATAAACCTTCCCCATAGTATTTTGTTGTAATTACATGCAGTAAAAGGAACAACCAGGTAATTACCTCAGACGCTACAATAATATTTCCACATTAAAATGTAAGCGCAAGGTGCATAGCTTGTGTCCGTGTTTTAACCATAGGAAGAACAGAAGACTACTCATTTGAGAGGAAAAGCACACATTAAAAAGCTCTCTGCCTGCTACCAGTGGTCCAGGGCTGTCCCAGTTTAGGCTGAGTCCCAGTCTGCCTTTGCTTATAACCCTGTTGACAGCAATGAATAGTTTTAAAAACAACCACGTGTGTCTCCAAGGGGCATTATCCTCCCTGGGAGACTGACACCCCCGAAGCATGCACAGGTGAGCTTAAAAGAGACCATTTACACACAGAAAGAGGTACTGGAGAAGCTGGCTTTCTAACCCCGGTCCCCAGGCACGCCAAAAGCTGGGATTAACAGGGGTTGCCGACCCCTCACGCTGCTCTCGGGCAGCAATTGCAAACGCTAGGGGGGAAGGTGGCGTTGGATCTGCCATATTTCACCCCCAGAGGGTTGTCTTCCACGCTGAAGGATTTTCTGTCTTTCATGAGCTTTTGCGCTTCATTTAAGCCCTAAATAAAGCATAAATAGCCCACGGGAGTAAACTTTACTCTCTACCTGTCAGAATAATTTCCTACCTGAATTAACTTGTGAATACACCTAAAAAAAAAAAAAACCAAGAAAAAAAACCAAAGGCATCTTCTCTGTAGCCTGATTATCTGCCTGATTTATTTTCCAAACTATTTTTTATGCCGCTTTTCCATTTTGGGTGCAAGTTCAATCATGTTAATGGACTGACAGGGTGAAGAGCAAACACAGGCTCAGACTCCGTGCGGCGTGTGTGATCTGGTCTCTGCAGCTCCCCCAGGCCTGACTCTTCATTTAGCAGTGCTCACACGGGCTCAGTGCCTGCCTAATTCCTCAGCACCTGCACGCTTTGCAGACATACTTGCAATGAGTTCTTGCCATGGGAGCTGTGAACCCTCTCATCATTTTCTATCAGGAAGGGCTACACAAGATCCCCCTGGTCTTGCCTGGCTGAGCGGGAGGAACTTTCAGGACACCCCCTCACCAACCTCAGAAAGACAAATTTCAAAGAGCAAAAATGAAAGAAAAAAAAGAAAATTGTTGGCTAAACGTCACTACTCAAGACACGGATAATAAAACTGACAAGGTAACACTGAACAGACATGGATCACCCAAGCGTTAGGTACTGAGAGGCAGGGCCCTTGTCAGCCCCTTTCTGAGGGGTGGGCCTGCCCCTGCCCGTGCCCCAGCAGCTCCGCTGAGCTGCGGCCCTCCGGACAGGGACAATCGATCAAACCCACCTGAATCTCCAACCCGCCATCTGAAAAGGCTTCTTTCAGCGTAACAAAACTTGGCGTCTGGTTGACAGCTCTCACTCCAGGATTTCAAACGGAAAGTTCTCTTGGTGGCGGCTCTTCCTGCCGCCATTTCGCGGTGCCTGCAGTGCCATGGGAAGGCAGCAGCAAGGCCCTGCCATCTGCTCAGGCCACGCTCTCCGCTCCAGGCAGCATCGCCTTTCTCATCCCATTGGCCAAACGAACCAGAAACAATTACCACTTTTGATTCATGCTTTCACGTTTCTTTTTAGTCTGAACCACCTGGGGGGGACAGTTTAAGGAGCATGGCACAGATTTTGGCATCACTACCTGAGATCTGGATAGGACACAAAATCCCAGCCATGACACAAAATCCTGGCCACCCAAACCAGAGCTGACGGCCCACTTCAAAGATAACTGCGGATGTAGGAAGCCTGCAGATAGCTTTGCTTTTTGGTCGAGTAGAACTTTTCCTCTGCCCTCCAACATTTTGGTGAGGGCATTGGTAGCATGCCACGGACAGCCGTGGAAGTCGGGAGAGGGCTGGTGGCAGCAGGAGGCCGTCGGAGAGGATCCCAGCTGCACCACACAGCCAGCATCTACGGGATGCTCTGCCGAGCTCCGTGTTACCACTTTGTTAATGAAAACAGGAATCGGCTCTTCAGCCTTACTATCACAGGTAGTTTAATCAAAGAGCTAATGAAGCAAGCAGGGAAAACGCAGCCACACATTGCACTAGTTCCAAGAAAGATGCTTTAGAGGAACAGAAACCTCCAGCATCCCCGACAGTTGGTGGTGGAGCTGGCTGCAAAATGGACGACCCCAATCTGCCAACACCATGGGCCACTGCCAGGAGCTAAGTCCACAAGGAGCTCCAAGTCTCCGCCAGCGTATCCAAATCCCTGTAGCAGAGCACAAAATGTGGTTCTCTCTTTTCTTAAAGAACCTGGTATTTATCACTCTTAAATCAGCCATCGACTATTTTCATCATATCCCACCTTCCTGCCTGGATCTGGGTTCACTCTCTTCGCTGTTTCCCACCTCAGGGTCCATGCTGACAGAGGCACAATGCCTGCCCTGTAGGGTTTGGGTCTGTGTGTAGGGGATGGGTCTTCCCAAAGACCTCCTCCCAACTTGCAAATTCCCACGGCAGCATTTCTTTCTTACTTCATATTCTTAAAACGGGATTATTTTACGGGGAGCATCCCGAACATCTGAGCAGCTTCATGGTCTTACACTGTGCCTGTCGGCTTCATTAATGCTGCTGTTTTCCTAACAGTATTTCTGTGCTAAAATGAAATTCACATACTTTGCATCATCCCCTGAACAGTAAAAGACTTTTCAGGGATAAAATATAATTGCTCCAAGTGCCCCAAGCATGATTGATCCCTCTGCATTTCCTGGTAATTACCCTCAAGAACAGTGCGCATTAGACACTCTCTGTTATTGGAAGTAGTGTCTAGGGTCGTGTGGTCAGGTTTACTAAAATACCTCCTGCAGTCGGTGACCTATAAGACATATATGCATATCCTACTTAAGTGGATTCCGTTTTGCTTTTGCATTTGCATCTGATCAAAGGAAAAATGTCCATAAAGCTATTCTACCACGCTACTACTATTTAGAACAAGTGGAAAAAAAATCCAGCATGTTTTCTATTGGCTTCTACATTTTTTTCTTACTCATTCTTGCCCTTTACAAAATATATTTACAAACAAAAGACCGTATTTAGACTTGACTCTGGATATTAACCTTTACAGAACATCTATTTTCCCTTTGGAAGCGTAAGTTTTTAAAATGATTTCTTTTTATTTACAACATAAATAGATTAACAGAAGTTCTGCAGTATCAGAAAGCTTCATCTCGGCTTTGGGTAACGTGTGCCTGTGGAATGGGTACCTGTCTTTTCCACACTTTGTACTGCACCATCTATACCTACTGATTGTCACTACCTCTCTGACAGGTCTGCAATAGGTTATTCTTGCTCTGAACAGATCCCTATTCAAATACAGGACCTGCTGCTGAAATACATTACTACTTTCCCAGTAGCACTATTACTTTAACTTTCACTTTGAATCACATTATTTCTGATCCTTGTAAAACAGTGGCAAAGCTAAGCATCTGAGTAAATGCCATCCCGCATCATTTCAGCTCTTTCACCACTGCCATGGTCAAACAGTGCACCTGCTTTACACTCGCTTCTCTAACGTTTGGGTCAGAAACCTTTCTAAGCCAACAAGGACATTAAGCAGTTGAAAAATGTTATAATCAGCTGCAAAAATCCTTGCCAGGGTATAAACACCATGTCTTTGTGAGCTAGTCTTCCCTCTTGCTACCAAATGGATGGATCCAAAGAGCCCAACCAGCTGACCTCTAAATCACATCAAAGGTATCATTAACAAATGGAAAAAATGATGCAGGTCCTGCTAGGAGACATTCGATTTCCTGTAGCCTATCCACATTCTTTCTTTGCACTATTTTTGCTTGAGAACTCAGGTACTTGAGCAGAGTTTGGTGATTTATTCCCCGAGAGTCTTCAGAGTCAGATTCTTTAGTTTTTTATTTATCTTTTGCAACTGGCCTCACACCCTCAGACATTCCCCAGCACCTACATAATGTTTCAGTGCACTGCTTGCTCACTGGTGCAAGCTGTGCGAAAGGCCAGACCTTCTTGATATTCCCCCTTTCCGTGCCGCTCTGGCTGATCAGCCGCCATCCTCACTGTCTGCCCGTGCTCTGCGGCAAGCCCATAAACCAGTCCTGCAATCCTGAATAGGCCTTGTGACACCACGACTTCTACCTTAATTGCTTCCACAAATTTTAAACATCGCTGTCGCCTCTTATTTTGGAGTTAGATGGGAAGGAGAGAACCACAACCTCCACCGACTACTCAGAACACAGCATTTGTTGCACATCTATTTTTTTCAGACCTCTTAAGTACACCTGTAATCCACAGCAATTTTGTATCCTGCCACACACAACAGGCTATGAGGTGCAGATAGCTTTCATGCTATGGCTCATATATTTTTCTTCTTTCTACATATGCTACCACCCATTCCCACATCTTAATTGGGTTTGGGATTTTAGGTGGTAAAATTATTGTTCCTAGGACTAGGCAAGCATTTGTAAGCTTTAAAGGTAACCCCTCTGTTACCAGATGAAGGATCTGCTAGGAAAGCTCTAAAGAGAAGTAAAGATGTTGCAGATCCCACCGTTATCACACAAGAGTCAAATGCCATGGACCCACACCAAAGAGCTCATCTGCTGAAGGGGTGACACTGGAGGTATCCCATGAGACACTTATTCTGGTGGGATGACTGTGGTAACCAAAACATAGCTACCACATTCTCATTTACCTGACACATGCTCTCAAGGCTGCTGAATGCCAGAGAACTCAGCAATAGCATCACAGAAACACCTACTCCCATGCAGACGTTAACCACCACGGGCAGCCAGGTGAGTCCTGGAGCTAGAGGAAAGAGGTGGCTATGCACAGGAGAACAGTGGTTGCTGGATGCTGAAGGCTATGGAGAGGGACAGAGGATGGTTTTGATGGCCATTCACAGTGTCTCACTGGCTCTTAGTTGCCTTTTTGGTTCCCAGCTTGCTATCGCAACATATGGACCCACTGAGCATCTGCGGTATCTGTATGGAACGTCTCCTAGAGGGGAGTATCCCTGTTCACAGTTCACACGAGGAGACCTAACCAGGGAGGCTATGCCGAGGCTGCCCACTGTGCGTGCTCCCACTGCCCAGCCGTGGCCTGACAGACTGGGGCTCCTTCTGGGGCAACAAACCTGGATTTTCTCACTTTGCACACACAGAGGCCAGGGGCTCAGACTATGCTCCATATGGGCACTCCCAGCACAGTCTTCGGGAGTAAGACACTGAGCGTGACTTTGTAAAAGCCCAGGCTAATGCTCTCACTGCTGTCTGGCGTTCCTCTCGAGGATTAGCATTCCAGCATGGAGCAGAAGGCTTTGTAGAAGACAGGGCCTGCTGTGATGAAACAGGGTAGACATTTCACAGACAGGTAAGAAAAAATTACTATGGCAACACCACAACTTCATCACAAGTGGAAAAGCTCTTTTCAGGAGAGCAGCATGTTCTATAAGGCCTGATGCAAACTTATCTTCACAGCTACAGCTGGAGAACACATGAGAAAAATAGGTGGATGTGTAGATATCCAGAAAATTGGCCTATACTACCAGAGCACGCAGCAAGCAGAGTACGAAAGGGCAAAGAATACCAGAGCCTCCATCATCAGGTGTTGGAGGAACAATGTTAGCTACACCAAGATTTGTGCCTTGCTCACCCACTTAAGACCGTGTATCGTCACCTGTTAATATTAGCAACTTCTTAAGTTCAGCTAGAAAGTTCATATTTCTATGAATTTTGCATTTCTAAGGCAATACAGGATTTTGCCAGCAGTTTAACAAATTTATAGCAGATACACCCAGGTTGACCGTAGCTACACTGGTAGCACTTTCACATGCTCTGAATGCAAGTGGCTATTAAGAGGGCCAAGACCAAGAGTTACTTGTGGTATTTAACAAAAAAACCCCACCCCGGCCGATGATTTGTTTCATAGACTTCAGCACTTCATGAAGCTAGGCACGTAGTTGAGCGAATAAGCCTTGCGGGCTCAATTTGAACCGTTTATAGAAATGAAGAAGGGTGGGTACTGTATTTCCTTGGGTAGGGAAGGAAAGTCATCACATTAAGGAAGGGGGTTAGACTGTGTGTGAATAAAAGCCGGCTGCCACTGCATATATTGGAACATGATCTGAAATCAGATTTGCCATCGTGCTGCCAGGAGACTGAAGAGGTCGGCTGTTTGTTTTATAAACTGCTGATGTTTTCTCCTCTCCCTGCCTGCTCCAGTCTCACCAGAAAGCAGCATGATGGATGGGAGAAGGTTTGCCTGCTCCTGAAAACCCCTGCAATGGAGGCTGTGGGCAGCCTATCACCTCTGCTTGTCACTCCTGCCAGGGTAAGGCACTCCAAGATACCCTTTTTGCCAAGAGTCACTGATTAGCCCCACATTCACCACAAAGCTGTCATTATCCTTGCTCCTTGGGCCATGATGGCTACACCCAACAATCCTCTAAAGACATTCATAAGCTGTTGCTGTGGTTTAGCCCCAGTCGGCGCCTAAGCACCACACAGCCTCTCGCTTACTCCCTTCCCTCAGTAGGATCGGGGAGAGAATCAAAAGGGTAAAAGTGAAAAAACTGGTGAGTTAAGAACAGTTTAATAGCTGAATTGAAATGAAACAAACTATAAATAAATAATAAAAGAATATACAAAAAAGTGGTGCACACTGCAACTGCTCAACACCCTCTGACTGAAGCCAAGCCAGATGCCAAGCAGCAGCTCCTTGCCACGCTTTCCCCCTCATACAGCACAGAATATCCTTTCGGCCAGTTTGGGTCAGCGGTCCGGGCTGTGCCCCCTCCCAGCCTCTTGTGCATCTCCAGCCTTCTCAGTCGGTAGAGCATGAGAAGCTGAAAAGCCCTTAGTGTAAGCACTACTTAGCAACGACTAAAACATCAGGGTGTTATCAGCATTATTCTCATACTAAATCCAAAACACAGCACTATACCAACTACTAGGAAGAAAATTAACTCTATCCCAGCCAAACCCAGGACTGCTGTGTCTCAGATAATACAATACTGCCTGCTGAGTGGCAATGCTCCACATGACAGGAGACAGCACTGCCTGGGAAATGCCTGCACCCCTTCAGCAGGCAGATTCTCATAAGCCCTGCAGAAAGATACACCGCTTGGACACATCAAACACCGAACAGGTTATGTTCCTATGAAGAGGGGCCACAGGCTCAGGGTAGAAAAAGGTAAGAAAACTTCCCCAGTCTGTGCACATGAAAGCCTGAAAACTTTCAGACTTTTTGGATGAAAGGCGTTTTTAAGCACCTTCCTTCTAAAGAGACTGGCAGAATAAAGACACCGTGGGAGCACTCAAGCTTTCTACTCCCAAACTCTCCAAAGCCCACAGGGAGCACCACACTACCTTTGGTCAGCTTTGGATCACAACACAGATGCCAGCAAAAGCCATGCCAGGAGCAGCATTGCTTGTGCTGGTGTAGTCTGCCCGCATCCCACAAGAAAAAATCAAGAAGTACAGAGAATTATCTGAAGGGAATATAATCCTGAATTTACACTTGGGCAAAGCACAAAGCTGTGTCTTTATTGCCCCTCTCCCTAGGCAGATCTTTTCCTTCCTCTTTCACATTCACCCTTGAATTCTCCGTTCGTGTTCTGGGGCGCAGACAGGTTTTGACTCTCGCGGTATGTATTACTTGGAGAACAATAAACAGGTGATTTTCTCCTTCAGGTGCCTGAAACTTTCCTTAACGTTTCATTACGAGCACATACAACCGGCTCACAGGGCACACAGTACAACTTGAAAAGAACTCCGGGTCGAAGTATCTCACAGCAGAATATTACTGTGGATTTAACACTAATTCCAGCTTTATTCCTTTCCTAATTCCAGTATCACATAGCCTTATCTACACAGATAAAGCCCCTTGAAGTGTACTTGCTTTGATGCATAGATGGAAGACTTCTGTCAAAAAAAAAAAGTAAGTTTTGCTTAGAAAACAATCACTGCTATATTTAGACCACAGTCCACTCCAAACTCCCCTGACAGGCTTCAGTGCAAACAAGCAAAGGCTTCCCTTGGCTGACTACAAAAGTTACATTTCAGACAAGCCAGCAGACTACCAGGGTGACGAATTTTAACCTCTTGCAGCAGTTCAAGCATGGCCACAGTCCCTTAAAGCTCTGACCACCATTATCAACACAGTATTTGCACACCACGTAGCTAATTCCCAGACTGCCTCAGAGTATCAGTGTCCCTGAAGGGCATCCTATTGATCCACAGGTAGATTATTGCCGTGGTTTAGTCCCAGTCAGCAACCGAGTACCACACAGAAGCTCGCTCACTTCTCCCTTTTCCCAGTGGGATGGGGGAGAGAATCAAAGGAAGAAGATAAGAGAAATTGTGGGTTGAGATAAGAGCATTTTAATAGTTGAAAATAAATGAAATAAAATAGTGATACCAATGCTGCTACTACTGAGAATAATAAATTGTAATGAAAGGGGAAAAAACCCAAACAAACTAAGCAAAACAATGGAGAAAAAAATATGATACAACCACTCGCCACACCCCGATGGATGCCCAGCCACCCCCCGAGAAGCAATCGCACCTTCCGGCCAACTCTCCCCAACTTATATACTGTGCATGACATTTGATGGCATGAACTGTCCCTTTGGTCAGTTTGGGTCAGCTGTCCAGGTTGTGTCCCCTCCCAGACTCTTCTCTGGGAGGACAGGGGCAATATGAGAAACTGAAAAAATCCTTAGTTTAATATAAACATTGCTTGGTAACAACTAAAAACATTAGTATGTTGTTTACATTCTTGTAAACATTCTATGTAAATATAGCCTCATACTAGCTATTGTGAAAAAACTAACCCTTTCCCAGCCAAACCCCGTACAATTATGTCACTCGCTTGGCTTTAGAAGATGCGCGCTCTCTCCAGCACCCTTGCAGAAAACGGCTGAGTTTAATGCACGCTCTGCCTAGGTTTTCAGGAGCTCGTCAAGCCAAATCATAATGGTGCAAGGCATGGATCTTTTCATGTCAGTTCCTGTATGATTTTACAGCTGGCAACAAAGAAAATTTACATTTATAGTAGACAGCAACTTTCAGCCAGGAGGATTTCAAAGCACTTTATGAACTATCATTCAAAACAAATAACGCTGAATGAAGACATTTCTGGGTTGAAATATAGAAAATATTGAACAGAACTACTCAGCAGCTCAGGGTAAAAGGTGAATACCCCACCCAATTCAGTGTGTGCAATGCAATTTTAGTTAGGCAGGAAGCAATTACAAAAGCTGGAGTCTGGCCAAGCCACTGAGGTTAACTACTCTACTTTTTCGAAAAGTATCATGGGATTTTTCTAATGACCACAAGTTAATGATGTTGTGTCTCAAAGTCAGCACCTCTCCCCTTACAGTGGCCTTTGCAATCATGTAATAGCAATGACCCAATACTAAATCCAATGAGAAAATCTCAATTCCCACCATCTCACAAATTTGCTTCTCTTAGAAAAATGGATTTGGAAGGGATCAAATAAGTCACTAGGTCTAGTTCTCTAGAATCTGAAGAAAGAGCACATGTATAATCACACCACTGCTATTGAGCCTAGAAAGTTCAATGCATCTTCTTCGAGACTGACTTCAAATACACTTAGTACCTTTCAGAAAAGGAGGTACACAGACCTGTGACAAATTCAACTCAGCAGCGTCCTGCAACACTTTAAAATACAGTATGTTTCATGAACTTTATGGCAACTTGCAATACATATGTTTTTGGCCTATGCAATAGAAAGATCTAAGCCTAAATACACAACTACCACATCAGACTGCTATGGACTATGGTAGGAATAGTTACATGGATTACTTAAACAATAAAAAGACTTTGTCGGCCTCTTTATTAATCCATCAAATCAAAACCACTACTATTAATTATAATTAATAAGAACATATCCCAGAGTGACACAGTAAAAGAACCTCTTGTAAGTCAAACAGGACTATTAGAAAATCATGCATGGCAAGCCAACTTTAATACGGCCATTGACACAACAGATACTGTATATTCTTTGCACCAATTTTCCTATCTTCAGATATTAATATTGGGGTAGAAATCTTCAGCTGAAAAAAATGACAACTAAATCCTGTACAATTTTTATTTTGCCATGCATGCCTTTGGATTTATCCATTTCTTTTAAATGGACTCCTAGACCATTCAGGGAAGCGGTGACCTGCGTTTTCAAGTGTTTGCTAGACAAACCATTACAAATATAATGCAGAATTTAATTCTGATAACAAATGGCGCTTTAAAAAAGAGGACTGCAAAAACTAGAAATCCCAAAGGCCTTTATAATCTTCTACGCAGATCTTGCAGACCAAACCATCAGGTATTACTTGCTGGCAAACATATGTAATGTTCTTTGCTACCAGATATAAAAACTGTGCGTGTCAGTAAGCCTTAGAAACCAAGGGTATGATCTACCAAAAATCAACAGAGGTTTTTATGTTGATCTCTGTGCGCTGACCCTCACATACCAGATTATAACAGTTTACCATCCGCAGAACGGCATTTGCACAGTTCATTCTCTCATGTCCCTTTGTTGAGTGTTGATCTGATCAGGTAAATGAGATATTATGACTGACCTTTTAGAAAGTTTTGGTTTATGCTTTTCTTGTGCAGGATATTAGATAAAGAAAACATAATAGCCCATGGTAGCCTGGCCTCCAAAAAAAATCTAGTTTTCTAAAACAAAGGCAAAATAAATCAGACTCAGAGAAATCTGGTCACTTTTTCAGGTAAATTATATCAACAAGTTCCTCTGAAGATCTCAACTGCATCAATGAACCGAGCACCTAGACTATAGGATCTCTCTTGTGTTAATTCATTAAATCCTAAGCAAACTGTACAATAGCTTCACTGTTACTTTTAACATTTAGCACATTATACTGTCATTTGCCAACAGTTACTTCTTCTTGGTGCTGATGTTAAACTTGCAGCCCTAATGAGAACTTAATGGGACTGAGATTCACGTCAAGTTTGCCAGACATTTCAGGTTTTGACACTTTTTAAGGTCACTGGTAGATGGTTCTGACTTGTTTAATTGTTTACAGGTGGAACGGTAAATCTAATCTTTGCTCTCCTGTTAGCTGGAAGTGAGCGTACATTTGTCAGTATCTGAATTTTTCATCTGGGAATTCATTTCCTGTACATGAAAAAGCTATCTTCTGGTCTTAATACTCTGATCTTTATTTGATTAAAGGATTCATTCAGAGTTATTTCCCTGTGATATTGCATCACATCAAGACACCCTGTCTGTTTTGTGAGATCTCTTCAGAGGTCATTTCTTGGCCCTCCTCTGAGTCCCCCACCCCAAGAGTACCGCTTTGGGCTCACGGCTGGTTTTGCTCACCGTACTGAAATCCTTGAAGATGTTTAAGTATGCAGGCAGTGCAGCCCAGCCAAATTCAAAGGTCTCTTCTGTCATCTGAACGAAGAATCTAAAGCCTGATGTTAATGTTAATCGAAAATGGTTCATGAATGTAAGTTCTCACTGAAAACAGAGGGATGTGCAGATTCTCTTAGTCTGGATCAAACCTTTGATGACTGAAATGTTTTTCAGTTAGAGGGACCAAATGAACAAAAAGAGATCGAAGAAAACGTAGTTGTTAGGACTGCCTTTTCTCCCAGCAAGGAGGGTTTTACAGCTGTGCGTTTGTCGAAGGAAAAAAAACCCGAGAACCTTTATGTACCTTGGTATGAGTGCAATAACTCAGCACATAAAAAAGGAACACACAAAAGGCTTCGGGTGAAACTCTCCGCTGTGCAGATTGTCTGCTTTGCTGGCTCACCCTCGAGCTCCCCGCAAAGGCAGTTTGAGGCCTGGGAGATGGAACGGATCACACTCAGGCTTTGCCCATTAAAAGCAGCACCGACAGCTGTCTTAAGGCATTTGGCTCCCAATACTCAAACCCAAACTTAAACGCAGCAAGCAAAGGCAGCATAGACACAGCTAATGTGACGGACAGATGGATAGATGGATGAAAAATGAAGGCATAAAAAACTAAATTTGAAAATTTAACATGTTTCTTAAATTAAAAATGTCCTTTTTAACCAAAACGTGGCTTTCTATGCAAAAGTTTCTACTTTAAATGAAAACTTTCACATTTCCCGTGTGTAAGAACTCAAACTTATTTTCTTATTTAGGTGATTCATGGTACTTTTTAACAATGGTGTCAGGTTCATTGCAAATAATTGACATCTTCAGGGTTTCTGCTTAATGACAACACCCCCTGACATCCTCAGTCGTTACAACGTGTTTATTCTACTGCTGTGCTAAGAGCAAGTGAACAGGCATAACCAGCAATTGAGTTGGCATTTTTCTTGTGTTAGAAAAATCCAATTCTGTGCCACACATCTCAGTGTGCTGATGCCAGTAGGACTTGCACTTGTGTATCTCTACAGACAATGAAGATGAAAAAGCATTTATTCTTTTATAAGAGAATAATTACACAACTGTAACTAGAGCAAGGCAGAAGAACAAAGGTCTGATCAGGACTTTTTGGAGCTCCTGCTGTCTTGCATCACACCATGAGCATCTTCCGCCACCCACCATTTCTTGCTTCTAGAAGAAGTCTCCCTTATTTGGGATTTCATTACTTTCCATAAAGGCTTACAGCCCCTTTCTCTAACGTTGCAAACATGAACAAGACTCTCTGTCAGAGAAAACATTCTCTAACCAGTGTTTTGACCAGCCCTCCCCTTTTCCAGGTTGCAATATTGCTTTTACATCCTCCTCAGCAGCATGACACTTTTCCCCCACTCCCCCATGCGTTTGAATCCCTGGCCCCTTCCTGGTCATCTGGTGTCCATCCCCCTCTCCCTTCTCACCTCTGGCTCTTACAAACATTACAAAGCCACGCATCCATGGCTTTGTTCCTTGCATAGAAGACCTATAAATTCAATAAACCTTCATGACACCTCTCCTGAACATCATTTTCTCAAGTGAATCATACTTGGGAAGAGAAAATCAGCAGTGTGGCAGGAGGGAAGTGACTATGTTAAGGTGTGACCAGGCACAATTTTTACAGCCTTGCTTGCATCCTGCAGCCTTTCTGTAAAGACAGCCTCTACTTACTCACCTTTCTGCTTTAAGAATTTGAACTCTCTGCATTTTTTTGAGGCAGAAGGAGCTTAACACAGTATGGATATTATCCTAACAAATAACCAAATAGCCATATAATACAGTCATCTGGGTCAGTAGACAAGCACGGATCTTTTCTAGGTGCTCCTACAGAGCACTTCTTCTTTAACTCTGAACTGGGACTGGGATTTCTACAGTAACGCAAGCTCCGATCCACAGACACATTAGACACCACAGATTTAATGGGAGTTTAACAGTCTGATGCATTATTTGACTTCCAAATGCAGTCAGTGCCAGCCCATCATTAGACATCAAGGCAATAATGTGGTCCCAGGGAACGCTTCCCCCTAGGCCCTAGTAATCACTGTTGGCCCTGAAATTTCATGCCAAAGTGTTAGTTCATTCAACACTTTGTTCTTTTTTGTTACAGCTTAAAGAAAAGGACAGAGGGTAATTTCATACACAAATGTACAAGAGATTTGGTGTTCATCTGGTGTGAAGAAGGTAATTTAAAAGTTCTTTTATTTAGAAAATCTAAATATAAGAAACTTTGGCCTTCGTTTATTGGGATTCAGAATCAGGTCTGGAGACCAATAATAGTTCAGCTCACAAACCATGAAGAGATGTAAGCCCCACTAATTTCATGCTCCTTTAATCTGCTTTCATGAACTGTGTGGATTTTGTAAAAGCACTCAAAAATTAAATGTTACCATTTAGTAAAAGCATTGACTGATTTCTAAAGGGTTAGCTTGCAGCACTGCTGAAAACATTAGTGACAGGGCAAATAATCCAGTGCTACGAGCTTCCCAGCACTACATGATTTCTATTCGAGCAACATAAACATTACTGTATGAAAGTTACTCCATTCTCTCAATAAAGGGAGAGAAAAAAAGCTTGGCCTGGATGTTGATCTGCTTCCGATGGAGTTATAAATAAACTGTTACTCATCGTCTCCAAGACAAACCAGTGTGCATGTGCTCAGACATCATATTCATTAACACAGACTGTATTTACACAAATAAAAAAAAGACGATAGCGAACAAGGCCATTGATTTCAACATAACAAGCACCACAAAGCAATTGAATGTTGTTAAGCAACAATGCCAGCAATATTGCTTTTACCAGTTTTACAATAAATTTCTTCAACACGTATTTTCTTCATTTCTATGATCATTGTTATCATGAATAATTGCATTAAGAGTGCCGTTTCATCAAATTAACTTACAACTGCAATAACCTTTCATGAAGATTTTTAGGATAATAGTTACTGTGAATATATAGAGAGCTGAGTTCTGAGAAAAAAAAAAAAAAACAACAGCTTAGCACAAATGAAAATACACTGCGTACAGCAGATCCTGGCACTGTGCAGTACAAAGAGCATTAATGAAGAACAAGCCTGACGCCAGCTCATCAACTACCATCAGTTTCTTGCCTAAAAACCCAACATCTTTTCCATCCTTCTACCCCAACTCAGCAAAAGGCTGAAGAAGCTTTGATGAGCAACAGCCACAGTGCATGTCAAAGCACAGCCCACCATTCATCCATCAGGAAGTATCTGTGACAAAATGAGGACATGCCTCCCACGCGCGATCCTATGCCTGACCTGCATTCCTTCCCTCCTTGGAGATGAGGGACACGGAAGAACAACTTGCCACCAGCCAAAGTAGTAGATGGACACTAACAAATTTGCTACATGCTTTCTGGGCACAAAACCGACCCATGAAGTCACCAGGAAAAGTTACTTCCAGCATCACGTAACTTCCAGTGAGATATCCAGACTTCAGAGTCAAATCTAGATGGTAGCAGCAAAGACCACAACTCCCTTAGTCACGAGAAACACTGCAGAGGTAGCAACACCGCAGGGTAACGAGGCAGCGATGGACAGACCATGAGACTTCCGGCTGTGATAGTGCCGTGAGAACGGCAACAAGATCTTGGGATTTCTAAAATTACATGTTTTCTCCATCAGGAGAAATGGAGAAGGATTAATACTATTACTGAAGTGCTGTGCTAAGCTCTAGTTAGCTATGCGCAAGGAATCCTAATTTCTGAATCTGACTATGGATAAAGGGAAATGGAGAAATTACATGGGGCTGCAGCCTGTTTGACCTAACACAGAGGCTGAGAAGTGTGATGGCTATCATGGGATATTGTGGGAGTGGAGAGAGAGGAGATGTGCCAGGAAGTGGAAAGAACCGGGATCAACAAGCTGCTTGGTCTCTGCCACCTCTGTATGTAGCTACTCAGCTGGGTCTCATTGGAGGTGATCTTGAGGATGACTTTGGCCAAATTCTTTCCTGATAGAAGATCCACACAGAGGAATTCCCACGAGATTCAACTTTTCTGTTTGACTTTTTACATTAGACTTGTCACCCCTCTGGAAAAATTAACACTTCTGTAAGGTTTTAAAACCTGCTATAGAATCTTCCAAAGTGGGAAAGAGAGTGCAAGAGAGAAGGAAATGCACAAGGAAATCGTTACTCCTTGCTGCAATCAGTGGATATTGGTTTTGATAACACTGCACTGTATTTGTCATCTCCCCTTCCCATCCCCTGAATGGGGCCAGTGAAATTCTGACATTACAAACTCAGCTGAAGCCCTGCTCTGGTTACTGCACGGTCTCTGCAAGAATGAGATACAGGCTGGGTTAATGCCTTCAAAGGAATGGAAGGTGTTTAATAATTTTAACTCAAAGACTGCTGCTAAAATTAGTAGTATGTTCATTTCAATTGCTTCAGTGTTCAGAACAGATGGACTCCGGTGATTTTATCATAGTCCCAGTATGGCTGAAACTCTCCGGAAAGAAAAATCACCCATTTCACAGCTGCTCCGAGAATCAACTGGTGAAGCCCTTTATAAACAGAAAGCAGGGGAGGTGAGCAAAAGCAGCACGTGTATTCGTTCAAAGTACAAAATGTGCAAGTCAGATCTAAGAAAATATTACACGATGACTGGGTTGGAACTACACGAGGCCAACCTTTTCTATACTGTCTAGAGAACCCTTGTTCATAACCTCGGGCTACTATCAGCACTGTGATGCCTGCAACAAAGTACTATGTGCATATCAGTACTTGATGAACTGAATGAATAAATGTTAAATCCCCAAGCAAGACGTTCCTTGTGATCTCTGTTAAAAGCCTGCAACCCTTTAAAACAAGAGCCTTAACATCATAATCTCCATGGCACCTAAATCATCATGAGAAACGAGTACACTTTCCATACACTGTGTTCTGCCAAGCAAAGTTATTTTTCCAAATACTTATTATGTAACTGTTCGATGGGAAAGGCGAGACTGGAGCTAACCCCGTGCGTGCTCCGTGCTCAGCTCAGCCTGATGAGATGCCTTCTGCTAATTGGAGCAAGTTCCTGTTCAGGTTCCACCCTCCTTTGGCTCTTTCATCTTCTTTGTACTCAGTCACAGCACTGGCAGAGGCCGTGAGCGATAAGCAGCTCCTCCACTACTTGGGCAGTGCTGGAACAACCTTGTGTCAGGAACCTGCTGTTTATTTCCCAAAATGTATTAATGTAGAAGTACTTCATCAAGGTTCAGACTCAGAGAACAGGACATCTGTGTTCAGGGTCTGACCCACAATTAAAAAGTTTCTTTTGAGCTGGACGTTTGGACTGAATCCCTGAAACTGCCTTGCCATAGCTGCTTTTCTCCATTTTAAACACAGGCTTCATTTAGGCCTTTCTGCGTTTCCACTCTTTGTAGTTACCTTGAATGACCATAAACTGGGTAAACACAGGATAAAACATGTTAACATCCAGCAGTGTAAAGGAGTGAGGAAGCAAAGC
The DNA here is from genome assembly GCA_027574665.1 of Rhynochetos jubatus. Taxonomy (NCBI): domain Eukaryota; kingdom Metazoa; phylum Chordata; class Aves; order Eurypygiformes; family Rhynochetidae; genus Rhynochetos; species Rhynochetos jubatus. Next base: position 11,277,463 of record CM050654.1, read on the forward strand.
AGCGTGGCTGTAGAGCAAAGATTCAGCAAACAAGGACAAGACAGACGAGGGAGGACCCAGGAACTGTGAGACTGGCTTAAAAAAAAGTCTTTCATCAAAAATAATACATCTGAGTCCCACCCTTTTTCCCCAGGTTTTCAGATTGCATTGCCAGCTTTCTTTCTACCACACAGGGGCAAGAGAACCTCCTTAAAAACAATCAAAGAAAGCTCAGATCTTCAATAAATCACACGTAGAGGATCCTAGGTTTGTGCATAAATTCAAAATACCACAGAGCCCACGATGAAACCACAGAACTTGGCAGCAAGTGCCACCCCTTGCTATGCACAGCTGGGACAGAAGCCATCTTCCCAAAGCATTTATTTACAGCTCTCTTGACAATATATACCTACGCCTGAACCCATTAAGCCGATATCAGCATTCCCCATGCTTTTAATGATCTCCGGAGCAGGCCTCTGGAGACAGCCAGTCTCTGAGTCACGGAAGGGAAAACCAGGGCTGTCGAGATGGAGGTTTTCTCAGACCCCAGAGGCATGATGTGGGGCAGCTCCCAAAACGCTTGATTTCCCTGACACAGACCCAAAAGTGAGCCTGTACTCGGGCTAGACCAGTCAGACTGAAAGTGAGCTCTGATTTGGGTATAAATCAAGAGGAGACAAGATGAGGCCCATGGGGAGCAAAGAAAAGATGGAATCAGGAAACCACAATTCATCATTTATCTTTTCGGTATCCTGCTAACAACGGAAACTTCCAAACTAATGATTATTTGAATGCAGCCTTGCATATAATGTATCATCACTGAACAGAGTATTAAAACATCAAATAAAGAGCTTTAAGATTAACAGGATGTTTGCAAATAACTATTAGGAGGTGATTGCCTAATTCTGGACTTTGGTTTGGTGTATTTACCTTCCTATATTCAAATATATCTGTACTTCGTAATATTTACATATATCTAGATTGTGGCTCCATACAGTACTGCTATAAAAATGCTGCTTTACTATTTATGCAGACACAGTACACGTTTTACTGTACTGCAAATGCAATTTGCAGAGTGGTTTCATTTCTCCTTTTGTAGTTGTGTGATTATTTTCATTTGCCTTTATTTATTTTGCTTAATAAACTTTCAGGCATTTTGTTCAACAAATAATACAAAGTTTGGTTGTTTAAAAAAAATATAATTTCTAAAAGGAATAAAAAAGGTGTTTCCTATCAGTCGTTAGTTTTATCACATGGCCTGAATATAAACTCTGAGAATTACCATGTTTAATGCCATATTTAATATACGAACCGCATTATTTTCAGTCCAACATTGGTTATGATCAGTTGCAAGAAAAAGCGAACTGCTACATACATGACCCAATACTGGTCAATCTGACTTACAGGCTGATACTTCACCACTAAATAAGGCTGGAACCTGCCCTTCACAGGCATAAGAGAGGCACTGGAGATGTGGGAGGTTGTTGCTATACTCTGAGGATGGTGCATGGCTCGGTTGTGCCAGGCACTGTACAAATAGGCATATTCTAGCTACTAGGCATACTACCAATATAGAGTAGTTCTTACTGGGCATGGTAAATTGACTTTAACCCACACCATAGCATGCTTCCCTGCCCATCATATCCCACGGGTGACCCCAGATGCATCACAAAGTCCTTGAGCATCATTTTCACGTGAACCTCCTGATAACACCAGCAAGAAGGTCAAAATTTTCCCCCGCCACCATATGGGAGACCTATGTAGGGTAAACGATCCCTTCTGCCCCCCTGGATTACAGCTTCCTGCACAGGGGAAGGAGAGGGCAATGCTTCCTCTGGGCAGGTATGTTCAGCGTGGTGGAGAGGGGCCAGGCCTTCATGCCATCTCCCCACAGGGCTGCCAGCAGAGACAAAGCGGTTTCATACACTGGTCACACACGCTTGTCTCCTTCAGGCACCCTAGCTTTGGTGCCTGTCGACTCTAAGGTCAGATGTATATTTACAGGCAGAGACAAGGAGACTTTGGAAGGCATATAAAAATTCAGAGGAATAGCCCAATCTGAGTGCTCCAAACATCCGCTGTCCCAGGCTGTCCCACGTGCCGTTGTGCACGGGGGTAACCACAAAGTCTGAGCTTGCCCTGCACACACCTATGTCCAGAGGCAAGCGGACAATGCGACTGCCTCCCTCCGACCTGCCGTGCGCAGGATCGTAACCGATCATCACGAGTAACCGTGTCAAAAGTAACGCATTACCGAGGGAGGGGCAGGCAAGGAGCTGTGATTCTGCGTGCCTTTTGGTTACCTATACACCAGCCTTTCTAAAAGCAAAATGTAACTCTGCCGCTATGCCTGCGTGAAACCATACATACATACCAGCGCTTATGTTGATCACAAACCAGTAACAGTTCTTACTACACAATTTTGATCAACGAGTAGTATTAATAAACACAAACACTTTCTACTCCACTGCAGGAAATGCTTAGAAACCAAAATCCAGACACAAAGAACAATGCTTCTAAAAGCACCGATCTGGGGCAGAGTTATGGATGTTTTCTTACACACATCCAGTGATTTCCATTTTCTCTGTTCTTGCATAAATCTATTTCCTCCATTAGCTCATTTAGTCAGGGTCAGATTTATGAGGGAAGAACTAGCTCTTTCAAAGCTCCTTCTATGATCTCAGGAAAACTATTATACTTAACTATATCTCAATTGCTTATTTGTAAAATGAAAATAACTGTACTCTTCTTGTAGAGGAACTTAACTTCATCACAAGATGTACACTCTGACTGCTAACACTGTAATATTCTTCTTTAAGCCATAATAATGCTGACATTTCACTAGTGTTTCGCTGTTCCCTTCTCAGAATTGTTAGAGCTAAAACACAATGCTTCATACCATGTACTGAAATGCCAAGGAAAAGAGTATGATATCAATATATAGATATGAAACAGCATCTAAAAATGATGATTTTGATCTTTCAAGAGACAAATCACTAATCTCTGCCTCTTATAAGATATGGGATGATAAAGGTCATGCTGAGTAAAGGACTGAGCTGACGGATCGGCCCAAAAGTTTCAAAATTGATACTGCAGCTCTTGCCCCGCTGGGGGAAAAAAAAGCGCAGTCCTTCGATCCTTTGTGTGTATTGCAGCAGCCTGTCACAGGCACATTAAAGAGACCCATTAACTGTGCTTAATTCAAGGACAGTTCTAGACTCACCCAAGGATGTGCAGACTGAAGCGTGGTACTGTGGTACGTTAAATGCTGCAAAATCATTCCATTTATTCTTTCAAAATACGCTTTCAGTCTGAAACTGGTAAAAGCTCTTTCACCTCTGCACATCTTTATGAGGATTATTAATGTGATACAGTAGAAGTTGCTGGGTGACTGTGAAAGGACCTTTGGTCAACAGTAACTTGAATTAGCTGCTGACATGAAAGAAGAAATGCAGGGTAACACAGCTTTATTCAATTTGGGACTCGCTAGTTTAGGGCTTGATGCAAATCTGATACAGAACTACTCACAAATAAGAGCATGTCAGCAGAGCGCTACCATGATCCTTGACTTACACCTTTCAGCCTCAACGTTTTCAGCACTTCACTGGCGCTCCCACTGGGCTGCCAACTGGTGTTCAGCTCTGCACAGAGTGCATCTCTGTCACTGGCTGGTGGTTTTTCGGTCTTTGCTCAGGTGAGCCGGGTGCTGCCTTACAAACCCAGCACACAGTGCTTTCCTCTACAATACGAGCAACAACGACCTGTGATCTCTCACACTCACAGAAGCTGGTACAGAACTGCTGGGCTTTACCTGATTCCTCTTTCTACTTAGTCTCCAATGAACTGCCTTGTCCATTGCTTTTAAGCCTTTGAGGAAAGCTAATATCCTAACACCAACTAAGAGGAAGGTCTGAGAAAACAGCCAAGCTTTTTCCTTTGAAGAGTCTATTCCTCTGTGCTCCCGACTGCATGTACAGTGGAGCTGCAAGTGCCTTACTCGCTACTTTTCTTTCAGAAGGCACTTTAAGCTTATTCTGGGTTAAATTTGCAACTATGCTCTTAGGTACAGAGCAGTCTGCAATACACTACTTGGGTTCAGCAGAGTGCACAAAGCTGCTCTGCAAACCAGAGAAGGCAGGGGGAGGAGGAAGGAAGGAGGGTACCTTTTGGGGGAAGCTGCGAAACAAGGCACTTTTCTCTGCCGTTCAAGTGAGCTTATTGCATGCAGAATTTGAGGACCTAGAATGGGCGTGGTTATTGTCATTTAATTCTCAATAAATACAGTATCATAAAAATTGCATCTAAGGGAAACAACAACAACAAAAATTTTGTCCCTCTCAGCAGTAAGGAAAACACTAAGTAAACAGTGTGAATAATAGAAACAAAGGGATGGGGTCTAGCAGAGCTTCTAGGTCACTGAGTCCATTCATAGAAGGGGGAAAGAAAGAAGAATAAGGTACAATCTAACCTAATTATGGCTTTGTAAAGATTATTTTCAAGCCATTAACTGTGATTTGGCCTACTTAGATGTTAAACTTCTGGGGGCAAAGACATGGTCTTCTCTGTACTTGCATGTCTCGCAAAATGCAGTCCATGTCCCTGATTCGAGTTCCTGGGCCCCAATATATTAACCCACCATGCCATGAAGGTGAGCCAGGCTCGGCTAGCCATGTGCCAGCAGCTGTGCCCACCGTGGGGGGACTTCTGAAGCTCTCCCTTGGCATTAACAGTTGGCAAGGCAAAATGTGGCTTGAGATTTATGAGGTAGAGTAGGAAGAAGTACACTGTTCAGTTTAATAATTGGTCCTTCCATGATACCCCAGTATCTCTGGTGTTAGAACAGGTATCCATCCTCTGTGCAGAGATCAGCATGAGTCAGGAGCCAGGCTTTTCCCCAGAACCCACAGGCAACACAGAGTCCCACCCAAAATCAGTCATCCAGAATCTGGGTCAGTGTAAAAAAATAATAATTGGAATAGTTACAAAGTTGAGGGGGAGGTGGCCTCTTGGGAAACGATCCCAACTATCTTTCAGCCTGAAAGTGCTATTTACTGAGAATGAGCACATTCTTTTTGATTTTCTATTTCTTCCAGGTCAGCTGCCCGCCTAACCTGCCATGCAGCGCTTATTGTCATGGTTCTGTTGTGATACGTACGATACCTGCTGGCTTTGTGTGGGCCTCGGGTGCTGGAACCAAAACAGCACATAAGTGATTCCAGGGAATGGGCGGGGAAGGAGCAGGGAGGAGGCCTGCCCAACTCTATCACTGCAGAGAAAAAACTCGAAAATATAAACGCACCCTTAAAGGCCCTGAAACCAAAAGGGAAGAACAGAAACAGGTTATTTTAAAAGAAGCTGATTTAGAGTCATTCCTGCTTCTGAAACGTGCCATGAGGGAAGGTGCGGTGTACAAATTCTGCATCCCTAAGTGGCCCACATCTCCCAGCACCATGGCGATTACTTTTCAATTGCAGGTGAAGAAGTTCCACGGTGTAATTTATAAGTCATCTCCAATCTGTGGAACGCTCTGGTATATTACAGGTAAGAGTGCCTCGCTTCTTACACAGCAATCAGTGGATGGCAGGAGTACAAGGGCTTGGTTCTACTGCTATTCAGCCTCATGCGTGGGTTTGCAAAACACATGCAGAAGATTTGGCCAGAAGCATTATTTTTTAATTAAGGGGGGGAGGGATCTTTAGAAAGCATCTTAAACTGACAAGGTGAGGTGTGCAGAATGACCTAGCACAGACAGGCACTGATTGAAAGCCATTGAGGTAATTCCAGAAGTAATTAGATCTTTGGACAACAAAGTGATGAAACAGGACAAATGACCTTTTCTCATTCTCACAGTACCAGCTTATTTTTCTGATTAGTTTCACTCTCCAGGAACAGTATTTCTTTTAAATACTAGCAGAAAAAAAATATGGCTACAGCACTGAGCTGGGATGCCGAGTATCTGGATTCAGTGCCTGGCTCTGCTGCAGACTTCCAATATGACCTTGGGCACACCCATTAATCTCTTGCATCTCAGTTCTTTAGCAGTAAAACGGAAAGAGAGCTACTACTTTTTCCTTGCCCACTTGCCTGTCTTCTCTACGGAGACTGTAAGCAGTTTTGGAGCAGAGTTTCCCAGCATAACAACGTCTATAAATTTAGCACAGACCATGTAGGTCAAACGCTAACTCAAGTAGGGAGAGGCCAAAGACAGCAGTTGGAACCACTCCCTGGTCCCTGTACTACCTGTACCTGGGTCTTTGCTCCAGCCCAGGACCAGGTCCACAGGCAGCCCTCTGCCCAGCGCAGAGCAGAGGGAGCAGGGCTGCCTGCGCGGGCAGGAAATGACACGCTGCCTCCCACCTGCCTGCCCTAACCCTAATATTGCAAGGTGGTTCCCATGAACTCAGAATGCCACCTGAAATACCTGAAACACAGAATTTACTAATATTTTAGAGCAGAGCAAGAAGGCAGGTTTTAGATCTAAGCCACATGGTAACTTTCATATAAGCTACAGCATCAGATAATTACAGATTGGCCTTACAAAGTTAATGTGAAAATTTACCATCCTTGGCATGTAATCACCACTTTGCTGCTGCATCTGTGAGAGAGCAAATATGTAAGTATGCACCCAGACACTGACATACACATTCTGTCTGGATATGATGTGCAGAGATACCTATGTGTGTATGCATACATATCATTACACACCCACACATGATCGCATTTCAACACAGGGAGGAATGTCAGGGTTAGTTTGCCATTAGAATAAACATCCAACTTGACATATTTTTCGCAAGACCGCTGTGAATTCAGTATAATTACGTTTTTGAGGATGTATTTTGCAAACGTGCCAGATAATGCCAGAAGCACAGCTTTGAGTTGACTGCATTCTTACTCCCACCAGTGTCCTTGCTATGACAGTTTTGATACAAACAGTGTGTATTAGATCATTAGCACAGAGACAAACCTCTCTCCCTGCCATGCTTTTGAAGCTCACTCTGATGAATGGGAACCTGCTCCTTTTGCGTTCAGCTTGGCCAATATATCAGAAAGCTGTGCCCAGGGAACAGCATCTAGACTGCCTCCCACCATGCTTCTGGGGTGTTCCCCATCAGCAAAAACAAACAAACAAAAATACACAACGTGCCTACAATAGATCAAGGTATAATTTTCTAGAAGCACACAGAAGGTCATATATTAACTAATAAGGCAGGCAATTATCCAGGGTCCATTAAGGAGTAGGAGCACTCAAACCTCCACTCGCAGCTGTGAGATTTCTCAGTGCCTCGTGCGAAATTTATAAAATCTCTCCCTTTGTATGAAATGACCTGGAAGAGGTGACAGTAATTAGAATCAGAGTTGTCCAACGATGCAGCCTTACGCTATGCATCACCCTTTTGCTAATCAAGTTGCTGTATTGATCACCTCTCCTTGGATGCTTTCCCCATTACCCCGGGGCCTGTGAGGTGCTCTCTGTATGGGTTGTAGCTTGAGCTTTCACAACTCCATTGCAGGAAGGCACTGAATTTGATTTGGGACATAATGAGGCAACCCTGCATCACAAATACCACAGACACCTACAAATACAAAAATGTTTTAGCTCTTAAGTAATTTTGCCCTCCAGAGATCACATGCCATTTTTGTCACCCTTAGAGAAGCACAATAACTTTTTGATTTTCTCTTTCCGTCAGTCTCTACACAACTCCCACAACTTTTGGATCAGTTTTGAAAAGAATACTAATTGCCTAAAAGCCTCATGAGAATAAGTGGCTTCATTCAGATGAGAGACCCCAAAATCAAAGGTCCCACTGATGGAAAAGCTGTACTAGAAATTGTGCTGTACTTGTAACATTAAGGAGCTTTGGAGGAGAGAACTGCTGTGAACCCAACCCACAGGAAGTGGCTTTATCCATTCTTCTGACCATGAAAGCATTTGGAAATTTGAATTTTGGCTATTTTTTGCAAAAAGCAAAAAAGGCGTCCTCCTTACATCTGTATTTATGGACTTCGCTACTTTTAATTTTTGTTCAAGATAAATTCTGGCATAAACTGGCTCTTCTCTGCTGACTTTGCAACTACACACAATGCTTACACTGACTTCGCATAGACCCTTGCTGATCCTCCTTGTCATTTCTTCCTGACTTGCTCCTGTGCAATCTCTGCTCTGCACACGGCAATGATGATCAGCTACCTCTTAGAATCAGTGACTGCTTTAAAAAAATTTATCCCAACTTTAATTAAAGACAGTTATTACAGTCATATTTGAAAGTCAGTCTTTTCTTTAAAAAAAAGGCAAACCAAAAAACCCACAACAAACCCCAAAACCCACTCAGTTTCTTTTCTGCTATGCTAATAAAATTGGAAAATTTCTGCTGGAAAGTTCTAATGATAGCGCTGTACATTTAAATTTCAAGACACACTAAGTTTAGAACAAGATAATGTGGCATTTTAATTACGGCTTTTCTATTTATATATTTCCTATGTGGCACAAGACCCCTTTAATGAAAGCACGTTTTAGAGTAGCTTCAACACGCAGCATTATTGCTGGTTTTCGAATATGCCAGGAGCTTATCAGCTAAAATATGTTAATTTCTCTAATGGGGTAATGAAGTCTAAATGCTTTCAGGAAGACATTGCTATGATAATGGGTCTACTTAAAACACAACATTAGGAGAACGTTGATTACAGGTTGCTCAGTAGTTTCTGACTTCCTTAGGAAGCAAAGTTTGTTCCATACCTAATTTGCTGCAAGAGCTGCTGGGAAGGAAGCTCATTTCCATTTACTAAGTCAATCACCTTTGATAACATAACCCAAACAGTTAGCTGCTTGGAAAAAATGTCCTAATACATTTGCGTGACCCAGACTTAGAGCTGCAGAGGTTTCAGGATGAAGCGAGGCTGAGCCACGTGCAGGGGAGCACGTGGACGGTGAGGTAGGGGCACTTAGGTAAGAAGCAGAGGCACAGTCGAAATGAAGTGACAGGTTTGATGAGAGGGGAAAAAGCCAGGGGAAGAGTTATGTGAAGTGACGAGGGTGGCATGCCCACGGAGGAAACTGCCTGGCCAACGTCCGTGCACATCTCTGGAACAACACTCTCCATTTCTACTTGTGCAATACCTGGTAATTGGCAGACTCCCCCATCGGAGCCTCAAGACACTTCTGTTTTCTAACGTGGGAGCTCCTCTTGGCTTTATAAACCTTGTGACTTCCCAAGACTTGAACCTTATCAACAAGCATTTCTTCCACCTTCAACACACACACACGCACGCAGCCCCCAGTGCTAGCCTTTTACCTCTCCCCGTGCTTCGCTCCTGTTGAAAGCAGGATAACCTCATACTACTTCTGATCAGGAAGGCCCAGAAGCCAAGCTGTGGTATCTGCTTTGTGTCCCCCAGCCAACAGCTTTACACAAAACACTACCCAAAGCCTAGCCCTGCCCCACCTGCGCTTCAGGGCTGAGGGATACAGTGCGCCTATGCGTTTTACCACCTTGCCACGTCAGTATGGGGTCTTTTCCCCTGGCTGCTCAGCACCATGCCAGCGGCAGTCAGTGACCACTGCCTCAGACCTTGGTTTTGCTGGGCTCTCAGCTGCTAGGCCTGATCACAGACACTGGCGTCTTCATTTCTCCATCTATGCTACCAGCTGCAGGACCAGGCCACAACTGGATCAGTCAAGCCAGCAAGGATTCAGCTCGTTGCTGAACATGCAAAAAGGTACATGGTGAGTAGAGAAGCTTCTTGTCAAGCAGCACCCTATGCACAAGCTAGCAAACTTTTACTGAAAATTAAATAAAAATGGACTAACAAAAGAGATATTTTTCTACTTCCCAATGCCAAGTTCTGACCTGAGACATCACATCTGATTTCCATTAATACAGAATCCAGAAAGTCTGACCCTGTCATAGAGATACACTCTTTGAAAGGAAAAGAGCTTGATACTTGTCTCGACGTGTTCAGCTGTGACTATGCTCTCCCTCATTTTGGAAACAAATGGCTCTGTAAATCCAGCAGTATTGAGCTCAGCGTGATCTAAGTGAACTCAATATTCTACCTTGGTATTTGCATTTTCTCTTTTATCAAAACAAATAGTAATCCACTCATTAAATCCAGTATTTCTGTAATTAATTTGCAGTCATTACAAATCACCTTTAATTGGATTAGCTATAATTACAATAAAATAATTCCCTGAAATGATAAGTTATATTTGTGAGGTTTTTTTTTGGTTTTGGATTTTGAGAGATAGGAACTTCAGGTGAACATATAAGAGGTGAGAAACACTTCAGAGGCAAATATTAAAACTCCCTCACTCTTACTTTCACTGAGCTGGCCTGTGTATTGCCTTCTTTCGTCCCCCATGATGCCGTCTTGTACTTGGACTTGACAGACCCCTATTAGCCAAAGCAGTGATTCATTGCTGCTCCTCGGCCGCCTGACCTGGCCCACGCTGCAGTGCAGGTGTCTGACGGTCAGCATGACTCTCCTCTAGTGTCAGCCTGCCTCTGGCGTTAATCACCTTGCTCTGATGAAAGAGGATGAAAGCCATGCCTACGTTTTAAAAATGGACAGGCATTTTCCTTGGCACAGCATGACGTGACTTTAAGGAGCCGATTCCTCCGAAATCTCAAGTTTTTCTGGCAAAACAGGTCCCTTCGCAATGGCCCAAGCCAGACACCCACGAACTGCTTACCATGCTCTGGGACTAATCGCCATGTTAATAACGCACCCCTGGCCCAGGCCTGCAGCGTGGGTACTACCATGAGTTCTGGTTTCCGACCCAACTCATACTCTGCTTTTGGGAGGGATTACTTCATAGCCAAGGGTGCTCCCACCAACACCCCTTGGGTTAGGCTCTTCCTCTGCTTACGTACGTCACCAGAGCTCCAGTGACTTCAGTCAACGTCGGCCAAAGACGTGGAGCGCGCTGTGTACAAAAGGGACGCCCCCTTGCGCCGCACGTGGGTTTACAGCTGCAGAAGCCATCTAGGTTTCTCTGCTCATATTCTGAGATGAAATCAAATGTCGTGTAAGGAAGAAATCAAACAAAAAGGGGGCAACGACCTATGGGCATAGCTGACCCTAGACAAATGGAATAAATTTGCTGGAAATACAGGGTTCTCATTCAAGACCTTTCATTCTTAAAATAAAATTACATGGCACGTTGCCAGGAGTTCTGGCACTGCTCTGACTAACACCAGTCACAATTTCACATTTAATGCATGCCGTAAAAATAGCACATTTGATTCACATGAGCATGTCATGTCACATAAAAGTAACACCGTGCTGAAAGTTACATTTTCTACCCCATATACGAACGTGCTGCCTTCCTTTCCTCTCGCTTCAGCTCTCACAGCTCCTTGTGAGCTAAAGTACAGCAAGATTTAATCAGGCTGAGCAATCTGAAACCTCATTTTTTAAATAGGTGGAGTCAAATTAGCTACTAAAAAGTATAAAACAGAAACCAAAGTTCTCTAGGAAAAAGCGGGAGTTGAAGCAGTTGCTGTATATTTAAAATAAATGCATATTTTATGCAACCTGGCTTTATCTAAGGCTGTAGTGTTTCTATTTAACTAACCCCTTAAGCAAAATGAGTCTCTAGGGCTTTCACCAGCATCTCTTCTTCCACCATCATGGCTAATACATACATACATCTCTGGCCTGACCCGTCTCCTGCTCCGCATTTTCCACAGCAGTTCAGGGCTGGTGGGTGCAACGCTCACTCTAATGAAAAAGCAAATTCTTCCGTAATGAAGAGAGAAGCAGGACTGACAGCCACGCTGCCTGCAGACCACTCTTGAATCGTGCAGCATCATACACAGGTTCACCTATCCTCTCCAGTTCCGCTGCCTCCCCTCCAGGGAAAGTGGGCAGCTGCCCTTTCTCAGCCCCTTCCACACCCTGTGCTGAGCCCTTTCACTGCAACAGTGAGCAGAGGACGAAGCTATGGACGCATGAGCTGTTTTCTGCTGGCTGGTGTACTGAAACCGCGCGGCGAGGGGCTGGGAAAAGAGCAAGGCCAGCAAAAAGCAGGGCAGGACCTCAGCAGCCCGTGGCGAGATGAGCCGAGATTGCTGCACTTGACGGAACAGCTGGATCAATATGTAAAGGAGAAAGAGGGTAGAGAGAGAGTAATTAGAAAGGAATGTTACTTTCCTCAGTTTCTCTTTAAGTTCCATGGCCAATCATGGCATAAATGATGCCGAGCTCTTATATTTAGCATCTTTGTTCGAGAAATTGCACGGCCCAATTCATTTTGCTTACAGTATGTATATTGCTTGAAAATACAGCCTCTGACTTGACGCTCAGACATTAGGCAGACATTAAATATGTTAATATTGCGGTTGTAATTACATGTTTTTTCTTCTAATTTTGGAAGGATAATTCTTTGGAATAATTACACAGAGGGTAACGAAGTTCTGGGAAACGTTTGAGTCACCAAGAATCACATCTGCACTCCAGCAGCAAGGCTTGTTGAAAACTTGGAACATTTTTATCCCTGCTAATTGTAAGAGCTGAGAAAAGCAGAAAGTTGCTTTATGCCTTTTAGGAGAAGCACATGGAGTTTATTTGGAAGATGCTATAGGGATTTCCTCTAATAGAAATAGTATAGTCGCTATGACAAGTTTCCGACTTAAAAAATGTGCAGAAGATTTTCCACTCCACAATTAGAATGGTATTTTATGTTTACCCAATACCTGCATACTCTAAGAGCACACAGCCAAGCTACAAACAACAACATCTCTCAAATCTTATAACCTTCCCGCACTGAACTCCTGCCTAGAGCCAGGGACGAAACGCAGGAGGACACGCGATCCACGGTACGCAGACAACTTCAGTTTGTAGTACAGTCACTGCGTAATAGGACACTAAAACACTCCCAAAAGAACAGAGAAGAAAATTGCATGCTACTGAAACTGTCATTTAAATGTCAGGCTTGCAGAATTCCAGCTCTGAAGCTGCTTATTTCAGAGCAGGCAAGGACCCCTGAATAAACAAACAAATGAAATACAAATGGAACTTTTCAGTGCTCAAAAATGATTTTAAAATCTGAAGATTTAACGTTTTAACAAATTCATCAGCAGCTGAAATAAATTCAAGTGGAGCTGCTGTACCTTATTCTCCTCCTTCCTTGCCCAGTTGTAATGCAGATTTATTTCAGCAGCCCAAGGGTCTCTCGGCAGTGTTTGTGTGCTACCGGCAGGTCTGCAGTCCTCTATTCACTCGCAATATTTAAATAATAATACATATGTATAATCCTCCTTCCTCCTGTAACTGTTCTACTTGAAGAACCAATTAATTCCATTTGTTACTTCCTGGTGTATTATTTCTTCTCTACAAGCTGGAATCCCTTTAGGATCCCTGTCTGGCCCTTGACTACTGATGATTTCCTTGGCTTTTCAATCATCAGAGCCTCTTCCCATGGATTTTAGAGCATTATTGTGATTGTCAGTTTTAATAATGCTGGTTCTCATAGTCTGTGCACACTGCAGGCCTTAAAAAAAGAAAGAAAGAAAAAGAACAAACTTGCTTTCCATGGCTTTAAAACGAATCAGCCAACTTGGGGTTTTTTTTTTTTTGTTTGTTCTGTTGGGTTTTGTTGTTTTGGTTTTTTAAGTAACCCAATCTTACATATTGCATGTCTATATATTATGAACTACACTGACACTCACACAGCTCTTCTCTCCTGCTGTTAACTGGTCTAAGCAACAGCCACAAAGTGCCTTAATCTTTACCCTTAAATTTTAAGAAAGAGAGCCTCCCGAAGAACAAATTGGGGAAAGGATTAGCCATTTAAATGACTTCAAAAGGCACTAAGCACTAGCCATCTTTGAATCCAGAACCTGCTGAGGAATGTCCCAAGCCGATGTATCTGATGAGGCCATCTCATAATTTTCCCAAGACATTACAGATGAAAAACATTCAGCATATTTTGAGGAATTCAGTTCCTGAAACTCTTCACCAAATGGTTGGTAAGTGCTAGAATAAATCCTTTGAGGCACACAATTCACAAACCAAGGCAGTTCCTGAGGCATCAGACTCCAGGGATCCAAGTTTCAGACTGCTTGTACTGCCTTTTGCACTATTAGATGATTCGGGGCAGCATTAAATGCCCACATACCCCTGTGGCTGGGCAGGTGGATTAATTTAGCTCTCAGGTTTCAGGCAGAGCTACACGACCGGATTCACTCCTGAAGTTGCAAATCTCCAGCCAGTATCACTAGTCCTGCCTATCAGCCTGCACCCAAGCCGCTCTGGCATGGAGTGGATGAGGGCTGTTAGAACCTTCCCTATTCCTCTGCTTAGGTGACCAGCACAGTAACACCTTTAGATTCAGCAAGGGCTTCTACTGATGTTCTCGATAGCTGAATAGACGCCATAAACACAAACAGAAATGACACGTTCTCTTAATACTCTGCCCTGTATTGCTACCACCCCGTGAAGTGCTGCTCTGGAGCTGAGTACAGGAGAGAGAGAGGTCCATGGGATGCTTCTTCTTGTCTTTCTGCCACTCTGGCATCACTGGCCAGGGGAGGCCAAGCTCAGCAGGACGTATCTCCCGTCCTGCTGCCTGCGTGATGCTTTGGCGCCCACGCAGTTTCTTAAAAACTGTTCATAGTGGCAGTGTAAAAATCGGTGTAGATCTCGGATTCCAGTTACATCTGTCTGGAAATAAACAGTGCATCTGCTCTCAGGGCTGTGCAGACACTGAAAGGCTGACGGTTGTGAAATTATTCAGACCAGCTGAGATTCGGCTCTGCCCCAGTTTTGTCCGAATAACAATTTCCAAATTAAACCCACCATGAGGCTGCTGCTCAGACCACGAGAGCCCATAGGCATGACCTATCTTTGAGCTCCCAAATGCTGCCTCAGTTTCTTGCTCCTAGTTACTGCTCAACACAAGCATAGGAATTCATCTGATCTGAAGGAAACATTAATCCAAAATATGGCAAACTGCAGCCAGTGAAGTCAGGTTATGGGAACACACCACAGTCAGTCACCTGACAATTAGTAACAGTACTCCTTACAAATAAAACTAATCATGTCCCATTAGCATAAAAGAGAGTGTACAAAAAGTGCAGGGAGGAAACGGACAAGTTGAAATGCTGGGAAAGAAAATGTTCTCAAGCACAGAAGTGCTTCCCTAAGATGACATGCATCTTTTACAAGGGAGTTGGAGCTGAAAGGAGCAGACAGAGGCAACCAATATAAGGACCAGCACAGAAAAGGGCCCTCCATGTACTGAAAGGTCTCATGTTCAGCTTTCAGAATCCCAGGAAAAGAGGACATCCAGAGAAATAGGTTTCATTCCAGGAAAAGGATCATTATGAAGCTCATTATCATATCTCCAGACCCCAGCATTCAGGCATGTTCACAGCTGATTCTCACATACACACAGTTTGGTTTTGGGGTTTTTTTGGTTTTTTTTTTATAGGAGACCTACCATACTCCCCCCCCTCTCGATGCAGAAGCCAAGCATTCCTTGGTAGGTGTTAGGAAGCAGTTTCCCACTAGGGTAACTCAAGGATGAAGCTTCTTTCACCTTCTTTGCAAACAGCTGCTCCTGGCTATCACCAGTGACATGATTTGGAAATACATTGACCCTGGTCTGATTTATGATGAATATGTACATAGGAACATAAAAGTTGTGGGCATGCATTTATGCACAGTAATGCACACAAAATATGCATTAGGCTCCCTTGTAATGCTCATACCTACAAAAGGTTAAATAGCCCTAGGTGACAGAGGGCTATTTAAATGGACCTTTTGATAATGGCAAACAATAATGCATTCTGGTTACCTTCTGACACAGCTTACTTCCAGTCAGCATTAAGGAGAATTACCACCTGATTTTAATACATCTTGGTTCAATTTCTTGCAGGCTTATTGTCTTCTAATTATCAACACAACAATTTGATCCGCATCCAGATTAAGGCATTGCCCTGACTTCTAACACCAGAGCAACGCCCGTGGTGGTGTGCTGATTTCTCAAGCAGTAAGCAGTTTGCTGCTGTCTCGCATCCCCAAGGCACAAATAACCAGATGCTGCATTAAAGCTTGTTTTACAAAACTGCTTCTGTTGTGATATACATTTTTAATATAATATACTGAGTGCATTACAGTGACAACTGCCAGGGCCAGTAAACTCATACAAATTCATTAGCAAGACCAGCTTCTCAATTAAGTCCAGCTGAAGACTAGATCTAGTTGAAAAGAATTGTCCAGAAGCAGCTGAAATGAGTGAAAAGCTTGATCATATTTGCCACACGTGAGCACAGCTTAGTTTCCCATTTCAGTTCTCTGAGCATCAGTTGGGATTGTTTCTCATCAAGGACAAGCTTCACTGACCTTTCTCTTCTTTTTATCACAAGGATACAGTGGTTAGCTTGAAAGCTTGAATTTTTTACCATATTACTATTCTAAGCATAAAAGCAGAGGTGCCACTTTTCATACATAGAATGGGTTGTACGTAGGAGACACCAGTAGCCAAATCTCTTGGAGCACCCAGTGATATGCATTCATTCATGGGTAGGTTTAAAAGATCAGTAATTATATCTTGTGTTTTCGAAAGACAAGCCAAAGGGGAAAGCAACATTTTAAATCTCTTTGGCTTATTTGCATTTCTTACCTACACTCTTCCCCCTCAATTGACATTGTCAGCTCTAGGATGACAACTGAAGAGCACCTCTGGAGTGCTCTGCGGCTAATCCCCTACAATGCCTGTAAACTATATGGTGAATCGGCGATTACAATGGGAGCTCTCAAGAAGCACACATTTTGCCCTTCCTTCAACACAGGGGAATCTTTGCTGTGCACTTTGAGGAAACGCAAGATAGCAGAGGATTATTTTGCTAAACATATTTGTTTAAAGACAATGCAATGTAAGATATACCAAAAATTAATCTGGCCAGCAGCAGACTAAGGTTTACACAAAGCATCTGCTGGCTGCCTCTGGTAAAGCATTACATTTGTCTCGACTGTTTTTATGGCATAACTGGCTGCTGCTGCTAAGAGCCGCGTTACAGCAGCCGTGTGCGACAGCTTACCTTAAAGGAAGATAAGTTCTGCAACACAACCTCCTCCACTACATTTTCAGGATTGCTGTCTTTTATGAAGCCCTCTGGCACTACATCTTTCCAGACAATACCAATGCAAGCATAGTAAGGGGGAAGAGCTTTCTCCCTCTCACTACTGGTTCTTTCTTCTCTGCTTCAGCATTCCTTCGCTGCCTTCCTTGGACATATCCAATACGCACCCCTGAGCGGTGTTCCCAATCACCAGGCTAAGGTCCCTGCGACATCTTCCCCCTCTCTTCATGACACACAGACATGATCATGAGACTATGCTTGCTTTTGTCTCTGTAAGATGATGGCACCTTAATCACAGTTTATCCTCACGGGAGGTAACGAAGATGCGGGTTGCTGGAACTTGCAGTGTGTTTATAAGCTCAGCTGAGACATCAAGCTGAACCAGCCTAACCCCTTACGAATGACACTAAAAGTGACACCAAGTCCTAAAAACCACGAAGAATTTTCATTGCCGTCTCCATTCCGAGACACTGCCATTTGACAAGTGACATGGCTAAATGACTTCTCTGTGCCATTAATTTCAGACTGGAATTTGCAGGGATTTGCACAGTGACACTTGTACAGTACGTGCTAGCGCCTACTCCCACTGTACAAGTAGCTGGGTGCTAATTTAACCTGCCCTTAGCAACTCGTACAATCTGACAGCTCCCCATGCTGTTCACCTGCTGTCAGATCAGAGTCTGCTGAGGATCTTACTTTCCCCTACGTCCCTTCCAATTAATAGCATATCATCAGTTAGTTCTACAACGCCTCTAAGCGCAGAAACAGCAGAGATGACTTGCTGAGGCCCCAGTCCTGAAGGCACGGCACTTTTCCATGAAAGGGAGAAAACATGGATTATATGCCTCACCACCACGTATCGCCTAATACAAATGAGGGTGCGTATTCCTAATTACATAGGTTGCACAAATCAACTGTTTAAGAAAAAAGATACTTTGGAAACCTCTCATGAAATAGGATGAAAGATTGTTTGTGCCACCATTTTTACTGCCTCTAGCAGCTGCTGAATTCCTTAGTTAAGACAAGCCAAATCTATCATTCCTATGAACTCAGCTGAAAAGGAATGAACCAGGAAGGCCTAAAGATGTAGACAGGAAAATACGATGAAGTGGCCTGGTGAATTTCCGGGTTATTAGGTGTAGAGGCTTCCTCCCATTTGTTTATCAACTTTGAACTTTCTTGTGTTATGTGTTTATGTTTTCGAATAACCATAATGGTCTAGAAAGTGACTTCTGATACTATCTCCAATACATAAATTACTGATAGATTCTCTCAGCATTACTTCCAAATTAAGAGTACTTTTTGGTCCATCCTGGCACTGGCTTGAGCCTGTAACAAAATGTAGATTATTCTCAATCCACTTGACCCCCGTAAAACAGGCTTAGCTTAACACAACTGCCTGACTGCTCGGTAAAATCCAGACCATCTCTTTTAACCAACAAATGTTGTAGCACAGAGGTTGAGATGGAAAGGAGGTACTTGAACCTCAGGTAGAGGGTAGATGGATAGGCACAGAGAAAAATCCTGTTGAAGACTGCCCAGAACTAGGCTCATGCCTGTTGAAACTGCTGTTTTGAAGTAGTAAGAACAAGTGTCTTAAAAACAAACCCTTTTACTTCATACATCCTATTGTCAATTCAAAAATGGCTCATGGTATTGTTTTCAAATAAAAAAAAAAAAACCCAAGAAAATCCTCCTGAATACTACAAGGAAAATTTCAGCCTAAAAGCACCTGTCACCCAGCCAAAGATATCCAGAAAACAGTACCTCATAGCAGAGGAGCTTGAGCATGCTGCAGCTTTCCAACCTGAATCCATAAGTAACATTAACGGGTACAGACACAGATTTACTCTACTGACCAGAAGAGTTCCTTTCCCTGTAAAACACTCTGGTTTTGAGAACAACTTTATTGCTGCTGCCTATAGACACCACTTCAGCATTTGCCAACCTCACCTTTAGAAGAATGCTGAAGAGTTGAGACCGAGGGCCTCCGATTTGATCCTCCCCACAGGATACAGCCTGACAGAGCACACCATGTGAATGGTAAAGGAGAAATCAAAGGGAAACACCGGGACCCACAGCACAGGCAAGATACGAGCTCCCTCTGCTGACACAAGGGAACCCTGCCTGGCCCAGCCACCACGGCCACAGCCAGGGGACAACCACCGCCACCAGAGCAGGAGGTGGCAAACCCGGGGATGAAGCCAGAATGAGCTCCGACAGCAAGGATGAAGCCAAGCTTGGCATGGCCCCGGCACCTGGCATCTCACGGTTTGACCTTGAATATGCTGAGTACCCTCAGCCACTTTCGGGAAACCAGCTGGGGCAGTACCTGAGGGAGCTGGGTCAGAAGGGGTTATGATGGCAAAGGTGCCTGGGCAGGTCTCAGCTGGCCTTTTCACTGCCGATGTCCAGGCAGAAGCCCCCAGCCCATCTCCCACACATGGAGGGCTCAACCAGGCCACCTTCGCCATGAGCCGTGTTGTCCCCAGACTGCCTGCTGAGCCTCTCCAGTGCTGCCTGCAAAGGCTCCACAGGGCAATCCTGTGGCAGCTTTTAGAGGTCCCCTTCTGCTGCTCCTGTGGCACTCAAGTGAATGGCAGGACCCTGCCCCTGAAGTCCTGAGAGCCTGGGGTGGCATTTCCAGCACATACACTCAGGTGCATCACCACTGATCCTGGCACATCAGGTCACAGGAAGAGAGATGGGACACGAAGAAGGGAGCCACGGCCCCACTGAAGCTGCTGGCACAAATGGGGCCGGGGACTCTGCCCATATTCCACGATGCATCCAGCTCTGGGGCAACCAAGACACGAAGGGAAACAGACCTGTTGGAGTGAGACCAGAGGAGGCCACAAAGATGTGCAGAGCTATAGCCTCTCTCCTATGATGAAAGGCTGAGAGAGCTGGGCTTGTTCAGCCTGGAGAAGAGGAGGTCCTGAGGAGACCTTATCGCAGCCTTCCAGTACCTGAAGGGGGCTGACAAGAAAGCTGGGGGTGGTCTTTTTACAAGGGCCAGCAATGACAGGAAGAGGAGTAATGGGTTTAAATTGAAAGCAGGGAGTTTTAGATTAGATATCAGGAGGAAATTCTTCACAGAGAGGGTGGTGAGGCAGTGGAACAGGCTGCCCAGAGAAGCTGTGGGTGCCCCATCCCTGGAATCGTAAAGTCCAGGCTGGATGAGGCTTTGAGCAACCTGGTCTAGTGGAAGCTGTCCCTGTCTGTGGCAGGAGTGTTGAAAGTAGATGAGCTTTAGGGTCCCTTCCAACCCAAACCATTCCATGATTCTATGCCTTTTGCTTTGGGGCCAAGTGGCTGGCTGAGAGGGGACAGCACTGCCGCGCCATGCAGTAGGGAGCTGGAGGCATAACCAGGTAACAGCACCTTATAGTATCATGGGAAAGCTCACAGTTTGGCAAAGCCTCAAATCCCGTAAGTCTCAGGGATTGTTACACAAGGGCAGGGGAGTGCTCTGCACATTGCAAGCAAAAGCCTTTGGAGAGCCAAGGAAGAAAGAAAAGACAAACAAAAAATTTTTAAATTATTTGAGAAAACATGCCAAAATCTCCTTAGACGTGTACCCATGACTAAGCATGAGAACTAAATTGCTGCTGCTGTAGGGCGGGTGCTGCTTGCTGGTCACGGTCTAAAAGCACTGATGCAGCAATAAGCACAGCTTAATTGCTGAGAAGCTCATGTATTAATAACAGAATTTCTGGTCAGAAACATGTGAAAGCCTGTAGGCTTTGGAGCAGTAAAATAGAATTGTGGCCGTATGGTGGCAGAACAAAGTCTGCGGAGGAGTATTGTGTATTCTGCCTTTGATAGGGACTTTCCAGAGCCGTCAGCTGAGCTGCAGAATTAGAAACCTGACATTGCAGCAGTCGGTTTTTAGATTTCAAGCTGTTCAAATGACTTGTCTCCAGGGAGGACTATCTAGCACGCAGGAATCAATAGCGAAACAGGTAAAGATGCCAGTGTACAGGGGCAGCCACCCCAACACCATGCCCCAGAGAGCCAGGCAAATCTACCGAAAAGGAGTTGTGGGAGAGAATGATGGAAAAACTTGGTCCCTCTTTGAATCATACAAGAGGGATGCTATAGACTGTTCACTACATTTGTGAGATTGCAGCTTGATTCTATTTGATTCCAGGCTGCAGACTGATCCTTCCATACACCCCCAGTTCACACTATGCCAGTGCTCCAAGCCACTTGCTGAAGAGATTATAAAAAGCCTGTTTTATCATATCTTCACCTCTGAATGCATTACAAGTGACATCGCTTAATTTTAGCCAATCTGAACAGCTAATTAGATGTAAACAGATTGAAAAATTGTACACGCAGGACAACTCATTTTTCAAAAGGCCACTAATCTAAACAAACCTGAGTCCATCAATTTATTTCAACATTTGTCTAAATGAATTACAGCATAGACTTGTCCTGCACTGGCTTTGTGATTCATATAACTGGCTCCCTCCTCTTTTGATGAAAAACTCAGGCAGTGTACAAAAGAATAAGTTATTTGTTTATCAAAGCTCTATTATAACAAAGATGAAGATGCTTCTCTCTCCAAATCTAGTGGATGACATGTATGAGCCAAACCAATTACAGCCTACTCTGGTACCTTCTCTCTTACCTCCCAAACCAGATACACCAATATATCAAAGCCAGAGAAGCTCTTTTTAATAACAGGTAAAAAACAGGTGGTATTTAATCATGATCAATATGGATTCGAACTTCAGAGCTCTTTGGGTGCAATTCTCCCCTCTGCTCTCACCTCCTTATACCAGGAGAAATGGGAAGGAAAAGGAAGCTGGACAGATTCTCCAGAGAAAGCTGGTGATCCTACTCCTCCTCAGGACTCCCTCCAAGCACCAGCTGTGGCGAACCAGTAATTACACTGGGAATCAGAGCAGCACTGCAGGACAGAGGGAAGCCCAAAGGGGCCTGTCATGACTCAGATGAGATCAGGAGCTGCTCACGTTATCCAGTGTCACAAAGCATACAGAAGTCTGAGGATGAAATGCAGTGCAGTGTGGCCTATTTTTAAATACACAGCAATTAGCAGAGCATTATGCATGAGGCTTTCCACTTGCTACCAAAGCCCACATCTCTTCCATTACCTGCATATGTAAATGTACACAATGAGATGGGAGAGGGCAGAGAGAAAAACACTCATGTGGATTTTGAAATGAACAAACATATCCACATAATCAATCCCTTTCCAGCCCGCTTCACACAGAAATCTTCCTGAACAAACTGGGCTAATCTCAGCCTATTTCATGTGTAAACTAATTTATGGTACCTAGAATCAAGGGTCCACTGAGCATCTGTTGTGACCTCCCACGTGACAGAGGCCCCAGACTTTCAAATCCATCCTAGTTTGAGCAGAGAAATCTAGACATCCAAGTGTCAAAACCTCAAGTGATGCAGAATCTCACACAACTTTTAATCACTCATTTCTGTGTGCTATTGCCTTCATTTACAAACATGCATCTAAAACTTTACTCTGAGTTTGTCTAGCTTTAATTGCCAGCCTGGCATCTCATTAGACCTTTGTCTGTCAGCATAAAGAGCCCTGCTGCTCATTTATGTTTCCCACACTGGTACGTACTGATTGTGACCTACGCACCCCTTTCCTTTCTCCTGACAAAGCTAAAGGCTTCAAAGCTTGCACAGCATAGCTTGCTTGCCAGCCACCACCCTTGGCCTTGCACAGCCTTCTCCCCTGCTTCTCAGTACCCCTGGAGCTGCAGGCACCGCTCCTGCTGAAGGTGGAGGCAATATGACATCCTTACCCCTCTCAAGAGTCTGCTGCTTAAATATACCAGGATAACAGCGGCGCTTTGGCCCGTTGTGCTGGCAGAGAACTCTCACGAGCCCACCAGCTACCAAGGCTCCAGCTTCCTTTGTAGCATCGCTGTTTCCAGGGGGGAATTCCCCACCTTGCTCCTCTGGTTTCCCATCTTTGTTCTATGGTTGTGGCTTTACGTTTGGCCACGCCAGAAGGCCTCCCCTCGCACCGGTGTACCTAGTAAATCAGATTGGGTCACGTCTGTGGACTGTTCCTTACTTCCCCCGTTATATGTGTTGAGAACTTGATCAATGAGGAAAGTATGTGCCCACCTAGGTCACTGCTAAAACGAACAATAAATGACATGAGGCTGATCCCTGTGTTTTCCATCTATCAATGATACATCCACTTATGATTACATTGTGAAAAGCAGCTTTTACACCACTAAATTGTGTGCTACGTTCATTTTGCATGATTCTTGTTCCTTAATCATAGTGTCATGTAGGAGCATGCCAAATGGTTCACACTGATATCCACATATAGTACATCAATACTGTTGTCTTTATCAAGCAAACTGTAGCTTCAGTAAATAACATTTCAATTAGTTGACAAAATCTATTACATCAGCCCATATTGCTCAGCATTAGTTGTCCTTTATTTCTTTATTAAGCTGGTCCGGGTCTGAATGTCCTGCTCTACCTCAATCAATGTCAGACTGACTGGCCTATAAATACCCGGATTTTTTTCCCCTACTCTCTTTCATACCCACACAGCTACATTCTCTCACACCTTTAGAACTTTCCCATCTTCTCAGACTTACCAAAAACCAACATTAAAGATGAGGTATCTTTAAACTCCTTCAAGCAAGATATTTGGAACTGCTGAGGTAAAAAGGGTCCTGCGTCAGTAGGTGCGTTTTTAATGCGTTTAAACAGGCACCACTGTTCTCTAACTCCCATGCAGCTAGAGCAAATGAGATAAAGAAGCCCAAGGTGTTAAAAAAAATACGTGTCATATCATGCAAGAGTTTTGACCTCTTCTTTCCCAAATCATGATGTTTTCAAGATGCAATCTGGAGTTCTCCCTGTTGTTGAGCATTTTGGGCTTCTATTCAAGTATTCTCCTGAGCAACGAGAACTAAAAACATTTTATGTGCATGTTTTAAATGAAAAACTAAGCATCCTCTGTAACATTATTCAAAAACCTGGGCTGAAAGACTTGTGGCAACATCTTAACATGGTAGCGCTGTACCATAAAATTTAACTTGTCTGGATTTGATTATGAACTGTTCTGGCTTCTTGGGCTTGTACCACCCCCATTAAACTTGTCCTGTACATGCATTTACATAAAGTAGGTAACAAACTCCGGTTTGCTAAGTGTCTGAGGAATCAGTCATGCCCTTCCTGAAGATAAATTCCCACTGACTTCAAAGACAGCAGGCAAAATTTCTGGTTTTATTTCCCAATTTCTGAAAGGAAAGAAAGCCTCTTTGACAAAAGGGAATTTAAACATGCAGTGCAGAATATATTAAATCTTCCAGCTGCAGCTCAGGTCTGAAATGTAAGAGTTAAAGAAAAGCAAGTACATGAACCTGGAGAGAAACTTGGAAGTTTTCATCCCACTTGTTCTTTTTAAGATCTCATGACAGCATCTAACAAAATCCTATGTCACGCCAAAACCAGTTCAAAGCAAGTGCACAGTCAATCAGCTTCTTCAGTCACTAAACCACGGAATATCTAACTAAGAGATGCACAAGGATGTAATTAAGTTCTGGTCACTCCAAGGCTGCCTCAGGCCCCACTTGTGCAACACATCCACATGCAGAAGAAAGCTTTGAAGTCAATGGCAGTTAAGCATGTGCTTGAACACATGCTCTTACCCCATTAGGTAAGGTGTTTGTAGTAAGCATGACAGAGCCATTTGCAAGCCTGAGAAGCATTTTTTCTTCCCTATGGATGAGACTCCCTGCATAGGAAAGCAAAACAGTGGGCTAGATGCACCTCTGTCATCACTCCTAAACTCCAGTGACTCCACAGTTGTTACAGAGAAAATTAATCCAGGTTTACAGAGATGTAGCAGACAAATCTAGTCCACTACGTCTCTCTTCTGCTGTGTTTACAGGAACAGACCAATAAATGAGTATTTGTGATCAGATGCCCCCTTTTTAATCTGTTTGCTGGAGTATCATAGGATTTGTTAGCTGGTTTGACAACTTAGTTATATGTGGATTTAGAGATTGCACATGATTAGACAGCATATTTTAGATTTTTTTCCTCTCTACTTTGACATGGTCAGGCAATTTTGACTTTTAAAGCAAAACCAGAGCATCCTCAGTATTTTTTGATGTAGGCGAGCATCTTCCATTCACAGCCTCCTTGTATAGCTCTGATCTACTTAAAAGAAGTGCTAAAAACCATAAAGGACTGCATAATTTGGGAAAGAGGCTATGAATGGACATCATTCCTACCTCTCACCTACAAAGTCTGTGGATCTTTATGGCATCTTCTTGGGTTTTCCATGAATGGCTGAAAATGGGCTACAAGTCCTTCACTATGGGTCAACTCTTTCCCATGGTATTTCTCAGTGTTGGTCAGCTGTTTGAGAGGAGGCATGCATTCACTCCAAGAACACAGCAAGGACTTTGGCTCACTGATAACAAATCAAGTGCAGGGATAAAACAGAGAAGTTTCCGTGGCATTTTTGCCTTTTAACTTCAGAAGTAGCAGAAGCAGTAGGCAAAATATAGGCAGAACCCAGGCAACTCAATCCAAAATCAGTATCTCCCAGACTGGTACTTCATATATAACCCTGGTGAGCTTCAAGTCCACAGGGACTGTAAGGATTTGTTGGAACATCCCAGTCAGGCAGGGTCGATTAGCTCAGCACTTAGCTCCAATGAGAGCCTGAGAGGAATCCAAAAGGTATTCCTGTTATTCCCACACCTTCCTAAAATCTCCCAAACTGCTAATACATCCTACCCAGCACAAAACGCCCACGGCAGGGGTCTAAAAATTCAGCATTTGCAAATGCCCAAGTGCTTCTCATCTAGTCAACAAAAACATAGGAACTTCATCCTTTCCTAATTTTTAAAGGCCATGAAGAGAGGTTAACTGTCTTTTCCTGACCTAACTCTTATATAGGTCAGATGTGCACCAGCCCTGAACTAGAAGGCATGTAATCATGTTAGGACAGTGAAGAGCCTGAGCTAATAAACCCAGCCTTTCAAAGAGCTTATTGGTTTGGGCTTGGTGCCATGCTGAGGTTAACAAGGTAAAAACCTGTTTAACAAAGGAGATATATATTTGACCATCCACAGTCAGGTCAATCATTTAAGATTTAAACATTCCCTCCAGAGGTATTTACCCAGTCAGCGCACGTTGCTTATAGTTGATTCTGTACCTTCTGATGCTGTGTTAAATTATACCTCCCAAATGAAATCAGAGTAGAAGAAGCGTTCCTATTGCCTTACTGCAGTTGATGATAGCATATGGGGTCAGCAGATACTCTAAATTCACATGAGAAGCCTGTATCACCCGTTACACTCTGGCAAAGAAGGGACAGGATCTGTAGCTCAAAATACGAATTTCCTTTCTTTCAGAGGTTAAACTAGAACACTCCCAGTGTTTTCCCATATACTGAGAACATGTGTGTATGTGTGTGTTTATCAGCATTGCATTTTATACGCCACTTAATTCGAACCAATATACACTCCAGGTTTTACAGTGTATTTTGGCTCAAGCGTTATTGCTAGGACAGTGTTTACAGCAATATTCATTGTGTTCTGCGCAGCCCTGCCCATCAATCAACCTTGTAATAAAGCAGAAAGGGAAATCGGTGGAAAAGCAGCAGAGCTGCTGAATTCAAGTTAGTCATACAAAACCAGCATGTAGACAAGTACAAATGCAATTGGGTCAAAGTAGCCGTTTGCCTGTTGATTAAAGGAAAAAAAAAAAAAAAAACGAACAAACCAAACACAGATACACGTGCTGCATTACAGTTTGCCTTACAAAATAATTTAGGCTTCAAAGTCTTAATTTTTGCCTTCCTATTTTCCCTGGGTTAGTGTTTTGAGATGACTGCTGCTCCATACAGATTTATAATATGTATGTGTTTACTCACACATCTCTAAGACAACAGGGAAGGCAGAGTGAAATTCCAAATCTATCACTAAATCTACATGTTGGCACCTACAAAGAACTGCAGGACTTCAATTTTTCTGGATGAGACTGAAGGGGTAAACTGAAAAAACAAGCAAGCAAGCAAGTCCTTCTCTTAAAATACACATGCAAAAAGAAAGGGTGGGGAGAAGATGGTTTGTAAGGTTGTTGGTTTCCAAACGTGTCTACCAGTGGCAAATTAGGAATAAGTTTAAGAAGACGATAAACTCAGATTCTTTCTGGATTGCACATAGGTCTGCCAACGAACAGCGTGGTTCAAAAGACACTGCACCGGTTTCGCTCCAAAGTGGCATGTGTTATTCTGAATTCTGCTGCTGAAGTGTGATGCAAATTCCAGCCTTTGCCCAACTTGGATATCCAGACTCTGCTTCACAGATTTTATTCTCTCCCTCACTGTGAGGAAGTGCCTCACAGTATCAGGGTGTACCATACGGGAGTTCTAATTTTACAATTAGAGCCCCTAGATGCTATTGTAAAATAAATGGTGACGATGATATTGATAAATTATGACTTGTTTTTTTCATCCTGCTTTAGTCTAGATCATAAAGAATTAAGAAAAATCAAACTAGGATAAGATCTGTGTACCCAGGGGCCTTGTACAATTCCCACTGAAGTCAGCAGGACTTGAATGGAAATTGAATGAGGCTCTGAAACTAATTCAATGTAGGTGCTTAAGCACTGCCGTGCTGGGGATCACAGAAACACCTAGTGCCATAGGCACCCACACTAAACCCAGCGGGCTATGAATGAGAGCCAATCAACAGAGCTAAGAATACAGATAATGCAGGGAGGAGAAAAGAAGCGTTCAATATAAAAAAAAAAAACAACCAAGGAGAGATGTTCTTAGCACATTAAGAGCTATAATGAAATACTGCATCTTGAGTTTGTCGCTGTTTGAAGGAAGCTAGGAAACGAGCAAGAATTCATTATGAAGCTGCTCAAGACCAAAACATGAATCATTGGGTTCTAAAAAAACCCAGTTGTCTAGAGAATGGCATAGATGAAAATGAATGGAATCTCTTTAAATTACTCTCTGTATAAACTCTTCCACATTCATTCTTTCTGCCACTGATTAGTATCTTTCTGGGATATGGGTTTTTAAATAATTCCACACCATACTCCCGGCTTCTGCAATCAAAACAAAAACGGCTCTTGATTCTGCATTTTTAGTCTTCATTTACAGGGAAAAATGTCTTCTGCAGTGAGAAACTTGAACACCTACTGTTCTTACCCATTTACTGGATATCCCCAAAAGTGCATGCTGAAGGCTCAGTAATCAAATGAGATTAAGATTCTCCCATCACTTGACAAATAAGGGGACTTCCGTATGCTACTGCTGCATAAAGAAGGATTAAATCACCTCTGGAAAGCCCTCAAGATCATTACAGCACTAAGAAGCTGAGACCCCTCTGATCCCAGCATCCCTGACAGTAAAGCAGAAAACCCCAAATCCTAAATAACAAATTAAGAAGACTTCTCTGCAAACCCAGGCAGGAATGCGCAGAAGGGCTACGTGGCAGGCAAAACACCGCCTCTGCCTATACTGGTCCTGCCCTGTCCAACTTGCTGAGAAAATAAGGCTCCTGGGACCACACGGTGTGTTTGTGTACGTCTGGCCATTGCACCCATCCCTTTCCAGCAACTGCTGAAGCATCAACCAGTTGGCAGTGTTATGTTTATGGTTGGGCTCGATCTTAAAGGTCTTCTCCAATCTAAATGATCCTATAATTTCACTTGACAAGAGCTGCACTGAGGGAGCAGCGGTACGGAGTGCTGAACTGCTGTCAGTCATCCAGAGGGACTCTGCTAAGGAACAACATCCTTTCCACCTAACAAGGGCTGAGAGGCAGATTCCTGCCGCTAAGCACAGTCCTCAGCAGTTCAGACTGAAGGATCCGCCCTTACAGGTGCCTTCAAGTGGACATCCATCCACTCATTGTCTTGTTAACCAGGGACTCCTAACCCACGCCCAGGAGGCATCGCTCAGCCTGCCCGTCCCCACAGCAGACCTCAGGGCTCCCAGCCTGGGTCTCCCTGGCTGCAAGGTGCCTCCCACAGACCACAACAGTCACACAGACCTGGACCTTGCCACAAAGTCAGACAGCTCCGAAAAACACAATGTATATAGACACAACGTAGAGCAAACAGCAACGTTGAAGCGTTGCGTCCTGACGGCAGCAAGAAACGGGGGCAAATCAGCAAAAGAATGGCTGTTCCTAAGGGCTCCCAGCATCCGAAACATCTCGAGTACCTCACTGCAGACATACCCAGCACCTCTGACACCTACGGCATCCAGCACAGCCTCGATCTCCTGATTTAGGCAGAGGTATGGCCAGCTGGGAGGGTCCCTATGGCTGTAGTTTTGCGAAAAATGATGCTGCATTGGTTCGCAGTTTGTTAACCATGACTGCTTGAAGAAGTGTAAGAAAGGAAGATTTTCATAAAAACAGAAAACACACGAGATTGCTTAAGACCTCAGGCTTCTCATAGAAAAACATCCCACTCATGATTGCTGGAGTGGATTTTACAAGACTTACTGTGATGACATCCAAAATTTATTACAGCTCTTACAACAAGACCACGTCTAGTAAAGTGTGATGTAGTGACAACATTCACTTGGCTGGATTTAGCTTCTTAGGGCACATAAATATACTTTTGTACTTTAAGAACAGCCATAGCTACCTACTAAATCTTGAATAGTACAAGGCAGCTTTGTAGACCTTTAAACACATGCACCGACTTGGTTCTCTCTCCTTCACAAATCTGCTTCCTTATGATCTGCCCAGTCAGTCCCCAAGGTCATGTTCTGCTCGTCTTTCATCAACCTGAGTTTTTAAAATGAAACTGTTTGGAAATCACGCTTTTAAATTCCTAAGCTTTTTGTGTATGGAATTAATTACTTTCTGAAAGTGGTCAAGTTTACTTCCCACCTCCCCAGTTACAAAACAAACCAGAAATCTCTGTTTTCCTTGGTACTTACATGACGAATTTTGCGCAACCTCATTTGAAAACAGTTTTATTGACCGTACGTGTGAAAACCCTATCATAAGTATGAATTCAATTGTAGCTTTCTGTTAAGCACTGGATGAGAAATTTCTTTTTGTAACACTTTAAAAATACAATTTAAAAGGATATTAAATAGGAACAGCTGGACAAAACTTCTGAAAATTAATAGCAATATTTTAGGTTGTGTCATTTTGAGAGCCAGACTTGAAAGCATGTTGAAGTGTCTTGATTTCCACAAAGCAGGAAATTTTCCAGAAATATCAGAAAATTAGGTCCCTTCAAGTGCCTCATGCTCACCTTGTTGACCACTTTAAAGGTAAAAATAATACTTTACCTACACACTGAGCTCTTTAATATACTGTTTACCAAAACTACACGAGGACTAGGTGATATTTGACCAAGTATCAGGACTGTATTTGAGAAACCTGAATCCAGCCAGGACAAGCCATAGAACTGGGTAAGAGCCCAGACCTGCTGTTGGCGCCTTATGCAGAAAGCTGGCTCAGTGCCTGGTGGCTGCCCAGCTGGAGGAGCCCAGCAGCATCCCAGCCTGACACTGACCTTGTCCTTCCCCTGCCACGGGGCTCCTAGAAGTTACTCAGGGGCCTCAGGCAGAAATGAGGGTAACTCTTAAGGACAACCTCTTCCGTAGCCACCCAAACTACCCCTGGCTCTCCCAGCCCCCACAGAAACCTGACACACCAGCCACAGCAAGCAAGTAGCTCCCAAAAGTCACATTCCCTGCCCTGAGGCAGGGTACTACCGAAACCCAGCATTTGTACTTCCAAGAAGGACTGGTCACAAACACCAGGACCAGTGTTAAATGAGCGAACCCATAAATGACTGCACCTAAGAAATAAAAAAAACAACCCCCAACTTAAAAGCAAGTTTGCCTACATGTTACAGTATCCCCTGTATGCAGCAAAGGGTTTTTCCACATTCATTTTTGCTGTTGCTGTTCTTATAAAAACACATTATTCTTTCCCTGTGACATTTCTTCACATCTTTGAAACAATGCTTTCCATTACCACAAAATATTTGACTTGAATCCTCCAGTGAGGAGGAGCCAAGGGTTTGGTTCATGTTTTATAAACAAAAGAAATATTACTCTAAACATAAAACAAATGACTGCAACTGTAACAGTAGATGGAGATAGAGCTCCTAGCACAACCTATGAATAATTCCAAGTCCTATTAGAAGTAACACAGCTTTCTGAATTTCCCAAGAAAACAACATATCTTTACTAGGTTCCAGCTTGACTAAAATGCAGAATGTCACTTTTTTCACAAAAAAAGCTGAATGAAAGACAATATGTAGTGTAAAAACTAAACTGCAAAGCATATCCACTTACAAACTGAAATTGTGAAAGACAATGTGTGTACACATAAGCACAGAGATATTAAAAGATGGCTCTTACCTCCATCCCCAGATCCTGAGCCGGCATCTGAGAACAGAACAGACAGAAATTTATATTCACGTGCTGTATGTCCTGTAAGCGTGCCAAGCAAGACTGCTCCACTAAGTGCATTACAGCGCACCTTACGTTTGATGTCATCCCTAGGTAAATTATAGAGATCTAATCTGAACGTGGTTCACTCGAGCCATCTTTCTCATGCCTCACCTCTCTTTCTTTAAAGTCTCTACATCAGGCTAAAATAACGTAAGCCCTGGAGTGCTGTAACATCCTTATAAACCTCCGCCTCGTTTTG